>VDFB02379711.1:130701991-130941910 GCA_007258455.2 Sequoia sempervirens
TTGAGATATGTCCATGTTTGTCACAATTATAGTAGACAACACTTTTTTTATTAGTTTGACCTCCATTACTTCTCAATCTATATTGATTTTCTTTGTGTCTAAATTTGTTATAGGCATAGCAATAGCCATTAAAAGATTGATTCATCCTACCTCCATTAAATTTGTTCATCATTACCTGACTGATCATTCTAACCTGAGATCTACATTCAAAAGCAATATGTCGAAATTTCTTACATCCAAAATATTGTTCAGAGAAAGAATCAAGAAACTGATTCATCCTGCTCCTACATTTTTTTTCCTTGTGACCATATTTATTAGAGGAAAAACAAGTACCATTGAAAGAGGGATAACTTTGTGCATTAGGTTGTCTCATAGACTGTCTCCTTTCCAAGTTTCCTTTTTGCTTCCCTTTGTCTTAAGTCATATCCTTAGAACTTTCATCTGCATCATTTCACAAGCCACCTTTATCTTTACTTGGTTTTTATCCTGCAAGCAGTTCTCCAAGTTTGTCAAAGCTAGATATGAAATTATTCTCACAAATTTTTTCCTTCTCCAGTTCTACTCTCAAGCTTACTATCTCATTTTCAAGTCTAGAGCATTTTTCAGACTTGTTCTACACCACTGTATTAATACATTCAGCGATTCTATTATTTTCTTCTACAAGCACTTTCAGTCCAATTATCTCTTGTTTCAACTTCTCACTCACTTCTTTGTGTCTTTGATTGAATTTCTTTAATTGTTTCTTCATATTCAGGACACATTCATTTGCATCATCAATATTTTCTTTTAGATCTTTATTTTCATTTTCAACTTTGTCAAGATCCTCAAGTGTAGTCCAAAGTTCTAATTTATAATCCATTTCATCAACCTTCAGGATCTACCTAAAGTGGTTAAGCTCTAAACCAAGGAACCAAATATTTGATACCAATTTTTAAAAGGCATGAAACAACTGAGAAGAGGGTGAATTAGTTGTCACAAAATTCAAACTTAAAATTTCAACACTTATCAATTCCACAACCACACTATTTTGTTATTAAGTATGAACATGAAATGCAGATAACATAAAGCAAAATTAACACAATGAACACTAGATTTTTATGTGGAAAAACTAATGAGGGAAAAAACATGGTGAGGATTAACTCACAATATAAGAGATAATAAAATGGATTACAAAGGCTCACTTCCAAGGGTTCACTTCCCAAAAGGGGACTCACTGTCTAGATACAAAGGCTCACTACCTACAGAAAGGACTCACTATCCAATAGGGAGGTTGATTCTACTATTACAAAAGAAAACAAAAGATCCATCACATCAATTAACACACATTTTCATCCTTGATCAAAATATTACAAAAACCTTTAGTTCACTGCCTTCAGGAATCTAACACAATGAAGTACTGCTGCCTCAACTCACTTTCACACACTTCGACTCTTTTAATTTTCAGCTTACTTCGTCACTTTTCATCCTCATCATTCAATTCTTCGTAATTCAAATTTTATTTATACCATCTTCAACCTTAGAAAATTTCTCCAAGGTTGGCCACATATGCCACATTTCATAAATTCAAATTAGGTCGGTAACTCAACATTTACGCAGTGGAAAGGAACAAGAGTGGACCAATAAAAATACTTAACCAAGACCAAAAAATAATGTCTCAAATCAACCACAAGCTTCCTTAATTAATTTAATTCTTCAAATGAAGTGTAAATACCAGGTCAACCAAACCTAATGAAAACACAAATGAACATAGATGTGCATGTTTTCCAATAAGAAGATAACATGCGGACGATGAAAAACTCATTATGCATGAGAACACATCTCAGGTTCCTTCATATACATTTGCAACAAGTGCAACAATCTTTGAACACTGAACTCCTTCCATCAGTCCATCCAGACTATACAAACACATACAACAACTCTGAAACTTGACTTCCAGATCACCAAACCACACACATATTTTCCAGTTCAAAGAGAAAACCATTATAAGACACGTTCTAGATCTGTAAGATTTGAAATAGAACAATAGAGGACTACTGAGTAGAAATATTTCTCCCAGTCATAAAAAGCTAACTCTTCCAGAATAGTTCACAAACTAGTGAACGTAACTTCCGCATCCCATCAAACCAAAAGCAATAACTCATGACATATCGCCACTAGATCACCATTAGAAAACCTTCATATCTACACAAGCATAGGATCAACACAGGAGAAATGCAGAGCACATATCAGAGCACATTATGAACACATTCATACCTCTAACATCTCTCTTTATTAATTTTCTCAAAATCACTTGGAAACTCATCAATTTAGCACATCTGCAACATCATAAGGATAGGTCCATGTACTCACAATATCTCAACAATATCTCAACTATACATATACAATCTGTAACATACTAAACTGCGTTGACATTAATGACAACAATAATGACAAGACCAACAAAACTACTCATACTTGCAACAAGGATACCTTGTAGCAACCCATTCTCTCAATTGAATAATTAGTTTATTGCCTCTAGGGTTTCCTTTAATGAACTAAGATCGAAATAGGCCCCGCTTGTGTGTTCCATTTCCTAAAAGGTGGAGCACCCTATTTCCTAAGATTCACTAATAACTAATTTTCCTTAACGCATCCACTTGCATGGGATTATTCCCTTAGAATATTCTCCCATTTGAGCTCCAAAAAGGGAATATTCTTTCCTAACAAACTTTGTATCAAAATTTCTAACAACTTTGAAACTATTTTTTCTTGAATCATTGTGAGCCACTGATTGTCTCTTTGATCCATGTGATCTTGCATTCTCATCCATTGATGAGAATCCTTGATCCATGTCTTCACCTTTGATTACATCTTGACCATTGATTCACTATTATATCTTATATATACCTCATATTTTGGAGAGAAATGGATCAAATTCCACCAAAGAAAAGTTATACTCCACATTTTATTTGGATTGTATCTTAGTTAGTTTAATATTTCTGAAATTTGTATGGATTTGTTGTATTTAGCTATTAATATGGTTACAATCACATTTTGGCACTAGGAGGGATGGACTAACTTTATTTGATGAATTCCTCTTGAGTTTCTATGAGTTGCAGGTTCTAGGGGTAGAGCAATGTGTTTGACAATTATAGTGATTCTTTTTTAATATTGTGATGCTATTGATTTTTTGCTACAGTGATGCTATTGATATAGTAATTCTTTTTATGTCACTAGTTTTTGCAAAGTGTCACTTTTGACTTTCACCAAAGAAAAACTATTGATTTTTGGCTACAATGATGCTATTGATATAGCAATACTATTGGTGTCATTGGATTCTAACAAAGTAATGCTTTTGACTTTCACCAAAGTCACTCCTTTGACATACAGTAATTCCTTTAGAAAAAAATGAAACTTTTGATGTTCACTAGAGGTCACGATGCCTTTGATGGCCAATGATGCTTTTGCAAGGTAAAAAAAAGAGATAGATTTTAATGTTTTTTTGGATTTCAATTTATTTCACTCTCTAGTTATCTACTAACTTCTGGTTTTTCTTGCGAGGCTAACCAATTTTTGTAGATTTTTACCCCAATTTGGTGGGGTCATAACTTTCTACTTGATGCGCAAAATTCAAATTTGTTTATGAAATTTGGAAATGTATCCAAGAGTATTAACTCAATCCCAATAAATATTGTGCTTACAACAATCAACTTTTAGGGGCTGACCCAAGTTTCAACCCCAAATTTTGCTCCAAAGACCTTCGAAAACATGATTTACTAGAACCTAGAATTACCAAATTTTTTGAAAATTTGGATTTTCAGTTTTTCTTAGTTTCAGCTATTATAAAAGGGTTTTGACACTTAGGGAATGATATAAAAACTCATATTCTACATTTTTTCATGTTTTAGGACCACTAACTTTCAAATTAGGTTTAAAATTTACAATGATATAATCTTTCAAAGTTGGTTAAAATTAAACCCATACATCCTCATCATTATGATATTGTTTAAAATTGAACAAGGACAAACATACACTTTAGTTTAGTGCTTAAAAGGAAGTCATCATTTCTATCAAGGATTTAAAAAGAATGAGTGTATTGCATGAGTTCTTTTCTTGTGTACACTTGTAGTGTGTATCCACTCCCTTGTGTTTCATGTGATCTTGGGTGAAGAGAAACACTGAGTTGTAATTTCTTTTTTTGGTCACCCTAAGAACTTGCTATGTATCCTCTCCCCTTGCACTTCATGTGATCTTAGGTGAAGAGAAATAACATTTTTCTTATTAAGAAAGGGAATAATAATGAGATACATCCTACAATTGAGAACTCATCTAAGTGACCCTCAATAAAGCATGTTTACCATGAGGCTATATAAAGGTTGTGAACTTGAAAAAGAGTAGCTTCAATCTGTAGTGAGAATAACATATGGTGCCTAATCCAACTTAAGACATATAGGCCAGAAGGGAACAAATTAATGCCTTTAGTGTCTTTTGAATGATTTATAGGTCTCATTGTTGTCGGTTTGTGTCATTAAAAACTTTGTGTAGAGCTAACATTTTTTTTCAAAAAAATCTTTAAAATTGGTGTATTATAATTTTACTTCCAAGAAGTTACTTGCCAAGTCCAATTTATGGTTGAGGCATAGAGCCCAAGAGTTCATTCTCTTGTACAAAATCTTGAGGTGGCGATATACCTCTATTATTCCCTCCATAAGTTGCATGTAAAATAATCCCTTCAGGGCATGAGGTAATCCTAAGAAGAATAACATACCCACTTGAGCTAGGGTTATTATTGATTGTTGAGTCATCTTGACACTTTTCTTGGTTTTAAAACAATTTAAACAAACATCAACATGTTCATTAAGTTTCAAACCCTTTGGAATTAGTATGAATACCTTTGTAAAGTCTTATATTATACTTGTCCCTAAGGATTTTATCTTTAGAGGATTCTAAATATTTGGAATCATATCTTAATTCACAATTTTCGAAGTCAACATAGGGAGCTATGGCCTTGGATTCTTGATTTTCACATATTGGACTTTGTGGAATGAAAGTTCTTAGACATAGAAATTTTAGTTTGAAATTAATTAATACTTCATGATGTGGTAAAATAAATCTCACTAAATTAAAGTTTGAAACCAACTAAACAAACCACATAGTGGGATTATTCTCCAAACACATTGGCTACCAAGCAACAAAGTGAAACAAGGAAATTGAATTATCCAACAACCATTGAGTCAAAATTTCTATCATCAAAACATTGAGTTCTTAAGTTTTTATCACTTTAGAGGTAAAGCATGTTTCTCATCATCTTGGTCTTGTAAAAAGAAGGTCCCTTTTAGGTTAATACATTTTTGGTCAAAAAATATCATCCATCTTCACACATTTTACATCCCACTTCACAAAATAACTTTATAAAATTATGGAAACATTAACATTCTAGACATAGGCTATCATCAAACCAATCACCTAACATAGCTATTTGTGTGTAAATGAATCCTTTTCCATACACTTAGTTGAGTTAGTCATCATCCCTTTTAGTACTAATCTATCATAAAGGTCACATTTCTACCTTTAGATTTACAAGTCTATTAGCATCTTTTATCCAAGACATCAAAACATCAAACCTTTAAGTCTAAAGTTTTGTCCAAATTTTAGGAAGTTCATCCTCCATATCACTCACCCCTTGTCATCATCCACTCTGATCATTGGTCCAAAACACAAGAGAGACATGGTGAAAAATTAAAATTTATCTACCATGAGTGACATAAACCAACAAAGCATTGGAATAAATAAGCTTACTACTAGAGGTTTCTTAATTCAACCCTACAATCCATACATGGGGTTATCATATCCTACAAACTATAATAACACAAGAAATTTCGGTATGCAAAATCAAAAATATGGAAAATATTGTCACATGATAGGTTTAAATCAATGTCACAACTTGTCGATCTACCAACCAAATGAGCAATGCATGAGTCTTCATCTAAACAACATTAGCTCACCAAGTCAATAAATGTCAAACATGAACATACCAAATGTAAACATAACAAAGATGAACATGTCAGATGAACACTTGGTGAACTATGGGATAGATACATTCAAACCTCAAGAAATCATTCAATATCCACAACATCAACCACATCCTCAAAATCCATACCCAAATCAACTACATCAAGGGTTTTCGAATCTATATCAAGATCAATATCTACAACATCAAATTTTGCTAAATTCACTTAACAAAATAGTCTGTACACTTGTCCAAAAAATGTATCCACCTCCAAATCAATACACTCTTCAAATAAATCATAAAAAAATGATTTGTATCCACAACATCAACCCAAACATCTCCAACATCAAGATATTGGATATCAAGAAGGACAACATCAATAACAAGATCTATACCTACAACAACATGATCAATCACAACAAGATCAAACACAACAAGAGAAAGCTTCACAAGATAATAAAACCATCACCATATATGAATACACTACTTTAGGGGAGCCAATTGAATCAACATTAAACATGTTAGTCCATGTTGATGCATGGAAAAATGGATACCTAGAGATATCACTCTTTCTCCACTAATCATTCACTAATGTCCTAGGAGCCCTAATTGGATTGAATAACAACCTCAAAAGGTGATTCAATTCACAATGTGGACCTAAAAGAGGGTTCTTTGAGTTATAAGGGAGTTCACCACCAAGCAAATGCTTGGAAAAGAAAATGTTGGAAAACACATTGTGATATGTAAAATAACCTAGAATTAGAAATGTAAGCTAAATGAGAGATGCAAATAATGAAATTATGCAACTACAAGATAATATGTGTGTACTTGGGAAGATGAGAGATGCTGCAAGGATTCTGGAAATGTAAAACTACTATTGAAATATGCTATGGAGGACTAAGATGCTCAAAGTGGTGTATGAGTCTCGTTGCTATTTTTCTGGGAAAATACGACGTCTTCAGATGTTAGAACAGAATCCCAAAGTATCTGTGAAAAATACCTTATGGAGGACTAAGACATCATAGGTGGTGTATTAGTCCCATTCTAGCTTTCTAAAGTCTTTGAATGTGGTCCTGAGCTCCAGGACCATCTACATGTATACTTCTCTCAAGATCTGAAGTCCTGAAACTTCCAAATCTGACATATAGGTGAGTTTCTATGAAGATGAAAACTTTGGAAATGCAACTTTTCACCTTAAATGATCTTCAAGTATTCAACCTAGATTTGTGAATAAAAACACACAAGAGAGAAAAAATTGTTGATTGTTAGTGAACGAGGGTTTGCCTTGGTCAAAACCCTTGTAGGTAATTAAACCAAATGATGAAAAGAATGAAATGAAGCATGAAAGATGAAATATGTAAATGATATCACCTTGTATGATTTCTTTTGAAGTGAATCTACAATATACCATGTAGTGGCCATGAATAATGTAGATCTTGTATCCTTGGATATGATGTGAACAATGGTTGCAAATAGATCTTCAATGCTACATCCATAATCTTGGCTCAACAACATAAATTGATGCACTAAACCCTTAACATGATGCTTGAATCTTGATTATGGCTCCAAATGCTTGATGAATAGCTCTTGAATGCATAAAATCTCCTTAAGAATGAATACTTGAATACTTGTTATCATGTTATATAAAAAATGAGTGAAGGAACCTTGTCTTTATACTTATTCATGCTTAATATCCCAAAATTACATCACACCAAGCCAAAATATGAATTCATTAAATAAAGGAGACTAAATCTGTAGTGCCTCTCTACATTCGACCATCCTGATAGTTGAATAAGTCGTTTGATTGATTTGTGTGTCATGATGGATTCGTTAGTTTACATTAATTATTGGATTTGGAATTATGCGATTAAGTTAGTATCTTTCCTAGCCCCGATTAATCTAAATAATTAAATAAATTTATGATAAAAATCAAAAGGATGTGGTTGATAATAAATAAATAAAATGGAGTAATAAAATATCAACTTATATGATCTTATTTCTGAATTATTCAAAAGAGCATAAGATTAAAATTGGAATATTTAATGTGGCAACTATAAGTTTGTATGTATAGGCTATGTTGTGTATTATTATCGCAACTAACAAGTACATATATATATCATCCATAATGAAATAACATAATATGTATATATATAAATAATAAATAAATAAAAATGTTCTATTGTATGTACCGTTATTTCCTTTCTTAGTAATTTTTTGTGTTCAATTGAGAAATATTAATGCTGACCATACATACATTGGTCTAATTAACCTTCTAATTTGGGATAATAAACATGGAGGAAATTTGGAGGAGAGAACTTCGGGTAAATTTTCCAAAACAATTTTATTGCTGAGATTATCTTTCTTTAATCAAGAATCACATAGTATCCAAAATTAGTATTGCACATAAATGTTAAAGTTACTTTGGAGATTAATTAGATTAAATTGTAATATTTTAAATTATATTTTAACAAAATATTACAAAGAGAAGCTAATTATTAAATAGGGAAAATAATGTGAATTGAGATAAAAGAAATTAACTTTTATTGTTTCACGTGTCTCCCTTATACCTTCACCTTTTGGCACATGTCTTCTGGCCTTAAACCTGCCAAAAGGAAATTACGTCTGCTGGAAAGTTTCTGAGGCCTTTTCAACATGCCCATTTGGGGATATCCCAGGGAGAAAACCAAAACATGATTGTTTGGAGGGGGGAGGTAAAAATTCTCAGTCCTGCTTTCAAAAGGGGGATGGATAAACGTTTTCGAGAAGCAGCCATTTTTGGCACAGGAAGGGAGGAGGCTAGCAAAGGGTGTGGAGTCTGGTGTATACGTAGCAATTGCATTTGTTGTTGGTGTAGGCAGATGGGATGCTGGCCAAGCATCTTCTTTGGTTTTCAATCCCCCAAACTCTTCCTTCCTGCTCCCATTTGTGCACAAGCAAGGAGGATGCTAGCAAGGGACGTGGTGTCTGGCTTAGTGCGGCCAATTACATTTTACTGAAAGTTTCTAAAGCTTCTAAATTATCACACATCTATCATTTTTGCATTTTTACTGGAAGTGTGGAAGGCACACTACACTTTTTAGAATAGTTCACAGGCCCTGTGTGGGGGGGACTCTTTTGCATGGGTATTTTGAGGAAAGGATGGAGACACGAGTGGAGGAAGTTAGAAAGGAATCCCTCATACAGTGCAAAATCTTGAGGTAATTTGTAATGCCCTACCGTGCGAACCCCAAAGGAACTAATAAAAATGAAACAATTTTTTTATTTTATTTTTTAAAATATAATAAACATACTCAAGTATTCTAACATAACAATGTACAAAGTTGCACGACTAATTCCATTGGGGTACATGAGGTGACATTACTATTCTAACCCATAACAACGATAATAAGATAACAATAATTAATCAATTACGTAAATCTATTCATTCCCATTTCATCATTTAAATATCCATTAAACAATAACCATATTCATAACATAAGTACATATGACAAAAAAAATACTATAAAGATATGAAGCATTTATATTACCACAGAAGTAACACAGCTTAACACAACTATTACAAATGATCGTTCTTGAATAAACACATGGCCTGAATATACATTACATCCAAATGATAGTAAAATACAACTGTCTGAACATACATCTCAATAACCACATATACAATTTACAACATGGTCATCCCAACACACGTGGGAGACAATACATCAATGAATTACATTTGAAGTATAACATACATCTGGTACAAAGAATACCGGATCAACAACATCTGCAAAACCCTACAATAAAAGATATATCTGGAACTAAAAAGGGAACCCAATGGGGTGCAAAGCATGTTCCACCCAACCACCCCCGTGCTGGGAGTAGACAAGGAAGGATCCCCGACCAAGCACATCTAACAGTAACACAATTCTAACTCTAGATAGACAACTTAACATCAAAGACCACTTAGAAACTCAACAATGACAAAACCGAAAGGGACAACAACAAATCACTTTAGAACATAACAATAAAACAACTTTCCAAATTACAACTAGTCACACTCACAACATCAACGAAACTCAAGACATAATATCAAAGACTACTTCCAAAACTAACAACGATAAACCACCAAGAAATATAACACCAAAAACTACTTCCAGAGGACTTCCGCAAAACTACACAAATAGAATGTTAGACGAGAGTGTCATCACATGGTTTCACATGGATTATCTAGACAACTTATCACCAGGTGCCACCTCCATCTCTACATGGATTCTCTAGACAACCAAGTTAAGGTGTCGCCTCCATCTATGGTTCTCCTAAAAACCTATCTCAAGGCGCCTCTCCATAGGGTTACTCATGCGGAGTCGTTAACCCTTCATGAAGACAAGGCAATGACCTTGCCAACCACGGCCTTCTCGGTCCCCTTTAGTCTGTGATAGCACTAATAAGCGGACAAGGCTTCACAATTATCTTGTTAATGTTTAATCCCCACCTGTGGTTTATTACTTAGGTTATCACTGATTAATACAACTCTACGTGGGTTACCCTGACAGCCTCTTTGTGTGCCGGCCCCCACTAGAGCCACTCTCTCTAGACACTCAATCTAGACACTCAATCCCAAAAGAACCAACACAAAAAGGGCTGCATCAACATGACATAATTGAACAAACACATGGATCCTCCGCAAGGCATATCCATCTCGCCATAACATATGAAACATAACCACAAACAGTACAATCCAAGAGCAAACTAAATCATAACTAGGGTCGAATCATAGACCAAACATCAAGTACGAGAGCACAATTCATATTAGAAAACCCCACCTCTGGAAGTCCTAAATACAACTTAGAATCCTATAACTGAATAAGTTAACTCTAGGGTTTTCTACATGACCTAAACCCAAATTAAAGAAAATCAAATTAAATAAGATGGATAACTCGAGAGTACTCGATATATAAACAACACCACAAAACTGTCTACATTGAACAACAAGATTCATCCAGTAAATAAATCAACAACTTGAGAATATTCAACTCAAATCAAAACACTTCGTTTATTTCAATTTTCTCGATTACATTATCACATTGTAATATATAAAAACAATATGAAATTATCCACTCTCTCAACATATAAGGTCCATTTTTATATATACAATTAAAAAAATATATAAAAGTTTATACTTATAAAATCTATCATGAAAATTATCTTAATTTCACACACACACACATATATATATATATATTTTAAATTATTAAAAATATATTAAAGATAAAATACTTTTATAAAAATCATTTTACCAAAAATATATTACAAAATTCATTAAATATCCTATTTTTAAAAATTATAATTATAAATAAATATATATATATATATATTTAAAATATAAATCCAAAGATTAAAATGGAATTAAAACAAATTAAATAGAAACAATTAAAAGTAGAATGTCTAAAGGCCATGAGGGGCCAGACCTCCTTGGGTGGGTACTGTGTACCTCCTATGGGGAGGCCGTAGTCCCCACAGACTGCGCCAGCAGCCTCGGCTGCTATGCGCAGCCGTGGAGCGCTGTGCCCTACCCAATACAGGGCTGTGGGTGGTATGGCTTTGGCCGACCACCCACCCCTGTATTAAATTTTTGATATATATATATATTTTTATAAATTTTCTAAAATTTATTTCATTTCATAAATTTAATTAAAATTTTCAATGCAGATTTCAAATTTCCAGAAAATGAATATAATTATTTTAATATATATTTATCCTATACAGTAGTTTAAGTATGAAATTTAGAATACATAAATTTTCACAAACAGAATTTATTCCAAGAAATTCACATGATCTGACAAACGTGTAGTTTTTTTTCTTAAAAATAAATAATAGATAGAATATATAGTACATATATTTTTGTTTTGTTTAATCTGTAACACTACATATATTTATAACAATAGATATGTATATATACATATTTACATAAAAACTTATAGAATAAATAATATGAACAATCAGATCTTCATATCAGATATAAAATAAATGGAGCAAATAACATAATTCCATAATAACAAAGATTTTTTAATTTCAAATAGTAAATTTCATTACTAAATTATATTAAAGAACTTTGAAAAGGGTCAATGAAATTTTTCTACAAAGGATTCATGAGTTTTGATACAAACAAGTTTTCAAATCAGAAAACTTCATTCAATCAATCTTTGAAAACCTAGCAACCAGATTTGTTACAGAACAATGGAATATTAATAACTTAAAAGGAGAATACCTGGAGTCATTTATCTAAAGAAGAATCCCTTCTATAACCTCCTTTCGAATTCCCCCTGTAGTTCCTTCTTGATCGCCTCCTGCAGCTCTCTTTTTGAATCTATCTATCTTCAAATCAATTATTTTCCCCGAAGTTTTCAACAAAAATTCTTTTCTTTTCTTTTTATTTTTCTTTTCCATATCTAAAACAACAGAGTAGAAGTTCTTTCTGTGAATAATCTCCTCATAAAAATAATAAATGAAAATAAAGATCAATAAAGCTCTTCTGCTTTCTTTTCTCAAAAAGCCTCTCTCTTATTGGTCCTTTTCCAGCTTTTAAAAGCACACTTATCTACAATTTTAATTAAAATAATTTATTTAATCAAGATATTATCTCCACATGATTTTCTAATTTAATATTAATAAAAAGATAATATTTAATTATCCTTATCAATATTCATTTAATTTAATTATTATCAACAATATTAATTTTAAAATAATTATTTACTCTTTTAATAAATTAAATCACTTTTTGATTTACTATATATTTAAATTTAACATTCTACTAACTCACAATTAAATCAAAACAACTAGACAACTTTAATCAATTATCTTATAAAATAAGGTTAATTAAATAAACATGAACCATAAATAAAATGAATACTTCAACAATCAAACTACACAATCAATGAGAACAAAAACTTCAGTCATGACACAAAAACATACAACAGGACGATGGACTTGGGACGAGGACACTTCCAAACCTACTCCCTTTTTCAACATTTTTACCCATTGGGTTAATTTATTACTCGCCCTGTCCTGCCGAAATAGGTGGAATTGAGACTTATTTCTACAATCCTGCATCCAAATAAATGTCAAGTAGCACATGTATATATATATAATCAAACATCCTATCGTGAGAAAGAATTGCAGTGTAGCAGGGCACTCGTGAACAAGTGATGCTACACTGTCCTCTCACCTAATCTATTCTAACTATAGACATCCAAATTTGGACACTTAATTTATTCAAATTTATCACTTTTCGTCTAAACATCCTCTTATCCGGTTAATTAAGTAATATTACTATTATTTAATTAATATCTTTAATTCTGCTAAATCCCTAAGGTATTTAATTAATAATTCATCGCACCCTCCTTTCAAACTCCTCTTTTCATCAAATAAATTAAATAAATATTACATTTATTTAATTCCTCACATGTCATTTTCATCTAATCCTAATCCATTTCCTAATCTCTTCATTAAGGATGTGCACGTGCCTAGTCCTTGATTAGGATGTGTCACATCCTCAACTTTTACAAGTTGGCTTTTTAATCCTAATTAGCCCCTAATTATCCTCCTAATTATTGATTAATTAAAGTAATCGGCATTCCTCCAAAAGAAATTTTTTAATTCTTTTGGTACCTAGATTCCCTCCTTTATATGTGAATTTTTAATTCATTCCATTCTTCAAGGCCACAGAGACCTTGAACTTGTCCTAATCTCCACATGTGACCCACCTTGGACTTGTCACAATCTCCACATGTGACCAAGTCCATGGATCCACCTTTTACCCTCTAGATCATCCTAGGAATGTGAATTTTCAATTCACATTTATCCCTCCAACCACCTTTCCTTTTCCCATGTAGATTTTTGAGGAATTCTAAAATTCCTCAAATGTCCCTTTCACTCCCACTTGGGGACAAGAAATCCCTTTTGTGGAAATCCTCTCATCCCCCAAGGTGCATGTCCTTTTCCACCTCATGTACCTTTTTGACAACTCATTTCCATCTCATATCCTCTTGTCCACTTCACCCTCCACATGTCAAGATGTGAGGGGGCTTGTGGGTTCTCAACCCACCATAGCCCTTCATCTTGACCTTGTTGGATCAATCTTGACCCTTGAATTCTCTAGAGAATTCAAAATCTCCTATAAATACCCCCTCCTCAAGGGCATTTTCAACACTTTCATTTGGAGCAACCTTATGCTGCCAATTTTCTTTCTCAAACACTTTGCATTTTGATAACTACATGCTATCCATTTGAACTCTCAATCCTTTTTCCATCATTTAGCCATCTTTGTTGATCATTTTCATCATCAATCTTGCATTTAGACATTCAAGCAATCATCTAAGGAGCACACAACCAATCCAAGCAAGGGCCAATCAAAGAGGTATCAACAACAAGGGAGGTAAAAGTGTTTGTGTTTCATTTTATTTGCATTCCTTTTCATTGTTGCACTCTTTTGGCTAATCTTGAGGTGTCTTTGGTATTTTTTCATTCATGTTTCTTAGTTGTTTTGCACCTTTAGAGTAGTAGAAATATCAAGGTATCACATTTCTGGCACGCCCCTAACTTCCCGGGGCTGTCATTTACAAACCGTACGTCGAATTAACTTTGTTCAAAAACCAAAGTTTCTTAATTTTTCAAGCTCTATGCAGTGGTACCTTCCATTTCATCTTATCAAGAATTTGACCATCCCAGGGCGGCCACGCCCTGCATTGCAGCGTAGACATGCCCCTAACTTCCCGGGGCTACCATTTACAAACCGTGCATCGGATTGACTTCATTCAAAAACCAAAGTTGCTTAATTTTTCGAGCTCTATCCAGTGGTACCTTCCATTTCATTTTATTAAGAATTTGACCATCCCAGGGCGGCCACGCCCCGCATTGCAGCGTGGACACGCCCCTAACTTCCCGGGATTGTCATTTACAAACCGTACGTCGAATCAACTTCATTGAAAAACCAAAGTTGCTTAATTTTTCGAGCTCTATCCAGTGGTACCTTCAATTTCATCAACATCAAGGTGACCATCGAGTGACCCACGCCACCGCATTTACAGCGATGGACCGCCCTAACTTCTAGAGTCGTTTTACAAGCCGTGCGTGTTCGAATCAGCTTCGTTTCAAAAAAGTTGCTTAATTTTTCAATCTCTATCCGGTGGTACGCTCCGAACTACTTATCAAGAATTTGACCATCCGGGGTGCTGACCCAGCATTGTAGTGTGGACAAGCCCTAACTTCCCTAGGGCCATCGATTTTACAAACCCGTGCATCCGGAATAGCCGTTCAAAACCAAAATTGCTTAATTTTTTGAACTCTATCTAGTGGTACCTTTTATTTATTCCTGTCTAATCAAACCAATCCATTCCTCTGATCATCTAATTAATCCAAACACACCAATCTGATCAAGTTCATCCAATCACAATTATCCAATCAACATCATCTAATCATTTGATCCCATCCAATCAAACTGATCTAGTACTTTAATCAAATTCATCAAATCATCTACCCGATCCAATCATCTGTCTACCGAATCCTATCAAAATCAAAAGCAATCCCATCCAATCATCCTAATCTGAGCTTTTGTCCAATCCTGATATGAGCTTGACCAAAATCCTGATTTGAGCTTTAATTTGTTCCCATTCAAAATCTTTTATCCTTTCTATTTATCCTTTCCATAATCGCCGGTCCTCATCCTCCATCAATAGTAGTCAGGGAAACCTTAATTCGTGAAGACGGCGATAGCGAAAGTCTTGTCGATCAAAGAAGAATATGGCTTATAAAACCCCTTGATGCTGCTATGAGTCACTAATGGCACTACTCCACCCACTTTCCACAATCCAATCACCCCTTCTAGTTATCCTGTTATGTCTTCATCCATGCCTAATCATGCTCCTTATGCCACCTTTGACAATGGATATCCAATATCTTCTTCATCCCCATATTTTTCACCTCCTTCATCTACATCATCCCCTTACGCAACATCTACATCCTCTTATCCTAATTTTCCATCCCACTACTCCTATTACAATTCCCCATCCATGTCCCCCTATCCTCATCCTCTTTCCCAGTCTGTCCATACTAATCTTACACCCACACCCTGTTACCTTGATCCTGCATCCACATATCCTCATCCTAATCCACCATCCCAATACCCTTATTATAATCCATCCCCCACATCCTCTTGTCCCACTACACCACCTATATCCTCTTGTCTTAATCCACAATCCATGTCCCCTATCTTAATTCACCACTCCAATATCCTTACCTTAACCCTCCATCCAATCCTAGTCCTCCATCTACTCCTAGTCCTCCATACAATCCTAATCCCCCATCTACTCATAGTCCTACATTCGATCCCATTCCTCCATCTAACCCTAGTCCACAAATCCATAATCCCTCATCCATTTCTACCACCCCAGCCAAGCCAACCATATGCAAGTCTTTCATTTTAGAAGTTCTCCAAGGACTCATTACAAAGAAGCCATCCCCAACTCCACATCTTGAAGTCATGGAACCATGCCATCCCAATCCATCATCCACGGTCACTAGTGATGAGACCCTTCTCCACACCACACCTATCATTGTTGTTACCACCCCTAGCACTGATCAAACCATTGAAACCATTGAACCCACATCTCCTACCATGAGAGCCACTAAATCCATCGAAGACACCCAAGCCCAATCCACTCCCTCTACTCCTAGATCCACCCAAATCCAATCCACTCCCTCTACTCCTAGATCCAACCAATCTATCGAAGACACCCAAATCCAATCCCCTCCCTCTACTCCTAGATCCACCCAAATCCAATCCACTCCTCCCACTCCCAGTAGCACCAAAATTGATTCCAACGAACCTCATGAATCTTCCATCCCTCCATCTTCTCCCCTTGAAGAGTCCCAACAAGACTCCGTTACCATGCCTCCCACACACGATGAGTCACGCCAAGAGTCTAATCCAAAGCATGCTAGCATATCCCCTTCTCTCGATCAAGATCCTACCATCCCATCTAGTCCACCTCAAGATCACAGTCCTCCATCCATTCCATCCCATGATCCCCTTGTCATTCAAGCTTCCACTGCTCCATCTCCATCTCCATCGCATGAGCCCACTACCACAATTCCAGATCCTATCATGGCCCCTGCTCCCTCTCCTAATGTTGCTATCCCATCATCTCCTTCTCATGATCCCCCATCATCACCTAAAAATGCTATCCCCACACTGCTTGCATATCCCCTTGGTCCTCTCACATTCCTCCATGGTGGTCTCCTCGCAGAAGAAAAACAAAGCATATACACCAACTCTCCTCTTCCACCTAATAATGGATTCACATCATTCTTCCAGAATAATAAAAATCCTATCCTAGATCGAATACTCAAGAAAATGAACTATCAAGGAAAAGGTTTAGGCCTTCATGAGCAAGGTATTATAGAGCCCATCCAAGCTAAAGAACACTTGTATCTGCAAGGTCTCGGATGTACTACTCATGACTCGCAATCTAAAAATGTTGGTACAACCTCTAGATGTCCTCAACGAGCCTTTTCCAAAAGAAATATTGGCTCTTCCCATCGCCCCACCAGATCATATGTGGCCATCCCTCCTCTATCGTATCACCTCAAAACAATTGTCCATCTTCCTCCCTCATCTGCTCCATCCATTTTGGGTCCTTACATCCCTCCATCTACCATCTCTAATCCTCCATCTACCATGCCAGGTCCTATGTCTATTTTGGGCCCCTATATCCCAAAATCACCTCCTCCATCTCGTCCTATCCATCATTTCATCCGTTCATCACCTATCCATCTCATCCATCATAAACATCCCTCTCACATACCCCATAGTCAGGATCAACAAAGGCACTTACCTAAACATCCTCCATCTACACATAATCCCCATACTCCTACCTCCATCACTCCACATTATCCATCTCCTCACACCCATCCCATTGCTACTAAAAGCACTTTGGTTGTTAAAGAAAAAATGCATAGATCCAAGCATCCACATGAATCTATGGCTTCTCATGTCCCCTCCAAAATACATGTTAAAGCAAAGCAAAACCAAATCCAAAATCCAAATCAAATCTATAGGCCGCAAAGGCCCACCAAAGTAAAGATCAAAACTATGTGGATCCCAAAGAAAAAAGATGCAATGCCATCAAATAAAAAATCTGTAAGAACATCCAAAGTTGCTAATCCAAAAGCTAGTCATACACCCCTTTCATCTCCTAAGTTTGTTTTGGGTCCTTATGTTCCAAAGTTCACCACCCCATCTCCTCCATTATCCACACATTCTCCATCCAGTAATCCTCTCATATTTTTACATCCACCACCACATGTGCCAATGTTGGTCATGAACACATCTCCCCATCATATATCCACCCCATCATTCTATCCATACCCTTTCCAGCATCCCATCCATTATCCCACATATCTCCCCCATCAAATCCTCCTAATTCATCCTCTTGCATAATCCATTTATCCTCATAAGGTTGTACCAACATCCAACAGTCGGTTCAAAAATGGGCTCTTACTACCTCGTATAGAACTTGATACTTGAGTCATCCATCCATATCCATATCATGTATCTTCTAAATTCCCTTATCCACATCCCTATCCTTACCCATTTTCATCCCCTTGCTATCCACAAAAACTCCAAAAAGTCAAAAATCCAAAAAAAGTCAAAAAAGTCAAAAAAAAAGAGAAGGAAAAGTAAAGAGAAATAATTCGTCCAATGGTGAAAGGCAGCAAACAAGCACCTTGGATAAAATTACCATGATGAAAGCAGCCAGAATGGGTGTCATCGTGGAAATCCCCATCTACGCCGGGGCAACTTCCGTATGCATTCCCTCCATCCGCTTATGCTTCTAGCTATGCACCTGTCTTCTGTTATCTGTCCTCTTCATAAATCCCTCCATCCCTCCTATTTTCCGCATCCTACCATCATATCCCATTTATCTCCATTCCCTCCATCCTTCTTGTGATCTTGATCAAAATAGGGGCACCTATCTATGCATGCTTTGGACACCTATTGGTATACATCCCCTTCATCCATGCTCTATCATATTCCTTAGTCACCCATCCTATTCTCATCTAGTTATCTCCTTTATCTTATCATCCACTCATCTTACGTCCCTCATGCCTCATCATATATGACATATCTAGAGTGGGGGAATCTGCTTCCTTTGTGACATAATCCTTGGAGAAATCATCTATCATAACATCCCTTCATCTCTCTATCCATCTATCATAGCATCCCTTACATCTCCCCATCCTTATCTTCGTATCCCTCTATTCTGGCATCCATTTCATCTCCCAATCCTTATATTCCCATCCATCCAAACAATCCCTCCCATCCCCCATCCCTATCCTATATCTTTATCTAATCTTTCATCTTTATCCTCATCCCATCTCATCCCACCTCCCAATCCCTTGTCATTGGTATCTGGCTATAGGCCTCCCCCCATGCAACCCAATGCCATTTATCTAATCGTCATCACCCCTACTTCTCTCTTGCACATCTTTGCAATCTCCTATCACTTTTCATCACTCATCTATCTATCACATCATCCCCCCAAGTCATTTTACTGCTTTGGATAACTATCCCATCCCTGAGCTTTATGTGATCATCATCATCCTATCCAATCCAACAGGTCTATCCTATCTTGTCATATCGGTCCCATCTTTTTATCGACTTATCCTATCATCATCTTATCATCCTTTATCCATTGTTTGCCTTTGGTCTTGTCGAACTATGTTGCCCCTGTGATTTCACATAGGCAAGGTCGATCATTTGATCGGCCCCCAGGGTTCCATCATCGATCTTCACTTTGCTCTTCTACCATCGGTCTTTCTCCTTTTGTCCATCCTATCTTTACCATCCATCAATGTCTCCATCTTGGTCAGTCATCCATATTTCATCGAACTACGAGGGCTCTGCGCTTTTACGTAGGCAAGGCTGATCTTTGATTGGACCTCGAGCCCCTAGGTCCTTAGGGTGTGTCAGTCCCATGTCTTGTCCTCCTTGTGTCGTGTCATCAAGCTATTCCCTTATCTAGCTGGTTCTTAACAAACAAGATCCACTTGTATCATGAGATCCAATCGATTTTGAACATCCTGCGTCATAACGATCTTTTAGTTTAGTATCCATCATCTTCGGTCTCAATAGGATGCATCCTTCCTAACAGACCTCATCAATCCCATCTATCCCCTCGATCCTATGGCAAAGGACATTTGAAATTGATTGCAATCTCTTGATGCTTTTGGATTTTGTTTATCATTTGAGCTCCCTATCATCACTTGTCAAGACCGCCATAATCCATCATATTATGGTGTGTTTTGATTGGTCAACATAGGGGCATATCTTGATCTTTTTATGTCTATTTGTGTCTTCTTGGGTGCATTACGCGTGGTACCCACAAGATCCACGAGGTCTTGTGAGAACATCTTTGGGCATCCTTTTGTGCTTATGGTTGTCGCACTCAATGGCTGAGCAAAGGTCTTTGTGACTTTGGGGTGTTGGGATAGCCTTTTATGCATTGTGTTTGTTTTATGCATTAGACACTAGTGCCTTGGTTCTTCATACCACAGTGTCTTGTGAACGTGCTTAAACGATTGCTCAAAGATGATAGAAATTGCATTTAAATTGCATCATTTTTTCCATTCGCCAGTCTTTGCATGTATCCCCATCCGTTTCATCCTTCATCCTCATCTCCTATCCAATCCCCATCCATTCAACCACGAATCATCTAATCCTTATCCTTGGTCTTATTCCCGGTCTTGTACGGCCCTTGATGGCATCATCATCATCATCCATCCTTTTGGTGTTGTTTTGGGATCTATCATTCCCTCATCAACAACACTTTCATCATCATCATCATCGGGAGGTATTCTTCCCTATCCCTTTGGTGTTGTTTTGGGATGTATCCTTCCCTCATCAACAACACTTTCATCATCATCGGGAGGTATTCATCCCTATCCTTTAGTGGTGTTTTGGGATGTATCCTTCCCTCATCAATACCACTCAGTGGGATGTACCCTTCCCTATCCTCGTGTTGTTTTGGGATCTTTAATTCCCTCATTGACAACACTCCATCCATCATCAACCCATTTTGGCTTGTACCTTGACTAGGGCAACATCACCTTTTGAAATCCATTTGTGCTTCATCCATCTCCTATCGCTTCTCCTTCCCTCTTCCCATCACCTTGCATCTCTTTTACATCACCTTTGCATCATCTTCCTCACATCTCCCCTTGCATCCACATCATCTCTAGTTCGAGAGCCCGCGTGTTCTCTTCAACCCACTTTTGTATCCTCTCGAGGGGGCATCCTTCATCCCTAATTTCCATCATTTTCTTTTTCCCTTCCCAGTCACTCCTTTGGATGACTTGGGCATCTTTTCCAATCTAACCATCTTCTTCTAGTTTCTATATTTTAATATTCTTTGAAATGATGCTACTTAGTAACACCATCTCAAGAGGGGCAAAATGTAGACATCAAATTTAGTTGCACTTAATTTATCCAAATTTATCACTTTCATCTAAACATCCTCTTATCCAAGTTAATTCAGTAATATTACTATTATTTAATTAATATCTTTAATTCTGCCAAATCCTAAGGTATTTAATTAATAATTAAATACCTTACCCTCCTTAATCCTCTTTTCATCAAATAAATTAAATAAATATTACATTTATTTAATTCCTCACATGTCATTTTCATCTAATCCTAATCCATTTCCTAATCTCTTCATTAAGGATGTGCACATGCCTAATCCTTGATTAGGATGTGTCACATCCTCAACTTTTGCAAGTTGGCTTTTAATCCTAATTAGCCCCTAATTATCCTCTAATTACTGATTAATTAAGCCTAATCATTCTCTAAGGAATTTTTAATTCCTTTTTATTTTTCCTAGATTCCCCTCCTTTATATGTGAATTTTTAATTCACATTCCATTCTTCCAAGGCTTCTAGAACCTTGGACTTGTCACAATCTCCACATGTGACTTGGAAGTCCCACCTTTTTGGAGCCCACCTTTTATCCTCTAGATCATCCTAGGAATGTGAATTTTTAATTCACATTTATATCCCAACCACCTTTCCTTTTCCCATGTAGATTTTTGAGGAATTCTAAAATTCCTCAAATGTCCCTTTCCTCCCACTTGGGGACAAGAAATCCCTTTTTGTGGAAATCCTCTCATCCCCAAGGTGCATGTCCTTTTCCACCTCATGTACCTTTTTGACAACTCATCTCCACCTCATATCCTCTTGTCCACTTCACCCTCCACATGTCAAGATGTGAGGGCTTGTGGGTTCTCAACCCACCATAGCCCTTCATCTTGACCTTGTTGGATCAATCTTGACCCTTGAATTCTCTAGAGAATTCAAAATATCCTATAAATACCCCCTCCTCAAGGGCATTTTCAACACTTTCATTTGGAGCAACCTTATGCTGCCAATTTTCTTTCTCAAACACTTTGCATTTTGATAACTGCATGCTGTCCATTTGAACTCTCAATCCTTTTGCCATCATTTAGCCATCTTTGTTGATCATTTGCATCATCAATCTTGCATTTAGAAATTCAAGCAATCATCTAAGGAGAACACAACCAATCCAAGCAAGGGCCAATCAAAGAGGTATCAACAACAAGGGAGGTAAAAGTGTTTGTGTTTCATTTTATTTGCATTCCTTTTCATTGTATCACTCTTTTGGCTAATCTTGAGGTGTCCTTGGTATTTTTTCATTCATGTTTCTTAGTTGTTTTGCACATTTAGAGTAGTAGAAATATCAAGGTATCACACTAACAATTACAATATCAATGACAAACTAACATTTCTAACCAAATTGATCATAAGATAACATAATACTTAACTATTGCATCATTACTAATTATTAAACCATTGCATTATAAAACAATACTGAATTCAAATAACATGATCACCATAGGATTATCACATCTACATATAAAACATTAGAGAGAAAGCATTTAATAATAAAATAATCCAAACCCTACATACACAGTATCATAAATCATAATAATAATATCAATTGCAGCAATCAACTAAACTACGCATCCACACACACCAAAATGATGAATCGATCACCATCACAATTTAGTATCACACTAACATATAAAAGAAAACAATAGTAGTAAATAGTATCAGAAACATGGGGGTATTACATCCTCCCCCCCTAGAATATGGCTTACTCCTGGAAGCCAGTAACTATATATAAAATAGATAATCCTCACTAATATGGAATGCATTATCCCATGCCACCAAAGTCTCATCACTTGGGTCCCACAAAACCTGCAAACACATGATAAGCTCTACCCGCATCACCTACTATCGGCTCATAAGCGGCTGGTGCCTGACTATAACCTGTAGTGTTCCCTTGAAGGCACTTCCTCGCAATATGCCCCTGCTGCCCACATGAGAAGCAACCTGTACTCCACCCAAAGCCTCTAACTCCAATATGTGTGCTTGATTGTTGAAAGTTGTCTCATGTCAGTGCTGACTGTATACTTTGTGCCAGCTACACAAAATGATCAGGTCTATTATGCTGCCAACTCTGAAACTTCCTGTTCTGAGATCTATCCCCCTGCTGAGACTGAGAGCATTGTTGTTGCTCACCCTTAGTGGGTTCTTGGTGAACTTTAGAAGACCTTGCGGCCAAGACTGGACCTCCATAAGAAATAACACTTGATGATGGTGTACTACTGATTTGACCTCCTATGTGTCCTAGTGCCATAGCTAGATTTTCTTCTACTAACCGAGCCTTCTCGACCGCTACCTCCATTGTCTTTGGCTTGAAGACTCTCATGCCACCACTAATTTGGGCATTTAAGCCTCAAACAAAATGTTGTACTAACATCCCTTCATCATGGCTGATACCTGCATACTGCTTCAACTCATAGAAGCGTCGCTCATACTACTCTACTGACATTAAAAACTGCCTAAGGTCATGAAACTCATCAGCCCTGCGTTTCCTCCAATGGTCTGAAAGGAAACGAGCCTTGAACCTGTCTAGAAATAACTCCCATGTGACCATACTGATATCAAGGTGTAACTTTTGTTCTTCAAGACGCCACCAAGTAGATGTGAAACCTTGTAGGTGCATAACTATGCACCGAGCCTTGGTATTGCTACCGTAGGGGTGCATCGTAAAGCATCGCTCTAAGTCAACTAACCATGTCTCAGCTTCCAAACCTCCTCCAAAACCATCAAAAGTGGGAGGGTGTGCTCTCATCAAATCTCTCATATGTCCTGCTATCACCGCATCCTGATCTGCACTTACTTCCCTTCGCCTTGGCGACCTCTCTCTTTCTCTCTCCACCTGTTGCACCTCCTCTGGCCTGGGTCCCAATCGACCAAGAATCTCTCCAAGAATGTGCTGCAATTGTGCATCCAAATTAGGTTGTCCCTAATTCTGTCCATCACCTGACGCATTGTGTTGAGGACTTAGTCATTCCTCGTGCATTGAACCGTGGATACTTGATAGTGATGAACTTTGGTGGTTGACTCTACGGCCACCACCTCGGCCTCTTCTTTGGCCACGACCTCTACCTCGAGGCATGATCCTGCACAACGATTAAAGTTATGTAAGATCAAGAGTTACTCAAAGGTTTCCTAATGGACACCAACTACCCAGAGGACCCAGTGTTAGCGACCTTGGCTCTGATACCAAGTTGTAACGCCCTACCGTGCGAACCCCAAAGGAACTAATAACAACAGAACAAAATCTTAAAAATATATATATATATATAATAAACATACTCAAGTATTCTAACATAACAATGTACAAAGTTGAACCACTAATTCCATTGGAGTACACAAGGTGACATTACTATTCTAACCCATAACAACGATAATAAGATAAAAATAATTAATCAATTACGTAAATCTATTCATTCCCATTTCATCATTTAAATATCCATTAAACAATAACCATATTCATAACATAAGTACATATGACAATGAAAAATACTATAAAGATATGGAGCATTTATATTACCACAAAAGTAACACAGCTTAACACAACTATTACAAATGATCGTTCCTGAATAAACACATGGCCTGAATATACATTACATCCAAATGATAGTAAAATACAACTGTCTGAACATACATCTCAATAACCACATATACAATTTACAACATGGTCATCCCAACACACGTGGGTGACAATACATCAATGAATTACATTTGAAGTATAACATACATCTAGTACAAAGAATGCTGGATCAACAGCATCTGCAAAACCCTGCAATAAAAGATACATCTGCAACTAAAAAGGGAACCCAAGGGGGTGCGAAGCACGTTCCACCCAACCACCCCCATGCTGGGAGTAGACAAGGATGGATCCCCGACCAAGCACGTCTATCAGTAACACAATTCTAACTCTAGACAGACAACTTAACATCAAAGACCACTTAGAAACTCAACAACGACAAAACTAAAAGGCACAACAACAAATCACTTTAGAACATAACAATAAAACAACTTTCCAAATTACAACTAATCACACTCACAACATCAACGAAACTCAAGACATAATATCAAAGACTACTTCCAAAACTAACAACGATAAACCACCAAGAAATATAACACCAAAAACTACTTCCAGAGGACTTCCGCAAAACTACACAAATAGAATGTTAGACGAGAGTGTCGTCGCATGGTTTCACATGGATTATCCAGACAACCTATCACAAGGTGCCGCCTCCATCTCTACATGGATTCTCCAGACAACCAAGTTAAGGTGTCGCCTCCATCTATGGTTCTCCTGATAGCCTATCTCAAGGTGTCGCTCCATAGGGTTACTCATGCGGAGTCATTAACCCTTCGTGAGGACAAGGAAACGACCTTGCCAACCACGACCTTCTCAGTCCCCTTTAGTCTGTGATAGCACTAACAAGTAGACAAGGATTCACAATTATCTTGTTAATGTTTAATCCCCACCTGTGGTTTATTACTTAGGTTATCACTGATTAATACAACTCTAGACACTCAATCCCAAAAGAACCAACACAAAAAGGGCTACATCAACATGACATAATTGAACAAACACATGGATCCTCTGCGAGGCATATCCATCTCGCCATAACATATGAAACATAACCACAAACAGTACAATCCAAGAGCAAACTAAATCATAACTAGGTTCGAATCATAGACCAAACATCAAGTACAAGAGCACAATTCATATTAGAAAACCCCACCTCTGGAAGTCCTAAACACAACGTAGAATCCTATAACTGAATAAGTTAACTCTAGGGTTTTCTACATGACCTAAACCCAAATTAAAGAAAATCAAATTAAATAAGATGGATAACTCGAGAGTACCCGATATATAAACAACACCACAAAACTATCTACAATAAACAACAAGATTCATCCAGTAAATAAATCAACAACTTGAGAATATTCAACTCAAATCAAAACACTTCGTTTATTTCAATTTTCTCGATTACATTATCACATTGTAATATATAAAAACGATATGAAATTATCCACTCTCTCAACATATAAGATCCATTTTTATAGATACAATTAAAACAAATATAAAAATTTATACTTATAAAATCTATCATGAAAATTATCTTAATTTCACACACACATATATATATTTTAAATTATTAAAAATATATTAAAGATAAAATACTTTTATAAAAATCATTTTACCAAAAATATATTACAAAATTCATTAAATATCCTATTTTTAAAAATTATAATTATAAATAAATATAAATATAAATATATATATTTATTTATTTATTTAAAATATAAATCAAAATAAAAAAATAAAATAAAATAAACAAAATTAAATAAAACAAATTAAAAACAAACAAATAAAAATAAGGGCCGAACCTCCACGGTGGAGTATCCCCCTGGGAGGCCGTCCCCCCAGCACACCTTATTGATGTGCGCCGTGGTGGGCACCCCAAGGGTCAGGGTCAGCCGACCACCCACCCCTGTATTAAATTATATATATATATAGATTTCTTTTTATAACTTTTCTAAAATTTATTTTATTTCATAAATTTAATTAAAATTTTCAATGCAGATTTCAAATTTCCAGAAAATGAATATAATTATTTTAATATATATTTATCCTATACAATAGTTTAAGTACGAAATTCAGAATACATAAATTTTCACAAACAGAATTTATTCCAAGAAATTCACATGATCTGACAAACGTGTAGTTTTTTTTCTTAAAAATAAATAATAGATAGAATATATAGTACATATATTTTTGTTTTGTTTAATCTATAACACTACATATATTTATAAGAGTAGATATGTATATATATATTTACATAAAAACTTATAGAATAAATAATATGAACAATCATATCTTCATATCAGATATAAAATAAATGGAGCAAATAACATAATTCCATAATAACAAAGATTTTTTTATTTCAAACAGTAAATTTCAATACTAAATTATATTAAAGAATTTTGAAAAGGGTCAATGAAAGTTTTCTACAGAAGATTCATGAGTTTTGATACAAACAAGTTTTCAAATCACAAAACTTCATTCAATCAATCTTCGAAAACCTAGCAACCAGATTTGTTACAGAACAATGGAATATTAATAACTTAAAAGGAGAATACATGGAGTCCTTTGTCTGAAGAAGAATCCCTTCTGTAACCTCCTTCCAAATTCCCCCTGCAATTCCTTCTCGATCGCCTCCTACATCTCTCTTTTTGAATCTATCTATCTTCAAATCAATTATTTTCCCCGAAGTTTTCAACAAAAAATCTTTTCTTTTCTTTTTATTTTTCTATTCCATATCCAAAACAATAGAGCATAACTTTTGTCTGTGAATAATCTCCTCATAAAAATAATAAATGAAAATAAAGATCAATAAAGCTCTTCTGCTTTTGTTTCTCAAAAAGCCTCTCTCTTATTGGTCCTTTTCCAGCTTTTAAAAGCACACTTATCTACAATTTTAATTAAAATAATTTATTTAATCAAGATATTATCTCCACATGATTTTCTAATTTAATATTAATAAAAAGATAATGTTTAATTATCCTTATCAATATTCATTTAATTTAATTATTATCAACAATATTAATTTTAAAATAATTATTTACTCTTTTAATAAATTAAATCACTTTTTGATTTACTATATATTTAAATTTAACATTCTACTAACTCACAATTAAATCAAAACAACTAGACAACTTTAATCAATTATCTTATAAAATAAGGTTAATTATATAAACATGAACCATAAATAAAATGAATACTTCAACAATCAAACTACACAATCAACGAGAACAAAAACTTCAGTCATGACACAACAACGTACAACAAGACGACGGACTTGGGATGGGGACACTTCCAAACCTACTCCCTTTTTCAAAATTTTTACCCATTGGGTTAATTTATTGCTCGCCCTGTCCTGCCGAAACAGGTGGAATCGAGACTTATTCCTGCAATCCTGCATCCAAATAAACGTCAAGTAGCACATGTATATATATATATAATCAAACATCCTATCGTGAGAAGGAATTGCAGTGTAGCAGGGCACTCGTGAACGAGTGATGCTACACTGTCCTCTCACCTAATCTATTCTAACAATTACAATATCAATGAAGAACTAACATTTCTAACCAAATTGATCATAAGATAACATAATACTTAACTACTACATCATTACTAATTATTAAACCATTTCATTATAAAATAATATTGAATTCAAATAACATGATCACCATAGGATTATCACATCTACATATAAAACAATAGCAAGAAAGCATTACATAATAAAATAATCCAAACCCTACATACAGAGTATCATAAATCATAGTAATAATATCAATTTCAGCAATCAACTAAACTACGCATCTGCACACACCAAAACGATGAATCAATCACCATCACAATTCAGTATCACACTAACATATAAAAGAAAACAATAGTAGTAAATAGTATCAGAAACATGGGGGTATTACATAATTACTTGCAATTGCTTTGCTTGAAAGTTCCTAAAGCCTCTTCAATAAATCCATCTTGTATATGTCCTGCATGAGATGACATCTATGTGAGGCATTCTATCAAGCAACCTTTTATCTTGTCCTGTTATAGGCATGAAGTTGAACACTACACTCTTAATGATCAATTTTTGGAGAGTTTCCTTGCAACGTCCTTTTTGTGCATGTTTCTTTGGAATATTTTGTCAAACAGTTCACGTTCCTTCCTGTGGCAGCACTCAAACTGTGGAGGGTGTATAAAATTTAAATAATCTCCCTAATACCATTTACAGTCTATCACAATAGCAGCACTTGAGAGTATAATGTTGTAGGGATTTAAATAACCTTCCTAATTCTGTTGGCAACCTGGCACTTCTGCAGTACTCAAAAATAGAATGTTGCAGAAGTTTAAATAAACCTTTGTTTCCTTTGTCAGCCTATCTCAACTGCAGCGTTTGAGCATAATAGGAAGCTTAATAGTTTAATTAACTTTCCCGTCTCTTGTGGAATCACCCTACCAATTGCATTTGCTTGAAAGTTTCTAAAGCCTTATCATTTAATCCATGTCTTGCAAATATTTCCCTCCAGGAGATTCATGATGCTCCTCCCATTCACCTCGAACTCGGTTTGTTTTCTCTATTTCACTACCTCGTCTTCATCACCATCATTAAATGAGTATGCAACATCAATGTATACTTTGGAGCTAACCCCAATTGCATTTTCAGGCCCTTTTATCCTTAACAACCCACAATTTTAGCAAGGAGCGATGAATAATTTTGTGTTTTGGAGCTACCAGTCTGCAACGGTAAATTCTAAAACCCAAGCGATACATTAAAATCCTTTTTGTGCTTATCCAACAATCATTGCATACCTTGAGATCACATTCTTAGAGGCATGCTGAGAACAGTTCACATGCCTTGTCATAGTGTTCAGATTATGGAGGGTGTAAAAATTGAATAATATCCCTGATACCATTCACAACCTATCCCAGCCCAAGAATGGCAACACAAATCCCGTGGCCTCTAGTTTTCGTTGACTGATGCCTGTAGTAGCAGCCAACAGTGTCATAATCACCATTACTATGATAAGATCATGCAAGATTATAATATGAATGGGATTTCATGAGAAGGCAGTTAGTTGAAACTAGAACCATCTCAGTCAACTGTTCCTCGAGTTTCTTTTCTTAAAATTTCCAAAAGCCTTCTTTGCTTGCCCTTGCTGGCATATATATATGGCCTACAACTTTTAAGCTTTCACAGTTCTCAGGGTGGACCTCCTCAAACTTTTCAAATTTAAGGGAGAGCTCTTAAGATCTCCTAGCTTCATTGGAACCTATCTCAGCCGCAACACTGGAACATAATAGGAAGTTTAAAGGTTTTAATTAACTTGTTGCTTCACTCCTGCTAATTTCATTTGCTTGAAAGTTTGTAAAGCCCTTGTCTGATTCTAGGGAAATTCAAGATAAGAATGCCACTCCTTGTTTTCAATTTGAACAAGTATATTTAATTAGTAAATATTGTATTGATCTGTACTGTCACCTCAAACAACTTGATTTCATTTTTGCTTATTCTGGATAGTCAGTATTCATGGTTGTAAGGCTGGCGTGTATGTTCTCCACTTTCTAAACCATGGTCATTACAATTATAAAATGTATATTATGAAAAAGTTACTACCTACGCTACCTACGCCAAGTGGAAGCTTTCATGCATGTGATCCTTCTGTGTCTACCTTGTAAGCTCCATCTACCTAGAGCGTCATATTAATTTTGTTTCAACCATTGTATACTTATCATTCAATTAAATAAACAATTCAATAGCCCTGTGCAATCTTTGGTATTAGGTGAAATTATTTTTATCTGTCTCAAGAGACTTTATTAGGGATTCTGCGTTGTAACATTAGTTAATATTACTTTGTGAATGTTGATCTCACCAATTTTGTGCTCATCGCAACGTGCAATATTGATATGTATTTTAAATTCATTTATATCAATGTAAATTCCCGTATTAGGTTATAGTAATTTTAATCCAATTAATAATAAAAGTAATGCAAAAGTAATGCAAGAAAAGATAAGAAGTAATATTATATTAAAGAGTTTTACTACCGGTAATATATTTATTACAATAAATAAGTTATAAATACAATATGAATCATAGACCTGTAATATTATTTTGAAGGATAATATTATAATGTAAATAATATTTTGAAGTAGTATTTTATGGAAGTGATATAGTATTTACAAAACAAAAGGCATTCTCATTCTTTCAATGTTTTAAATAATGATAATGTTATCATGATTGATTTAGTAGTAATAAAATTATTATTGTAATAGGAGAGTAAATATTATTGTTAAGAGGTTATTTTGAGAGTATATGTTAATATTATTATTCACCGGTTAGTTATTTGAGGGAAATAATTCTACTAAGATAAATTGTGATATAAAAAAAAGGGGTTTTAATTAAGAGTAAATGTGAACATTATTATTCATGGTTAGTTATTTGATGTTATTATTTTTATCTTGATAGAAGTAATTGTAACAAGTAAATTGAGAATATATATATATATATATATATATATATATATATATGAAAATAAAATAATCTTTGTTTTGTGATCCTATTTCCTTGGTAATGATTAAATAGTGTAAATTGTTCAAACAAGGGTAAAGAGGGTTTAACCCTACATAAAACAATAAAAATAAAATATTGGTATTATAATATTGGGATACAGTTAATACACATTGTTTTAGTAATAATACTATTTTATAAATAAATCATGATAACGCGAATAGATTAAATAATATTAAAATTATTATTATTATTATTATTCAAGAGTGAATATTATTGTTTTAAATTAAGTAAAAGAGATCTAGGAATTCGTGTGTATAATTGTATTCTTTGTTTGAAAATATTTGATCCATTCATAATTAGTTATTTAAATCTACATCATACACCTATCAATTGCATTAGTAAGGAAACTTTTCCATCTTTTATATTTTTCCAGATTGCATCTAGATGCCAATAATCTATTTATGGTGTCAATTAAGTATGTAAATAATTGATTTGTTAGTAAATGAAAGAGTCATCTAGATGAGGTTGGGTGCTTTATGGTTTCATTTATATGAGTGTAGTAAAATCATTGTGTTTATGGTTATTGTCATATGGAGGGAGCCCATGGGTGCGATTTGATTATTGTGAAAACTTTGGTTATTGTGTTCAATCTTGTATGAAGATGAGTTTTCTTAAAAGTGTTGTCTTCTAGTTTTTATTGTGATATTGTCCCCTTTACTCTACAACTGTCGATTTATGATAATGGAAGTTATATAGTAATTTTGTGGTTCCATGATATGAGTGTCTTGGGAACCCAAGTATTTGCATACCCTTCAATTGGGAGTTTATGAGTATTGGTGTTATAGTGTCCCTTTCTTTTTCCTTCGTATGTCTCTTGAAGCAATTACTATGTAAGTGTCATTGAGATCGTGGTATGTTATGTTTTGGTTGGCCTTGTGAGTTGGTCTTGTGATCGTTCTACTTGTCTTTCTTGGCATTGGGTCCTTTCTTGTCATCTCCTAGCACGGGGGTTGGGCCTTCGGGTCCACATGGTCGGGTGGAACGTGCTATGCACCCCATTGGGTTCCCAGGTCATGTTCTTGGCTCAGAAATGTATGCAAAGCCTCTAGAGTTTCACTTGGTTGAAGACTGATCCTCATTTTGTATCTTATTCTTCATTGATGTATCATTCTTGTACTTGATGTAATCTTCCCATCGATATATGGGAAGCATTTTGTAATATATTATTGTGCCCATGATGTGTTGTATCTGTGGAAATATGCTCCACAATTATACTATTGAACTGTAAATTGAATTTCAATAAAATGATGTATTGTTTTCCACTCTTTTGATCATTAATAGTTGTATGTCATCATTGAGTAATCTTGGTTGTTTATTCACTTTCGTTTGATAAAAGTTTATGATTCCTAATGACCATTCCGTTTACCCCAAAGGATGTGAATGACCTTGTAATTGCATAATTGCTTTCATGTAATGTATGTACATATTCATCGTATGCAATTTTTTGCTTTCAAAAAAAAATTGTGGTGTTTGTTGTCCTTTGGGGTTCACATGGCGGGGCATTACAACATTGGTATCAGAGCATAGGTTCATGCACTGGGCACTCTAGTTTCATATGAGCCAATTATGTTGTCCTCGTGAATTTGTTAAGTGAAGTTGATAAGTGATCATGATGATCATGACATTGAAATTTAGCATTATGTGATCTATGCAAAATAGTAAGGTGAAATAAGAGTTGTTAAAGGATGTGGAAAGGATGTAATGGTATGAATCACATTGTTGATGGGAATTAGTTGAATTATGGAATTGTGAATGTAATTTATTTTCCTTGTAAATGTGAGAAACCAGTAACTGTGCATTGGTTGAGTGTTGTGAATACCCTGTACTTGCTTTGTGGGCCCATAACCCACAAGTCAATGGATGGTCTTATGGTGTACCCATCTATTCAGAATATGTTGTATTTGGTGTGGGATTAACCATACAATTATGTGTGTTTGTATGTTTGTTACTTGATTGAGGGCCAACCCACGTGTGGTTGAAAATCTATATATACATAAGAGTAGCCAAAATATAGTTTCATAGATTCTTTTCTTTTGGTTCTCAGCCCCTCAATCCGTGAAGGGGTAGTAGAAGTCACAAATTTTTCTTGGGTGGAGTGTGCAGCGTACGCACATTGTGACACAGAGCGATCTTAGCTCAACTGATCCCAAGGAAACATACTCGCTACTTCCCCTTATGATGGATCAGGGTACTTGATCCATATGTGCTAGCCTAAAGCCCACAGTTTTGAGTATAGCAGCATTGGATTGTAGTTTATGCCTAGCCGTCCATAGGGACATTGAGCTGGCATTAGCGAGTCAACCTTGTCTGTATGAGAGGTGAAGCTCGAGTAGCCCCATATTGATATACTCATATATGTATTGTATACACCGTATCTGCATGTGTTCCGACATGATGCAATGGATACAATGCCACACCCTACTGATGTTCTGACACAGTGTTGGTGATGATGTCATGTTGCTGATGGTAGCGAGCTGGGCTCGAGGACACGATGCCATGTGCATAGACACGTGAAGGTACACTATGATATTGTGTTATGATAGCCTACTTATGTGATGAGCGTAATGGGGCCTCACACACTTGTAGAGGGATACTCATGTTTGCTTTCGATAGTGTTTAGATCGGTTAGAATATGGGTATGTCCTAGCCATGTATACCTCTGGCGATGGCGAGTACCTGTGTGTGCCTTCTCCATGAGGTATCGCTATGCGGGGTGTGTCTGCGTGTGCCTACTTTCGCGGAGCCACAGACACATTGCCATGCGGCATACGTCAGTGCGTGCCTTCTCTGGCTGGTGTATGACCATGTCGCGTGACAATGCAAGGTAGGGTGTAGTCGAGGAGCACTCTCTGGGTCATGTGGATGGCATGCTCACTCTGCACCACATGAGGGCTACTGTTATAGCCAGACAATGTTCCCTCCTTCCTCGTTTGGTGGCTAGTATCTAGTCACGCAGTGTTATATTGTGCAATTTTGAAGATTAAGGACTTCCCATATGATTGTTGATGATTTTCGATTGAACTTGAAGGCTATTATTTTGTTTATGTTTGTTTGTAATGGTTTAGCCACACTCTGTGACCTTATTCTCTTGTAGCCCTCATGGTTACATTTGATTTAGTGTTGACATTGTGCACATTTCTTGCTTTATTGTTGAAATTGAATCTTATTTGATGGCTAAACTAGTTTATCATTATTGTTTTGAGGTCAGCCATGTGTTGTATTGTGATTCCTCTCCAAGGACGTATGAGGCAGATTTGGTGAGTGTATATGAGGAAGTAGATGCAAGGAACCTTGAGGATGGGGGTATGTGAGGTTGTTTTACAGCTAGGATCCACTACCCACCTATGTGTGATGACTATCTCTTGGAGACTAACCACCTTGTACAACAAGAGGTAGGTCATTGTGGTCTTGCTTAGATGGTCTCACCATGTGTGTGTGGCCTAACACCATCAAGCCACTGAGTGTGAGATATGGATTATGTGAGATGGATATTGGCTCTTGGCTCATGGTTTTGATATCATGGATTACTATGCTGCTTTCTGGCGTCCAAATGGACCCTTATGTAGCCTTGTGATGTGATTCCTGCTCATGTGATTTTGTGCATATGTAAAGGATGTATGTTAAATTGTAGAAGTAATATCTATGAAATGATAAACTTGGGATTTTTGTGCTTGGGGAGTGATACATCATGTTTTGTTGAATTATGAAGAGGTGTTATTTGATGAAATTTTGGTGCATATGTGGTGAAATTCTATGTTGAATATTCAATTAAGTGGAATGAATTGGGTGTAAATGATGATATTTAATGTAAATGTGTGCTCTTTATATGTGAGTATGTTGCGTTTGTTATGGAAGTGTAGCATTTCAGGGTAATGAATTAGTTTGAATGGTTGATATTAATGTGTTATGTTTCCACCCTAGTTTGTGCTTTTCAGATTGTCAGCTTCAGATCTTAATGATGAAGGTAAATTAATTGGTTATGCATTGATTAGTTATTTTTATGACACATTGGTTAGGATGCAATTAGTGTTACAAATGATATAATTGATATTACGTGATGTTGTGTTTACTATGATGGTCTTGGTGAGAGGGACAACATATCATCAATCGCTTGTGAGTACCCTACTACACTGCAACTTCCTCTCATGATGTGTTTGTTTTGGATTGTATATGTTGTTTCGACACTTGGTTTTATGTAGGATTGCAAGTACCAAAGCCTTGATTTCACCTGCACTATTAGGACTGGGCGAGCCTCATAAAACCCAATGGGAATGAAGTTGAAAATGGAGTTGACAAGAAAGATTTCCCATCCTAGTTCATCACCCTGTCATTGTGTTGAATGATGTGACTTGTTTACGACTTCGTTTCTATTTTTGGTAGCATTTCATTTTGAGTCATTTAATTTGACATGTTTAATTAATGTTGTTTTAATATAGCTGGCAGTTTCTTGTGTTGACATAATTATGAATGCATATGTTTGTTTCATCTTGCGACTTCCAGGAGTAAGTCAATGCTAAGGGGGGAAGGATGTAGTGCCTCTCCACATTCGGCCATCATGATAGTTGAGTAAGTCGTTTGATTGATTTGTGTGTCATGATGGGTTCATTAGTTTACATTAATTATTGGATTTGGAATGATGTGATTAAGTTAGTATCTTTCCTAGCCCCGATTAATCTAAATAATTCAATAAATTTATGATAAAAAATAAAAAGGATGTGGTTGATAACAAATAAATAAAATGGAGTAATAAAATATCAACTTATATGATCTTATTTCTAAATTATTCAAAAGAGCATAAGATTAAAACTGGAATATTTAATGTGGCAACTATAAGTTTGTACGTACATGCTATGTTGTGTATTATTATCACAACTAACAAGTACATATATATATCGTCCATAATGAAACAACATAATATGTATATATATATATATAAATAATAAAAAAAAAAAAATGTTCTATTGTATGTACTGTTATTTCTTTTCTTAGTAATTCATTGTGTTCAATTGAGAAATATTAATGCTGACCATACATACATTGGTTTAATTAACCTTCTATCTTGGGATATTAAACATGGAGGAAATTTGGAAGAGAGAACTTCTCGTAAATTTTCCAAAACAATTTTATTGTTGAGATTATCTTTCTTTAATCAAGAATCACATAGTATCCAAAATTAGTATTGCACATAAATGTTAAAGTTACTTTGGAGATTAATTAGATTAAATTGTAATATTTTAAATTATATTTTAACAAAATATTACCAAGAGAAGCTAATTATTAAATAGGGAAAATAATGTGAATTGAGATAAATGAAATTAACTTCTATTGTTTCACATGTCTCCCTTATACCTTCACCTTTTGGCACATGTCTTCTAGCCTTACACCTACCAAAAGGAAATTACATCTGCTGGAAAGTTTTTGAGGCCTTTTCAACGTGTCCATTTGGGGATATCTTGGGGAGAAAACCAAAACATGATTGTTTGGAGGGGGGAGGTAAAAATTCCCACTCCTGTTTTCACTAGGGGGATGGATAAACGTTTTCCAGAAGCAGCCATTTTTGGCACAGGAAGGGAGGAGGTTCGCAAAGGGTATCAAGTCTGGTGTATACGTAGAAATTACATTTGCTATTGGTGCAGGTAGATGGGATGCTGGCCAATCATCTTCTTTGGTTTTCAATCCCCCAAACTCTTCCTTCCTGCTCCCATTTGCGCACAAGCAAGGAGGATGCTAGCAAGGGACGTGGTGTCTGGCTTAGTGTGGCCAATTCCATTTTACTAAAAGTTTCTAAAGCTTCTAAATTATCACACATCTATCATTTTTGCATTTTTACAGGAACTGTGGAAGGCACACCGCTCTTTTCAGAATAGTTCACGGGCCCTGTGTGGGGGGGACACTTTTGCATGGGTATTTTGAGGAAAGGATGGAGACACGAGTGGAGGAAGTTAGACAAGTATGCCTGATACAATGCAGAATCTTGAGGTAATTACTTGCAATTGCTTTGCTTGAAAGTTTCTAAAGCCTTTTCAATAAATCCATCTTGTATATGTCCTGCATGAGATGACATCTATGTGAGGCATTCTGTCAAGCAACCTCTTATCTTGTCCTGTTATAGGCATGAAGTTGAACCCTACACTTTTAATGAACAATTATATATCTAATGCAATAAGGGCTACGTGTGTGTGAAGTATGTGCAGCCCTCGTTCTCCATACCTGGGTGGATTGAGGCACTTGGAACGCAAGCTAAGCTTACAGTGATAGGATCTGTGCCTAAATTCTCCTTTATTTCAAAGATTTTTTTTATAGTTTCCTTGCAAAGTCCTTTTTGTGCGCATTTCTTTGGAATATTCTGTCAAACAGTTCACGTTCCTTGCTGCGGCAATGCTCAAACTGTGGAGGGTGTATAAAATTTAAATAAACTCCCTAATACCATTCACAGTCTATCATAGTAGCAGCACTTGAGAATAGAATGTTGTAGGGATTTAAATAGCCTTCCTAATTCCGTTGGCAACCTGACACTTCTGTAGTACTCAAAAATAGAATGTTGCAGAAGTTTAAATAAACCTTTGTTTCCTTTCTCAGCCTGTCTTAGCTGCAGCGTTTGCACATAATAGGAAGTTTAATAGTTTAATTAACTTGCTCGTCTCTTGTGGCGTCACCCTACCAATTGCATTTCCTTGAAAGTTTCTAAAGCCTTATCATTTAATCCATGTCTTGCAAATATTTCCCTCCAAGAGATTCCTGATGCTCCTCCCATTCACCTTGGCCTCGGTTTGTTTTCTCTGTTTCACTACCTCGTCTTCATCACCATCGTTAAATGAGTATGCAACATTAGCGTATACTTTGGAGCTAACCCCAATTCCATTTTCAGGCCCTTTTATCCTTAACAATCCACAGTTTCAGCAAGGAGCGATGAATAATTCTGTGTTTTGGAGCTACCAGTCTGCAACGGTAAATTTTAAAACCCAAGCGATACATTAAAATCCTTTTTGTGCTTATCCAAAATCATTGCATCCCTTGAGATCACATTCTTAGAGGCATGCTAAGAACAGTTCACATGCCTTTTCATAGTGTTCAGATTATGGAGGGTGTAAAAATTGAATAATATCCCTGATACCATTCACAACCTATCCCAGCCCAAGAATGGCAACACAAATCCCATGGCCTCTGGTTTTCGTTGACTGATGCCTGTAGTAGCAGCCAGCAGTGTCATAATCACCATTACTATGATAAGATTGTGCAAGATTATAATATGAATGAGATTTCATGAGAAGGCCATCAGTTGAAACTAGAACCATCTCAATCAACTGTTCCTCGAGTTTCTTTTCTTAAATTTCCAAAAGCCTTCTCTGTCTACCCTTGCTGGCATATATATATGGCCTACAACTTTTAAGCTTTCACAGTTCTCAGGGTTGACCTCCTCAACCTTTTCAAATTTGAGGGAGAGCTCTTAAGATCTCCTAGCTTCATTGGAACCTGTCTCAGCTGCAACACTGGAACATAATAGGAAGTTTAAACGTTTTAATTAACCTATTGCTTCACTCCTGCTAATTTCATTTGCTTGAAAGTTTCTAAAGCCCTTGTTTGATTCTAGGGAAATTCAAGATAAGAATGCCACTCCTTGTTTTCAACTTGAACAAGTATATTTAATTAGTAAATATTGTATTGATCTGTACTATCACCTCAAACAACTTGATTTCATTTTTGCTTATTCTGGATAGTCGGTATTCATGCTTGTAAGGCTTACGTGTATGTTCTCCACTTTCTAAACCATGGTCATTACAATTATAAAACGTAGATTATGCAAAAGTTACTACCTACACTACCTACGCCAAGTGGAAGCTTTCATGCATGTGATCCTTCTGTGTCTACCATGTAAGCTCCATCTACCTAGAGCATCGTATTAATTTTGTTTCAACCATTGTATACTTATCATTCAATTAAATAAAAAATTGAATAGCCCTGTGCAATCTTTGGTATTAGGTGAAACTATTTTTATCTGTCTCAAGAGACTTTATTAGGGATTCTGCAAAGATTTACCGGGTTGTAACATTAGTTAATATTACTTTGTGAATGTTGATCTCACCAATTTTGTCCTCATCGCAACGTGCAATATTGATATGTATTTTAAATTCATTTATATCAATGTAAATTCCCCTGTTAGGTTATAGTAATTTTAATCCAATTAATAATAAAAGTAATGCAAAAGTAATGCAATAAAACATAATAAGTAATATTATATTAAAGAGTTTTACTACTGGTAATATATTTATTACAATAAATAAGTTATAAATACAATATGAATCATAGACATGTAATATTATTTTGAAGGATAATATTATAATGTAAATAATATTTTGAAGTAGTATTTTATGGAAGTGATATAGTATTTACAAAAGAAAAGGGATTCTCATTCTTTCAATGTTTTAAATAATGATAATGTTATCATGATTGATTTAGTAGTAATAAAATTATTATTGTAATAGGAGAGTAAATATTATTGTTAAGAGGTTATTTTGAGAGTATATGTTAATATTATTATTCACTGGTTAGTTATTTGAGGGAAATAATTCTAGTAAGATAAATTGTGATATTAAAAAAAGGGGTTTAATTAAGAGTAAATGTGAACATTATTATTCATGGTTAGTTATTTGATGTTATTATTTTTATCTTGATAGAAGTAATTCTAACAAGTAAATTGAGAATATATATATATATATATATATATATATATATGAAAATAAAATAATCTTTGTTTTGTGATCCTATTTCCTTGGTAATGATTAAATAGTGTAAATTGTTCAAACAAGGGTAAAGGGGGTTTAACCCTACGTAAAACAATAATAATGAAATATTGGTATTATAATATTGGGATACAGTTAATACACATTGTTTTAGTAATAATACTATTTTATAAATAAATCATGATAATTCTAATAGATTAAATAATATTAAAATTACTATTATTATTATTATTCAGGAATGAATATTATTGTTGTAAATTAAGTAAAACAGATCTAGGAATTCATGTGTATATTTGTATTCTTTGCTTGAAAATATTTGATGCATTCATAATTAGTTATTTAAATCTACGCCATACACCTGTCAATTGCATTAGTAAGGAAACTTTTCCATCTTTTATATTTTTCTAGATTGCATCTAGATGCCAATAATCTATTTATGGTGTAAATTAAGTATGTAAATAATTGATTTGTTAGTAAATGAAAGAGTCATCTAGATGAGGTAGGGTGCTTTATGGTTTCATTATATGAGTGTATTAAAATCATTGTGTTTATGGTTATTGTCATATGGAGGGAGCCCATGGGTGCCATCTAATGATTATGAAAATTTTGGTTATTGTGTTCAATCTTGTATGAAGATGAGTTTTCTTAAAAGTGTTGGCTTCTAGTTTTTGTTGTGATATTGTCCCCTTTACTCTGCAACTTTCAATTTATGATAATGGAAGTTATATAGTCATTTTGTGGTTCCATGATATGAGTGTCTTGGGAACCCAAGTATTTGTGTACCCTTCAGTTGGGAGTTTATGAATATTAGTGTTATAGTGTCCCTTTCTTTTTCCTTCGTATATCTCTTGAAGCAGTTACTTTGTAAGTGGTCATTGAGATCATCGTATGTTATTTCTTAGTTGGCCTTGTGAGTTGGTCTTTTTATTGTTCTACTTGTCTTTCTTGGTATTGGGTCCTTTCTTGTCATCTCCTAGCACGGGGGGTGGGCCTTCAGGTCCACATGGTCGAGTGGAACATGCTACGCACCCCATTGGGTTCCCAGGTTGTGTTCTTGGCTCAGAAATGTATGTAGAGCCTCCAGAGTTTCACTTGGTTGAAGACTGATCCTCATTTTGTATCTTATTCTTCATTGATGTATCATTCTTGTACTTGATGTACTCTTCCCATTGATATAAGGGAAGCATTTTGTAATATATTATTGTGCCCATGATTTGTTGTATTTGTGGAAATATGCTCCATAATTATACTATTGAACTGTAAATTGAATTGCAATAAAATGATGTATTGTTTTCCACTCTTTTGATTATTAATAGTTGTATGTCATCATTGAGTAATCTTGGTTGTTTATTCACTTTCGTTTGAAAAAATTTTATGATTCGTAATGACCATTCCGTTTACCCCAGAGGATGTGAATGACCTTGTAATTGCATAATTGCTTTCATGTAATGTATGTACATATTCATCGTATGTAATGTTTCACTTTCAAAAAAAAAAATGTGGTGTTTGTTGTCCTTTGGGGTTCACATGGCGGGGCATTACAAAATCTTTCCAGAATTTGGAATTAAATCCCAAAAATAAGCCAAGGAGGATTAAGACACGGGTATGTGTGGGTTCATCATGGAAAAAACAAGCCCTTAAGTGGCAAAAAAAAAAAGAAAAATCAATGTTAGGCAACTTGACGTAAAAATTTGAAAAAGCTATCTATATTATTTAAAAAATATGTAAGAATATAATTTGTGGAAAATTGAATGTAGTTTCTAAACTACTAGGTTTATTTAAAAATAAATAAAATCTATTTGGTGAAAATTTAAAATTTCAATGTAGTAGTACTTAAATTTCAGGGAAAAAATAAGAAGTAGTTGTGTGTTTGACCACCCTAACCATAATAAAATGATAATATTTTTTATAAGATTTTATATATAAGTAGAGGACTCATGTCCAGATGTGATGCATTATTTTTTGTTATTTTTTAAAAAGTAAATAATTAATTATGAATTTTTATTACAACTTAAAAAAAGGAAAACTTGTATGTCTGACCACCTTAAATTAGTCAAAGCTTCATGAAATTTATTTTTTATTTTTAATCCTATAGTATGTGAAGCATAGAATGTGGCACATGTTTCAGATTTACAAAATGTGATACCATTTGAAAGTTATAGATGTTTTTCAATCAGCCTATCGATTAGGACTTTAGTCATAATTCTAATAGAAAATAAATATTAATTAATTATTAAATTCAAATTAAATCATAATTTATAATGGTGTAAAGATGAGAATCCCCTATAAAAACCCTTTTTCGTTTCATCAATTTTGGGTTAAAAAAAAGTCGTCAGCCACATACCCTACAAATACCCATAATATTGCCGCTTTTTGGCCCATCATGATCCTGCACATACCCACACCCTAGGTGGCATTTTAGTCCCATTATTGAAATCTCCAGGCACATAATCCAAAAAGGGATCTGTTTAGGTGGTTTCAAAATCAAGGTCCCATGACCCATGGAGGACAAAGATGCCCTAGGTGGATTTTTAGTCCTAGTCCACAAATTAGGGACACACAAATAAAAAATTTAAATGATCATTTATCTTTTGGTGTTGGTATGTGTTTTCCATAAAAATATATAGTTTATTAGGCTTGTGGATGCAAAATAGGACCAATTAAGCCATAAAGAAGCATAAATAAAGCAAGGTGGGCCTAAAAAAGTGTAAAAATGTAAGGGTATACATTTTACTACACTACATTTAGCCCCCACTTTAGTGAGAGGATGAACTTGCTTCAAATTCACACTAAATTATCCAACCACGCAATCAAGAGGGGTTCAAATGTACCAATTTTAGTGAGATAGGATGAAAATGATCAAGAGGGGTGATTAAGCCCCCAAGGTTGAGATCCTATGACAAACCAACATAGGAAAAAAGTGTTCGAAGAATGAAGAAGAAAATATCATTATATATCTTTTTTGTTGTCATTAATGTCACCATGTTATATGAGTTACAACTACAAGTTTAAGTTCTAGCTTGATCTGGTATTCTAAACCAATATCTGAATTGATATGCAATTATTATCCTCCGATATTTTGTTCCACAATCCTCCACTGATGCATATCATTCCTTGTGGTTTTTGGAAATGTTTTTTGGATGTTAGAAGCTTTTATTTTTTAGAATCTCTCATGCATAAGTGCTCGTATAGAGAGTTGGCATTACTCTGTTGGTGCATTTTGTTATTAGGTGTATCTCTAGCGGACCTAATGAATAGTTGATGTAATGAATTTTTTTTGTGTTGTGGATGTATATGTGACCTATCTTAGGTCCTTGTTGACATTTTGTAGTGTGCTACACACTTGAGTTGATTTTTGGAAAGGTTTTGTACATGCTTGAAGCTGTTAGTTGATCTTTTTTCATGAATAAGGATTGCATAGATAGTTAGGCCAACCTAATTGATGCTTGTAGATGAATCAACTATATATATTGGATATTTTTGAGATTGTGAATGAGAAGTTGAGACAAATAAGAAGAAAAGTTGTAGACACTAAAAAATTTCCTAATAAATTTTGTACATTTAAATCAGATTTGCTAACATCATTTCTTTTGTAATCCATCTTTTTTTTGCTTAATTGATTTAATTAGCCTAGATAATTAATTAATTGTAACATTTTCATCTATTTGGCCTAATTAATTAAATTGGGTTAATTCATCTCTTTCCGCACTAACAATTCATTTAATTAAATAAATTAAATCAAAATATTTAATTTAATCTCCTAAGTCATCTTATTTAATTCAATAACCCTAAGTTATTTAATTAAATATCATTTCAACCTCCCCTATTTCTTAAATCATTTGATTTAATAAATATCTTCTAATTCTTCTAATTTGCTAATTGCATAAATTAAAACTTGTTTAATTAGCAATTAAACTAATTTTCCTCTAATCAAAGGGAATATTCTCATGGAATATTCCTTAACCCTTTTTTGCACAATTAAAACTTCATTTTAATTTGTAAATTACCTTTTTCCTCATCCAAAGGAATATTCTCTCTCCTCGAATCAACTCACTTAGCTTCAAATGCAAGTTAACCTTCAACCTTTTGAGCAAGTTACCTTTGACCTATGTGAGCAGGTCAAAAGTGTGTTTGTTTGAGGTAAGTGTGGGCCCATGCTTAACTTCCACCTTTCATTCTCGTCCATTGATTATAATCCATGATCCATGCCTCTCATCCCCTTCATTTTGAACCGTCGATTATGCTTTTTGATCTCAACCATTCATTCCCCATTTGCTCTCCTATAAATAGATCACTATTTGGAGACAAATGGAGCCATCTTTCAGAGAAAACTTATGTTGTTGAATCTCATCCATATTTTTAGAGAAAACTTATGCTGTTGAATCTCATATGCACTCACACTCATATTTAATCACTTTTTAGCTTGTTTTAGTTCATTTTCATTGCATAATAGCTTAGAGCATCCATTAATGGATTCCATGCATCCATCTTAGCTTGTATATGGATTAAGGTTTTCATCTTTTAGCATAATTTTAGCTTAGATTAGCTTAGCAATAGCATAATTAGATCATTTATAGCATAAAATCATTGTAACTTAGCTTGCATCATGTTAATTTTAGCATAAAAAATGTTTTCATAATTCAATCATAATGGTTTCATCGATTCTCTTCCATAAAATCAACTAAACCAGGCTCATTAATCACGAGATTGGGAAAGGGTCATCATTCCACATCAACACAACACTAATTCGACAATGCAATAAGTTTCAAATGGATTAGAGTAGAATTTTTGAACGCTTTCATAATTTAGTATGTTAGGTTTTGATAAAATGTTTAGTTTCAATTTCCTTTGAATTTTCTTGTTGAGATTTGAGTATTGGTGGCTCCGTTAAGAGAATCATTGAAACCTTTGTGATTGATGTATGAAAACCTTGTTTATGCTTAAATGAACATGATGCAAGCTAAGTTACCATGACTTTATGCTATAAATGATCTAATTATTCTATTGTTAAGCTAATCTAAGCTAAAATTATTCTAAAAGATGAAAACCCTAATCCATATACAAGCTAAGATGGATGCATGGAAGCCATTAATGGATTCTCTAAGCTATTATGAAATGAAAATGAACTAAAACAAGCTCACTAATCACAGGATTGGGAAAGGGTCATCGATCCACATCAACACAACACCAATTCCATAATGGGATAAGTTTCACATGGATTAGAGTAGAGTTTTTGAAAGCTTTCATAATTTACTATGTTAGGTTTTGATAAAATGTTTAGTTTCAATTTCATTTGATTGATCTTGTTGAGATTCAAATATTGGTGGCTGTCATAATCTAGAATGTTAGGTTTTGATAAAATGTTTAGTTTCAATTTCATTTTATTGATCTTGTTGAGATTCGAGTACTAGTGGCTTGGTTATACTTCGATTCTTCATGGATAAAGTGTAATTCAGCCCATACCTATATTTTTACATCACATTATGGCGCTAGAGGGAGGGAAACCTATTAATTTAATCAATTTTTAGCTCAAATTTTGTTTGTTTGTTGTTTTGCAGGTTGCAAAAACACTCAAATTACAAACAACAACACTATTTCAATAGTGTTTCCATATATCAATGCTTAGGAAATTTGAAATAGCGACGTGTATTTAATCTTCCAACACCAATTTAAATATAGTGACACATATTTAATTTGAAGATATGAAAAAATGAAAATGGTGACACTCAAATGCACCAGTTCGATGCTTTTAAATTACAAATCACGATGCCATCATTAGAAGTGACACCCATCAAAATAGCGATGCTATTGTGCTCACTGGTCTTGCTACAAAGTGACTCCCACAATTCAAATCACGACGCCATCGTGTGCAATGACGCCCAACTCTAGTAAGAATTTTAATGACTATTTTTTAGCATGTGCTTTAATTTTTTGGCTTTATCTAAATGCTAACATGTCACTGAATTCTCATTTTTTTCCTTTGAGACGAACTTGTTTTGCAGATTTGGAGAAAAACTAGGAAAAATTTAACCCCAACTTGTTGGGGTCATAACTTTCTACTCGATGGTCAAAATTCGAATCTGTTTGCACCATCATAAAGCTCTCCAAGAGTACTAATTTATTCCCTAAAAATATTGTGCCTTTGGAGATTAATTTTTTGGGACTGACGCAAGTTTCAACCTCAAATTCCACTTCGAAGGCCTCTGAAAATGCAATTTACTACAACATAGAAAAAACTGAAAAAAATTGAAAATTTTTATTTTTTGTTTTTCTTAGTTGTATTTATTGTAACAGTGTTTTGACACTTGTTGGGCAATTATAACCCACCATATGCTTCTTTGGTTTATGTTTTAGGACCACTAAATTTTCGTTGCATTTTAAAACATACAATCTTTGGACCAATTACCTTTCAATTCCCCTTAAAATTCATTTTCAAAGTTGGTTAAAATTGAATCCTCACATCATCATTTTACTTTGGGGTTTAAAATTCAACAAGGAAACTTCATTTTCAATTGGTGCTCTAAAAATAACTCATCATTTCTCTGAGGCTTAAAATTAACTTGAGCTTTCATTGTCTTGTAATTTTCTTTGCAATTTGTGTCATTCAAAACATGTGTATGCACTTCTCTCATGCTTCATGGAAATCTTGAGAATCAAAATCATTTTAGTGACATTGGTTGTCTAAAAAATTACCTACATCTTTCAATTTGGGTTTAAAATTGAACCATGCTAGTGTGAGAAAAGGCATAGAATGTGTTCTCTCTTTGTGCATGCAAGAAAATATGATCAAACTATGGATGTACTTACTCACTATTGTTTACCTTTATAGGGCCTGCCTTGGTGGGAAAAAGTACTCACCCCAAGCGAATGACCCGAGTGGTAATGAGCATAATCCAAGCTCTTTCAAACCGCTATATAAATTTGTGGTTGCGATGAAAATTGTAAACAATGGGAAGCGATACATGATAGCTCTCCCCCAATATCTTTATGATGTGTAAATCCATTATTATAATGGTTGGGAGACCTATCACAAGGATTTTATCATTGCACCCCCTAAACAAGATTCTCTTATTACAAAACTTTGTGTAGAAGCAAAAAATCCCTAATATTTATTGATGTTAGGAGGTCGGACCTCTGAAGTCATCCCACATATTTGTAGTTATTAGTATAGATGAAGAGTTTGTCATGGGAGATTCATGAGAACTCAAGTTTTGGCTGACTCGTAGTAGTAAGTGTTGTGGAAGGGAGCCAGTGTGGTCAAGCTTCTAATCATTTGCTCTAAAAAAGCGCAGTTGGAGAAATCCAAGTGAGAATTCAACAAAAATAGCCATTTCTATCCTAGGTTTGTAATCATTGTGAGTCAGTTTAACACTTTTCCTGGTTTCAAAATGATCCAAAAACAAACATTCACTATCCAAATTTCAAACACTTTGGCTCAAATATGGACTTGTTGAGTTATCCTTGATATTACTACTTGTCCTAAGGATTTATCCTTAGCGATTTCTAAATATCTTTACACTAATCTCAAATCCATATTTTCCAAAGAAAACATAGGAAATTATTGCTTCAACCTCCTTATTTTGATGAAATGGAAATTGTGAAAGCTATGATGTTTTTGACATAAACATTTAGTTTGAAAACATAACCAAGACAAGTTTTTGTGGTAAAAATAACCTTATTAATCCAAGATTAAATCAAATGAACAACCCACATTGATGTATGTTCAAATCGTTGACTCACCCAAAACAAGCAAATTGAGACAAGAAAAACATTGGTAAAATCATTGAGTTCCATTATTTAAATTCATTGAATTTTATTGTCAAAATCATTGGTTCTATTTCCAAAATGATTTGAGTCCTATTTTACCAAAATCATTGATTTCTTAGGGTTTCATCACTTTAGAGGTCTAGCATCATTCTCACTACCTTGGTCTTGTAAAAAAAAAAGGTTCACTTTAGGGAAACATTGGGTCAAACATTTCACTCACCCCTCTATCCAATTTCATCATTCACCTCATCTATCTTTGCAAAATTCCAAATACACCAACACTTTGGGACTTAAACATGAAACCAACTTGCTAACTTAGCTACTTTGTATGTGAAATGTATCCTTTTCCATGCACTTAGTTAAGCTAGTTATCATCCTTGGACTAGTTCATCTTGAAGGTCACAATTCTACCCTAAAGATTTATAATTTCATTAACATCCTTTATCCCAACATCAAAACATCAAAATTAAGTCAAAAGTGTTATCCCAAAATTCTTGCAAAGATCACTTCCCACATCACCCATGTTTTCATCTCCCATTATCATCATTGCTCCAAAAATACTTAGAGTGTCCCTTCTACCTAGATTTGAGTCAACTAGACAATTCAAACATTACAAATCTCAATGCAACTCTCCCATAGGTGACTCAAAAATTATGGTAACAACAAGATCAGAACACAAGAGAATCATGGAGAAAACCAAAGTCTCATCTACCACAAGAATTTGACCCAAGGAGTTATGTTACCCCCTCACAACAACCATCATCTCCATTAGGACCATATGAGATAGAATACATCACAAACAACCCATTTGGACTTACTAGAGAAGAAATAATGGAACATCAAACCTTAGAAAATGTGGTTCCAATATCCCCATCTTTTGTTGCACAATCATTAACACAAGGCTTAACCTCATCTAGGATTCAACCAACTCCATCCCTTGTGCCAAGTCAACCATTAACATCTAGTATTACAACTCAGCTAGAAACCAACCTTGGTCTCACTTCATGTCTAGGAATAAACACAACTTTTAGTATTCACAAAAGGACCATTCCATTAACCACCAACCTTCCCCAAGACACAAGTTGGATAACAACCTTTCACAGAACACTTACATTTCATGATGCTACAACAATATTGACATTTTGAGTGCAACAATCTTCATCCATCATCACAAATACCCCAAGTATGCCTAAAGTTACACAAGGTAATGAGAACCAAATTCCTCAAATGGGACAACAAGGGAAAGTTAGCATGCTCATGCAAATTCAACCCTTGACAAGTGGTTCCATCAACCCCATTGACACGTCGAAAGAAGTGGTTACCTAGGCTACTCAAGTCAATGCACCATCCACATCAAACCCATCTATCATCGACCCAAATAAAAAAAAAAACCTTGGTTACAAATCCCATCAACCAAGGTAATACCTTGGTCACACCTCAAATACAACAAGGGAACCTTTTAAATAAATTAACTCAAGGTCCTAGTATGTCATTACCATCACAATATCCAATGGCATCATCATGTTTTCCCAGAATCCCTCTCACTATGCAAAATCAAATGGGACTTGAAACTTACATTCCTCCACCTCCATCTACCATCTTACAAGGGATGTTAAATCAAGGGAACCCTCAAACATCATCAAAAATCTACTACCCACTCAAAAAATTAACACCCAAAACCCATCACAGATGTCCCAACCACTGGATTGATCCTAGATTGCAAGCACATTCCTTGGACTTACAACAATCAGAACAAGTTTATCAACAACAACATCAAGTAGCCTTAGTAGCCTTAGTAGCACAACAAAAACAACAAGCTCAACAAGCCTCCTTAGTATCACAACAACAACAAGTCCAACAAGCTACCTTAGTAAACATCAAGCAACCTTAGTAGCACAACAACAACATCAAGTAGCCTTAAAATCAAATCAATAGAATCAAGCCGCCTTAATAGCGTAACAACAACCATAAGCTCAACAAGCTGACTTAGTAGTGCAACAACAACAACAAGCTCAACAAGTCACCTTAGTAGTGTAAAAACAACAACAAGCCAAACAACAAGCAACCCTAGTGGGATAACAACAACAACAAGCCTTACTAGCTCAATAATATGCCCAACAATAGAAACAAGGTTCTTATTATCCTCACTTCAACATCATCAATCCAAACATATCAGGAAAATATTCATCACTTTCACAAAATCTCACACCTTCATACACCTCATATAACTCATCTCTCATCCCATGATATGTTCCTTCACCCAATCCACAAGATGATCTAGCATCACAATTCAAAACACTCTCACAAGAAATGCAGGACCTTGAAATGGGCAAGATAAAGAAGCCCCATACATAGAACCTATGCCCATATAGATTTGAATGAAACGTTGCAATGGTACCATTCCCTCCTAGTTTTGAAATCCTGAAATTTGACAAATACAAAGGGAGAGGAAGTCTCGTGGACCATATCAAAGAATTCAATGTCATGTGTATGGAGGTTGCCTATAATCACTCCTACTTAATGCACCTCTTTCAATGAAGTTTGATAGGCTCAGCCATGGATTGGTTTTCTCAATTAGCTCCAGGTATTAAAACTTTCCAAAAAATCATTGAAAAAATCATAGTTCACTTCTCCTTCAATATTGACATGGACGTAAGCCTAGAAGAGTTGTATACTCTCAAAAAAAACATTGGAGAATATTTTTCCAATTTCTTGCAACGATGGAGACAAGGATCTCATAAGAGCAAGTGGCCAATTCCTAACGAACAACAAGTGGGAATTATCATAGAAAATATAGATCCATATATGTCCTTCCACTTGAAAATGCAATGCATCACATCTTATGACGAGCTTTTCCCTAGAGCCCTTAACATTTAGAGAGCCCTAATCTCACAAGGAAATACATAAGTGTATAGAGACAACCACCCATCCACTAGTTTTAACGACAAGCCTGACTATTGGGCCAAGAATAAGAATGTCACTAGTGATGTTGTTGTTGATGCAAAGGTGGTATTAACTGCTCCTAGATAAGAAAACATCCAACCCAATAAAACACAACAACTATATGCACAACCACCAAACAATCAATGAACGATCAATGCTGCAAACACTCAATGTGGACAACAGAGAACAAACAATGCTCCTAAGTGAGAATTCACTCCCTTAGGGGAAACTATGGAAGACGTATTGAAGAGGTTGATATAGTCTAATCTCATCACACTACCAAATTTCTCAAAGTATCAAGAGCCACAAATCAAACCCCATAGCTATAGAGAAGATCACTTTTGTGAATTTCATCGGTACAAAGTTCATAGTACACAAAATTTTGTTAGGCTCAAATATCTAATAGAGGATCTTATTGAAAAAAGAGACATTGAGGTTGATAGAAATTCTAGGACTGAAAATATAAAAATTTACATGAACCCTATGCGTGATCATGGAAAAACAAAATATTCAACAAAGGAATCAACTTCAAACAGTACCTAGGATACCATGTTGGGACATGTTTATGCTATTTATAGGGAATCATACATGTATCAAGATACTATTTTAAAACAAATTCCAAACCCATCAATAGTGTTTGGCACTATTTTATATTGTTATGACATCAAGTGGATATCAGATTGTGATATCTCTCCCACATATTCCTGAGATGTTTCTTTCAGATGGACATATAAACATTCTTCATCCAAACATGATTCTTCCACTCTTGATTATTACAGTGATTGTGCATCATCGACATCTTTTGAAATAGTATAAACAAATAATGATGTCATAGAACCAAAGCAAACAGTGATTGTGCATCATCGACATCTTTTGAAATAGTATAAATAGATAATGATTTCATAGAACCAAAGCAAACAATTCATATTCCTGAATAACAAGAACCCATAGCAATATCATGTGTTCATGACAAGTCCTATTTAGTGGCTATGGATCGGAGGATACATTGTCAGGGAAAAGGATTAGGTATTGATCATACCTTCACAACGTTGGGGGAAATCTTATCTACAACAAACATAAACATATGGGGCATGAATAATCCGTATAATTAAAATGAATTCAATGCTACAACTAGTCGTATCATGAGTTGGAATTCACCCATCGTCTCATATGCAAATTGGCACCAACATAAAAAGAATAATTCTTTTCAAAGCAAGGTGAAGATCATCAAAACAAATGAAGCCATCAAGAAAAAAGGACAAAGCAAATACAAATGGATACCAACAAAAAAATAAAGAAAATCATCCCTCAAAAAATCCATTAGTCAAAGAAACTATAGGGAAAAATAAAAAAGAGAAATGTATCCATCAAAATAAAAAGCATGCTTCTCAAGCAAGGAACAAAGTATATCTAGAATTTGGTCCTAATTCCATGAAAAGTTCCATTCACACCCATCATTGTTCATCTTCCCAAGTTTGGAGAGTCAAAGGTTCCAAACCCTCAACCAATCCATCTCATATTCCTTCACATGACACCATACATTCCATTCGCAATATCCAATTATTGCATTGACCATGTGTTGGAAGTTACTCTTCATAAAGATTTTGAAGGAACTTTATCATGATGTATGGACATAGACAATGATTAATTTTGGTATCCACAAGGTCGATCAAAGTTCTTCAACGTTGCATTCAAGTGCTCATATCTTAGGAAAGCAACTTCTTCAAGTAGGGTATCATTGGCATGTTATGATAGGAGCCTCCACATCAGTACCACCAAGTGGTTCAACATGAGGCTAACATTTCCAAAAAATCTCAAAAAATAATAAAAATCCAAAAACAAAAAAGAAAAAGGATTGAAAACAGTAAAGATAAAAATTGCCCTCTAGTGAAAACCACTACGGTGGTGCTTTGGGAAAGTACTATGATGAAAACCTAGCAAACAAGCATCATGAGTAGAATCGAGCATCTATATGGTCCTTCTTAGAAAGAAGCATCTCATCCTTGTCATGATAAATCCAATGTTCCCTCAATCCATCCAATCCATCTTTATCTAGATATTCTACTTTCTCTTAATCTTGACAAAGATTCGACATATACTTCAACTCTACTCATGGAAATTTTTTGATAGGCTATTTACCATTTTATCTCATGAAGTCCCATAGCCCATATCTAGCATGATAAAACTCTATTAAATATTTACATATACAATTCCTATCTTTGTTATCCATTGCATTATGAAGAATTGCAAAACACTAGGGGTAGGTTATTTCACTCTTGTTTTCAAATAACTCTTGACCAATGTCTTATATCTCACAAACATGACATCAACATCATAATATAGGTATCGTTTACCTCTGACATCTTATTAGAAAACACCAAAAACATTCATAAAATGTTCATCTAAAAATACAAAAAAAATTGCAAAATCCTGTATAGCTAAAATCCAAAAGCATTCAAAAAATTGTAAAGCCAAAATCCAAAACATCCAGAAAAACATCAAAATCCCTAAAATGGTCAAACATCAAAAAATCCAAAAAAATAGAGTCTCTTTGTCAAACTACATCGTCTCTAAACTTGAACGTAGGCAAGGACATCATTGATGTGCCCCTGAGACACCCTAGGTCAATCCTTTAGGAGTCCATCATAATAAACTATCATATTTCATTTGTTCATAGCCTTTTCTTCTAAATGGGTCAAGTTAGTCAAACTATGCGGTCTCTGCATGTATAACGTAGGCAAGGCTAATCTTTGATCAGCCCCCGAGACCCCTAGGATAGGTCTTTAGGTTAGGTTCTTAGTTGAGATTTAGAAAATAAAAATAAATCCAAATAACACCGAAAATCCCAAAACATCCAAATATCTCCAAAATCCCCTAAACATCCAAATATTTAGAAAATATAAAAGCATTTAAAAAATTAAAAAAATTAGAAAATAATAAAAAAACCTAGAAAGCCTCAAATATTTGGAAAACCCTAAACAGCCTCAGAAAATTTGAAAAAACCTAAACATTCACATAAACTTTCAAAAAGACCAAAAAAACAACCTCAAAACATTTTCAAAATACCAAAAACATTAAAATATTCCAGAAATTCCAAATCCCATCCATCCCATCTCACTTTCACCTGCAAGAAACTTTCACCCATAATAAACGATTATCACCTTCACCCTTTGGTGAAATTGTTGGTGTAATTAAAAGTGTTGTACCTTGTCCTAGGTAATAATTACACCTTAGTTAAGTTTACTTAGGGACCACATAGGAGGTAGTTGGAGAATTTCCACTTTTGGTGGACTTATCATGTTATTAATTTATCACATGCACCTTTCATGGACACATCATGTGATTACCTCTCCACCTTTTGTGGGTGATCCACCATTTGTGGTGATTATCACATTATCACTTTTCAACTTTAGGTGGAGTGATAGCTTTTCATAGTTGTCTCATGTCATAAGATTACAACACTTGTCATAATCTTATGCCCTTCTATGTACTCACCTTGGCTATATAACCAAGGGGTCTCCTATGTACTTTTGCTCATTCCATTCTATTTGGATTATTGATAGAATATAATTTATTCTTATCATATTGTTTCTATCTATCTTATAACCAAGGGGCCTCTAGATCTTGGGTGGCTACCTTTATAGCAAATTCTTACATGGTATCAGAGCTATTTGAGTTCCTTTGGATTGTCATTTTGGAGAGATTTTGGGGGTTTCTATTTTTGGCCTTGTATTGTAGGTGCATTTTGGGAGCTTTTTACATCAAATCTAAGCTCACCATTACGTCTAGAATGTCTGAGATAGTCAGATTTGCATTTTGTTTTGTCCTAGTTGGACATTGGAGGCCAAATTTACAAGGGTTTGAAGATTGGAGGTGGTTGCTAGATCTAGGACCTAGCTACCATTTCAAAGCATTTTTAGCTGAAGAGGACATCACCATTGCATTTAGAAGGGCCAAAAACCCCTAAATCAACTATCAAATCATCGAATTTCAATAAAGTTTTCCATTGAGGAAATTTTTTTGTTGGCTGAGCCATACGACCCAGCCATTATTACGCCAGTATGATTTTTTATTTTTCAAAAACAATTTCTTTTATTTTCTACAAAAATATTTTTCAAAAAAAATAAAAAAAATTATTATTCGTACTTTTTATTTAGCTTTGTAAAAGTTTTATTAAAATAAAAATAATTTTTTTTTTGCAAACGTAGTTTGTAAACCTACAAAAGCAGAGTACCTGAAAGGGTACACGAGCTCTAGAGAGTGTCATGTGGCAGTGGCCTACGCGGTACCTGTGGCCCCTAACAACGACATAAAACTGATGTTGGTTTTCTAAATACCTACACTGCTCTTAAAAATACTGACGAGCTTTTCTTTTAAAATTTCTAGCTATTTAATAAAAATCCGGTGGCGTCCTCCAAAAGCAACGACATCGAATATTCTATGAATATTCCATTAATCGGTATATTCCACTCTCAGTGGCATTAAAGAATATTCTGTCAGTATATTCTGGCAAGGCAAATGATGCTGGCGATGGTCATCCAGCCGTCAAATTTAACTTGGACTGCGCGTGTGATGGTGATACGACCATCAAATTTAATGCCTTATTTTACTAACGTCAGCACTGTGTCATGTACTTTTTGAAAAATTAGACCCCCTCTGCATTTGAGTTTTTTATTTTACAGTGCCTCTTTAGAGGCTCATATCTTGGTCATTTTGAGGCCTTTTTGTGCTTTTTTTTTTATTTGGGCTAATTCTTTGTCTACTTCACAGTAGTGTAATTATTTTTTTATTTTGATGCATGAATTTTCTAGAAAATTTTATTTTTCACATGTGTTGCTAAGTTGTCACCATTTTTGCAACTTTTGGGGCTCCGTTCAAGCTCATATGAACTCCTTTTCAGGTGTCATTTTTTCTTAAAGTGCATGATTTTTTCTGAACGTCACAATGGTGCTATCAGTTTGTAGTGATTGTGATCAGAAATTGTACTTTCAACACTTGGTCATTTTTGGCCTATTTTGGCATTTGTAAAGTTAAGATCTTAGTTTGGTCTTTTGTATCTGTCATTTGAGTCTGTTGTAGCCTACTTAAGGCTATTGTAAAACATTGGAAATTAGAAGTCCACTTTGCTTGGCTTGCAAGTGGCCATTGTACACGCACTAAGTATAAAGTGCCAAATCATCTTTTCTGTGGGGGGTTCTTTGATTGAGTGAATCTGGGGAGGTGTCTTGTGCGATTTTTCCTCTGTCTCTATCTTTTTCTCTTTCATTTTGCTACTCTGGGTTCTCCTAAGTTTCCTCAACTCCACATAACTATGCTTCTTGGAAAATTGATTCTTGGAGTAAGTTAATGGAAAAAGGATTAACTCATTATATTGATGGAACTGTTATTGCACCATCTGATCCTAAAGTTGATCCGATTGCTCATATGGATTGGCTCACTAAAAACACTATGGATCTTGGAAGTCTAAGGTAATATGTATCAAAAGATCTCATCTTTCAAATTGAAAAGTGTAAAACAATCAAAGAGGCTTAGGAAAAGTTTGGTCAATTGTATGGCCAAGTTGATAATATTAGAGGTTATCAGCTTGACAATGATCTCACAATTTTAGATCCCAAGAATTTTGATACAATCCAAGACTATGTCACTAAGGTAAATGAGCTAAGAGCACAACTTAAGGATGGTGGCATTGACAAAAAGAATGCACAATCGGTCTACAATTTGTTGGGAAAGCTTCCATCAAAATATGTAGCATTTGTTTCTAGCTTCCAAACCCATCGCTTGATAGTGGGTAGTTCTTTCACTATGCCTTCATTTGATGCATTTACAAAAATGTTGATGCTAGAACAAGCAAAGTTGATAAGCATGGGGGTTCTCAAGTCTTCAAAGTCCAAAGCTTTGGTGGCTAATCAAGGGAATCAAGGGACTCAAGGAAAAGGTTCCAACAAGAAGGAGAAGCAATCTAAGCCAAAGAAACAACAAGATAAAGCACAATCATCCTCTGCACAACAAGGGAATTCTTCACCTTCTCCCAAGAAGGGAAATTCAAGCAAGAAGGAGAGACCAACTTGTTCATATTGCAAAAGAGTCGGTCATGATGAGCATCATTAGCACACTAAGTAAACTGATTAGTGGACAAACATCATCAATTTTCCATCCACCTACAAGAAGAAGGATTCATCTCCTTCCACTTCCTCACAATCAAAAGGGAAAGAGCAAGAATTTGTGGCTACTTCAGGTTCTTCACAATAATGGATACTTGACTTGGGTGACACTCATCACATGGGTTCTACAAGGGAGAAATTTTCTTCTTTGGAGTCATCTAAGGTACCTCACATCTTCATTGGAGATGATACTCAAGTGGAAGTTGAAGGCGAAGGTTCATTTGTCACGGATAATGGAACATTTGAGAATGTTCTGTATGTTCCTAACTTGAGCGCCAATCTTCTTTCAATCTACCAAATCACTCACTTTGGAGATGGAAAGAAAGTTGAGTTTCTACCAGATTCAGTTGTGGTCAAAGAACTTAAGGATGATGCCTTGGTTGCAGTGGGACAAGCCAATCATAACACATGACTTTACTCATTCTCCCACTTTGTACATAAGTCTCCTTCTATAGCCTTGCTCACTCATTCAAATTCAAAAAGTAAGCTATGGCATGAGTAGTTTGGACATCCCAATTACCGCTATCTTCAACAGCCTAGCTCCAAGGATATGGTTATAGGACTCCCTTGAAACAGATTTTCTAAAGGTGTATGTTCAATTTGTTCCTTGGGTAAGCATCCAGAAGAGAAGTTTGACAAAGGGAAGTCTTGGATAGCTTTGGAAGTTCTTCAATTGGTTCATAGTGATGTAGCAGGTCCATTTCTAGTGCCATCATTTAGCAAGGCTCGCTATGTCCTCACCTTCATTGATGACTAATTCCTCTTCACTTGGGTCTATTTTCTTGTTCACAAGAGTGAAGTGTTTGATAGATTTCTAGCCTTCAAGATTCATATTGAGAAGCAATCAGGGAAGCAAGTCAAGATTCTTCGCACAAACAATGGAAGGGAATATGTGAACAATAGACTTGAGGAATTTTGTACTCTTGATGGGATTGATAACCAACATTTAGTTGCCTATACTCCATAGCATAATGGTGTTTCTGAAAGGAAGAATAGAACCCTTAAGGAGATGGCTAGTTGCATGATTCATGCTCATTCTCTTGGTCCAAAAGTTTGGGTAGAACCTATCAGTTGTGCCACACACATCCAAAATTGGGTTTCCCATAAGGATTTGAAGGGTATGACTCCTTTTGAGGCTTGGTGTGGTAGAAAACTAGTTGTGAGACACTTCAGAGTTTTTGGTTGTCCAGTTTGGACACGCATACCTCCAGAGAAGTGCAAGGCATTCGAACCTTAGAGTAGGCCTTGCATCTTTGTTCGATATCCTAAAGGTGTTAAGGTATACATACTTTTGGATCCAAAGACACATGAGCTATTCATTGAGAGGAGTGTTCACTTTGAGGAAAGCTCTCCTAGCTTGGCCTCTAATCCTCCTTTTCCTTCCTCCATAGTGGAAAGTGATGACAGTGACTCAAATGATGATTATCCCTCGACTCTGACTCATAGATTCACACCTTCGTAGGTTCCACTTATAGTTGAGGAGGGTTATCCTTCATCTCCTACTAGACCTCGTTGGGATAGATAGAATCTTGAGCCTGCAAGTTCTCTTGTTGGGGATCCTTCAGATACTCGAAGGACTTGGTCACAATATTAGGCTTTTCCACATGCCTATATTACTAGTGCTTCAAATTCACAATCCTTTAAGGAGGCTTCATGAATTCCTGAATGGGATTCAACAATGGAGGAAGAGTATAGCTCCTTGATGAGGAACCACACATGGGATTTAGTTCATCTCCCTAAGGGGAGAAATATGGTTTGATGTAAGTGGATCTATCATACCAAGTATGCAACAAATGAAAGTGTGGATAAATAGAAGGCTCGGCTTGTGGAAAAATGTTTCTCATAGGTTCTAAGTGTTGATTATACATAGACCTTTGAACCCATTGCTGAGATGAACTCCATTTGCTCGACGATTGCTATTTTTTCAACTCATGGTTCGATTGTACATTAGATGGATGTGAAGAGTGCATTTCTTCATGGGGATCTTCATGAGGAGATTTACATGGAGAAGCCAAAAGGATTCATACAAGATTCTTCTTTGGTTTGCAGATTAAGGAAGTCTATCTATGGCCTCAAACAGGCCCCTAGGGCTTGGTATGCCAAGATGGATTCTTCTCTTCTCTCAACAAAATTCACTAGGTGTCATTCAGATCCGAATGTATACATTTTGTGATAGGATGAATCCTACTTGTGCTCTATGTTGATGACTTGACCATTACAGGGAGTACCTCATCCATCATTGGCAGTGTCAAATATGCTTTGCAAAACAAATTTTCTATGACTAACTTGGGCCTTTTGCACCATTTTCTTGGGATTGAGATCTCACATAGTCAGCTTCTGGGATCTCTTTCTCAGCCCAAGTATGCTCCTAATCTTCTAGCTTAGTTTCACATGGTTGATTGTAACCCTTCTCAAACTCCCTTTCTTTCAGGAGTCAAGCTTGAGGCTAAGTTTTCTACTCTGCTTGTTGATGCCACTTTGTATTGTTAGCTTGTTGGGAGTCTCATTTACTTGAATCACACATGCCCTGATATCTCCTTTGCAGTTGGTATGGTTTCATGCTTTATGTAGGAACCACATGATCTTCATTGGAAAGCATCCAAACACATCTTGCATTACATACAGGGTACACATCATCATGGGATTCACTATGAAGCAGGTACAAGACTTACCCTGGTGGGTTATATAGATTCTCATTGGGCTAGCGATCTTGATGATTGTAAGTTCACTTTTGGCTACAACTTTCATCTTGGTTTTGGCCCCATTTTTTGGTAGAGTAAGAAGTAGCATGTGATTTCTCTTTCTTCGACTGAGGCCGAGTATCGAGGGGTTGTTAATGCTAGTACTGAGGCTATTTGGCTTCAGCATATTCTCACTGAATTTTGCTTCACTATTCCACATCCTACAATCATTCATTGTGATAATCAGAGTGTCATCCAGATCTTGAAGAATTTGGTTCACCATTAGTGGACCAAACACATCAAGATTCATATGCACTACATTTAGGAGTTGATACAAGAGTAGGTCATTGATTTGCAGTATTGTCGTATAGCACAATAGGTTGTAGATATATTCACCAAACCCTTCACTAAGAGTACATATCACAATTTATGATCTCTCATGGGGGTGTAGGATGTTTCATCTGAGGAGGTCACTTGACTTCTTAATTCTCTCTTTTGGACGAGGCTTTTTCCTCACTCAAGGTTTTTCCCTTCTCATCTTTTTGAGTGTATTTTTTAATTTTTTTCATCTCTCTTTTGGGGGGGAGTTTTTTCCCACATGGTTTTCTCCTTTTCTTTGCTTTATGAGAGATTGCATTGCATTTTTACATGGGTACCTAACATGGCCTAGTTCTCGGGACACATCTTGCATTGTTTGTGTACATTCTCCCTAAGTTGCACTTAAGGGCGGGTGTTGGTGAAATTAAAAGTGTTGTACCTTGTCCTAGGTCATAATTACACCTTAGTTAAGTTTACTTAGGGACCACATAGGAGGTAGTTGGATAATTTCCAATTTTGGTGGACTTATCATGTTATTACTTTATCACATCCACCTTTCATGGACACATCATGTGATTACCTCTCCACCTTTTGTGGGTGATCCACCATTTGTGGTGATTATCACATTATAATTTTTTCACTTTAGGTGGAGTGATAGATTTGAACAGTTGTCTCATGTCAAAGATTACTACACTTGTCATAATCTTATGCCCTTCTACGTACTCATGTTGGTTATATAACCAAGGGGTCTCCTATGTACTTTTTCTCATTCCATTCTATTTGAATTATTGGTATAATATAGTTTATTCTTTTCATATTGTTTTTATCTCTCTTATGCTTGTGCTTTCTATTAGGACTCTAGATCTTGGGTGCCTACCTTCATAGCCAATTCTTAGAGAAACAAGTAGAAAACAAACATATCATGTCGTAAAGTGCGAACCTAAAAGTCAAAATCTAGAGTCTAAATCATAGGTAAATGTTTTAGTGAATTTTATTGCAATGGCTCATCTTAGCATCATTATCCCAACATCAAACAAACCTCTGATCAACATGTCCTAGGATTTATCCTTTCTGCGATGGACATTAGTATTAGATATCATCTTTAAGCTAAATTTGAACTATGAAAGAGATATAGATAACACTAAATATTTTTCTTTGATATTTTTGTATGATTTATAGATTAATGACCCATTCCAGGGAGCTCTTGATAAAATGATTTAGAGAGAAAGGAATGCGGCATCAATCATTATCTTTCAGTTTTTGTGCTTGTGGATACTCTTGCAAAATATTATTAGTGCATACTTGCTTAGTTGTGTGTAGGAATGTCATTTGGGGTATGTTGTTGACTATTGTGTATGCTCTTGTCCAATATGTTCTAAGCTTCTAATTTACATTCCAATGATGTTTCTATATATCAAGATGTGAACAAGAACTATCCTTTGTGTTTGTCAAGTCAAAGTCCATTACACAAGATACAATTCCATCCTAGTTATCAATACCTTGATGCATCGTATCTATGTGTTATATCAAACAATAAGGAACAACATAAAATCCCCATCCCAAAGTGTGAACACCCATCCTACATTTTCATCCTACATTTTGTATTGTCTCATCACCATCTCTAATAAAGTCTCGATGGATCAAGGACTTGTTGGATCTTTTGAAGCAATCATCAATAGAAATGGTTATTCATTCTTTATTCTTCTATCTTCTCTCTGCGCTAACTTGGTATCATGATAGTCAACAAAAAAATCATCAATGCATCCACCCTATGTTGGTATTTTTTCCAGCTAAACCCCAAAATTCTCTAAAGGGTACCCAACCCTTATATTCAAGAATTACTTAATACTAATGGGCCACACAATGAATAAACAACCTTGAAGTCTCTATTCCTACACTTTAGGCTCTGTGGGACCAAGGATGGTATTCCTTCTTGTGTTCATTTGGTATTTCAATTTCTCAAGAACACTTCAACATAGATTCATTCCTATTTGAAGCAAATACACAAAATTCACTAAGGATTTGGTAGGTCTTTGAGTAAATAAATGTCTACTTTTCTAGGAATGTGGACGCATTTCAAACTTACATTTCATAATTGGAATTTTTTAAATAAGTATTGTTCTTATTTTGAATCCATGGCATACTACTTATTCACTTAGTTGTATGAATTCTTGGTAAATAATCCAGTGCCTCATCAATTGGATAAATGGAGTCAAATATAAAACAACCAGTAATACACCGATTATTTAATTTTGACATAGATGGACTATCTTTGTAATGCCTTGCAATATAAAAGGTCACATTATCCAAAAAATCACTTCTTATCAAATCCTCACAAATTATCACAGAACCATGACTTCTCTCAAGCATTCTAATCAAACCTTTGAGTTAAAGAAGAGAAATAAAGCCATACATTCAATTGAACCATTAATGATACACAAAAATACCTCTGATTAGAATTTCATTTATGATCTGTAAAAGTGTACAAAAGGGGAGTATATGTTTTGGAATTTATATTTGTTTCAATATCAGTAGTCTATGTAAAATCATTTAAGACTATTACATATATAACCTACACCTAGGACAATTTCCAAGTAGATTCATCAAGAATTCTACATTTTAATTTGCTTCATATACTCGAATCCTACCTAGAATGTACTGGACTAAAAATTTCAATCAAAACCCTTTACATTGAGCCATGAAATCCCTTTTATAATACAAGGGAGCAACAAGCATCTAACTCAAATGTAACTACATTTCATGATAATTTAAAAATTCATTCCATTTCATTAGGGTCGACTCTCACACATTTATATCTTCAATCATTCCACCAACAAGGGAAATCAAAAACCAAAAAGAGCACCAAGCCATTGGTCGAAGACGCCATATAAGCCTTCCAAAAGGCTTCACCAAAATTGGCATGTTCACCAATACTAGAGTAACCACTAGATCACTATCAATGACACGAACCCATGAACTAGCTACATGGAAGTCCAATCACCACAACACCCAAAAACCAACACCATGAAAAGAGGACACGGGTGTTACCCGACCTTGTCAGCCACCGAGTAAACACTCTCATTGATCCTTTTTACAGAGAGTGGAGTTGCAGTAATAATCTCATTGTCAGAGTCACTATAAGGCACAAGAGAAGTAGGCAATTGTCCAGGGTTAGGGTCAACTCCTCCCTCTTCAATTGAGGAATTATCAAAAATTAAAATAGGAGAAATGAGCTTCTTCGAACAAACCCTAGGACTCACAACAAGCCTCATTAATTCTTTTGCAAACACAAGCCCCTTCCCTTCAACTATGACCAATTTTCTTGCATATAGGTGCTCTTAATAGAAACCTTCTCACATCTCTTAGATACACTTCTTTTTCCTTTTGGGACAATTGGCACCTCTTCTCGGAGAAGTTTGGCTTCAGGTATGTATGCAACCGACTCCTGCATACTTAATCTTCTAGACCTCGGGACTTGTGTAATAGGAGTACTTAGCTCACTAATTTCCTCAGGATACAATAACAACCAGAGCCAATTATGTACAAGAATACAAACCAAAAATTCTAGACAATTCCCACGTATAAGCAATGAGAAACCACACGAATACCAGACAGAAAAAATAATTGAACCATAATAGCAATGTAATAAGCACACACTTACACACCGAGAGACACCATGCAACCACCTTTGTACTACCTCATTCCAAACTATGAAATTACTTCTCTGGTACTCACAACAATCAACTCTATCCCATGGTAATTTAAGAATGATTTAACAAGATGCAGAGAATCCTCATTAAATAGAGGAATTTGAGGCTAGTTGCAATTAATGGCCATCCTGGCTCGCTCGCGTGAGAAAAAGGATCAATTACTTCATGTCACATCTCAACCATTGATTTCCATGGATTTAAAACTCAATCAATAAGGAACATTAAGAATCACCACTTTCTTTATTGATTGTACTTAGAAACAATGAGGAGATACTTTAAAGTTTCCATGTACCTTTCTACATCCTTACTCTATCATCCTCAACTCATCCTCCATTCATCCTGATGATCGTGGGAAAATCCTGGCCATATCCCGAAACACATTGCCCATTACTCCTTCCAACTCTGCTTGGGAACTCCATCAAGTGATGGCATTAAAACAAGTGATCAACCATCAACCCTTGAGGAGATGATTTAAAGCTGCCAGATGCTTGTCTTCATCCTTACTCTATCATTCTCAACTCATCCTCCATTCATCCTGATGATTGTGGGAAAATCCTGGCCATATCCCAAAACACATCGCCCATTGCACCTTACAACTCTACTTGGGGACTCCATCAAGTGATGGAATTAAAACTAAGTATCAAATATCAACCCTCAATTTGGACCACATAAAGATCCCAACCGGAGATCCATATACACATTGTTGATTGCTAGTAGAGTTTCCTCCAGATGACTCCAACTGGTGATGCCATGATCCCGCAAGATGGGAAGAAACACACCCATCAGTGGTCACGAGTTTACTATTAACCGCACCATACAACTAGTGATAGAACTGGGGCTGACAATGGGTTAAAATATTAACCACATCACTGGTCGCTTGTTACCATCCAACGGTGAAAACATAATGTGCGATGGGCGATGAACGTGGGCAGTAAGAAGAGGGCCCTCCTAGGCATAGCGGATGACTAGAAAGATGGGGCTGGTTAAAATGGTGATAGCGGAGGCCATAAAATGACACTTGATTAACTAATGACCTGGTATAGCCAGTCAATGAGTGAATACAAGCCAATAAAAGGATTAAGGGTATAAATGAATGGAGCCATAAAACCCTAAACCCTAATGATAATGGAAAAGAAAAGATCACAGGCTTGAACATGGAACCAATGGAATGATGAAAAATTTAGGGTTCTACCAGTGGCTCCGATTGGGGATGTATGTCCCCTACGGGCATAGCAAGATCTCAAATCTCTAGTTGAACAAACTAGTAGATAGAATGATCATGGTTACAGGGATATAGGATGTAACCTTCTTTTTCCATTGCAAAAACCTTCTCGCCCAATTTCATTGACTTCATTGTCCAAATTGGAGGCCCTAAGGTCCCTAAAAACTTAGAAATAAGTTTTTCCTCTGTCAAATACCTTATCCTACTCTGATATCAAATGATCAACATATGAATTATGCATTTCTGAGCAACCAGTATCACCATGATTGATATCATCAATTCCTCTTATTGTGAAATTTCCTAGTTCACCATCCTACTGCACCATAAACTCATCTAAATGAGTTGAAAAGATAAAATTTTCATATTCCATGTGATCATAGATTATGACATCACATTAAATTTGTTCCTCAAATTGAAATCCTTCATAAGCACTATGTTGAATGCTTGATGTAGCATCTCCTAGAGTATTAGAGAGAAAAGATGCAAACATAGGAGGATCTTCATTCTAGTTTGCATAAGTGTTGATCTCATTAGATGGAAACAACTCTATGATAAGGTCCATAAGATGTGGAGCTTCTACAAAGAATAAAAGTACACAATTGTATTGATTGACATCATGCTTGATGCAATTTGCACTTCTAGATTCTCCATATAAATCAAATAGTCATGTAACATTAACATAATTTGACGGTTCATCGAACTGTTTCTCTTCATTAATATGTAACAATGCTGACTCAAAACTAGTGTACTCTTCTAGATGCATTAATTTATTATTCAAGGAGGAGCATCCTCTTTCACCCATATGTATGTCATCCATATTATTAGGTATGGATAACAATTCGTCCTCTATTTCAATCACAATACCATGTACCATAGAGAAAGGAGTATATTCCTCTATTTCATCAGCACTATGTTTAGGATTGTCATCGTGGTCAATGAGATCTCTGTCTAGAAATTCTTTATCAGTTAGAAATTGTCATGTTCAACTATCACCACAATTGAACTACACACTTGGTTACCATTACATGCCATTTGCTCGCCTAGCTATGAACAAACTAGCCTTCCAATACTTATACAACCATATCTTTCACACAATTGGATAACTGCATAACCAAAGTTACTTTTCTCTAGAGAAAAGTCAAGCCGATCTCTATTTCGTAATATTCCATCTATACCACCTCCCTCACATTTACAAATGATATTTCCAAACACTCATCAGGGCCCTCAACAAAGAGTGGATTATTTCTACACCAATAGAGATCACCAATTACCATCTCACATACTAGTGGAGTTTCATCATATAAGGGGTTCTTCCATAGTTTCATTAGTGTCATAAAAACAACCACCTTCTTAGCATGAGGATTTGAATCTTGCATATCATCATGATTTTCAAAATCTTCATAATCATTAGAAGAATATGCAAATAGATTCTCAATTTCATTCACATCATCAATGGTTAACACCTTCAACTCACATTCTGGAAATTCATTGTCTGATAAATCAACAAGATTTTCAATATTATTAATGGGTGATGACATTAATTCAAAATCCATGTTCTTTTCATACTGTGTAGTTTTCTCATTTAATAATGAAAATTGTTTATCATCCATGAGTGCCATATTATCTTCTTCATGTGTAGATGACCCTACCTCTGCTTCATATAAGCAGTTGAGAATAATAGGTCCAAAAGCATGTTCATCATATTTAGTTTCATACTCAATACCAGCATACTAAACACATACATTTTTATCTTCAAATTCTTCATCATTCACAAAACTGACATGCTCCATTGACGATGTATCAATGGGAATTTTTCTAAGGTTAGCATGATTAGATCATAAACACAAAACCCAAAGAAAGCTATAAAGTAGAATGAAGGAAATATAACAAAATTATTATACCAGATAATCCTCAAAGCCTCCATGAATCACCTCCATAGAACCTTCTAACTTTCTACAAATATGTGATTGTTGCCCTCGGATTGAGTTTTTGAGCAATGGAATGACAATGACAATGACAAAGTCCTAGGCAAGATTTTGAAGGATTTAAACATTTGAATATAATGTTATCATGCAAATGATGAACATTAAACTATATAAATATGAAGGCCTATGAAAAGAAAGCCTAAGACTCAATAAGTAATGAGATCAAGTATGAAAATGAAAAAGAAGTCTAAGTATACAAAGTGTGTGTCAATCCAAAATGTGAGCAAAATTGGCATTTTATAGAAAATTCAATTTTGGACGGATGGCCAAGATTAAAGATTGATGAAAGCCTAAAATCAGAGGTCAAGATTGCATGTGACAACCCATAATTAAGGTTCAGGAAAAAATAAGAAATGAGTTGCCAAGATGCAATTTGAGAAAATCACATCGACGGTTGAAAAAAAATATGACAAGAAGATAAAGATTAGCCAAAAAGATAAGATTTTGAAAAACAAAAAGATAAAGATTAGATAGAAAGATAAAATTCAAAAAATCATGAATTTTAGCAATTACTTGATTTAGAGAAGAAGATTACCATTTTTGAATTAAAATTAATTCAAAAATATGGATTTGTGTGATAGTAGGTAATTGATTTTTATATTATTTACTAAAAGAAGTGGCAGTTAATAATGTGAGGCCATTTTAAATATTTAATTTTATTTAAAATAAGGAAATTGTCAAATGAGGCAATTAAATAATTTAAGGATAATTATTTAATTTAGAGAAGGTGATGAATAATTAAATAAATTAATAATTATATTTAATTATAAGAAAACCGAAGAATTAGTGACATATTAAATAAATAAATAAATTATCTTTATTTAATAATCAGGAGTAATTATTAGACCAAGACAATTAAATAAATTAAGAAATTTATTTAATTATAGGAAGAAATTCGATCATTACTGACGTATTAAATAAAATTTATTTATTTAAAAATCAAGAAGAAATAAGAAGACATGAATTAATTAGATAATTATTAATTATCTAATTAATAGTCGAAAGTGGGTCAAGGACATAATTAAAATGTCTTAATTATGCAAGGAAGAAGAAGGTGAACAATAGAGCTTGTAGGCCTAGGTCATTTTTAAGTGTCTAAATTTTGCCTCTCTTTGTCATAATGTAGCTTGTCACATTGTGACAAATAAAATAAGTCAAAGTCATACCCCAATGAAGGTACAAAGTATCTATGCCCCCTTGGGAAAATTTTCAAATTTTGACCCAACTACAGAAAAATTTGGAAAGCGTCCCAACAAGTCAATTTAGTAACCAAAAAGACAATGGCGCAAACGGTTTCAAATTTTGATGAGTTTAAAGTAGCCAAAAAGGTAGTCAAAGTTGGTCAAAAGAGCTTGTAGTAATAAAAGGTTTGACAAATATCATTTTGACCCTATAAATAGGTTGAAAATGGGATAAGAGTCAATTCATTTTCACTTTATACCTTAGTAATTTTGAGAGCTCAAAGCGAGGAGCACGTTAGCGATGATGGTGATTCCAGTGACCAGGCATCACAAGGAGATCATGCAGACTTTTAGGCGGTCAAAGGGTTCAAAGCCAATAGTATGTACCCCTATATTATTGTGTGATTTCATCATTTTACGTGAAATTTTTTAGGTTTTAAGGTCAAGAACGAATGCGTTGCAATGCAAGTGCAGGCGCGTAAGCTGCATTCGCATTTGCATTTGATGCATTTGATGCATCGCGACACAAATGAAAAGGGTCATTAGGTTAGGACATGAATGTGTGACACATTTGCAATAAAGTGTGACACATTCACAAAATCATGTCTCAAATGAGAGCTATAATGCCACATATGACATATTACGATGCATTTGTTAGTTCAAGTGACACATTCAAATGGAGTGACACATATGCAAGAAATCATGATGCAAGTGCTCTTTTGCTACGCAAATGTGGGAAAAAATGATGCAATCACCATATCGAGACACATTTGAAGTACATAGTGACAAAAACACCTTTTCGTGATGCATTTGACTTTGACTTTGACCAAGGCTGACTTTGTTTGTCTTCAAATTTTAAATGCTTTTAAGTGAAGAAAATGATAATCATGCATTTTAATAAGATGTTGATGCGCATTTTGCCATGTGCAGAGACAATTAGCGCCTATCTATATGCGCGAGAGTAGACCATCAACTTACAGATTCTGAGACTAGCTGAATGAGAGGGAGCAACAATAGTTGGTGTGAATTGGTCTTTTTTATGTCACCTATATGCCCATTATCTGGGAAAATAGGGGACTATTAACTACATTGTGCAAGAGATGACATTTGGAGACCTGCTCTTTCCATTTGCTGACATGAGAGGCTACTGTGACTCTCGAGGATGTATACCATACTCTACGCCTACCGATTCAAGGAGAGTGAATCGTCTATGACCCACAGCATATTCATCAGACCTTCACGACCTACTATCATGATCAAGGTGCAGGGCTAGGGATCGATGGGTATGAGATCCACTGGGAGTTTATGGCAGAGCATTACAGGTGATTTGATGTGCTATTAGCGACACTGATTGGGGGAACACTTATTTTGGACTGTTGGGGACATGGATTTTCCATTGGCTGGAGAGATGTTCTTGTTGAGATGTGACGGGACAAGACTATTTATGCCCGGGGACCTTGCTTACTTGGTATGCTATATCATTAGCTCCATGAGGTAGCCTATGGGATAGCCCAAAGCATTGGATGTAGGACGAAGCTCCTAATGATTTGGGCATGGGAGCATGTCGCTATCTTTTGACCTCCAATCCAGAGACGGCACCTAGCAGATGGCATGCCATATGTTTACTATTATGCCGGTGCCTTACAACATACTAGAGTTGGTGAGACAGTATGGTGGCATCATCAGATTGGTACCATTATTTCATTCATTTGGTGACCATACATGGATTACGGCTAGTGGGAGGGTGAGGATGACCATCTTAGTTTTTGCAGGAAGTTTAGATATTTGATCAGCAAGATTGTACAAAGCCAGATGATCATTGAGATGTACCTACCATAGAGAGTGTTATGACAGTTTGGTGAGTAGTAGGGGTATCATGTAGGGAAAACTGAGTATGCTAGGTAATCTAGAGAGTTAGCCTAGGGTCCACCTATTTTCGTGCCATTCGGCATGCAACCAATTGATGGGTTAGTAGCCCCACAGTGCGGATGGAGCAGTGGAGTTGCATATCTGGGGACTACTACTGATCATGATTTATGGTGGTAGACTCATCGTCTAGTGCCATTGACAAATCTGGATGGTCCATCACCAATTGATAGGAGATGAGTCATACCACGGGTTCTGCGAGGTTTCCAAGGAGGCAAAGCTAGAGATAGGGGAGAGGCAAAGGTCGGCAGAGAGACAGAGGTAGAGATGGAGGCAGGGGTGGAGGGAGAGATGGTGATGATGGAGACGACTTGGGAGATGACAAGAGGAGGAGGGTGAGACAACATGTGGCTAGAGCGACACTAGATGTTATCCTAGAGGTAGGCAAGGAGGAGCCGAGGTAGGAGTAGGAGGGGGAGAGACATGAGGAGCATTCCACTGAGGATGAGGTCGGAGAGTAGCAGGAGGTTGGAGAGGATGATGTCCAGCAGGAGGCTGAGATGGAGGTTGAGAGTCTGTGGGAGGAGGGAGTTGGAGGAGAGGACACAAGAGAGGATGACGATGTCAAGGATGATGATGAGGCCATTGATGAGGCAAAGAGACTATTGAGGTGGAGCATGGTGGAAGGGGAGGAGGAGATATGATTAGGATCACCACTATCTCATGATGCGATGATAGATCAGATAGTGGAAGACTTGAAGAGGAGGTTAGATGAGAGCACAACAAAGGTTCGGGCTTTGCAGGCTAAGTTGGAGGTGGTAAGAGTGGAGTATGATCAGGAAGTGATCTGACAACAAGAGGCATCTCAGTGGTGCATAGATTTTTCACACTTATGCACAAGACCATTAGCAGACATGGCACAAGAGTTTTCTAGGGTGAGCACTTGGCTTGGATGAAATAGGTTATTATATGAGCAGGAAGTGCCACCCAAGAGGAGAGATCCTGCTCTGACATGCACACAAACAAGGATAGGCAATGGTAGTAGGTCAGGGAGTGGTAGTGGCAACCAGAGTTAGAGTAGTGCAGGCGGGTCCACTTCCTCAGGGAAGTCATCAAGACATAGATCTAGCCATTCCCACAAGCATGCCTCAAGTCATAGGTCAAGGAAAAGTCACAAATCATCTAGATCAGAGCACAGGTCTTCGCACAACCAACCTCTCATGGTAGATCCTTCGGTCATAGTATTAGTCCTCATGTTACCACATAGACGATGCCCTCAGTAGTTGTTCCATTAGTTTCATAGGTAAAAACTATAGTGACAGACCCCTCAGCATCACAAGAACAGGTGATAGTTACCATGATGGCATCCAGTCCTTTGACAGAGCATCGATCTCCCAGATCTTCTCCTCAAGGTGATGAGGAGAGCTCATCATAGCCCTGTTATTTATTCCCATGCCTTATGAAATTGCAGACACATATGTTATGACATTTTTATTTTGACCATCAAGCCTGTGAGCTCGTATTTTTAGGATATATGGTGACTTTATCCTATGTCATTGATTGTTTTGAGATGATATATATGATGCAGTTTTGATGCAGCCCATATGTGTTATGTGATATGATGTGATTTATGCATTATGATGTATGTCTATATGATGATAATTATGATGACACAAATATGATTACCATGTGATGTCGATGTGAATTATGCATTTATGATTATTTTGATGATGATATTAATTGTATGCCATGTCATGTATGCATTTATGATGGTTATTTATGATGTCATGCCATGATAATGCGATTTTTATGTATATTTCATGATGATGCTATGCCATGGATGATGATGATATGCATAATGTATTTATTTGAATGAATGTTATGTTTATGATTATGTTAATGCATGACTATGTATGTATGATGCAATATGTGATGCAATCTATATGGTTTTGATGAAATAAATGATGTATGTATGGAATTAATGCAATGCCTATATGATCATGTATGCACTGATGTTTTTGTATATCACATGATATCATCATGAGATGGGCGAGAGAAGATGACAAGACAAAATGAGATGCATGTTAGTTCCTAGAACAAATCGTGCAACATATTACCATAGGACTTTAATATTTATTACTCTTATTCATCATTAGAAAAATTATTGTAATGGCTAGAAAACACCATGATATGACATAGATCAAGGTGTGCAAGGTTGTACCATCACATAAGATAAGTAGTCACAGAAAAATATGATCATGAATCATAACAAGAGTGCAATTTTCCCAGTATTTTTTTCATAACCAACCACAAGCATATAAAGACAAGAAAGATAAGTCATGAAACGTCGTTTCTCCTCTAAATCCTATTTCCAGGACATCCTTGAGGAACTAGCAACATGACTGCCAAAAAGACAAGACAAGACAATCATCATGATACATTGTTACTTCTCTAAATCCTATATTAGGACATCACTGAGGAACTAGTAACATGACTGTCAAAAAGACAAGACAAGACAATCATCATGATACGTTGTTGCTTCTCTAAATTCTATATCAGGACATCGCTAAGGAACTAGTAACATGACTATCGAAAAGACAAGACAAGACAATCATCATGATACGTCGTTACTTCTCTAAATCCTGCATCCAAACATCGCTGAGGAACTAGTGGGTACGTGTAGGATCATGATGGGCCAAAAAGTGGCAATATGATGGGTATGTGGCTGACGACTATTTTTTTACCCAAAATTGATGAAATGAAAAGGGTTTTAAAGGAGATTCTCAGCTTTCCACCAATATAAATTATGCTTTACTTTGAATTTAATAAGTAATTATTATTCATTTTCTATTCAAATTACGACTAAAGTCTTGATTGATAGGTTGATTGAAAAGCATCTATAGCTTTCAAAAGTATCACATTTTTTAATCCAAAACATGCGTCACATTCTATGCTTCACATACTATAGGATTAAAAAGGAAAAACTGAATTTCATGAATTTTTGACCAAGTTAAGGTGGTCATACATACGTTTTTATATTTTTAAAAAAGTTGTAATAAAAAATCATAATTAATTATTTACTTGGAAAAAATTTACAAAAAATATGCATCGCATCGGGGCATGAGTCCAAGCTAATTATATGTAAAATATTATTAAAAAATATTAACATTTTATTGTGCTTAGGGTGGTCAGACAGACACCTACTTCTTATTTTTTCCCTAAAATTTAAGTACCACTGCATTGAAATTTCAAATTTTCATGAAATACATTTTTATTTTTTTTAAACAAACGTAGTAGTTTAGAAACTTCATTCAATTTCCTATAGATTTAATTCTTACATATTTTTGAAATAATATATACATCTTATTCAAATTTTTACGTTAAGTTGCCTAACTCTAATTTTTCTAATTTTTTTGCCACTTAAGGGCCTATTTTTTCCATGATGATCCTGCACATACCCTAGTAACATGACTATTAAAAAGAAAATACAAGACAATCATCATGATACGTCCCTACTTCTCTAAATCATGTATCAGGAAATCGTTGAGGAACTAGTAACATGACTGTAAAAAAGACAAGACAAGACAATCATCATGATACGTTGTCGCTTCTCTAAATCCTGTATTAGGACATCACTGAGGAACTAGTAACATGACTGCCAAAAAGACAAGACAAGACAATCATCATGATATGTTTTTGCTTCTCTAAATCCTATATAGGGACATCACTCAGAAACTAATGACATGATGAAAAAGAAAAAGACAAATGCCAAGTGTTTTCCAAGTGTGTATGAATGCCAGATGTTTTAATGTCAAGGTGCTAAGTGTGATGATGTCAAATGCCAAAAGGTTCCAAATTTTTCAAATGTCAAGGATGTCATGTTTTGACCATGCTGAAGTGTCGAATGCTAAAGTTGTCATGTTTGACGATATCAAAGTGTTGAATTTGGGAAAGACACATTCTGAATAATGTTAATATTAAGAGAATCAATCCTCAAATGTCAGAAGGATCCCTCAAAATGCCAAATGGAAATGACGGTATCTAGGAAGGACACATCCTGAGGTATAAATGTCAGGGGTTGTTCTTCAGAAGCACACATCTGAAAAAAAATTATCCAAGAGTTGACTGTTTGATGGATTTTGACTGAGTTTGACTTGAGTTTCACTATTGTTTGACACACAGATGTGTTTGACGTGTTTATCGAAGGATTGCCAAAGTCTGGTTGCAATAGTTTTCTTATTTGGAGATGACTTGTTTGACTTGAAGATCTTTGGCGTGTGTGCCAGTGCAGTGTCATGAACCCTAATGGATTGACCTAGTGCAGCCTCGGGGGCTCATTGATAGATGGCCTTGCCTACATCATGCACTCAAAGACCTTGTAGTTCGACATGACCAATGACTTTGTCATGATGACCAAAGATTGAATCATGATTTCCATTTTGACAAAGCTAAAATGACTAACCTAGTGTCTTGGGGACTCACAGATGAGTCTTGCCTACGTAGCAAATGCGTAGAGACAACGTTGTTTGGACAAATGACAAAGACTTGAATAATATGATTGACATGACGAAATGTGACTTTGTTTTTGGCATTTTGATAGTTATTTGAATGTTTTTGTGTTTTGGCCATGTTTTGATTTTTTTGGATTTCTTTAGGACATTTTTTCGATTTTTAGGTCTTTTTTTAAGGACTTTTTGTGATTTTTTTTCTTTTTTAGGACTTTTTATGATGTTTTTGTCTTTTTTCAGGACATTTTATGATGTTTTTTGTCTTTTTTTAGGACATTTTATGATTTTATTTTTCTTTTTTAGGACTTTTTATCATCTGTTTGTCTTTTTTAGGACATTTTATAATTGTTGAGGCCATATATGATACCCACTTCCATCACATGATAAAAATTTTCCCCTATTCAGGTCCAAAACTTAACCAAATTTAAAGGACGTGAAAAGGATGTGCGTGAGATGACTGATGGACGGTATGCAGGACTTGATGTCAAATATTTGTCAATGATGAAAGGAAGGGTGTAATGTCATGGCAAGTATCATGGTAGTGAAAGAAAAAATTGTTTCATTATGGGCCAAGGAAGATAAAGTGATAGTAGATGGCAAAGCAATGATTGACTATGCATGGCGCCTGTTTGCCAGGTTTTCACCATGGTACCTATGTAAAGTGACTGTTTGTTAGGTTTTCACTTTTGGACGGATTATTTCTCTTTACTATTTTTGTCAAAAAAAAATATTTTTTATTTTTTGCTATCACCAAGATGCATGTTTTCCAAGTTTTCATCAGGGTGACAATTTTTTATATTTTCCAATTCTTATGTATTTTTAAGGTTTTAAGCCCGACTTTTTTATGCTATGCATAGAACTTAAGAAGATGAAGACTATTGATAGGCTCTACTAGTTTTTCCCCATCTAGAGTAGCCAACTGATAAAATATAGAACCAAAAGTGGATATGATGACATAAGGACCCAACCAATTTGGTTTGAACTTGCCAGTTTCTTCTCTATCATCCTGATTATTAGGATTTTGTGTGAGGACTAAATGACCAATGTCAAACTTCCTGACCATGAGAATCTTGTTGTAACTATGACAAAGACGGTTCTGATATTCCTATAGATGGTTTAGAGAATTATATCTTATTTCCCCTAACATTTCTAGCTCATGTAGGCGTGACTGTCTATACTCCTCATCATTAGTCAGACCCTTCAGGGAAACTCGTAAGGAAGGAATTTCAACCTCGATGGGAAATATGGCTTTAGCTCCAAAGACTAGGGAAAATGGAGTGGCTCCTATAGGTGTGTGGATGCTGGTACGGTAAGCCCACAAACAAGTTCAAGTTGGATGTGCCACTCACGGCCAATGTCATTAACAGTCTTTTTGAGAATTTTAAGGATGGTTTTATTGGACGTGTTAGCTTGACTATTTCCTTATGGGTAATATGGCATGGAAAAATGATGTTGGATATGGAATCGCTCACATAACTCATGAACGTCCTAATTTTTGAATGGACGCCCGTTGTTTGTGATGATGGACTGCGGAATACCATACCGACAAATAATGTAGTTAAGAATGGATTTGGAAATTTTTTTGTTGATTATGTATGTAAGGGGTATGGCTTTGATCCACTTTGTAAAGTACTCAATGGTGGTGATGATGAATTTGTGGCCACTAGATGAGGTAGGATGGATTTTTTCCACAAGGTCGAGTCCCCATTGTGCGAAGGTCCAAGGAGAAGTAATCGACCAAAGTTCCTACGTTGGAGCATGAATTTAGTCACTATGTAACTAACATTGGCAACAAGTCCTGACATATTTTAGTGCATCTTTCTCGATGGTCGACTAGTACTACCCAAGTCTCGTTATCTTCCTAGACAGAGTAGGACCACTTGAATGAGATCCGCATATACCCTCATGTACTTCATGTAAGGTTGTGCATGCTTCATTGGTGTTGATACATTGAAGGAGGGTGTCACTGACGATGGAATATCTAGAAGCTTTTCGGATAAAGGACTTTCTTTAATTATTGGACAGGTTGGGGGGAAGGGTTCGGGACTTAAGGTAGTCATGAATATCTTGATACTAGGGAGAATTAGAACCAACAAGTTCATAGACCATTTCTGATTCGAGAATATCATAGGTGGGGACCATAAGCTATTCTACCAAGAACTCCAACTGAGGAATATTGCTTGGAATGTCTAGGAGAGAGCTGATCATAGCCATTACATTTGCTGCCTTTTTTGTGTTCTTGGAACCTTTTCAAAAGTCACCATGTGAAAATATGTCTGGAAACTATCAATCATTCATTTGTAGGGCACTAGTTTCTCCTCCTTAGTGTCATATTCATCATTAACTTGATTAGTGACTAATTGAGAATCTCCATAGACACAAAGTGTTTTGTTTTTTCATTTTATTACCATTTTAAGTCCCGTGACAAGTGCCTCGTATTCTGCCATGTTATTTGTATAGGGGAAGGCTATGTGGAAAGACTTAGGGATGGAGTCTTCTTGAGGGATGATAAACAATATGCCTACCCTCAAACCATGATCAGTATGAGACCCAATCAAAATATAGCCTCCAAGGTGACTTAGGTTATGTATGAAATAATATGGATTCATTTGGAAAATCTGCCACTAACGGATGATCAATTTGCATAGGTGCATCTACCAGTTGGTCTATTCTTAGTTGTCCCTTTATTTCCTTTCTTTCCATGTACTGGATATCATACTCACTCAAGATCGTCACCCATTTTTCCAAACGTCTTGTCAATGTTGTGTGACTCAGTAGATATTTTAGGGGGTCAATCTTTGCTACCAACTATGTCCCATGACTCAACATATAGTGTCTTAGCTTTTGAGCTGCAAAGACAACTACTAGACAAGCACATTCAATTGATGTGTAATTTATCTCATATTTAACCAGTTTCCAACTAAAATAATATATGGTCATTTCTTTCTCATCATGGTCATTTTGTGCTAGTAATGCCCCCAGTGTTGAAGTCGTTGCAAAGATGTATAAGATCAAAGGTTTTCCTTGAATCAGAGGCACAAGGACTAGTAGTGATAGTAGGTAGTCTTTGATTAGTTGAAAGGCATCCTAACATTTATTCGTCCACACAAAAGGGATACTTTTATGTAGAAAATACTAAAATGGTTAACACTTATTGGCCAATTGTGCTATGAAGCATCAGATAGATTGTAACCCGCCTTGTAATGTCCTGAGTTCACTTATTCCTTTAGGAGGAGGCATGTCTAAGATGGCTTTCACTTTGGCTAGATTGACTTTGATGCCTCTATGAGAAACAATGTACCCCAAAAGTTTGCCAGATGTCATGCCAAAGATGCATTTCTTAGGATTCAGTCAGAATTTATATTCTTCCAGTCTTCTAAAAATTGTGTCTAACACATTCAAATGATATTTTCTTGTCAATGATTTAGCCAAAAGTTCATCCACATAATCTTCCATTATCTTGTGCATCATATCATGAAATTTTGTGGTCATAGCTCTTTGATACATGGTGCCTGCATTGTTAAGACAAAAAGGCGTGACATTCCCACAGTATATACCCCAAGGACAAGTGAATTTTTTTTAATATTGGTCTTTCGAGGCACTACGAATCTGATTGTAAACTGATAAACCATCCATGAGGGACAACATCTCATATCCTACCGTGAGATCTACTATGATGTCTATGTTGGGCAAGGGAAAGTCATCCTCTGGAAATGCTTTATTCAGGTCCCAAAAATTTGTGTAGATGTAGATGTAACCATTTGGATTTGTGATAGGTACAAGGTTTGATATCCATTCAGCATAGTCTATGGACCGTATGAATCCCACTTTTAACAATTTCTTAAGTTCTACCTCAAATAGCAAGGAAATTTGTGGGTGCATCTTTTGAAGCTTTTTTTTATTGGTTTGACTAGTTCTGGATCTAACTAAGGCATGTTGGCATGGGACCATGCAAAGTTAATTTTATGCTCTGTAAAGAATTTGTGAAATTTTGGTTTCTCTTCTTCAGTCAAGGATGCTGCAAAGAGGACCATCTTGGGATCTTCTATTGTCAAGATGTTTACTTCCATGGTGTCCTCTATGTGCATGGAAGATTTCTCTTGAAGCATGGGAAGAAATTCTAGTCCTCCATCTTTGGGCACCTTAGAGAACTTTTCACCCATTTTTTTTCGTCAAAAGGTGCCTTTCAGTTTTCACCTAAGGACGTTTCATTTTTTTTCTTAGTTTTACTTGTCATTTTGTGACTAGAGGATCGAGCAGTCTCCCCGAAGGAACCTGCACAATCTAGGTCAATATCGAATCTAGCCTTGTGATCACCACTGGGTATGCCCTCACAGAGTCCCATAAACTCTGCAATGGCCTCATCATTCTGAAAGATGTCCATGAATGGCAGGCCTTGTCGGTCCCATTCGATTAGTTGTGGGTATACTAAGGAAATTCCATCGTCAGTGTTGGTGAATGGTGGGGAGGATGTAGAAAGTGTGGAAATGGATTCAGAGATATTGAAAATGAAATTGCCATCATCTAATTCGACATCAGACTCTATCTAATATTCTGCTTCACTTGTCTCATATTCCTCAAAAAAGTAGGGGATGAAGGAATTATAGACATGGTCATCAGTGTCATGTGGCAATTTGGATGGATCTGACTAATGGTTATTTGGTTAAAATGGTTTGACAGGTATGTCATGATGTGGGTTAATGGGATTAGAAGAGGATTTTGGCTTGCCATTAACCAATGCTTGATCAATTTTGAAGGTTTTCAAAAATATTTGTTCAGAGGTAAGTTCCCCAGGTTCAAGGAACAAATCATCAAGGCAACAGTCACTTAGGGATTGTTGGGAGCCAAATTCCCACTCATGGGATTCAGTTTTAGTAAGGGATTCCTTGATGGTCTTGACACTTTCTAAAGCATTCATGCTCTCACTCAAAATTCCATTGGTAAGTTGATTGTCATTGTAGGAAAATCCATACCCTAATACAAGATACTTTGGTTGTTTGGAAGGTTCTATGGGCTCTCTTTTCCTAGTTTGATTTTTGTCAAGGCCACTAGTTCAATTGTAGCCTTTTCCTTCATCATGTCATATCCTTTTCCATATATCTTAATGGGTAATAGGGGTAAGTCTTCCATTTATTTACAAATCCATCTTGTTATGTCGACAATGTCTTCATTGTCCATTCACTCCATTTTATGAAAATTGTCTTTGGCGGAACTTTGAAGATTTCTTTATGTTCCATTATGAAACATGGCCAACCATAGAGCTTCAGAGACTTGGGTATTGTTGTGATGCTATATGGCATATTCAGTTTGAATTATCCACACCCTAGGTTGTGTATCTTGGCATTGGACTCAGCCTTAGGAAGTGATGAAGATGATCATGTGGCAAAAGATGTGGAAGGAGTGGTAGTGGATGATTATGTGAGTGTGGATGGGTCAATGTATTTGGAAGAAGAAGGGGTTGACACTTCTCTATTCATGGGAACTTGATGTTCATAAATAACACTAAAATTGGTGCAATATTGAAAAGGGTCAGGGTCTCCATATATGGTGATTTGTGTGCTGTCAAAGGGAAATTTCAAGCATTTGTGATATGTGGAGGGAATGGCTTTGAGGGCATGAATCCATGGATGGTCGAGCAAGATGTTATAAGGTAATTCAAGTTCCAAGACTTGGAAATTTGTGTCCACAATGATACGTTCCACTCTAATAGGAGGGGAAATAATACCTCTTGAAGAACGTTCTTCATCATCATATGCTTTTATGACTATGCTCTTTGTTGTGTCTATGCAAGAATCTGGAAATCCTAGAGCCTTAATTAGTTTTAAGGAGCATATGTTCAATCCTGCTCCACCATCTACTAAAAGTCTTTTGACCTTGTGCTTATGGATGAAATTTCGATGTGTAATGCGTCATTACAGTTGGTCTTGGGTGACAAATAATCTTGATCAGAAAATGTTACATGGTGAGGGGTAGTGAGGTATCCCACCATGGTCTCAAATCAGTTGACATCAATGTCTTGCGGGACAGAGGACTCTTGCAAGGTTTTTTTGAGTATAGATTTATGTGGGAGAGAGATATGAAGTAACTCGAGTATGGAAATCTGTGTACAGGTGTTTTTCCAAGCTGGTCTATAAGGTTAAAGTGGCTCTTAGGTTGCCATTACTTTGCAGCTGAGTCAGATTGAGATTGCTTAATAGTTGGACCAGGTATTGTGATTTTTGGTTGTCTAGCATTGAGGTTCTCTTTTGACTGTGATGGCATTGATGCACTCATCATTGGTTCAGAGATTGTTAAAAATAGGTTCATTGGAATAGTCGTATGTGGCGTAGGAATAATTGGATTGATTATTATTTGTATTATGTCCTTACATTAAATATTTATTAGAACCATGGTCTTGCAGTTGGTTCTTATGAATGGTATGGTCACCATTTGATGCAAATTGTGGCCCACCCAACTCAATAATTAGACTTTCAATAAGATCTTGCATAATATTTCTTAGTTGCCGACAAGAGGATGTCTTATGCCCCTTAGCCTAGTGGTAATCACATAAAGAATTATCATCCCACCGTGATGGTTTAAAGTTCCCTAGGTCATACGGCTTGGGTTCTTCAAGTGTGGTGATACTATTTTGGAGGAGTTTCTTAAGGAAATCCTCAATTGGTTCTCCCAAAGTAGTGTATGTTTGTCATTTCAGGAATTGTCTTGTCTAGCGGGGTTGTCCTTTACTTTGACTATTTTGACCATTTTGGTTGTTTGGAGTGAAATTTGGTGGGGGGTTTCAGTATTTTCATTGGTTTTTTTATGGTTGAACCCCTTTTAGAGTAAGTACCAGACCCATGGTGTTTACAACTTTAGCATCAACCACACTGTCATTAGTAACATGTTTATTTTTAACCCAATACTTATTTTTGTCAGTGGGTGGGTTTGCGTTTGTGTTTTTAGAACCATATTTTAGCTCTCCTTTTGCAATAAGAGCTTTATCAACCTGGACACCCTTTTTGACTAGGTCCATGAAAGTTGTGCAGCAATGAACTTGCAACCCATATTTCAAGGGGCCTAGAAGTGTTTGAAAAAAAATATCAACCTTTTATTTTTCGGGTATGTCGATGTGGTAATGACTTGCTAGACTTCTCCATCTTTGGAAGAATGCGATAAAAGTTTCACTAGCAGCCTCTTCTGTGAGAGTGCATAAGCTAGTGATGGAGGTGTCCATGTTAATGTTATACACATAATTTTTTATGAATTTGTGTTTAAGTTCATCCCATTTTTGTATCCCTTTTTGAGTGGAGAACCATTCAAGGGCAGGCCCTAGAAGACTTTTGGAGAAGAGTCTCATCAAGTACATGTGTTCATATGCAATGTCCATATAGTAGGTTGTGAATTCTTGAACATGTTCAATAGGATCTGTCTTTCCTCTGTATTTGGTAAAATTTGGTGACACATATCCTAGAGGAAATGGAAGCATGTATAGATTTTTGTCAAAAGGATATACACATATGTCATATGACACTTGTGATTTCTTATCAGATATTTGCATATTTTCTATACTCTTTTGTAATTGAGCCACATGGGCTATGAAGGCATCAATTGTAGGATTATTTGTTGGACCATACATTGGAGTGATCGGTACACCATGGGTCCCCATTTGTTTTGATGAGATATTGTTGTTTTATTGTGGGATGTTTTTTTGTGAAATGTATGACGTTTTTTGGTTTACGTGTTGTTGGTGTTGAAAGTTTGGATTGGGGATGTGTTGATGGGTGTGAATATGGGATGAATATGTTGGAATGTGTCCTCTAGTTATTTGAGTCAAAATTTTGGGAATATGGTGACCACGAATATTTTGGTGTCTGAATGATTCCATATATTGTGTGTTTTAATTGCCTTGTCCAAATTGTTAAAATTGTCAAAGGGGAATATTCATGTTTTGTCCTTGGGAGGGACTGGTATTTAATTGTGTTGACATGTTAACATTTGGTTGTGGTGCCTAAATAAAGACACGTCATTTACTTCCTCCAAAGTGGTTCAATGAGGTACCCATGAGAGGTTTTGATGAGGATGCACTCATGGTACTAGATGTAGTTGTGAATAGAGGATTCAAATGGCTTCATGATGCACCCATGGCACTAAACAAAGTGGTAAATAGAGGATTGGAATAACTTGCCCACATTTTTGAGGACCCAAGGGTGGCTTCAACTGATTGTGATGATATTGTGGACATTGTTGGAATTGATTGTGAGATGGGTTGTGTTCCTCCAATTGATGTTGTGTTGGTCGTATTGGGATTGTTCTAATTATTGGAGGTAGCATTAATGGTGTGTGTGCCAATTCACAAAGTGGCACCAACAAAAGTATTGCTTATGTTTTTTTGAGGTTGACTATTATTGGACATGTTGTTTGTGTTGTTGACATTATCTTCAGGTGATGTTGGTCTCAAAGTATTCATGTCAAATCCACGTGGTAACTTAACCCCTTGGTCCAAAATTATGGCTAGATACCTTTGAGGGTCATGTAAGACTAAGTCTTCCATGAAATGGGCTACATAAGGATTTTGCGTTGTAGCTTCTAAGTCCTCTATGTATACATGTCCATGTTGATCCCTTTGTATGAATGGTTCGAGTGGATTATGTGATGAAGATGGCATGTTCGTGGAAGATTGTATGTTCAAGTTACTAAATGGGTCAGAAAAATTCTAGTTTTGGTTTATGTCCCAAATGTTACTATTGATGTTGGAATTGAAATCTTGTCCAAAGTTTTCCATTTGTCTTTTCTTTCTTGGAAGCCTAGTTTCCACCATAAAAGGGAATTTCTCAAATGAGAATGATGAGAATGACAACTAAATGTGAGGATGACACTAGCCTATGTTTTTGTCTTTTTGCAATAGAGGATGACAAAGAAAGACTATGTTTTTGTATTTTTTGATAATAAGGGATGCAATATGACAATGTTGTCTAAAGGAGATGACTAATGCCAAAGGATAATGAAAAACTAGGATCACAACTTATGACACTAATTTTTTTGTATTTTGGGAATAAAGGATGTCAAAGCAAGGTGATAATGATGTTTGTCCTAGGAAGATGACTTAATGCAAGGTGACAAGGTTGTCAAAGCGAAAGTTTCAAATGAGGATTAGGATGATAATGTTGACAAGGATTAATGCAAAGTCTAGGTACAAAATGAGGACTAGGACAAATTAAATTTGGAGAAAGTTTTGCCTAACCACTCTAAGCTTGACCTATGTTTGAATTTTGGTTATCAAAGGACTTGCTAAGGGGACTAAGTGACAAGGTCAAAATGATGAGTGAGCCTTCCTAACTAGACTGTTGAGTTGGAAGTTCTCACAAAAAGGGCAATGAATGAAACTAACAATGATGACTAAGTCCCAAGATAACCTACTTTTGAAACAATGATGTTTGCAAAGTATCATGAGTTAGCCTAATCCCAAGTTTGCAAAGATGAAACCTAAGGAAAAAATTATGTTGAAAATGATGATTATGATGCCTAGGGAATGCCACTAAGATTTGGAGAAACAAAGCTATAGTAAAAATGCAAGCTATGGATGTAAATGATGAAGAGTTTGAACAATTTTAGTTCTAGTTTTTGACAGAGAATTTTGAAAAAAAGATGTTTGACAGTGGGAAAAAATGTTTGGACTTGAATTTTGGTCTTTGATAGGACTTTGTTTATGCCAGGAAAATGTGTCACTGTAGGTAGAAAATGCATTGTAGTGTGTCAAATGTGGTTTAGTTTATCAAATGCTGCTCTACAGATATCAATTGCAGCTTAGTATGTCGAATGTGAGTTTTAGAACAACAAATGTGGTACAATATAGGCAAATGCGGCATTTTGAGAAGCGAATGTGTTTTATCAGAGTAGATGTGTTGCAAAGAGTATCAAATGTGATGCGACAAAGCGAATTTGTTTTATCAGTTGCGGTGCAAAATACAAAACTCTAATTATTTTTGATGTTTTGGTCAAAAATCCAATTTTTTTGAAGTCTGATTGTTTGTTTCAAGATGCATGAATGTTGTTATCTTTGTTTCAATATCCAAAAAACACTTGGAAAGCATGATATTTTGATTGTAAACAAACATAAATAATACAAGCACAATCCTATGGTTACGCCATGACAATATCCACTAGATTCCACGCGGGTTTCCCCAACCACATATCCTTAGCGTGTGAATTCAGAAGCTTGGTTGCACAGGCTCCCCCTTACAATGCACTCTCTTCTCAAGCCAACCAAGCTTCCAATCCCCATGAAACTCCCATGGAAGATTGATCACCTCTACTAAAGATTGTGAAGATGTGGATGTCTTCACAACGATTGTTGTTGTGTTAGTAGATAGAAGGTTTTTGGCTACTACAGAAGAGTATTTAGTTTGGGACCCCCGTTAGAGTGGCCATACATGGAGCACAAGATTAATCTCCATTTAGGAGGCACTCCAGCCTGAAGAAGTTACACTTAATAGGTTTTTGGGGAATACTATGTGGTCCATATGACATATCTACACTCGTCCTCCTAGGATTTCCCTTAGGATTCACATTTATATACCGGTCAGGGGTAGCTTGGCTTTAGCTCCATTTCCAGTTTGAGTCACCTTGGGGTGAGTAGTTTTTCCCACCAAGGTAGGCCCAAGTTCTAGAGGAAATAGTCATTTCTCTTACACCAAGGATCGCATAAATGCGCAAGGGGAGAGGATACTTCGATTATTGCATCAAGCTTACACAAGAGTTAAGGTGGGTCTAGTTTTCTGATCACCTAGTTTGCACAAAGTGAGAGCATAGTCACCTACCACCTTCAAACACACCCAAGTAGAATAAAAGACATGTTCAATTTAGTGCACCAAATAAAATGTTTTCTAATCTAAAAATATGTAAACACAATGTTTACAAAGTGATAGTCTTATACAATCAACCCTGCAAACCACAAGCTAGTAGTTTGAGCAAATTGTCTTGGACGCATGAAATTTTGATGCCACACACTGCCAGCAATGATTAGTAACTAGAAAACAACTATTCTAGTTAGATTATAGAAAATAAAACTAGAATGGAAAAGGAAATATAGAAAACCTGAATGCAAAAAGGAAGAAATTATTAATAGGAAAATGTGTCACAACAGAGCAAATGCATTGCTTTGTGCAACAAATGTGTCTTAGTTCTGCATTCTAGAGTTTGACGGACAGATGCACCATTTGGGAAATCAGATGTGTTGCGGTCTATCAAATGCGGCTTTTTGAACGGTGTATGCGGCACAACAGAGTGATTGCATCGTTTGAAGCTTTGAATGCATCGTGATGCATCAAATGCGGTGTTCCATACCTGTACTTGCAAAAAAAAAGAAAAAAATAGAAAAACGTACAAAAACTAATAAAAAAAATGTGTGGGTTCACCAATGTATCAATGGAAATTTTTTTAAGGTTAGGATGATTAGATCATAAACACAAAACCCAAAGAAATCTATAAAGCATAATGAAGGAAAGATAACAAAACGATTATACCAGATAATCCTTGAAGCCTGCATGAATCACCTCCATAGCACCTCCTAACTTGCTGAAAATATGTGATTGTTTCCCTCAGATTGGGTGTGTGAGCAATGGAATGACAATGATAATGACAAAGTCCTAAGAAATATTTTGAAGGACTTAAAATGACTATAATGTTATCATGCAAATGATGAACATTAAACTATATAAATATGACTATGCCTATGACAAAAAAGCCTAAGACTCGATATGTAATATGATCAATTATGAAAATGCAAAAGAAGTCTAAGTATACAAAGTGTGTGTGTCAGTCCAAAATGTGAGCAAAATTGGCATTTTATAGAAAATATAATTTAGGACGAACAACCAAGATTAAAAGATTGATGAAAGCCCAAAATTACAGGTCAAGATTGCATGTGACAACCCATAATTAGGGTTAGGGAAAAAATATGAAATGAGTGGCCAAGATGCAATTTGAGAAAATCACATCGACAATTGAAAATGAATTTGACAAGAAGATAAAGATTAGCCAAAAAGATAAGATTTCAAAAATAAAAAAGATAAAGATTGGATAGAAAGATAAGATTTGAAAAATCAAGAATTTTAGCAATTACTTGATTTATAGAAGAAGATTACCATTTTTGAATTAAAATTAATTCAAAAATATGGATTTGTGTGACAGTAAATAATTGATGTTTAGATTATTTACTAAAAGAAGTGGAAGTTAATAATGTGAGGCCATTTTAAATATTTAATTTTATTTAAAATGTGGAAAATGTCAAATGAGGCAATTAAATAATTTAAGGATAATTATTTAATTTAGAGAAGGTGACGAATAATTAAATAAATTAATAAATATATTTAATTATAAGAAAACTTGAGAATTAGTGACATATTAAATAAATAAATAAAATATTTTTATTTAATAATCAAGAGGAATTATTAGACCAGGATAATTAAATAAATTAAGAAAAATATTTAGTTATAGGAAGACATTTGACCATTAGTGATTTATTAAATAAAATTTATTTATTTAATAATCAAGAAGAAAGAAGAAGACATGAATTAATTAGATAATTATGAATTATCTAATTAATAGTCGAAAGTGGGTCAAGGACATAATTAAAATGTCTTAATTATGCAAGGAAGAAGAAGGTGAACAATAGAGCTTGGAAGCCTAGGTCATTTTTAAGTGTCTATAGATGACAAACCCAAATTACATTCCAAATATGCCTTAAGTGAAATTTGACCATCTACTTGGGGACAAGTGACTTCATTAATATTCATATTATTGCATTCTTTAGGTGAAGAAAACACCTATGGATCATCCTTATAGGAGCATTCATAATCATCAGAAGAATAATTAGGTTGGCTATCGATGTAATCCTCATCACAAGAAGACTCATCACTACATAAACCATATCCAAAATTTGCACAATGGATACTTAAGGGTACCCGTTCATGGTAATGATCACTTGTTTGTGATGAAATATCAAAAACATATGAATTACTTTCACTGATCACTACATGACATGGAACAACACCTTGTATCCCCTTTACTTCTCTTCCATCTAAGATATCATTAGAAAACAATTCATACATATTTACTTTATTATCATCCCATGTATCCTTTTATTCCTCAATATTATGTTGCTCTATCCTTTGATTCTTCTCAAAAGAACAATTGCTGTATTTACTTTTGGAATGCACATTTTGTGAATGAACATATTTGGCTAGTTTCATAATCCTTATCCAATTAGGTACTTGATCAAGGTTGTGAGGATTCAATTCCTTGGGTAAAGTTCTTAGCCATGATTCATAGATTTCACAAAAAAAATCAATGCACATTGATGCTTTAGGTCTAAAATTTTTGGGGACTTTTATCAAAGCATCTAAAAATCTCAAAAATAGTTTATGTGGTAAATCTCCCTTGTGTCTCTTCATTTTATATAATTCTTGAACATAAGAGTTTTGATCAACATTGCTCAAATTTTGTTGACACTTGACTTGGAATTCACTATGATCTACATACTCTGATAATGGAGAAATCATAGTAGTGGAAAGATTGCCATCTTGAAAATCATTTATATTATTTGATCCATGAGTTATATTTCCATGAGAGGTGTTATGTTGATCAATAATCACAACCCTATATCATTTCATCATTGAGTACTTCAAATTGTTCTCAATATCCATGGCAATTTAATGTGCCTGATGCAATGTTGCGAGCTCTTTATCTCTCACTAAATAGCTCATCATGCTATCAAATGCACCAAGGTATGCAATCAAACATTCAACATCATTTGGTTTGATATTATTTGAGACATCTCTTATAGCTTGTGTGAATATGAGATTGAAAGAGGGGACTAACTCATCTTAATTTATATGAATTTGCATAAAGTTTCTCCTTACTACAATTGGGTTCACCCTTTCACCAAATTTTTCCATGAAAACTACCTTAAGTTCATTCTAAGAATATATAGAGGACATTGGTAGAGAAGATAACCAGTCTCTTGCATCCTTTTTCAAGGACTGAACAAACAATTCCATAATCACATCCTCAAAATACACTTCATAGTCTCCCATTAAATCCCCAAACTCCTACAAATGTTTGCTTGTTGACTCAAACTTATCTCCAGTAAACTTTGGTATCTTATCCCTGATCTTGGGTGGTACAATATTTGGAAAACCACAAATATTATTGAAATTTATGGCCTTGTACCTTTCATTACTAAAATTCCTTTGATGTGACAAAGGATACCCATCATTCGTTATTGCATTCAAGTTTTCTTCCAGATGTACAATTTGACAAGATATATTATACCACTTTTGCAAACCTTGTCAATGTTATCAAAAGGAAATTCAAGTTCCTTTTACATTTATGATCTAAATCCTTTACAATATAGATCTTCTAGTTCTATTTTGCATAGTGTCTTTCCACAAGTGAAATTCATGAATATGACAAGATTTTACACCTATTTTAAATTTCACTTTAAAACTATGCCAAAATTAGCATTCCTTTCCCTTAGTGCTATTTCACCAAATTGGAAAATATTTATATCCTATATCTTGAAAATTCTCATAAATTATTTAGATTCATGAGAATACCTGGAATGTTAGAGCAACCATATACCTTCAATCTTGAAATTTGCAGATCTGAAGCTTTGGTATATTCTTTGTCAGGTTCTTTGAGTCAGAGTCACCACCTCTCTTTAGAGGATTATACTTCGAATGAGATGTAGTATCTTCAAAAAGAATTTTGTTCTAGGTTTCCTCCAACAGTAGAGTCACCTTCAAATCCTTCAATCTTTGCTACTATGAATACATTCATGAGGTTCAAGAATTATGCAATATCTGAATAGGATGTTCAGATTTATCACACTATTTGACTCTATAATATAACAATCTGTGACTGGAGAATGGAACTTGTCCCCAACAGAGTCACCATTTTTGTTGGTGTTATTTCCAACTAAACCCCAAAATTCTCTAAAGGGTAGCCAACCCTGATATTCAAGAATTACTTAGGACTAGTGGCCAACACAATGAAAAGAGAACCCTAAAGTCTCTAATCGTACACTTTAGGATCTATTAGACCAAGGAGGGTATTCCTTCTTGTGTTCATTTGGTATTTAAATTTCTCAAGAACACTTCAACATAGATTAATTCATATTCAAAGAAAATACACAAAATTCACTAAGGATTTGGTAGGTCTTTGAGTAAATAAATATCTACTTTGCTAGGAATGTGGACACATTTGAGGATTGGAATTTTTTTAATAAGTATTGTTCTTATTTTGAATCCATGACTAGGCATACTACTTATTCACTTAGTTGCATGAATTCTTCATAAACAAGCCAGTGCCTCATCAATTGGGTAAATGGAGTCAAATATGAAACAACCAGTAATACACTGATTATTTAATTATGAAATAGATGAACTATATTTGTAATTCCTTGCAATACAAAAACTCACATTATCCAAAAAATCACTTCTTATCAAATCCCCACAAATTCTCACAGACCCATGACTTCTCTCAAGCATTCTAATAAACCCTTTGAGTTAAAGAAAATAAATAAAATGATACAGTCAATTGAACCATTGATGACAAATGAAAAGATATTTGATAATTTCATTTATGATTTGTAAAAGTGTACAAAAGGAGAGTATATGTTTTGGAATTTATATTTGTTTCAATATCAGTAATCTATGTAAAATCATTTAAGACTATTACATGTATAACCTACACCCAAGACAATTTCCAAGTAGATTCATCAAGCATTATGTATTTTCATTCGCTTCCTATACTCAAATCCTACCTAGAATGTACTAGACTCAAAATTTTGAGAAGAAACCTTTACATTGAGCCATGAAATCCCTTTTATGATACAAGGGAGCAACAAGCATCTGGCTGAAATGTAGCTATATTTCATGATAATTTCAAAATTCATTTCATTTCATTAGGGTCAACTCCCAAACCATTATATCTTCAATCGTTCCACTACCACGAGAAAGAAAAAATCAAAAATAGCACCAATCCATTGGTCAAAGATGCCATGCAAGCCTTCCAAAAGGTGTCACCAAAAATGACACATTCTAAAATACTGGAGTAACCACCATCGCTATCAATGACACGAACCCACAAACTAGCCACATGGAATTCCAATCACCACAACACCCAAAAACCAACACCATGAAGAGAAGACACAGGTGTTACCTGCTATTGTCAGCGACCAACTGAAAACCATCACTAGGCCTATTTATAGAGAGTGGATTTGCAATAACAATCTCACTATCAGAGCCGCTATAAGGCACAAGGGAAGTAGGGCATTGGCTAGGGTCAGGGTCAACTCCTCCTTCTTCACTCGAGGAAATATCAAAAATTAAAATAGGAGCAACGAGCTTCTTCGAACAAACCCTAGGATCCACGCCAAGCTTCGTTAATTATTTCATAAACATAGGCCCCTATACTTTTACTCTAACCAGTTCCTATGACACAATCCTATTTCACAGGGTATATGTGCTCTTAACAACAACCTTATCACTTTTCTTCCATACACTTCTTTTTCCTTCTGGGACAATTGGCACCTCTACCGGGAGTGGTTTTGCTTCAAGTATGTATGCAACTAGCTCCTACATACATAATCTTCTAGACCTCTAGGCTTGTGTATTGGGAGTGCTCAACTCACTCATTTTCTTAGGATACAATACAAACCAGAGCCAATTATGTAGAAGAATACAAACCACAAATTCCAAAAAATTCCCACATAGAAGCAATGAGAACCCCCACGGATACCAGACAAAAAACAACCAAACTTTAACAAAAATGTAATGAGCACACACTTACACACCAGGAGACACCATGCAGCCACCTTTCCACTACCTTATTCCAAACTTTGAAATTAATTCTCTCATACTCGTAGAAATCAAATCTATGCCATGCTAATTTAAGAATGATTTAATAAGCTATAGAGAATCCTTATTAAATAGAGGAATTTGAGGCTAGTTGCAATTAATGGCCATCCTAACTCACTCACATGAGCAAAAGGATCAATTAATGCATGTCACATCTCAACCATCAATTTTCGTAGATTTAAAACTAATCAATGAGGCACATTAAGAATCACCACTTGCTTTATTGATCATACTTAGAAACATCGAGGAGATGCTTTAAATCTTCCATGTACCCATCTACCTCCTTACTCTATCGTCCTAAAATCATCTACCATTGATCCTAATGATTGTGGGAAAATCCTAGCCACATCCTGAAACACACCTCCCATCTTACCTTCCAACTTTGCTCAAGAACTCCATCAAGTGATGGCATTAAAACCAGTGATCAAATGTCAATTGTCTATTTGGACCACAAAAAGATCCCAGCCAAAGATCCATACACACATCGCTGATTGCTAGTGGATTTTCCTCCAGACGGATCCAACTGGTGATGCCATGATCCCACACGATGGGAAGAAACATACCCATCGGTGGTCACGAGTTTACCATTATACTGCACCATACAACCGGCGATAGAACTAGGGCCGGTGATGGGTTAAAATCTTAACTGTATCGCTAGTCGCTTGTTACCCTTCAACAATGAAAACACAATGTGTGACGGGATATGAACATGGGCGATAAGAAGGATGAAGCATCGCTCATTGCAGGATGACCATAGGTGGTTCAAAAAGAACACGCGATGGGTGATGAACCATTAGCGATCAACCTAAGGGGTGCTTAAAAGAATGTGGGCAGATTTTTTTTTTAAAGAGGGCCCTCCTAGGCATAGCGAGTGACTACAAAGATGGGGCTAGTTAAAATGATGATAGTGGAGGCCATAAAATTCCACTTGATTAACCGATGAACTGGTATAGCTAGTCAATGAATGAATACAAGGAAATAAAAGGATTAAGGGTATAAATGAATGAAGCAATAAAACCCTAAACCCTATTGACAATGGGGAGGAAGAGATTGCAAGCTTGACCATGCAACTAGTGAAATGATAAATTTTTTTATGATTCCACCACCCTACATCCACAAACCATCAACATGCATGCATCTCCTAATCATATCATAACTATGTTATCCAATAGCATTATCATTGCATATCACATCATACATTTCGTATAATCATTTGAGTTGTGATGAATAATATAGATTTTCTATTCTAAGCATCTTAAATCATTGCATATCATAAGCATTTGGATCCATACATCCATATGCATACATCATCATTAAAACATGCATAGAAAATAGAGAAAAAGAAATGCACCCACATTATTTGCATCGATAACATCTGCATATCATAAACATCCATCTATATTTTGAAAATATAATGAAAATGAACATAACATTGCATCCATCCATATCATGTCATCGCATATCACATAGGTATAAATAAAATGCATCCATACATGATTAGATATATGCATCCATACATCATCCATACATGAAATAAAGTCAACACATGATAGCATGAATCATCCGTATCCATTTCATATATATCCAAAAAAAAATGTGTCATGGTAAAAAATCTAGATCAGTGTATGTACATTGATGATAAGTCCAATATTCATGAGGCTATAAAAAAGGAGCCCATGAATGTATATTAGTATAAAGAATGGGAAAAAATAAAAAAAGTGTATGTATATAAAAAATCTAGCCCTAGTGGTTGTTACCCTCTCCATCCTACCGCTTAGGTTGATCCTCTACATAGGGATACACATTACTATGCTATGAAAAATTTGGCTAATGAAGAGCTACTAGAACGTCCATATGATAGTGTTTGCTATAATACACAGCCTTTATGACAACCTCTCTATACAAACATGCTGATAGGGTTTGACCATGTGTGGCTACCACCATAATCTCAATTTTTTGTTGCCTCGCCACCTCCTGATATCTCTCTTCAATGACATCCTATCCTCTTTGCAGTGTCACATCTGTCTCTGCTATCACCGCGATCACCTGCTATTGAGCCTGGTCTTAATCAGCAGTTAGAGCCAAAAAAATTTGGTGAGCTAGGTCCCACTCACCCATCCAGGCCTTCACCTATTGCTACAACTAATGAATCTATGCATCTCATGCATCTAGTGGTTGTGGTGGTCCTCGCTATTGCTACACTACTAGAGGCTGCTGAGGAGGTTTTTGTCCAACTGAAATAGCCCCTAGAACCAATCCATCATGGCCATCCTATCCTCCATGTCCCCTACCCTTGGCACCTCTACCTCTCGGTCTCCCTTTGGGAGGCGCACCTGCTGGATCTATAAGTCACCGCGGTGGGATGAACCATGCATCATAAGTTGGAGTGTTCTATGTTATAATCTAACCCTAATTATATTCCCAAGGTTGGGCACCCAACTATTGAAAGCTCTTAATAGCCTTTGGAGCCAAAATCATCAGTCCTGATGTGGGAACCTCTCTAGCCGATCTAGCAAAAATGGCTCTATAGGCATCATCTAGCCTATCTTGAACATCATTAAACTAGTTGGCTACCCTTTCAAGAACATACCACTCAATCATTGTGTGCTCTCGACCCTACATGTAACAGGTCTATTTTCCAAAGTAGAGCTTCTAAATATCATGAAACCATGGTAGCATCTATAGCCATGGGGGCCTATGAAAAAATAGCATATCATTTATAACCCATCTCTAGTATGGGAGCCCATTCTATCTAGTGTGCCTAAGTGTGATGTCACCTTGATATCTCCATATGACAAGATCATTGAGCTCCATGTCTTCTATCTATACAATCAGGCAAAGAACAACAATATGCTCCCATGCCTAGATATGAAGAAGAGTAACACCTACATCGAGGGCTCTCCCATTGTAGTAAAAAAAATCATGCAAATGATGATATAGGGAGGTCAACATCATGGGGCCCCATAGAAAAAGAGTCCTCCTGTACAACATCTGCTACCACGCCAAGCCCCATCCTGGGCTGAAGAATCTACCACATCTATCTGGGGCCACCAAACCTGAAATGATGGATGCGATAATTGATCTAAAATTTGGCACCTGACCTGTGTATGTCTCTAAATCAATCTGTGAGGTGACCAATAAAATTTGGTCCATCTCCATCACCTCAAGGAATGCATCAAATCCAACATCGGGGTCATAAATCACATGGTCACCATGAATAGGAAACCGCGATATTTGTCACCCATCCTCCAAGGTCACTATCTCCTCTCCCATTGGAAGTTGGAAGGATGAGGTCTTGTTGTGCCATCTCTCACATAGAGCTGACACCATAGCCAAATGGGTCCTAACAACAAGTGTGTATGAGATGTACCACAATCCAATCTCTCCCAGGTGATCCTAGCACAAATCTGAAAGATCACCTAATCTCTCAAGAACTATGGGCTTGTGATCCCTCAACATCAATGGTGGGAAGACCTCCTACACCCATGAACCATACAACATTAGGAAATCATAAAAATTTGAAGTCATTTGGAATTCATGGCTCAGAAATCACAATAGTGTCACTATATTCAAAATTCAAACAACGACGCCCAGTGGATTTAAAATTTCAAATTGGAAAGTGTGTCTCTAGACAATCCGGCATCATGATTTATCTTTTGGCATGACCTAACACTAACTTTTAAATCGGAAAGTGCATCGGTAGATAAGCCTGCATCACCATTTAAAATTTGAAACCCTAACTTCAAATCAAAAGAAGCGTCACCATATACAAATGCATCACTATATATCATTTGAGCGTCACTATATAGCAATGCTGCCAAAATTCAAATTCTAATTCCTAATAAATGCATCAAAATTTCAAATTTCAAATCAAGTTTTGAATCATATACTAGTGGTCCTGCACCTAGAAGTCACTGGAACTCACGAATGTGATGAAAGATGTGTTAGGAAAACTCTTGGTGCTCCATTTTGTCGAACGTTCAAAGCTCAAATTGCAAGAATTTATTAAGTGTGAATGCACAAATGAATTGAAAATGACCCCTCTTGGCCTATTTAAGCTAGAAAATTAGGGTTTTTTTCCTTAATTTAACCTTAATAATGGGGTTTATAATCATTTTCACCAATTTTTCCAATTTGCACCTACTTTTGCATCATTTTTTGCATTTTTGGCATAATTCTCGCATCCCATAGCTTTTTTAACCCATGGGGTAGCTTTTGAACCTTTATCGAGAAATAAACCCAAAATTCAAAATTTTTGCCTGATTTCTTGACAGGGCAAGGAGTCAGTTTTATCTTTTCATTGGGACATTTTTTGATTTAGGTAGTAGTTTTGATATTAGAAGTGTTGTTCTCTGAACTGAAACAACAGGTACCTTGCTTCAAAGAGGGGCAAAATGTAGACATTGAAAAATGTCCTAATCAATGTCATACATTTAAATCAAACTTACTAACATCATTTCCTCTATAATCCATCTTCTTTTCACTTAATTGATTTAATTAGCCTAGCTAATTAATTAATTACATCATTTTCATCTATTTGGCCTAATTAATTAAATTGGGTTAATTCATCTCTTTTCGTACTAACAATTCATCTAATTAAATTAAATAAATCAAAATATTTAATTTAATCCCCTAAGTCATCTTATTTAATTAAATAACCCTAAGTTATTTAATTAAATATCATTTCACCCCTTCCCTATTTATTAAATCATTTAATTTAATAAATATCTTCTAATTCTTTTAATTCCCTAATTTCATAAATTAAACCTTTTTTAATTAGCAATTAAACTAATATTCCTCTAATCAAAGGGAATATTCTCATGGAATATTCCTTATCCTTTTTTTGCACAATTAATTTATTTTTTAATTTGTAAATTACCTTTTTCCTCATCCAAAGGAATATTCTAAGGAATATTCTCTCTCCTCCAATCAACTCACTTAGCTTCAAATGCAAGTTAACCTTCAACCTTTTAAGAAAGTTACCTTTGATCTATGTGACTAAGTCAAAAGTGTGTTTGTTTGAGGCAAGTGTGGACCATTGATTGACTTTCATCTTGAATTTTCATCTATTGATGAGAATCAATGATCCATGCCTCTCATCCCCTTCATTTTGAACTATTGATTAAGATTTTTGATCTCAACCATTCATTTCCCATTTGCTCTCCTATAAATAGATCACTATTTGGAGACAAATGGAGCCATCTTTCAGAGAAAACTTATGTCGTTGAATCTCATCCATCTTTTTAGAGAAAACCTATGTTGTTGAATCTCATATGCACTCACACTCATATTTACTCACTTTTTAGCTTCTTTTAGTTAATTTTTATTGCATAATAGCTTAGAGCATCCATTAATGGCTTCCATGCATCCATATTAGCTTGTATATGGATTATAGTTTTCATCTTTTCGCATAATTTTAGCTTAGATTAGCATAGGAATAGCATAATGAGATCATTTATAGCATAAAATCATGGTAGATTGGCTTGCATCATGCTCATTTTAGCATAAAATAGGTTTCCATACATCAATCACAATGGTTTCATTGATTATCTTCCATATAATCAACTAAAACAGGCTCACTAATCATGGGATTGGGAAAGGGTCATCATTCCACATCAACACAATACCAATTCCACAACGAGATAAGTTCTTTCAGATGGATTAGAGTAGATTTTTTGAAAGATTTCATTTTAGTATGTTATCTTTTGATAAAATGTTTAGTTTCAATTTCATTTGATTGATCCTTTTGAGATTCGAGTATTGGTTGATCTGTTATGTTTCGATTCTTCATGGATCAAACACAATTCAACCCATACCAGTATTTTCACATCACACAAGTATGCAAAAATGATGAAGTGTGTTAAGTCAATTTACAGAGCATCAAAGGAACTAAATCAGCACTTGTTAGGTGTAACTTTATCAGTTCATTTTCTAGTTGTAAGCCATTTTGTTATTGTATCTTTTGTAGGAAGTGAGCCTCCCATTTTGGACAGTGAGTCTTGGTAGTGAGCCACCCTTTGTAATATCATATAACCAATTATACTATATTGTGAGCTAATCCTCGGCGTGCTTTTTCCCATTTTTAGTTTTCCACATAAAAATCTCAGTGTTCATGTGTTGAGTGATTTTATGTTTTGTTAATTATCTTGCTCATTTTTCCTATTATAGGCATTGGAGTATTTGGTTGGTGTTTTTTCAATAAGGTTAAGAAGATACTAATTCACCCCCCCTCTCAGTATCTTTTTTATTCAACAATTAGTATTAGAGCTTTGTTCCTCTAAAGAAGCCTAACAACTTGAGGAAGAACTTTAAGATTGAAAAAATGGATGACAAAGAAGAACTTCAAGCTACTCTTGAAGATCTTGAAAAGGATAAAAAATAAAATAGAGATCTGAAAGAAAATATTGATGAGGAAAATGAATGTGTCCAAAAATTGAAAGAAAAATGAAAAAATTCAAAGAAAGACATAGAGAAGTAAGTGAGTAGTTAAGAAATTCAAATGAAGAGATCACCAGATTGAAGGTGCAAGTTGAGGAAAATAAGAGAATTGAAGATTTTCTAAATATAGTAGTGTAAAGAATGACTAATGAATGCACAAGACTTGAACTAGAGGTGGTAAAACTAAAAGCAGATCTAGAAAAGGAAAAACTCTGTGAAGATAAGTTCAAGAAAAACTCCACCAAGCTTGATGAGTTGATTGCAGGACAAAAACCAACTAAAGACAAAGGTGTATTGGGAATTGAAGTAGATGAAAGCTTTAAGGATATGAAGACCTCAAACACAGTGGATAATCAAAAGACTCAAAATAAAGGAAAACAAATAAGAAAGCCAAGAAAATTCACTAGAAGACCACCTATCAGACAACCAAATGCTCAAAGGTACCCATATTTCAATGTTTTTTTCTTTTCATGCAATAAATTTGGTCACAAGGAAATAAAGTGTAGAAGTAGAATAAATCGGTATGCTAGTTCCTTCTCTCGATAGTGTTTTGCATGCATGAAATTTGGACATAGAGCTAATGAATTCAAAACTCAGATGATGAATTAGTTTAGTGGAGGAAGAATGCATCAATATTTTGTTGGCTACTACTATACATGTAATAAGTTTGGACATAAATCAAATCAGTGCAGATCAAGGGTTAATGAAGGTCAAACAAATCAAAAAAATGTTGTCTGCTACAATTGCCACAAATTGGGACACATTTCAAGAGTATGCAGAAGTAAAGGGGGAAAGAAATATGATATGGTAAAAAAGAATGAACTAGTGAAGAAAATTGACAAGAATGAGATTAAGAAAGAAATGAACAAGATATGGAAGAAGAAATAAGAATAAAAAACATCAAATGTGTTTATGCCCTCATCTAGTGTAGAAAATTCCTCCAGTAATTAGACCTAGCATGGTCTTAGGGGGAGCATTAAAAAAAAATTGTTCAACCCCTTGGATATCTAGTGTTTCAATTGTTGGCATGAAGATATGTTGTAAGGAATGGATAAATAGAGGTTATGCAAAAGGAACTGGAAGAAAAGTTGTAGGCATGATCATTTGCGGAGAAAATTAGGGTTTTTCAGTGTAGTGAAGAAGGTTTTTATTAGCTTTTTGAAATCTACCACATTTAATGAGAAATAGGGCAGATCTTTGATTCATAAAGTGGATTTGTAGAGAATTTTGATCACTTATGCATTTAAAGAAAGTGGAGATAGATTTGGAGAATTCTTGAGGTGATTTGGAAAAGTGAGTTGTGCAAACCCTAGTTCTAGTTTTCACGAAGGAAAAAGGTATTCTACTCTTCTATGGTGTTGTGGGTTTGTGTAATTCTACTTTTTGAAATCATTTGAGCTCGATTTGTTGAATAATGGTAACTCCTTTAGTCATAAATGTGTCAGAAAGACCTAGACCGTCCTATAGGATATATTATATGAAGGTATTTGAAGATAGCCCTCTGGGTGCCTTCTCATTGATTCCTCATGGTGTTATGCCCACTAAAGACACTAGAAAGTACATTCAAGATAAAAAAAGAGGAATACAGTCACAAAAAATTGATAGAAATCTAGCAAAATGAGCTCACCGAGGATGATTTCTTGATAAAACATGAGTATTCAAGAAGGAATAACTTTCCCAACTTTAGCTCCACTATTGATGATAAGTATGTTAAACGAGCTCTCAAAATAATGCATGATAAGTTCTTATGGACAAATAAAGCCCAACTTATAAATAAAGAGCAATTAAGGTAGTTACCATACTCTGTGATATTGGACTAGTACCGTTGTTGAAGTCTGTGAAGAATGAAGTGGTGATGGAACTCACTAGTGCAACATTCAACAAAAGGGCTCTTGCTACAAAGCCTATTACCAATTCTGCTATGAAGTATGCAGCTATAATGATCGGACATAAGATATACTTCGTGAATAGGGAGAATTCAATTTCTACTACAACAATTTACATTGGTTATGATATGGCCGCTAATAGTGCAAATTATGATTTGTGTGAACTTCTCTGGTAGTAGCTGTTTGAAAAATTGAAGATGACTAGAGAGAAGAAATATTCCTTTAATTTTGGTTCCCTAATTGTGTGTTTTTAGTTCTACTTCCTTAGAAGACTTCCCAGAAGAGATGATGTGGTGATTTGGGAAACATTCAGACTGATTCCACATAAAAAATTTGATTATATGCACAATTTGGGTGATTTGAAGAGTCAAGATAATGCTTTGATATCATTTTTTGCTATGTTCAAGAGCAACATGAATGAGAGAGAAAGGATTCCAAATAAAGTTGTTGAGAAGTATAAGAATGATATCCTATTTCATGTCTCCTCTAATGAGTGCATTATTGAAGATGTTGAACCCCAGACTATTTGGATTCAAGCATTGGGTTATGAGGTTACAAAAGATGAAGAAAAAGGCTATGTGCAAGTCTTGTTGAAAAGTCCTAAATATACTAATGAACCTAGAGTTGGCACATATGAAGAGAAATCTATGAAAGTTCACATGGAGCATAGGAAGCCTATGATAAGAAAGAATGTAGATGAAATTATTAGAAAGTATAGCTTCACTGATGAGCAGATTGCACAAGGAAGAGCCATGGGAGAGAAAATGGCTAGAGAATCATTAGGACCAAGGAGATTCGGTAGGACTACTCCTTCAAAACAAACTACAACTCTTGCAGTGAAAGTTGATCCTAGTGCTCCTAGTAAAGGTAAAGGCTTGGATCCTTCCAAACCCAATACAAGATCTGGTAAAAGGAAAGAGAGTCCTCCCGTGGCACTAGTCAAGAAAAGAAAGAAAGAAAAGGATACAAGGGAAAAGAATCTCAGTATCACTGAAGAACAAGGGGAAGAAGAGGAAGACCCTCCAACAAAATTGGTAAGAAAGAAGAGAGGAAGCATGCCCTCTGGTGCAGGTGCTTCACAGGAAGCTAGTGTTGGCTCTAAGACATTTCATTATGTGTTGTCCTTCAAAGAAGATGAAGAACAAGGTTTTGGTTTCCATGTGTACAAAAAACTGGAATAAAAGAATGCAAAGGTTTCAGAAGAGGTATTTCCAGACTAGGAAGAAAAAAAGACCTCATCAATAAGACCTGGTTCCCTTCTTATATTGGAGGCTTTGGTTAATAGATTGATACATTTTGAAGATATGCTACAACCTACTACATAAATTTATGATCAAGTAGGTAGAGAGGACAAGAAAACTTTAATTCTAGCTATTATTCAGTATGTTATCACTTTGGAAGTCAGTTGGGATTATTTCAAGAATAATGTGCCTGAGAAATTGTGGGAAGCACTAATGAAAAGGAGATCAAAGGTTGTTGAATTTGAAGAGAAGATTAAAAATGATGCATTTGATAAAATTGGGTCATCTTTGACCCCAAATGATCCATAAACCTTGAAGAAGGTATGTTCAAAAAATGTTCTAGATGAAGAAAAGAGTAAATACTTTGATGACAAAGGATAAGAAGAAAATAAAGAAGATAAGGAAAGAAACTATAGAAGCCATCAGGGATATGATTGAGAAATATGGCATGTTTGGTGCACTCCCAACTAGTTTTTCACCTAAATCAGATGAAGTTTCTACAGAGGTTAAGGAAGGCATTCCATAGGGTATAGGTGATATAGACATTCCTCCAGAAACAAATGATATAGATATCCTTCTGGGTACATGTGCTACAAATGATCCTCCAAAGATAGAGAAATACAATGAGGAAGAAGCTAAGCCAAAGAATCATGGTGTTGTCCCTTCAAAGCTAGATGAAGGTGAAAAAGACAAAGTTGAAGGAGAAAAAGATAAAAATGAAGGTAAAATGAATGAAAAAGAAGGAAACATAACTGAAGTTGAAAAAGAATAATATGGAAAATAAGAAGAGAAAGTAGTAGAAGAAGAGAAGGTAGAAGAAAAATAAAGAGTAGAGGAAGAAGAGAGAAATGGAGAATCTGCTTGGAAGAATGAATAAGATCAAAGGCAAGTTGTAGATTCACAAAGGTCCCCCAGAGAATCCTCCTCTGCTGATGATTTTTTGAAAGGATTATTATCCATGTAGATTAGGTTCTTGTCGATGATTCCTCTAGAACTTCTACAACTCTCCATGATTCAAGATAGTGTGGAATTGGATAAGATTTCTCCTATTCATAAGTTGGTGTTAGGGGATGCATTGAATGCATTCAGAAGAAGATAAATTCTAGAAACACATCAGAAGGGGGCAACGCTTATTGATGATGCTCTCAAAGCTTTGTAGGAGGCCACCCCTAGTACATCAATGGATACATCTCACTCTGGTAGACAATTTGAAACTTCTACTATAATCCTTTAAGGAGTATGCCTTCAGACTTGGTGACAAGACAAGGCAAGAGGTTGAAGAGAAATTAGCAGAGGAAAGGCTTTTGGCACTTCATGAATAGTGTGCTCTGGCACACACCAATGTGAAAAAGATCCTCCAAGTTGTGCAAGCTTGTAAATATGAGGCAAATACTATATTTGCAGACTGCATAAAGTGGTCGGATTCCACATTGAACATTAAATATCTCATGGAATCCATTGAGTCCTAGTTGATAGTTTTTTCTAGTACATACATTACATCTTAGGATAGAGACATAATAACTTGGAATGTTATCTCTGCTCACGAAGAGAAATTATTTATTCTTTAGAAATAGAAGGAAGATATTATCATAAAATTTGGTCAGTTAGGTGACCTTGTGAGAATGGAGTACACTCTGGTAGCCAAAGCTTTGGATAATGTAGAGAAACTAGAGAAGATCAATATGACTCCAGGAACTCCAGATGATGTAGAAGAAAGTCTAGTGGAATTGGAATCTCTGAATAGAATGTTGATATCTACTAAGAAGAGTTGGGAGAATGGTAAGGCAGCTTGGAAAATTATACTCAAAGAGCTTCAAGGATCGCCTTCCTCTAGGTAATGCTTTTTTAGTTTTTCATATTTTTGGACATCCCTTTTTCCTTGATGTCAAAGGGGGAGTGAAGGTTATGTGAAGAGAAAAGGAGAGCATGTTGCATACAGGAGGTTTGTAAATTATTTTGGCATGTTTTTCCATCAATGACAACAGGGGAGATTGTTGGAAGAATGAAGAAGAAATATCATTATACAACTTTTGTGTTGTCTTGATGCCAGCATGTTATATGAGTTGCAACTACAAGTTTAAGTTCTAGCTTAATCTGATATTCTAAACTAATATCTAAACTAGTATGTAGTTATTATCCTCAGGTATTTTGGTCTGCAATCCTCCATTGATGAATATCATTCCTTGTAGTTTTGGGAAGTGGTGTTTGGATGTTGGAGCTTGTATGTTTTGAATCTTTTGTGCACATGTGCTTATATGGAGAGTTGGCATTACTCTATTGGTGCATTTTGTTACTAGGTCTATCTCTAGCTGACCTAATGAATAGTTAATTTTGTAATGAATTATTTTTGTGTTGTGGATGTATGTGTGACCTATCATAGGTCCATGCCTAAATGTTGTAATGTGCTACACACTTGAATTGTTTTTTGAAAAGTTTTTGTACATGCTTGAAGCCAATAGTTGATTTTTTTTGTGAATAAGGATTGCATCTAATTAGGTCAACCTAATTGATGCTTGCAAATGAATTAGCTCTATGTATTGGATAGTTTTGGTATTTTTAATGCGAAGTTGATACAAAGAAGAAGACAATTATGTGAAAATGATGAAGTGTGTTAATTCAGTATAGTGAGAATGAAAGGAACTGAATCAACCCTTGTTAGGTGTAAATTTATCAGTTCATTTTTTGGCTGTAAGCCATTTTGTTATTGTATATTTTGTAGGCAGTGAGCCTCCCATTTTGGATAGTGAGTCATGACAGTGAGCCACCCTTTGTAATATCTTATAACCGATTATACTATATTGTGAGATAATCTTCACCGTGTTTTTTCCCATTTTTGGTTTTCCATGTAAAAATCTTGGTGTTCATGTGTTGGGTGCTTTAATGCTTTGTTAATGCTCTTGTTCTTTTTTCTTGTTATATGCATTGGAGTAATTGGATTGTGTTTTTTCAATAAGGTTAAGAAGATAGTGATTCAACAACCCCCTCTTAGTATCTTGGGTATTCAACACAAAGGAACACACAAGTGTATGATATATGAAGCCATAACTAGATCACCAACATACACCATCAAGGATAGAAAGAAGAAAAAAAAAGGAAAACAAAAAGAAAAACTAAAAATTCCATGGATCAAGCTTCGAATGGCCATCAAACTGTTGGAGTTAAAATGACACTAAGAGGGGGGGGTGAATCAGTGTCTTAATAGATTTGACCAATTTTAAAAAAATTCAAAACATAGCTCATATTTGATCTCAATATACTCTGATTAAAACATTCATGAGTTGAATGTAATCATCATAAACAAAATTGAGAAAAGTAATAACCAAACAGTGAACTGAAATAACAACACAGTAAAGCAGTGAGAACTCAGAGGAACAAAGAGACACAAGAATTTTCTGAGTGGAAAACCCTCCCAGGATATAAAAACCACTCCCAAAATTCCTTCTAGGCTTAATCTTTTGAACAACTGTTTACAATGCCTTATAGGCTAATTTTTGAGCACCCACTCAAGGAGCACCAACCCCTCATTCAAAGATATCTATCTCAAGGACTACCAACCCCTCAAATTATATTTCTGAATAATAAAAATATCTCAGAGGATCTCTCTGTTTTCAGTTAAGCATATATTTCTCTGTTTTCTCATCTACAGAATACCCTTAGGATTCAATAATTGAATCCTTAAAATACTATATATTTACAATTTTCTCTGCCTTTTGTTATTCATATTTTATTACAGAGTTTATCCATTCATTTTCATACAGCCAAAGAATTATAACCTCAGAATTACAACAACGAAGAATCTACACTATTTTCAACACTGGTTTTTATATCCATTTCAAGTATGTTTGTCATTAAGAAATCTTCAAAATGCATTTTTCACAAGAATCTGAAACTCTCTTACTAATTTTAGAATCTGAAGAAAAATAATGGTAATCTGTAGATGATGGTAAAAATCAAGAGTAATGCCTATCCAGAAAGCTTTAATTTCTGCGCTGAATCAAGAGATTTCAAATTTTAACTGATATATTTTCATCAAAAGCATGACTACCCACTAGTTGAGAACAATATCCTCTCAATTCTCAGAGAATATTCAACCATGTAACTGCTCTGAGATTCGATGCCAACCAATGATGTCAGCCTGCAACTATACAAAGAATTTCACATGTCGGCCTTAGTGACAAAGTTTGTTAATCGTTCACCTGACACTCCTCTTAGTTATCGCTTTCGCCATAACCCATCAGAGTCAGGGAGAAGACATAATGAATACATTATGTCATGCTGAGAGCTCATATGTTATGTTCTTTCCAATTGTTGAGACATAAGAAAGTTTCTCACCGAGATGCCCTTTTCGTTTCATTCACTGTCACTGTAACCTTTTGATATCGAAAAGACCCTATGCAGATCACACTGTGTTTCACCGAAAGCCCTTTTATCTCTTATGTGTCACTGCGACATTCTACTATCGGCAAGACGTTTCATAGATGATGCTTTGTTTTACCGAAAGTCATCCTTTCATCCAGTGTCGCTGAGACAATCCATAATCGGGGAGATGTTCCAACGAATTCATTGAGTCATACCGAAACACCCCGCGATACATACTTGATCACCAAGACATTACCAAACTCTCACTGAAAGCCATTCATTAGACTTTTTTGGGCAAGACTTGACAGGTTCGCTGAGACTCTACATCGAAACTCATGAGTCTTACCGAAATGTATTTCATTATCAGTGGTCGGCAAGACACAACAACCTCACCATGACCTTACTTCGATGAAAATGTTTCTCATCGAAAAGTTCTTTCTTGTGCTGGTTGGTGAGACACAATAGTTCTCTCACTGAAATGCAACCTTATTCTCATGTGGATCGCTATGACAAATTGTTATCTGGGAGACCATATGTAGATTCATTATGTTTCACCAAAAGACTTTATCCATTCTAAGTCCCTGAAACAAAAAAACACACTCTTGCCAAGATGTATCTATTTATCCTCCAGTCGGTGAGACATAACAATCTCATTGTGACTTCATACTGATGGTAAAACTCCTGCCGATAGGGATCACCCTCTATCGCTGAAACAAAGGAGAAGTCCTGTTGAAAGCTACCTGTGAAACTCCATGTGTAATGTTGGTGAGACCGAAGGTAACTCGCCAAGACCTCACGCCGAAAACCCTAACTCTTACCGATGTGTCTTCCCGCCACCAGTTAGTGTGACAAAGTGCAATCGCTATGACTTCACACTGAAAGTAACATGTTTGGCCGAAGTGAATCTTTAATGTGCCAGTCGGTCAATGTAACATGTCAAACTCACCAAGACACAATGCCGATGAAGGATCATATACACCGATGAACCTCCTTATGTATTAGTCAGTGAGACCTGACTCATTCGGCAATACCTCTCAGCGGTGAGAAATACTTATTCCAATAGACCTTTCCACTGTCACCAAGATCACGTGAAAGTCATGTGGATAGATACCCAAAGGTGACTTTTGTCATCAAGGAAAAACCAATCAAAACACAACAGAGAACCAACAAACTCCCCCTTTGTCCTTGATGGCAAAACACAAATGACTCTCCCCCTTTTTTCCTCAATGATAGAGATAGAAGAGAAGAATGTGCATTGCCATGAATCAGAACTGAGAAGCCAACCAAAAATATCATGAGAAACAGCTGTAAAAAAAATAACAATGCATCAACCAAGATTGTAGGAGAGCTATAAGTGAAACAAAATATATAACATACTCCCCCTAAGCAGAAGCTTGGTGAATTAGAGAAGTAACTATTGAGAGATAACTCCCAATCAAAGTCGCAACCTTTCAAATAACTCTTTTTCTAAGGGCTTAGTAAAAATATCAGCCACTTGATCTTGTGATCCAACAAAATGTAAACATACTTCATTAGCCAGTACCTTTTCTCGCATAAAATGAAACTTGATAGCAATATGTTTAGTGCGAGAATGCATAACAAGATTTTTGGAGATATTTATCACACTTTTGTTATCACAGAGAATTGAAACAGGTTTAGGAACTTCAATACCCATAGCAGATAGAGTTTGACTCATCCAAAGAACTTGAGTACAACATGAAGTGGCAGCAATGTATTCTGCTTCAGCAGTAGAAAGAGAAACACATACTTGTTTCTTGCTATGCCATGCCACTAAACAATCACCAAGAAAGAATACAGCACCATTGGTGCTTTTCCTATCATCCAAACAACCAGCCCAGTCAGCATCAGTATAAGCAATCAAAGAGAAATAATTGCTTCTAGGATACCAAAGACCATAATCAAGAGTGCCCTTAATGTATTTAAAAATCCTTTTAACAGCAGTGACATGGGATTCTTTAGGTGATGCCTGAAACTGTGCAACAATGCAAACTGCATGCATGATGTCAGGTCTAGAAGCAATTAAATATAATAGACTGCCAATCATTGATCTATATTCAGTTTGATTTGTATCAGGAGAATCATCAACCTTAGTAAGTTTGCATGCAATAACCATTGGAGTGCTAACTGGATGGCATTCATCCATCTAAAATTTCTTAAGCATCTCTCTAGCATACTTGGTTTGAGAAAGAAATATTCCATTTTCGCGTTGAGACATTTGAAGACCGAAGAAGAAATTTAATTCTCCTAATAATGACATTTCAAATTCAGATTCCATTAGCTGAGAGAATTTTTTACTCAAAGTAACATTGTTGCAGCCAAAGATAGTGTCATCAACATAAATTTCAACAACCAGAATATCAGAACCTTCAGTTTTAACATAAAGATTTCTATCTACACTCCCTCTAACAAAACCATTTGAAAGCAAATGACTGTCCAGCCTAGAGTACCAAGCTCTAGGTGCTTGTTTTAAGCTATAGAGGGAATTTTTCAATCTGTAAACATGACCAGGCTTATCTTTGCACATAAATCCTTTAGGTTGTTTAACATAGACCTCTTCATCTAAATAGCCATTTAAAAAAGCATTTTTGACATCCATTTGATAAACAGTAAAGTCTTTATAAATAGAACAAGCCAAGAATATTCTGATAGATTATAATCTAGCAACAGGTGAAAAGGTTTCACCAAAATCAATACCTTCTTGTTGAGCATAGCCATTGCAGAAAAATCTTGCTTTGTTGCGAATAACATTACCATTTTCATCAACCTTGTTTCAGTATATCCATTTGCCTCCAATGACATTCTTGTCATCTGATCTTGGGACTAACTCCCAAATTTGATTTATCTCAATCTGATCAATTTCTTCCTGGATAGAATTATCCAACATGAATCTGTGAGAGCTTCATTAAAAATTTTAGGCTCAAACTGAGTAACTAAACAAAAAGCAATTTGTGCCTTTTCATCATATTCTACAGCCTTTCTTCTAGTTTGAACTCCTGCATTTTTATCCCTAATAATATGATATTTGGGGTGATATTTAGCTAGAGCTTTTGATGCAACCTTTTTAGGACTTGTTTCATTTTTAGGGCTTGTTGAATCAGTATTAGGCTTTGTTTTTTTAGCTCCTTCTGAAATTATTTCTAGTTCAATTTCTTCCTCATTATCCTGCAAAGATTTAGCATACAAATGTGGTCTTTCATCAAATTTTACATTAACAACTTCAACAATCTTATTAAGCCTTTTGTTAAGGAATTTATAAGCTTGTTGTCAGTTGAGTATCCCAAAAAGATACCCTCATCACTCTTTGATTGAAAGCTTCCAAGGTTATCATCATCTTTCTTGATAAAACACTTACTTCCAAAAATTTTAAAGTGTTTGACAGAAGCAGTTTTTCCATACCAAAGTTCACAAGGAGTGTGTTTAGATTTCACCCTAAGCTGCACTCTATTCAGAATGTATACAGTTGTATGAACAGCTTCTTTCCAATACATATCAGACAACTTAGCTTCATCTAGCATGGTTCTAGCCATTTCTTTTATAGTTCTATTCTTACATTCAACTACCCTATTTTGTTGAGGTGTTTTTGTTGCAGCATACTATCTTTTAATGTCGTGCTATTCACAGTAATCAATAAACTCTTGAGAAGTGAACTCACCTCCTTTGTCAGATTGCAGACATTTAAGTTTCAAAACAGATTCCTTTTCAACCATTTTATAGAAAATTTTGAACCTTCCAAAGGCTTCTGATTTGTGCTTAAGAAATGTGACCCATATCATTCTAGTATAATCATCCACAAATAGCATGAAGTAGCTTTCACCATTAATTTACCTTGTTCCAGTTGGTCCACATAAATTAGTATCCACAAGCTGTAAAGGTTTTGAAGAAGAATGTTCTTTTGTTTTGAAGCTGATTTTAGTTTGTTTACCGCTTAAACATTCTTTGCACATAACCAATTCTCTTGAATTTGGCCCATTAGACACATACCTTGATTATTTTCATTGCTTGATGTGTCAAGAAGATTGTACACATTTCCTTTTGTCCTCCTTCCAGCTGCAATAGCCTTTCCAAGCTTGTTCTTAATCTCACATCCCTGCGAAGTGAAAAGAACATGATAACCACTATCACAGATTTGACTAACACTTAGAAGATTGTGCTTAATACCTTCCACATAGTACACATTATAGATAGGAGTGTCTTCATTCAGAAGAAGTGAACCTCTACCTTTAATTTGAATACCAGAGTTATCACTAGAAACTTAACATAACCACCTACATAATCTTCAAGATTTATAAACTTATCCTTGTCGGTAGTCATATGGTTAGAACATCCACTATCCAGGACCCATAAGTCCTTTTTCTTGGAATGAAAAGTAGTTTGAACCAACATAGTTTGCTCAATGTTGTTAATAGTCTTAGGTTTCCAAACCTTTTTAATTTTTTGTTGTTTTGATTGCAGATCATTTTTGCACTGTTTGACAGAATGTCCCAAAGCATTGCATTTAAAACATCTGATTTGTCTAAAAAAACCATAGTGTTGCCTAAGACCAAACCTGGGTATTCTAGGATTCATAAGCCTGCAAGTACTCACCTTATGGCCAAATTTGTTGCAGAAAAAATAATAACCATAGAAGAAAGGATTGACTCTGTATGAAGATATATTACCTCTTAAAGAATGAACATGATCCTTACTAAATTCTAAGTGATTTGAACCAGAACCTTTGACTTCAGAAGAGGGGTTTTGTTTTGTATTATCAATTGAAAATTCACCCTTTTCAAAACCAATACCGATTTTATCTTTATACAACTTATGCTTGCTGAGCATCTCATTCAGTTTTAGAGTGCTTTCATATTTTTCAATTTCCTTCCTAAGACAGACTACTTCTTGTTCCAGTTTTTAAATTTCTTGATCTTTGTAGCTTACAGTCACTTGAAGACAGTCCTCAACTCTTTTAGCTTCTTCAAGTTGAGTTTTTAGAGAGACTATTTCCTGATCTGGTTTATGTTCTTGAGTAAGAACTTGTTTTTTAGTTTTCTGACCTCTTGTAAAGCACATTTCAGCTCACTTTCAAGATCTACTTCACCTTCTTTAATGTCAATGGTTTTTGAATCATTTTGCTGAGTAATTTCAGCCATGAGCAAAGTTTCATCTTCTTCAACTGATGAATCTTCAGACTCAATATCAGATTCATCCTTACTAAATAGACTTTTCTTCTTTTTGAAATTGAAGTTTTGTTTAGGTTTGAAGGCCTTCTTCTTAGGCCGTTTTTCAATTGTCTCGTTGTCACAGATTTGATCATCATAGGGACACTTTGCAGCAAAGTGACCTATTTTGCCACAGTTAAAATATTTAAAGGGAAGTTTTCCCTTATATTTTCCTGATCCCTCTTTAAATCTTCTAACTAAATGGGATTCTTTAGAATCATACAACTCTGATTCACTGACTTTGACTTTTCTTTCCTTTTAGTGTTAAAGCAGTTTCTTTTCCTGTAATTGTTTTTGCTAGTTCTCATTTCATAGGCAGTAAGTATTCCTTGCAGGCTGTCTAAGGTAAGCGGATCAAAGTATTTATTTTCTTCTAGGGCTGAAACCTTAGATTCAAATTTGGATGGTAAGGTTCTAACAACCTTTGTGACCACATCAAATTCATTAACCTCTTGACCTAGACCTTTCATTGCATTGACAACTTCATCAACTCTTAGGAAATATTCAGCCACTTTTTCATCATCCTTCATTTTCAACTCCTCAAACTGATGTTTGAGTGTAATGATTTTTGATAGTTTGACTTTCTCATTCCCTTGATATATAGTTTCAAGTTTTTCCTAGATATCATGAGCATATTTGCAATGCATGACTTTAATGAACACATCTTTAGTTAACCCACACAAGATGGCATGCTTAGCTCTAGCATTTGTTTCATACCTCTTTTTTTCAGTAGGATCAGTGGGAATAGAGGCTGGTACATTGTAAGAATTTATAACAATCCTCCAAACATCAACATCAAAAGAAATAAGAAAAGCTTCCATTTTGATTTTCCAGAACACATAATCTGTTCCATCAAATAACGAAGCTTTGGTTACAGAGGCACTGTCTTGAGAATGTGCCATTAAAAACAAACTCCAAGACCAAGATCAATCCAAGGTGATTTAAACCTATCACAGGACCCTACGCTCTGATAACAATTGTTGGAGTTAAAATGACACTGAGAGGGGGGGTGAATAAGTGTCTTAATAGATTTGACCAATTTTCAAAAAATTCAAAACATAGCTCATATTTGATCTCAATATACTTTGATTAAAACATTCATGAGTTGAATGTAATCATTCATAAACATAATTGAGAAAATTAATAACCAAACAGTGAACTGAAATAACAACACAGTAAAGCAGTGAAAACTTAGAGGAACAAAGAGACACAAGAATTTGTCTAGTGGAAAACCCTCCTGGGGTATAAAAACCACTCTTGAAATGCCTTCCAGGCTTAATCTTTTGAACAACTGTTCGCAATGCCTTATAGGCTTATTTTTGAGCACCCACTCAAGGAGCACCAACCCCTCATTTAGAGATATCTATCTCAAGGAGTACCAACCCCTCAAATTATATTTCTGAACAATAAAAATATCTCAGAGGATCTCTCTGTTTTCAGTTAAGCACATATTTATCTATTTTCTCATCTACAAAATACCCTAAGCATTCAATAATTGAATCCTTAAAATACTGTATAGATAAGACATTTACAATTTGCTCCGCCTTTTGTTATTCAGATTTTATTGCAGAGTTTATGTATTCATTTTCATACAACCAAAGAATGATAACCTCAGAATTACAATAGCGGAGAGTCTACACTATTTTCAACACTGGTTTTTATATCCATTTCAAGTATGTCTGTCATTAAGAAATCTTCAAAATGTATTTTTCACAAGAATCTGAAACTCTCTTGCTAATTTTAGAATCTGAAGCAGAATAATGATAATCTATAGATGATGGTAAAAATCAAGAGTAATGCTTGTCTAGAAAGCTTTAATTTTTGCGCTGAATCAAGATATTTCAAATTGTAACTGATAGATTTTCATCAAAACCATGACTGCCCACCAGCTGAGAACCATAACCTCTCAATTATTAGAGAATATTCAGCCATGTAACCGCTCTGAGATTTGATGCCAACCAATGATGTCAGCCTGCAACTATACAAAGAATTTCACATGTCAGCCTCAGTGATAAAGTTTGTTAATCATTTTCTGAGACATCCAAATAGTCCTGCTAAAGGAAATTAAATCGCCAGACATTCCTCTTAGTTATCGCCGAGAGCTCATATGTTATGTTCTTTCCAATCGCTAAGATATAAGCAAGTTTCTCACTGAGATTCCCTTTTCATTTCATTCACTGTCACTGTAACCTTTTGATATCGAAAAGACCCTATGCAGATCACACTGTGTTTCACAGAAAGCCCTTTTATCTGTTATGTGTCGCTGTGACATTCTACTATCGGCAAGACGTTTCGTAGATGATGCCATGTTTTACCAAAATTCATCCTTTCATCCGGTGTTGCTGAGACAATCCATAATTAGGGAGATGTTCCAACAAATTCATTGAGTCATACCGAAACACCCCGCAATACATACTTGATCGCCGAGACATTACCAACCTCTCACCGAAAGCCATTCATTAGAATTTGTCGGCAAGACTTGACATGTTTGCTGAGACTCTACATCGAAACTCATGAGTCTTACCGAAATGTATTTCATTATCAGTGGTCAGCAAGACACAACAACCTCGCCATGACCTTACTTCGATCAAAAAGTTTCTCAATGAAAAGTTCTTTCTTGTGCCAGTCGGTGAGACACAATAGTTCTCTCATCGAAATGTAACCTTCATTCTCATGTGGGTCACTGTGACAAATTGTTATTGGGGAGACCATATGTAGATTCATTATGTTTCACCGAAAGACTTTATCCATTCTGAGTCGCTTAAACAAAAACACACTCTTGCCGAGATGTATCCATTTATCCTCTGGTCGGTGAGACATAACAATCTCCCTGTGACTTCATACCGATGGTAAAACTCCTACCGATAGGGATCACCCTCGATCGTCGAAACAAAGGAGAAGTCCTACCGAAAGCTATCTGTGAAACTCCATGTGTAATGTCGGTGAGGCCAAAGTTCACTCGCCGAGACCTCACACTAAAAACCCTAACTCTTACTAATGTGTCTTCCCTCCACCAGTCGGTGTGACAAATTGCAATCGCTATGACTTCACACCGAAAGTAACATGTCTGGCTAAAGTGAATCTTTAATGTGTCAGTCGATCGATGTAACAAGTCAAACTCACCAAGACACAATGCTGATGAAGGATCACTTACGCTGATGAACCTCCTTATGTATTAGTCAGTGAGACCCAACTCATTCGATAAGACCTCTCAGCGGTGAGAAATACTTATGTCGATAGACCTTTCCACTATCACCAAGACCACGTGAAATCCATGTCGATAGATACCCAATGGTGAATTTTTTCATCAAGGACAAACCAATCAGAACACAATAGAGAACCAACACAAACATGGTGGACCTATTCTAGGCTGAAAGAGGTTTACAAGTGGAATGTGATGTCCACTATGCAAACAAAACACATGCTCACAAGGGCTAGTGGGAGCTAGTTGTCCACTAGGTGAGCCCTAAGGGACCATATCAAAGCCATACATCAATGACTATGATAAGGAAAAAAAGGAAAATGCATGCTCACATGGGCTAGTCAATCTAGGTGTTCACTAGGTGAGCCCCAAGGGACCATATCAAAGCCATACCTCCATGAATTTAATAAGGTACAAAAATGCACAGAACATGAAAGAGAGAGGTTCAAAGGGATTTTTCTTAGTTCATGCAAGGTCTCTTCTTAGGGAACATTGTTCCTAATGTTTCCAAGAGAGGACAAGTCAAAGAAATATCATGCTCTTGGAGGAAATCAAGCCCAATGACACCATGAATAAAATGACACATCACAATAAGAAAGAAAATCACACAAGAAACATGAAAATAAATGCAAATGAAGTCATTTTCCAAAATAATGTCAATGTATGCTCCCACTTTAAAGAAATTGCTAACACCATGTTGTGAGTAATTACTTTAAAGTAGCAAAGGGTAAATGCTAACAATAAAGAGGACATGAGAGCTTATTCAGAAAGCCTTATGCCAAGTCATATGTTTCTGATAAGCTATCTCATGAAAAAGATAGTATGTCACATGTGAGCCACAAGGATGAGCCAAAATTAAAAGAAGAACTAGGTGCTTCAACCCAAGGGAGAGCACCACAGTACCTAAGATGTTGAATTTTATTATTTAAAGCCCTACACTCATTAGTATAATGACCATGAAATCTATGATTTGCACAAAATGAAGTCTTGTAATAAAACTTCTTTCATGTTTTTGGAGGGAGAGAGATTAGACGATCATGGAGGAGTCTCATCAAGATACTCTCTTGGTCAAACGTGGATGATTTTTCTTTATTTTGTGACAAAGATATCTCTTTCTAGCACAAGGTGTCATACCTACACAAGAATCTTTAGATTTGTTGGTTATTTTTTAAGAACCAAACCGGTCTCCAGAAATACCTATGGATTTTTCCATCTCCAATTATTAGTAATTCCAAAGGGATTGGCCAATGAACGAATAGAGGTTGCTAAAATTCTATTCCTACTCTTTGGGCTCTATAAAATCCTGGAGGGTGATCCCACAATGTACACCTAAATACTTTTCACAATTACAATTAAATACATTGTCAATAACAAATATCTCTCATGACATCACTCAATAATATACATCAAGTAAGTTGGCAGCTTACATATCAATGCTATATGTATCAATTTTGAGAGAGCAGACTTTGAACATAAAAACAACTATAGTATTCTCTTAATTTAAAAAAAAGACTGAGTAGTTAGTGAATCAACATTGTGAATGTAACACAAATACTTTGCATGAACGAGTGTCTTTGTCCCAAGCATGGAGTCAACACCAATCTATTAGTTAACCTGATAACAATTTAGACAATAGCACCTATAACCCCAAGAAATCTTGCATTACAAAATTCCTCTGTGACGTTCAGGATTATTACTTCTTACAAATATCCTAGAACATAGTTATAAGTTATCAATCTCATACAATCACTTACATCAATTCATTGAATCATTAAGCAAGCATGAAACTAAACATCCAATAGATAATGATAGAGACAAATGAAAGAAACCCTTGATTACTTTCAATCATAAATCATAACACACATACAAGGAGAGATAATAACCACGAAATTGGTATTACTCTATATTATAAATGCTATATCATTATTAGTCTTACATGCATAAGTATGAACTCCGAAAGAAACTGAAAAACAAAGACTCTAAAACTTGCTTCGTATTATCTTGACAAACTAATAGTATTAACTAAAAATTTTCAACTCTCATGCTACTGGTCTTGAATTCATTCTTATAGAAATGAAGGAGAAAACAAGCCTGAGACCAGATAGCACACATATCATGATCCCATTGAACCACTTGCAACAATATTCCTCTTTCATTTATACTTGAGTCTTCAGGTGGAGCAAATAAACATGACGCATAACTAACCTCAACTCTTCATGGAAAAAAGGTCCCACCTCAAAAGACATCTTTATTTTGTTACATTAGTTACAATATATTCTCCATGTGTTCAAAATGCCAACTGTGGGAGAATAAAAAAATCAAATCTTATGAATCAAGGCAAGGAAAGCAAAAAGAGTCAAAAAATTTAAATCCACATTAGCACCACGCGGTATTCATTTTAATTTTAAGGAGAAAATAATATTTTACCATGTTATACCAAAATCCTAATTTGCACTATATTAGGCCTATGTATTATTCCTCTCAGGAGACTGTCCATTATTCTCCTTATTCAATGATCCACACACAAATTCACTATGTGTATTTCTTCAACCAAGTGTTGTATTCATCCTCAGTGGGCCATTTAACATTCAATAAATCCTGCACCTTAGTAATATACTGGGAGTACCTTGCATCAATCAAAATCTTGGCTTCCTTAACAAATATATCCATTTTTTATTCAATTTCCACCATTGTATCAAAGTTCGAATTGAGCAAGATGTAATTGGTGACAGACAAAGTCATCATAGCCGCTCTAAGTAGTCCTCCCAAATCTATCTTCTAGGTGTCAAATGGGTGCAATTCACCTTTAGAATTCAATATTCGAGGCATACCACATTCCTCCATCTCCTTGAATATTTTCAACTTACTCTGGAGCTGTATACCCAACTTTCCATGGAAAGTAGTTATCTCATTTTTTGAGTCAATAGTTTTCAAGATGTCAAGAATATTTGTGGGCGCCTCAAGATCCTCATTCATTTTTAGCATCATTTCTTGCAAATAATTTACCCTAGCAATCCAATTATTCCATTCATTCCTAAAGGCATCATGTACTTGTAGATACTTTATATTGGCCTGATGAATATTATTATACATGGCCCAGACATCATTAGCCCTATGGAACAACTTGCTCACCCTATCATTCAGCACATCCTCAAAAATTTCATTGGCCACCCTAACTATTTCCAGTTTGGCCTGCTTGACATTTTCCTTCTCAGTAGTTAACTTTCCTTTCAAATCATCAATTCTGAGGGCCAAAGTCTCCCTATCTTGTGTAGACACATCAAATGAAGAAAAAGAAGAAGGTTGAGTCATTTTTTTTTAGTAGCCTGAATAGTAGCTCTCATTGGATTCAGCTCATTCAAGGCCTTATTAGATTCCTTAACCAAGGATTCATTTTTTTTTTTGAGAAATATGTGCAATATCCACACTAAGCATTGCAGCATGTGCAGTTAACTCTGCTTCCAAGATAGGAGTTATGTTAGTAGATCTCTGAACCACTAGTCAACCAATAAATTCTTCAATAGGCCTTGCAACCTCATGTTTACTAGTATTAGGTGCCATAGACCAAATTGCAAGAGTATGCAACTTTGGACTATATCCAGAACCAAATAATTTATCCTCAAATTGATCTTCAGATATCAAAGCTTGAGGATCTCTCCTAACTACATCATATGCTATGGCAACAATGATAGTACATCTTGGTAACAACACGATTCCATTGTATTTAACAATTATTTGAGATTCAGTGGGAGTAATAGTTGCAATTTCATGGATAATTTTCTCTTCCTCTTCTTTCTTAGCTTCCTCCTGATGAGAAGGGTCAACATTGAATCAGGCTGATTCAAGTCTATCTTTTATTTCCTTACTCAAATTTTGAATTATAAACTCCTAAAATTCGTTGGTCTGTACAAATTTATCATCAGCCAGAAACTCATCACACTGCCTAATCCTAGGATCATCATCATTTTCTCTATCATACTATGACTTGACAATATTGTCAGGAGGAACATCTGAACTGTGAGTTTCTTCAATATGAGGAAGGGGAAATTTCTTCTCCACCTCCTCATTTTTTGGAACATTTTCCGCCCTTTCTTCTTCCTTGACCTCTTGAACATCTACAGGTTGTTCTGGGATATCTATAGCTTGTTGATGTCATTGTTGTTCTAAGAGGAATCTGGCTATCTACAACCTCGTTTACCTTCACCTAAAACTCACCAAATTGACAATCCCTTTATCATAGTAAAATCCCTATCCAAGGCGTCTGAAATTACATTGTATGGACTAATGTAGAAGGAATTCCTTTTCATAATATTGTCCTCAAGGTTTGTCGTAGTTGTCCATTCTCTTTTCCTAGCCATGACATCCTCATCACTTGTTAGATTCCTTAGTACATCATCTCTATAGAATAATTCCTGATGTATGATTCTTAAGCCCTTTTGGCTTCTTCTTCCTGCCAAAAATCCTTCTAGATCAAAAACTCTAATCTCATTGATAGGAATTATGAGATTATTCACCATAATGCCAAATTTTTCATACCTCTCAAGGGAAGTGATCTTCAAATGAGAAAAAATACATTGGGATGTATTATAGTGCCCTTTTTGACCTTTCTAAATATTTCATAATACATAACTTCAATTTTCCACATGAGCTCCATGAAAGCCACCCTGTCTGAGACATGCAAGGGTAGACAATGAGGTTCCACTTTAGCTCCATAAGCCCTGATCAAAGTGTACTCAGAATGTAGAAACCAATCAGCCCAATTGTGTGTCACTTTAGAGCCTGCTACATCCTTTGGGTGCATAGGACTTCTGATTTCTCGAGAAAGTATGAATCTAGGTGCTACACCCAATGACTCTAAGATACCATATCTTACAACATTGAAAAACAAGATGTAGTTGGAATTGGAGTAGTCTTGATCCAAATGTATGTCCATATTTGTATAGGGATAGCATTATTCTCCATGTCCTTAATCTTCAGATTTAACTTCCTTTTCCACTCATAATCTCCTTACCATAAGAGAATATGCATCAATAAAGAGTAATGGGGGAAATACAGAGGGAGCATTTCCTTTTTAAAATTGAGAAAATCCTCATGCATTCATTCAGCAACAAAGTTAGCATAATCAAAACCAGTGTTTCAATTATATTATTGTATATCTGGCACCATCACCAGTAAATCAAGAGTTATCCTAACTTCAAAATCATGAACCAGTACTTGATTTAAACAATAATAAGTGTTTTTGAAATAATTTTCAAATTTGCCACACTAAAAAGGCTCAACATCCTTAGCAGTAAATCTTTCCCTACTCCTTCTATGTCATACAATCAGTACTTCTTTGAATGCAAATTTTATCTTTTCCAATTCAACATACAAGTCAGATCGTTTGAACTTTTTTAGTGTAATTGGTATTTAACCCAAATACATCTATCATCTTATCCTTTGTAACCTCCAGAATTATATCAACATTCTCACTTTTGATTGTCCTGTCAGTAGGGTCATAGTGCCTTGCTAGTTCCATCATTAAATCAACTTCTACAAACACATTCAAAACCACCAACCTTCCAAGGTTCAACCTCCATAAATAGCATGTAGGCTTACTAGAATTTTTCCTATTGAAATCATACTGAAACAATTTTCACCAATTTAACCAGCATTATCAATTAACCTAGTTGGTCACAACAACTTGTATTGTGGTCCTTTTACCAATTTGTGACCCTCCTTCTTTGACACCTCCAGAGGCCTCTTGCATAATTTTTTTTGTTTCTTTCTTTGCACAACTATACCTAGTGGATGTTGTAGAAGTACTTGGTGAATGTTTAGACACAATCACTAGCTTAGGCTTAATTTAAACAGAAGAATGCTAAGTTTTAAGTTAAGTATTTTGATCCTCTTCTAATTTGGTTTCGTTTCTGGTCTAACACTAGATTCACTAGGCTCTGGGTCACTCATGCTTGTAATGAAAATGGAAGTTACTAGGGTTTACAATTTCTTATAGCTCAATAAAACCCTTCACAGTTAGGACATGACAAAACACTACTATTGAATAGGAAACCATTCTTCACAATTTAGATAGTGGTCAATCACCAAATTGAAACTACCATAAATGACTAAATTGATAATTCCCCTGATTTTCTTACCAACTTTCTAGGGTATTCACTTCACTACTTCAATTAGAAGGAGATATTAGTTTTGCTTACCTAGGTGAAAGCAGTGTCACTCTAGTTGATGATAACTTATGGAGCTTGCCTCACAAATTCTTCTGCTTCTAGTATTCTTTCTGCTAGCTAACAAATTAGGATGCACGATAAACCATATATCTAATTTCTATTATGACCAAGATGGGAGCATGTCACCTTTAATAGTTGATAGTAAGCTCGCGCGAGTGAAATGACAATTAGTCATTCAGTTTTAAACCTTTGATCATTGATCCTTCATCTTTAAAACTATATCAATTGTTATTGATCCACCTTGCCATCTTCCCTTTTTCTTTATATGAAATCCTCAGGATTTTTCCACATTTCCCCTTCATATAGTGGTTATAGCCAGTCGATGATTTAATTCATTCTCGTCCAGCTTTATCAGCGATGCAAGTGCTTCATGCAATGAAATCTCAGCCCTTAGATCTGTGGCCAGTTCTCGATCACGTTCATCTCCATCACTCCTCGCTAATTCAACTTTGCACCTTGGCTTTTATCAACAACAAGAGATGACAGAACTATAGTTTGAAACGTACACCTACATAAACAATCAATGGAACAAAAGGATATCTCAAATACAATGTAATCAAGTTAGCGAGAGAAACATTCTTAAAAGGAATCATATCGCTCATCGCTAATCCTCCTCATAAGGTTTCAAGCAATTAGTGATGAGAGATTATCCTAATATTATTACATATTGCACATCACTAATCAAGAACTTAGTGCTCCAAAAAAATCCGCAAGATGTGATGCAATTGGAAACTCATCTCCTTGCTCATTGCTAATTTAAATCAGTCTCTTCATAACATATTTGTGATAAGTGATGAATAATATGATCATAAAACTAGTGGCCATCAATCATCACTATTACAACTTTAAGAATTTAGAAATCATTAGAGATAAGCAACCCCTTAAGAACCTCGCTCATTGCTATATGCAATTAGAAGGTCAAGGAATAATTTGTGATGAGCGATATCAAAGAGATATCACCTCATCGCTCATCGCTTATTTGAAACATACATTTTGAAAGTGATTAGTGATGAGCGATAAAGACATAAGGGTGATTGAACTTAACTGAAAACCTTTAGGCACATGCTCATAAGTTGTTTTAATGGAGGGGAATTTCTAGGATGATACGATAGATAGAAAAAGACTTAAGAACCCCAAAATAATTATAACAAAGGTTTGTGGACTTATGATGAGGGAACTGGTTGCTAGATAATAAAAGTAGATGCAAAAACTTTAAATAGTGACCGACAGTGGGCAATAGAGAGTCAACAACAAAATACAATGTTCAAGTTTTTAAGAAAATTAATCCTAAAACCCTCCTAAATGTAACAAGGGTTTAAGATGGGATATCATAATTAAGGTTCCCTCAGTGGGTCCGACTAGGGATGTATGCCTCTTGTAGGCATGGGGAGATCCCAAGAATGTTAGGTTGAAGTAGACCAAAATGTGGATTAAAACCAAAGGACCTGAACTGGGGAACTATCCAGACAAGGTAGTAAGACCAAAAAGAAACAAAAAGAAAACACACCTATATACATAATATACAAAAAAACATGTACATGGAGAATACATACTCAGGAGAAGTATGGATTTAAGAACTGTCCATGTACTCGCAGTTCAAAAAGTTCACCAGTTAGGCTCTGAAGGAAATATGAATCTTCTCCATGATTGTTGACTATCAAATAAGGTTCATTCTATAATGAGTCAAATTTCCCATGATTGCCCTTATCCTAAGCTCATGCATTCTAGGCTAACACCGTGTTGTTTACCTAAAACTTCCTAGGAGAAGCTTTCTTGTCATATAGATGCTTAACTTGCAGTTGCATCTTCAAGTTTTTAACTTGAGCTTCCTTCCTAGACTCATCCAACTACACTAGATTATTTCTTTTGTGTTGCATATCATCATAGATTTCTTCATCATATTCCTACTCAAACTTGTACATTTTGAGTAGTTTATTATGTGACAATCTTGCCTCTAGACCATAAACTAAGCCAAATGGTGAATAACCAGTAGTATTTTTCATAGTCACTCTATTTGCCCAAAGCACCAGTTTTAATTTTGAATCTGAGGCCTTTTTGTTCTTCTCCATAACTCTCTTGATTATCTTCATCAAGCTCTTATTACTAGACTCAGCTTGACCATTTCCTTGAGGATGGTCAGGTGAAGAATAAGAAACTTTTATGTCATGTCTATCACAAAAGTCCTTGAATTCATCTTATCTAAAGCACATAGGATTATACGAGATAATTCTTTGAGGGACTCCAAATTTGATAAGAATATTATTCAACAAAAAATCAACTACCACCTTACTTGTTGCCTTCTTGGTAGGTATTGCTTCCACCCATTTTGTAAAGTATTATGTGGCAACAAGAATCCATGAGTGATCTCCACTAGATTTTTCTTATATTTCCCCAATGAAATTGATTCACCATTGTTGGAAAGGGGCTTCAACTGTCATGGTTCTGAGTGGTAAATTTCTTGAGAAATTCAATTTTCCTGAGAATCATTGACAGGCATCACAAGTTTTTAAAAACTTGTGAGAATATTTAAAAACAGTGGGCCACCAGAACCCAGCTCTCAAAATCTTTTGTGCAATAGTCTTTTACATGTAATGACCACCACACACCCCATTGTGCATTTATTGCAGAAGTTCCAATGCTTTCTTTCCATCTACACACTTCAGAAGTACTCCATCCAAGCTTCTCCACCACAATTCATTGTCAATAATCACATACTTGATAGCATGTAATTTTAATGTTCCTTTTTCATTGTCAGCCATATCAGTAGGACATTGCAAAGTCTACAAATACTAGATAATTATTCTATACCATCGGCATGTTTTCATATCACAAAGAGGTGCAACATCAATTATTTCAGTATGATTAACTTGATTAGCTTCCATATTTTCCTCTGCCATTAACTTGGCTAGGCCTTGTCCTCTTACTAACTTGGTAATCTGAACCTCAATGTTAAATTCTTGGATCCTGTTGATCCATCTACACCTTCTTCCTGTTGTCTCCTACTAAGTAAAAATGTCCTTCACAACTGCACTTGGTACAAAAGATATAACTGTAGCCCCTTGTAGGTAAGTTCTAAAATTCTTTAAATCCTTCACCAAAGTGTATGCTTGTTTCTCAATAGTTTCATACTTCAATTATGTAGCTTGTAAAGATTTTCTAAAAAATACAATTGGTTGTTCAAAACCTTGCTCTTTTTTTTTGTAGTAAAACAACAACAATAGTATGAAAAGAAGCAAAAGAGAAAATTTTCATTGGTTTAGAGAAGTCAAGAGACTTCAAAACTGGAGCCTCTTTAATAGCTTGTTTTATCTTCTTGAAAGCCTGACTAGGCTCTTCACTCCAAAGTACCTTTTCACCCTTCTTCAGTATTTTGGAAATAGGTCTTGTAATTTCTGCAAAGTTGGTTACAAATCCTCTCAAAAAATTTATCTACCCAAAAAATGAGTAGAAGCCCTTGACATTTTTTGGCTGGGGGATCTTGTCAATAGCTGCTACTCTTTCAGGGTCTATCCTTACTCCTTCCTTGGAAACAATATTCCCTAGCAGTTTTCCCTCAGTGACCCCAAAGGCACACTTATTTGGATTCAAAGATATTCCATATTCTAGTGACCTAATAAAAAAAATTCTCTAAATGAATGCAATGATCGTCTTATTTCTTAGAATAAGTGGTCAAGTCATCTTGATATACAACCATAAATAAATCAATTAAATCTAAGAAAGCTACATCCATAGCTCTCTGAAAAGTGGCACTGGAATTTGTTAAGCCAAAAGGCATCCTTACATATACATAGGTACCCCAAGGAGTAGTAAATGCAGTATTTTACTACTCAGAATCCTTTACTTTTACTTGATTATATCTTGAGAAACCATCCATCATTGACAATAGTTCATAGCTAGTTACCTTTTAGAAAATGGCTTCCATGTTTGATAATGGATAATTGTCCTTTAATGAGGATACATTCAGGTTCCTGAAATCAACACAAAGTCTTATGTCACCATTCTTCTTCCTCACTGGTACCAAATTAGACACCCATGAAGAATGTCTAATGAGTTTTATGATACAAACCTCCCTCAACTTTACCAACTCATCTTGCATATTGGGAGCTAAAGTAGGATTAATTGGTCTCTGCTCTTTCTGAAAAAGTTTTGCATCATCCTTCAAAGGAATTTCATGTTGAAACAATTCCTCCTTGTAAGCTTTCAAGTCATCGTATGACCAAGCAAAGACATGTGTGTATTTTCTAAGTAAGGCAACTAGCATTTCCTTTACTTTTGGCTTCATACTCTTTCTTATATATAGACTTTCTTTGGGGCATTTACAGTTCCCAAATTTACTTCTTCTAGGTCCTCTAGGTGAGTAGTAGTTGCTTTTACCTTATTGGTATCTTAACTGTCAAAGACCCTTTCAAGAGCTACAAGGCCTTTGGGCATTTTATTTGTTTTTAATTGGATGAACTCTTTTCTACACACTGTGTCCTTCCCATTAGTACTCTCTACAAATCCATTCAAATCAATCTCTTGACCTTCATATTTATCAGCACAATTTAGGAATCTAAGGATGTCCTCATCATCATTAAAAATATGACAATTGTATACATTGTCAGGGATAGAAGGTCTTGTTTGTATTTTAACCTTTGAAATTCCTATGAAAGTTATATCATCACGTATTACTGCAATATTAGAAAGTAAATCAGCCACTCTATTATGTCCTCTATCCATCCAATCAATTCCAAAAGCATCAAACTATTCAATGGAATCCCAAATAGCATTCTTGTATTGCCTCAATCTATTATTTTTGCAAGCATACTTAGCTCTTACTTGGGATATTACAAGCTCAAAGTCACCAATTACCATTAGCTTTTTGATTCCATGTGTTTTTCAGCAAGTCTCAATCCCAATAACAAGGCTTCATATTCTGCTATGTTATTTGTATAGAAAAAAGATAGTGTAAAAGAGAACTTATAAGTATTTCCAGTAGGTGATACTAATAAAATCCCTGCACTAGATCCTTCTTTGGAGCTTGCACCATCAAAGTAATTTTTCCATAGTACTTCTTTATCAGACATTCTTGAAACTTCATTTTCTATAGGTGTAGGACATCTCTCAATCTCTCTAGGTGCTTCTTCTACCTTTAACTCATCAATATCAGTATCTATGAAAATAATTGTGTCATATTCGGGGACATGTTCCAACATATGTGGTACTCTAGATTCTATTATTACCTAGACTTTTTTACCATCAATGGGAAATGTTGCATAAGACATGTCACACTACATACTGCCTCCCATAGATGCACTCCATTTTCATGATAATAATATTCCATAATTAGGTGGGATATCAACCACTACCACACTCATTTTAAACTCTTTGTCTAGGAAAGCTTCCAATCTATATGGAAGCTCATTTATCACACTTACCATAGGGACCTCTCTGTCACCCATGGAATAACACTTGCCATGAGTGCTATCAACCCTTAACCCTAATGCATCCATGATTTTAATTGGCATGATATTGTTTGATGCGCCAGAGTCAATAATACAATTCTTAATGCAATTCCCCCCAACCACTAAGGTAAGAAAAAATGGATCTATCTTATCTAGACAAGTGTTCACATAATAATTTCCAAGGAAAATATGGCGAATCTCGGAAATTACTCCTTCAACTTCCTTACCTTTCTTTTCCTTTTCACTCAGTTTGAAAGGAGTGGGTTCCACTAAATTGTTACTAGCTATAGCAACACCATTACTGAGGGTCACTTCCTTTTGTCTATGTTCCTTTATCCTCATCATTTCAAGAAAAGGTACATACACTTTAACTTGGCTAAGTAACTAGAACATATCAATCTAGGACTGTACTTGGGAAATTCAGTTGAAGGCATACCTTATTCATTGCTATTATCTTGTTGTTGATTTTTGGTTGCTTCAACCTTGTGTTTAACATCCTTCCTTATGGCTTTAGGAACTTTCTTATGTGTCTTTGATTTTTCAATAGCAAACTTGTGTCCAAGAGTAGATTTTGACTTGTCTTCTCTCTTGGCCAAAATTTTATCTCCCTTGCCTTCTTTAGTATTGACTGCTTATAATTTTTCATCAGGTTCATGTTCATTTCCATTAGCATTTTATTCCTTGATGAACAGACCAACAAGATTACCTTGTTCACCTCCAATAGTTCTATTCCTCAAATGATAAGAACTCATAGCTTGAGTAGCTAAGACTGATGTATATTTTTCACTCTTCTACAAAGGGTCTTCTAAGTAATGAAACACCATGTTCAATCGCCACCAAATTGTAAGCCTCAAAATTACCAATTTCATCTTCATCAAAAAGAGCTTGCTAATGATATGCATTAACAATTTTCCTTTGATTGTTGACATCTACTTCATAAGAATCTTCATCAGAAGAGCATTCACTACAAGCAATGTCAAAATCACCCATAATCATAAGTACATCATCCTCCTCTTGATCTTGTTGATCACACTCCTTAGTTATGTCATATTTGACCTCCACCATCTATGCTACTGCAAACTACTATGAGTAATGTGGCATTTTCCAAGTCATACACCAAGGAGTATCCTCATCAAAATTTCCTAAACTTTTTTGGAGTGGGTCTAGAGTAACTTTGTTTTGGGTATTTCTCTGATTATTTGAGACAGGCTTCCTATTATACCAATTGGTATTGTAAGGGTGGTCTTGCAATCTAAGGGGTCTCTCATTCCTTTGGTAGTTTTTTGGTTGGGCCTTCTCTTGCCTTACAATTTTGTCATTGATAGTTTTCATTAAACTATCAAGCTTGTCCTCAATTGTTCCCCTTTTAGTGCCTGAACTCTTTTCTTGCTTTTTTGAACTTTTGAAAAGTTTTGGATCATCTCTTCTACCAACTTTACCAGTTCTTTTTCTAATATTTTCAATATGCTTTGCTATCTTGAAAGGTTCTCTTAAAGATTGAGGATGCTTATCTAGCAAACGGTAACTCATTTTTGCATCAAAAGAATTGCAGTAATTTACCAAACACACATGATCATTTATGTTTAGATGAGGAGGAAACCTTTTTCTAGCCTTTTGGAACCTTGTATTAAACTCAGAAATAGATTCATTAGATCATTTAACAATATTTTTGAATTGATTCAACAAAAAACTTGAATCACTCTTGTCACCGTACTGTTCTCTAAAAACCCTTTTGAATTCCTCCCAGGAGCCAATGCTCTTAGTAGGTAAACACATGTACCATTCTCTCACATCCCCAATGAGATATTTCATGAAAAACATCATCATGAAATCTTCCACCTCCACCTCAAAATCATCCATAACATTAGTGAATGCTTTGAGATGGCCTTCACCACTTAAAGCATTATTTCTAGAGAATTTGACTAGAGCAAGCTTGAAATCTTTAGGGAATGGATTTGGGTAGCCAGGTATTCTGGTGAAACAAACTTGTTGGTATCTATCTACTTGGGGTGGCCTCCTAATATGTTTATCTCTATGATCATCTCTATGGTCATCACCTTGCTTGTTGTCAAAGTGGCTACCATATTTTTCCTTTCTACTTTCACCATCACCTCCCCCTTTCTTACTTCCCTCATCATCTTCAAAATAAGACTTATCATTCTTGTTTTTCCCTCCACCACCACTCCCACTAGGAGTATGTCCACCACATTTATTCTTTTGCAACTCACTATCAGTATGTATAGAGCTTCAAGCCTCTAGAATAAGGGTAGACATTTGAAGGAATGTAATCTTCCTAGCCATTTTTTCATTAGAAGCTATTATTTCAGCTTTTTTCAAATCTTCTCACAACTTTTCACTTTCCAACTACAACCTTAATATCTCAGGATCCGGAGGTGTATTAGATGGGGTAGGATCAACTTTGGCCTTATTTGTGGGTATTTCGGTAGATGAAGTATTGGTTTAATCATTGGTTTTGAATGTAGTTTTCTTGGGTTGGTCAATAGGTCTCTTCTCATGATCTACAGATGACGATTTCTTAGTACTAACAGGAGGATCTGAGGATCTAATGGTTGAGACAGAGATTGTATAAGTGTCAGTAGTTGAAGTTCCCATTGAGACTATTGCTCTAGGAATATCATTAGTCATCTTAGAGGTGAATTTATAAAGCTTTTCTTCAAAGGTTCTACACCTTGCGACCTCTTCTCTCATTTTCCCCAATTTTTTTCTTCTAGCATCTCTCTCAAGTTATTTAGCTCTAATCCTATCTTCCCTCTCTTTCAATTCTTTCATTCTCTTCTCTTCTTGCTCTTGAATTCTTAACTCCTCTTCTTCAATGGCTTTCATGTCATTATCTATATCCTCCTCATTTTCCACAATATCCCCATGCTCACTTGGGGAAGGAGTGAAATAAGGCTAGTCAACAAGGTCCTCTTCAAGAGAAAAGTGGACTAGCTCATCAAGGGATTTACCACATGGCTTAAAATTATTTCCATTGAAAATGGAACCAATTCCAGGGGTTCAGGACTCAGAGAACTTCTTATTCTTTTCCCAAAACTCCCACCTATCTTCTTCTCTTGAGATATTTAGCTCGCTATCAAAGACATGTTCAACAGGAAAAATTCCTTCGTCTACGTTAGGCTCTTGAAATTTATGTCCTTATTCATGGACACTAGCACTACATATATCGACATGAAAAGTAGGAGATACATCAAGATGGAAATCAATAGAATTACTTGATTCAGAATGTTTCTTGGCCCATTTAGGTTGCTTTTCCTTTGTAGGTTCATATTTTTCCTTCTGCTTAGGATGTTTCTTTACATAATTTCTAGTCTTCCTCATAATTTCAAGTACTACAAAATCTTTCTTATTGTTTTCTTTTTTATAACTAATCTTCACACTGGTACTAGAAAACTCAGAGTCACCACCTAGAACAATAGGAAACAAAAAAGTGATTACACTTTGATTTTGTACTTGTTTCATAAAATACTTTAAACATTACGTTACATAAAGTGGGATAATGAGATAACACCTAACACATAAGACCTAGTATGATGGGACTAATGCAATAGGCTCAAAACTAATTATTCCTTAAACAGTAAGGAATATTCACAATGAACAACTGACTCTAACTATACCTAATTTGAACATAGAGACTTTGGACTTAGCTAGTCCCCAGTAGAGTCGCCAAGTTGTTGGTTAATTTTTCAAAACCAAACTGATCTCCAGAAATACCTATGGATTTTTCCATCTCCAATTATCAGTAATTCTAAAGGGATTGGCCAACAAACAAATAGAGGTTTCTAAACTTCTATTCCTACTCTTTGGGCTCTGTAAAAACCTGAGAGGGTGATCCCACAATGTACACCTAAAGAATTTTCACAATTACAATTAGATACATTATCAATAACATATATCTCTCATGATATCACTCAATAATATACATCAAGTAAGTTGGTAGCTTACATATCAATGTTATATGTATCAAGTATGAGAGAGTAGAATTTGAACATAAAAACAACAATAATAGTATTCCCTTAATTTTTAAAAAAGACCAAGTAGTTAGTGCAACAAAACTGTGAATGTAACATAGATACTCTACATGAACCAATGTCTTTATCCAAAGCATGAAGTCAATACCAATCTATATAACCTGATAAAAATTTAGACAATAGCACCTATAACCCCAAGAAATCTTGCATTACAACATTCCTCTATGACATTCACAATTATTATGTGTTACAAATATCCTAGCACATAATTTTTATAAGTTATCAATCTCATACAAGCACTTACATCAATTCATTGAATCAATAAGAAAGCATGAAACTAAACATCCATCAGATAATGACACAGAAAAATGAAAGAAACCCTTGATTACTTTCAATCATAACTCATAACACACATACAAGGAGAGATAATAACCATGAAACCGATATTACTCTGTATTATAAATGCTATATCATTATTATTCCTACATGCATAAGTATGAAATCCAAAAGAAACTTAAAACAAAGACTCTAAAACTTGCTTTGTATTATCTTGAAAAACTAACAATATTAACTCAAAAAAAATCAACTCTCATGTTACTGGTCCTGAATTCCTTCTTATAGAGATGAAGGAGCAAAAAAGCCTCGGACCAGATAGCACACATGCCATGATCCCATTGGAATACTTGCAACAATATTCCTCTTTCAGTTATACTCGATTCTTCAGTTGGAGCAAATAAACACGAGGTAGAATTAACCTCAACTCTTCATGGAAAATAGGTCCCACCTCAAAAGACATTATTAATTTTTTACAATAGTTACAAGATATTCCTTAGGTGTTCAAAATTCCAACTGTGGGAGAATCAAAACAACAAAACTTAGGAAGTAAGGAAAGGAAAGCAAAAAGAGTCAAAATTTGTTAATCCACATTAGCATGACATGCTATTCATTTGAATTTTAAGGAGAGAATAATATTTTACCATGTTATACCAAAAGCCTAATTTTTACTATATTTAGGCTATGTATTATTTCTCTCCTGTCTAATATTCTCCTTATTCAATGATCCACACATAGATTCACTGTGCATTTCTCCAACCAAGTATTGTATTCATCCTCAGTGGGCCATTTAACATTCAATGAATCATGTACCTTAGTAATATATTGGGAGTACCTTGCATCAGTCAAAATCCTAGCTTCCTTAACAAATATATCCATTTTTATTCAATTTCCACCATTGTATCAATGTTTGAATTAAGCAAGATGTAATCAGTAATAGAAAAATTCATCATAGCCACTCCAAGTAGTCCTCCCAAAGCTGTCTTCTAGGTGTCAAATGGGTGCAGTTCACCTTTAGAATTCAATATTTGAGGCATACCACATTCCTCCATCTCCTTGAGTATTTTCAACTTACTCTGTAGTTGTATACCCAACTTTCCATGGAAAGTAGTTATCTCATTTATTAAGTCAATAGTTTTCAAGATGTCAAGAATATTTGTGGGTGCCTCGGGATCCTTATTCATTTTTGGCATCATTTCTTTCAAATAATTTACCCTAGTAATCCAATTATTCCATTCATTCCTAAAGGCCTCCTGTACTTGCAGATACTTTGTATTGGCCTCATGAATACTATTATACATGGCCCAAACATCATTATCCTTGTGGACAACCTTGGTCATCATGTGCTTCAGCACATCCTCAAAAATTTCATTTGGCCACCCTAGTTGTTTCTAGTTTGGCCTGTTTCACATTTTCCTTCTTAGTAGTTAAGTTTCCTTTCAAATCATCAATTCTTAGGGCCAAGGTCTCCCTATCCTGTGTAGACATATGAAATGAAGAAAAAGAAGATGGTTGAATCATTGTTTTCTGAGTAGCCTAGATAGTAGCTCTCATTTGATTTAGCTCATTCAAGGACTTATTATATTCCTTAACTAAGGATTCATATTTTTTCTAAGAAATATGTGTAGTATCCACACTAAGCATTGGAACATGTGCGGTTAGCTCAGTTGCTAGGATATGAGTTATGTGAGTAGCTCTCTTAAGAATTAGTGAACCAAGAACTTCTTCATTAGGCCTAGCAATGTCATGTTTACTAGTATTAGGTGCCATAGACCAAATTGCAAGAGTATGCAACTTCAGACTATATCCAAAACCAAATACTTTATCCTCAAATTGATCTTCAGATATCAAAGCTCGAGGATCTCTCCTAACTACATCATATGCTATGGTAGTAGTGATAGTACATTCTGGTAACAACATTATTCCACTATCTTTAACAATTCTTAAAAATTCAGTGGGAGTAATAGCTACAATTTCAGCCTTGATTTTCTCTTCCTCTGCTTTCTCAACTTCATCCTGATGAGAAGGGTCAGCATTGACTTGGGTTGATTCAAGTCTCTCTTTTATTTCCTTACTCCACTATTGAATCATAAACGCCTAAAATTCATTGGTCTGCACAAATTTATCATCAGCCAAAAACTCATCACACTCCCTAATCCTAGGATCATCATCATTTTCTCTACCATACTTCCACTTGACAATCCTATTAGGAGGAACATCTAAACTATGAGTTTCTTCAATATAAGGAAGGAGAAATTTCTTCTCCACCTCCTCATTTTCTAGAACGTGTTCTGCCATTTCTTCTTCCTTGACCTCTTGAACATCTACAGGTGGTTCTGGGATATCCATAGCTTGTTGATGTCATTGTTGTTCTAAGAGGACTTTGGCTTTGTCTACAGCCTCCTTTACCTTCACCTAAAACTCACCAGATTGGAAATCCCTTATCATAGTAAAAGCCCTATCCAAGGGGTTTGCAATTACATTGTATGGACTAATTTAGAAGGCATTCCTTTTCTTAATCTTCTCCTCAAGGTTTTTCATAGTCATCCATTCTCTTTTCCTAGCCATGACAGCCTCATCACTTGTTAGATTCCTTAGTACATCATATCTATAGATGAACTCATTATGTATGATGCCTAAGCCCTTTTGTCTTCTTCTTCCTACCACAAATCCTTTTGGATCAAAAACTCTAATCTCATTGATGGGCATTATGAGATTATTCAACATAATGTCCAATTTTTCATACCCCTTAGGGGCAGTGATCTTGAAATAAGAAAAAGTACATTGGATATGTATTACAGTTCCCTTTGTGACCTTTTTAAACATTTCATAATCCATAACATCAATTTTCCACATGAGATCCATGAAAGCCAACTTTTCTGAGACATTCAAGGGTAGAAAATGACGTGCCGCTTTAGCTCCATAAGCCCTAATCAAAATGCAATCAAAATGTAGAAACCAATCAACCCAATTGTGTGTTGCTTCAGAGCCTTCTACATCCTTTGGGCACATAAGACTTCTAATTTCTTGAGAAATTCTCAATCTAGGTGCTACACCCAATGACTAAGATACCATATCTTACAACATTGGAAAACAAGATGTAGTTGGAATTGGAGCGGTCTTGATCCAATTGTATTTCCACATTTGTACAGGGATAGCATTATTATCACTATCCTTAATCTTTAGATTTAACTTCCTTTTACACTCATAATCTCCTTCCCATATGAGCATATGCATCAATAAAGAGTAATGGGGGAAAGAAAGAGGGAGAATTTCCATTTTCAAATTGAGAAAATACTCATGCATTTGCTCAACAACAAAGTTAGCATAATCAAAACTAGTTTTTTGATTATATTCTTGTATATCTACCACCATCACCACTAAATCAAGAGCCATCCTAACTTCAAAATCGTGATCCAGTACTTGATTTAAATAATAATCAATTTTTCCAACATTATCAATCAACCTAGTGGTCATAATAACTTGTCTTGTGGGCCTTTTACTAATTTGTGACCCTCCTTCTTTGACATATCTAGAGGCCTCTTGCATAATTTTTTTTGTTTCTTTCTTTGCACTTCTAGATCTAGTGGACGTTGCAGGAGTACTTGGAGGAGGTTTAAACACAATCACTGGCTTAGGCTTAATTTTAGCTGAACCATGTTTAGTTTTAAATCTTTTGAACCTCTTATTATTTGGTTTCCTTTCTGGTCTAACACTAGATTCACTAGAATCTAGGCCACTCACGCTTGTAATGCAAATGAAAACTAGGGTTTACAATTTCTTATGGCCCAATGAAACCCTTCACAGTTATTGTGTCAAATATCTACTATTGAATGGGACACCTTTCTTCACAGTTTAGAAATTTCTCAATCACCAAATTGAAACTACCATAAATGACTAAATTGCTAATTCCCCCAATTGTCCTTCCAAATTTCTAGGGTATTCACTTCACTATTTCAATTAGAAGGAGATATTAGTTTTTTTCACCCGGGTGAAAGCACTGTCACTTTGGTTGCTGATAGCTTCTGGAGGTTGCCTCACAAATTCTTCTACTTCTGGTATTCTTTCCAGTAGCCAACAAATTAGGATGCATGGTAAACCAGATATATAATTTTTGTTATGACCAAGAGGGGAGTATGTCACCATTAATAGTTGATAGTAAGCTCGCACGAGAAAACTAACAATTAGCTATTTATTTTTAAACCTTGATCGTTGATCCTTCAACTTTAAAACTATATCAATGGTTATTGATCCACCTCACCACCTTCCCTTTTGCTTTATATGAAATCCTCAGGATTTTTCCACGTTGCCTCTTCATATAGTGTTTATTGCTAGTCACTTATTTATATCATTCTCATCCAACTTTATCAATGATGCAAGTGCTTCATGCGATGGAATCTCAATCCTTAGGTCTACGGCTAGTTCCCAATCACATTCATCTCCATCTCTCCTCACTATTCAACTTTGCACGTTGGATTTTATCGACGACAAGAGATGAAAGCACTATAGTTTGACACATACACTTGCATAAACAATCAGTGGCACAAAAATATACCATAAATAGGTTGTAATCAAGTTAGTGAGAGAAACCTTCTTAAAAGGAACCATATCACTCATCGCTAATATTCCTCATAAGGTTTTCAAGAAATTAGCGATGAGAGATTATCCTAATATTATTACATATTGCACATCACTAATCAAGAGCTTAGCGCTCAAAAAAAATCTGTGAGATGCGATGCAATTGGAAACTCATCTCCTCGCTCATTGCTAATTTAAAACAATCTCTTCATAACATATTTGTGATAAAGCAATGAACAATATGATCATGAAACTAGATGTCATCACTCATCGCTATTACAACTTTAAGAATTCATAAATCATTAGCGATAAGAGATCCCTTAAGAACCTCACTCATCACTATTTGCAATCAGAAGTTCAAGGAACAATTCTCCATGAGCGATATCAAAGAGATATCACCTCATCGCTCATCACTTATTTGAAACATACATTTCAAAAGTGATCAGTGATGAGTGATAAAGACATAAGGCCAATTGAACTTAAGTGAAAACTTTTAGGCACATGCTCATAAGTTGTTTTAATGGAGGGGACTTTCTAGGATGACATGATAGATAGAAAAAGACTTAAGAGCCCTAAAATCATTATAACAAAGGTTTCTAGACTTATGATGAGAGAACTGGTTGCTACATAATAAAAGTAGATGTAGAAACTTTATACAATGACTCAGAGTGGGTGATAGGGAGTCAACAGCAAAAAAGAACATTCAAGTTTTTAAGAAAATGAATCTGGAAACTCTCCTAAATGCAACAAGGGTTTAAGATGGGATATGAGAATTAAGATTCCATCAAGATTGTTAGATTTTGTTGTCTCCTTTACTGGAGGGTGTAAAATCGAGTGAATTCAAATCATAAGTGTTTTTTATGATGACATTTATATTAAGTGAGGATTTCTTTGTGTTAATTTCTTGCAAAGGATAACCATCAAGGCCACTAGTGTCTATCAGTTTAGGATGCACTACTTTTAAAAATAGCTTAGAAGGATGTTTTGTGATATTGTTGATATTAAGTGAAGGATTCTTTGTGTCTTTGGAGGGACAATAACCAAGACCACTAGTCTTTCCTTGTGTGTGAGGCTCTATAGGAACATGGATACCTTTTTCTCTAGCACCATATCCTTTTCCACTATATCCAAGTTGTTTCATAAGTCATAACCTTTTCTATAAAGCTTTTTCATTTATTTAGTTTTTGGTGGTTGTTGATAGTCAGCTTCAATTTTTTTTGTGTAATTTGGTGTCTTTTCTTTTGAAGTGGTTGAGGTGGATGCTTTTGAAGGGTCTTTTGAATTTTTTGTTGAAAATACTACTTTTTTCTTTTCCCTTGTCAGAGCCTTTGTTGATGATATTGTATTCTCCTTCATATATGTTAAAAATCTAAGGAACCCCAATCATCTTCTAATAGCTTCGTGACTTCTTCAATGTGTTTTCTTTGTCTTTTTGTTGCACGGGATCCACTTGTGTAGTTGGTGTGAATGTTTTCAAAGGATTTTCCTTATTTTTATCGAGTTGTAAAACATTATAAGGCTCATTATTAGTGTCCAATGTGTACACTTTATTGTTGTAGACATACTTCATTTTATGATGAAGGGTAGAAGGCACTACATGCATCTCATGAATCCATGGTCTACCTAAAAGGATATTGTATGAAAGATCATAAGGAATAACATGAATAGGGGTTTGGAAAGTAGCCTTTCCAACTGTAATAAGTAAAGTTGTCACTCCAAGTGATTTCTTTCCCACATTATCAAATCCCATAATAGATAAATAGTCGAGTTGGATTTTTTATTTATCAACACCAAGTTTATCCAAAAAGGATTGTACTAAACACATTTAAGGTTGAGCCATTTTCAACAAGGATTCGCTTTATCCCTGTGGTATTGTATTGAGCTATGATCATGAAAACATCATATTGTTTTTGAACTTCCAAAGCAGGAAGCTCACTTTGATGGAAAATAATGTCAACATTTATTCCTTGAATCATGGCTACTATGTGATTTGGTTGCATACTAGAAGGGATGGGAACTTTTTGCAAGGATGTTTGAAGCATAGTGTGATAATTAGGTTAATTTTGAATTAAGTTCCATAGGGACATCTTTGCAGGAGTATTCTTAAGTTGTTCAAAAAGATCATACTCCTTTCCACTTTGTGAAGGAAAACGAGGGGAACTAGGAAAGATAGGACTAGGAAATGGGAGGGATTTTGAAGGTGTTTTTCTTGGTTGGGGATTGTTCCTAGTGTTTTATCTATGAGCAAAAATAGTGTAACTCGGATGTTGTGAAAAAAATTTCTTAGGTGGTTTGAGGATAAGGACAGGTTTGTTTTGAACTTTTGGTTTTTGCGAGGGTGGATAAAGGATAATTTTAGGTTTAGGAGAGTACTCCAAGGGATATATAATGTGCATAACCTCAAAATACTTATCGTTATTTTCATGATCTATTAGTGAAGAGGAATATAATGTTACTTCATCATCTTCATCTAAGGAATTACTATTTTCAATGTTGTTGTTTTCTTCCATTGTTATATCTTCCCTAGTAGGAGAGTGTTTAGGAGAACTACAATCCAAATGTTCTTGACATTCAAGGGTTTTTTTTTTCTAAAATGACTTCGTCACAAGTAGGGGAATGATCAATGGTTGGATTTTCTTGTTCATCAATAATGGGGATATTAGGAGAAGGACCTATTTGATTGTTATGATTGTTCATGACTTTATCCTTTTTCTAGATAAGGTCTCATTCTCTTGTGCTATACCATCTACCCTAGTAGGAGAGATTGTAAGATGTTTTTCACATTCCATGGTTAGGTTTTTTTAAATCAACTTCATCGTAATTAGGGGATGCATCAAGAGAATGACCACTATGATTTTCATACTTACCAAATAGATCATCCCAAATGGTAGGAGAATTAGGGAAGGGAGGAACAAGATTCCCATGCCCTTTAATAGGTGCATCTTATAACACTAACCTATGCTCTTCACATCGAGGAGGGATAGGAGGAGAAGTACAATTGTGATTTTCATGGTCATCTATGATATCATCCTCTTTGGCTAAAGCATTGTAAAAAGTAAGGGATGAATGGAGATTAGGTAAGGTTATGTTTAGAAATGCTTCTATGATCTCATCCTCTTGTTTTCTAATATCTTCGAAAGGGGGAGAAGGAGAGGGACAATCAATACTCTCAATGCTTGTATCTTCTTTCACCAAGATACCTTCATCACTAATAAGAGAGGTATTGGGAGAAGAAAAAGTATGATTGTTATGATTATCTACACTTGCATCCTCTTGTGTTATGACATTTTTGCAAATCTAGTAGATACTAGGAGGGTATCAAACATTGTTATCAAATATTTTTCTTTTCTTTTCTAGATTATGTCCATGCATAGAGAAAATACAATCATACAAGCCACTTAATATTCTAGAAACACTAAGTGCTTGAAGAGAATACATGCTAACATGAGAAAGTAAATAAAGTAAAATGCAATAACTTAAAGTTAAATGCTTAAATATAATTTTAAAATTGGAAACAAGGTAATTTTTTTATTACACTATGCAATGATTTGAAAGATGAAATTTTGTAAATGTAAATTTGGAATTGAGAAGTGCATGAAATGAACCACTTTAAGCTAGATTTAGTAAAATGCATGAAACAAAAAGTCAACCTACTGAAATAGATGACAAATGCTAGCAAACAAAAGCAGAAAAATGTTGATTCAAATCCCAAAAAAATGGAACCTAAAATTCCACAAGGAATAAGATGCCAAGGAGGTTGTCTTAGTCCTCATGATGAAATTTAAAGGTTTCAAAAGCTGAAACAAATAGAAAATCACTCAGACAAGGTATTGCAACAAAATACCACAGAGGGACTAAGATGCCATCAAGGGAATTTTAGTCCTAGGACAGGTTTTTAGTTGAAAATCAAACAATTCTAGGTTGATAATAGTGTTCCCAGGTTTCCTACCTAGGGAGCTGATGTTTGAAAACAAAAAATTGTGCAAATGAATGCAAGAAAAATTCACTATTAACAAGCAATTGGATGCAAAAGTGAATGCAATTTTTTTTTCAAATTTGATTGTAATAAAAAAATTTCTAAATGTGATCAGGATGATTCAAAATTCACCTTTTTAATCTTTTCAATGAGATAAAGTGATGCAACAAAGAAAAAATGCAACCTATATGCACTTTCACTAATGCAAATGAAAGAAACCCTAGATGTACTTTCACTAAGTATAAGAAACCCTAGATGCAATTTCACTAGTGCAAGATCCAATGCAGTCTATATCTAGGACTTTAAAGGACTCCAAATCAAAAATGAAATGAATGCTCAAAAGTTGGGTTCACCAAAATGATGTGTGGAAAAATGGATACCTTTAGAGATATCACTCTTTCTCCACTATTCATTCAAGGAATGTCCTAAGATCCCTAATTGGATTAACTAACAACCTCACAAGGTGAGTCAATTCATAATAAGGAGGACCTAAGAGGGGGTTTTTGAGTTCTAAGGTGGTTCACCACCAAGTAAATGCTTGGAAAAGAAAATGTTGGAAAACACATTGTGATATGCAAAATGACCTAGAATTAGAAATTTAAGCTAAATGAGAGAAGCAAATAATGAAATTATTCGACCTCAAGATAGTATGTGTGTACCTAGAAAGTCAGAAGATGCTTTGAGGATTCTAGAAATGTAAAAATGTCATCAAAATATGCTATTGAGGACTAAGATGCCCAGAGTGGTGTATTAGTCTCACTACTATTTTTTCAGGGAAAATATTATAAAGTCTTCGGATGTTAGAACAAAATCCCAAAGTATCTTTTAATAATACCCTATGGAGGACTAAGATTCCCTACATGGTGTATTAGTCCCATTTTGAATTTCAAAATTGTTTGAATGTGGTCCTAAGCTCTAAGGTCTGCACTTGCTTCTCTCAAGATTTGAAGTCCTGAAACTTCAAAATTTGACCTGTAGGTGAGTTTCTATGAAGATGAAAACTTTGGCAATGAAAATTTTCAACTTTTACAACCTTTCACCTTAGAGGATCTTCAAGTATTCAACCTAGATCTGTGAATACAAACACACAAGAGGGAAAAACCTATTGATTGTTCATGAATCGGGGTTTTCCTTGGTCAAATCCCTCGTAGGTAATTAAACCAAATGTTGAAAAGAATGAAATGAAGCATGAAAGATAAAATATGTAAATGATATCACCTTGTATGATGTCTTGTGAAGTAAATCTGCAATCTACCATGTAGTGGCCATGAAGAATGTAGATCTTGGATCCTTAAATATGATGTGAACAGTGGTTGCAAATAGATCTTTAATGCTACATCCATAATCTTGGCTCAACAACACAAATGGATGCACTAAACCCTTGGCATGATCCTTGAATCTTGATTATGGCTCCAAATGCTTGATGAATAACTCTTGAATGCATAAACTTGCCTTAAGAAAGAATACTTTAATGCTTGTTATCTTGTTATATGAAAAATGAGTGAAGGAACCCTATACTTATACTTATTCATGTTTAACATCCCAAAATTACATCACACCTAGCCGACATATGAATTCATTAAATAAAGGAGACTAAATCAAGCCAGAATTTGAAATTAAATCCCAAAAATAAGCCAAGGAGGACTAAGATTCCCTAGGTGTCGTTTTAGTCCCAAGGCTCAAATCTTGGGGCATAGACTTGAAAAAGGGATCTTTTTAGGTGGTTTCAACATTAGGGTCCCATGACCCATGGAGGACAAAGATGCCCTAGGTTGCATTTTAGTCCTAGTCCACAAATTAGGGACACACAGAAAAAAAACATTCAATGATCATTTATCCTTTGGTGTTTGTTGGGATTTTCCATAAAAATATATAGTTTATTAGGCTTATGGGTGTAAATAGGTCTAATTAAGTAATAAAAAGGATAAATAAATCAAGGTGGTCCCAAACAAGTGTGAAAATGCATGGGTATGAATTTTACTACACTACACATGCTAAACTTATCAAACTTCCAAAATCATTTTTTAATTATGAACCTATATTCAATTTTTCATATCACAATGACAATGGTTATTGTGAATATCATAGATAAAAAGGTCATGACACATCAAAATATATTAAAATCAAAAATATCATCCAAGACCTTATTGATAAAGGAGAAATAACTACTAAAAATAAATTTCAAGGTTCAACCACTAACAATAATATTGATAGTATCTCAACCTCAAGTGTTGAGAAAAATGATCAAGATCCATCTACCAATGATCACATTGAAGAATTTTCTACCTCATCCAATGAGAAAATCAACATAACTCAAGATTCACTTCATAATCATGATCAAAATCCCTCACCAGTATCTAACAATGATCCATTCCAAGAGAACTTGACATCATTTTATCTACTGGTTGAAGACACAAAGTTTCTACCATAATTATTGAGGATAAAATTCAAGGTTCATCTGCCAATTATCATATTGACAATGTATTTACATCACCAAATGATTTAGATGAAATACCTCACAAATTTATTCCGAAGCATGATCAACATCTTTCACCAAAGTCTAGAAATGGTCCTTTCCAAGACATATTGACATCATTTTACCTCATGGTTGCTGATATTGAAGAAATCCTTAAATAAACACTTGATCCAAATTCACTTCAAGATCAACAAAATATTGAGCCAATACCTATGAGTAATGAAGACAATCAAGAACCATTTACAAACTATACATCCTTTGAAATCAATCCATGTCATTAACATGAACCAAATCATATTGAAGATAACACCACACAAAGTGAAGGTCAAGGAACCATATCTCCAAGATACTACCATGATCTAATGGGTATTCTCCAATCTATATAGGATGTGATGAATAATGATCATATCCATATATTACATACTCCTCCATCTACCCATGAGATGCTTACTCCTAATGTACATGTAGATGATCTTCATCCAAAACAAGAGTCCCATACTCCTAATATCATTACCAAGGAACAAGAGTCTCCTACTCTTAATATATTTACACATGATCAAGGCATAGTAGAATCCATAGACATATCAAAAATTGATAATAAAGATGACCTCTACATGGACGGTGAATTGGAAACATCCTTTGAAGAGAAAGAATAAATGGATAATGGGGAAGACCCCTATATGGATTGTAAAGCATCGACACCATTTCAAGAAGCATCAAAATCAAACACATCCTCCATACAGATTGAAGAAAGTGAGTATGAGAATGTCAAGCATTATAAAAAATCAACAAAGCTAAACAATCTTGAAAAACAAGGAAATGGTTTGTTAGTAGTAAAATCAAATTATGTCAATAATACTCCCATAATACTAGGGGAAACCTTATCTAGTGCAAACACCAACATAGGGAGCATGATGAGTCCTTATGATGAAATAGCTACGAACACTCCAACTATTCACCCGCTAATTGGGACCAACCATAAGCAAGTGGTCTATATAAAAGAAAAGAGAAAATTATTGAAGAAAAAGAATCAACAAAGAGAAATGGACAAGAAAATTTCAAATGGATACTGAAGAAAATAACAAAAATCATCCTTATCATACCCCATTAGTCAAAGAAACTATGGAAAAAAGTCAAGAAGGGAAACTTATCCATCAAAACTATCCATTGATACAAAAAAAAAGATTCAAGAGATACCTATAAGGTATATCAAGAAGTTGATCCCAATCAAATCTCTGTATCCACCGATCATTTCTCATCATCCCAAGTTTGGAGAATTAAAGATTCCAAACTGTTAACCAATCCATCTACATCTCATATCCCTCAATGAATTATACCATCCACTTTGACATCCATGGTATCCAACTCTCATATTAACCATGTATTTGCAAAAAATCTTTATCATAAGGACTTTAAGGGAACGATATTGTGATGTGCACATCTAGGTAAGGTTAACTTTGATATCTATAAAGAGGATGAAAAAATCCAGGGGTTACATTCAAGCACCTGTATATTAGCAAAAAAAATCCTCCAAGCAAGATATCATTGGCACATCATGATAGAAAAAAAATCTATATTAGAACCAAAAAAATCTACATCAATACTACCAAGTGGTTCAACATGAGCATAAGCTTTCAAAAAATCAAAAAAATCAAAAAAATTAAAAATCAAGAAAATAGTCAAGAGAAAAATCATCCTCTAGTAAAAACCACTTTGGTGGCGCTTTCGACATGTAGCATGATGAAAACCTGGAAAACATGTATTGTGAGTAGAATAGAGAATCTATGTGCACCATTTCAAGTGCAGGCATCTCATCCCATCTATAATAAATCATGCATTCCATCCATCTTATCAATAATAAATCTAGGAACCCTTCATTATCCAGTCCATTTTCATCCAATATAACTTATCTTGATCTTGGAAAAGGTTCAGTATGTACTTCACACTTATGGTAAACATATTGAAATGGTTCACTATCATTGATCCTATACTAACCAACATTATCTGATCCATAAGACATTGCCCAAAGAGGCATACTCTATCTAAACATGTTATCCTATCACAAGATAATCGTTGGCATCCTTCGCATACCCATCCACGAATCCATTCATTTATCCATACATCCACCCATATCATTCCATAAATTTCTAGATAATAGGGGTAGATACTTATATCTTTCTTTGGGAATAAATCTTGAGCTATATCCTATAACTTATGTGGTGATCTAAACATTTTAATAACACAAAATCAAATTGGTCAAATCATTTGTAAGAAAAAATTTAAATCACTAGCCCGTGGCACATTTTGGAAAGAATATGTTCCTTATCAAACTTTATATTTTATCAAACATCAATCCAAACAATCAATATTAGTTGCATCTACCTTGCACCTCAACGTCACATCAAAATATTCCAATAGATTTTGTTCGAAGCCTAGCTTCAAAATCTTGATCTAACTTATCCAATCAATACATCACCATCTTGGGATATATCATTTCCCAATATTTGTGTTGTTCAACAACATCCTTGAATTATTGAGCATCCTAAAAAATTCTATCACTTTCGGTAATCTATCAATTAGATCAATCAATCCTAGCTTCGTTTTCAACAAAATTTGAAAATAGATCACTGAAATTGTCACATATGCATACACTTGTCAAAATCATGCAAAAATTTGAAAAACATCGAAAACACATCAAAATCCCTAAACATGTCAAAATATAAAAATAAATAAATAAATTTCGCCATGTTGAACTACAATTTATCTGAGCTTGAACATAGGCAAAGCCATCACTAATATACAACTTAGTCTTCAAAGCATCTTTAAATCTAAAACACCTATATTTTCTATCACACATGTATAGAAGAGAAGAATTTTGTTTTGTTAGTGGATAGGGTTTTCCTTGGTCAAACCCCATTTTGGTAATCAAACCTTGACATGAAATAAAATAGACTAAATGAATGATGAATGAACAAATATGCTTTGTTCCAACTCACCAAACCCTTGTAACAAATGCTACAATCTTGTATGAAATGGCTAGCATGAATGTAGATCTTGACTCTTGATTGTATGCTATGGATCTTGACTTGAATACTTGCTTGAATCATGAAAACCTACATCACAAATGTTACCTCAAAAACAAACATGATGCATGATGACTTTTAGATGATGCTTCAATATTGAATATATCTCCAAAATGCTTGATAATCAACTCTTGAATGCTCTTGAATACTTGAATACTTGAATTGCTAGATCACACTTTCTCATGAAAATTTCCTAGGAGAAAATATGTGAAATACCCTTGTATTTATACTTTTTTATGACAAATTTCCCAAAATTACAACACTACAAGTTGACATTAGATCTAGGAGAATTATATGCCACCAAGAATTGAATTCAAAATAGGTTTGAGCTAAGTGGGACTCATACACTAGTTGGAGTGTATGAGTCTTAATAGGCTATTTTTGGGACACAAATTTCAAGAAATTTTAAGTTTTATGCCAAATTTAGGTTCATGCACTGAAACTTAGGTGGGACCCATATGCCCAAGGTGGCCTATGAGTCCCAAATCACTAAATCTAGGACACATAACCCAAAATCATTAACTTATGATTGGTTATTAGATATTTTTTAGGATTATCCTCAAAAGGATGCATTAAATAAGGTTTGTGGATGCAAAATAGGATCAAATAACGGATAAAGAAGCTCAATTTGAGCAAGGAGGGCCCAAACAAGTGTGAAAATGTAAAGGGATACATTTTTCTACACTACAACGGGTAGTAGAGGAAAGATAAAACATGGTAATGTTGTAAGTTTGTAAAAATTTGTTCACATAAAGATTCAAGTGCACAAGGAAGTGAGGTGGATCCAAGGTAGACATAGGATTTACATTTTTTCCTATGTGCAACTCATGAAACATTTCTTTCTATGTGGGGTGTCTAATGCAAGAGCATTATAGGTGAAAGTGCAATCAACATCAACAAAAAACAATCAATTTTTCATTTTTCATTTAAATTTCATGTTAGGCGGTTAATTTCATGATTAGGAGGCTATTTGAATAAGTGAAATTAATTTTATTTATTTAAATAAATTCCACAATTTTATGCAAGTTGGCGGGTGGGGTTGTGGAGGTGTAATTGCATATTTTTGAAAAATCTGAAAAAGTAAATTTTAGGAATTGGGATTGTGGAGTTACAAAATAGCATTCTAAAATAGTTTATTGATTTTTCTATCTTTGAAACCACTTCTAGACACAAAAAAAGTATCCCTTTTTTTTTTTTTCCGGATATGGGAATAGTTGATAATAAATTGGATTTAATGAGGCCTTGATTTGGTGTTGTGAGGTGTTTTCACATCCACACTAGGTCTTGGACCCTTGCAAAATGAATAAAATGCATTTATCAATGTCTTGTAAAGTGTTTTAAAAGACTTTCACGCCTCTCTAGACTTAATGAACCCATTTTCCCTTAATTCAACATTATAAAATGTATCTAGTTGCATTATCACATCAATATAGAAGGCTTGTAAAATAAGCTTAATGTTAATCTAGTCTTGTAATGTGTTTTACACATTCACATTGGATGTTGTGGCTTTCTAGGTTGTGTGGACCCTATTTTAGTGTTGTAAATTGTAATGAATCACACTCTCACATTGAATTTTGTGTCTCAAGCCCTAATTGACCTTTACATCATCACTAATAGGCCCCTAAGGCTCCATATTGTGCATCTTGAGGCTTGAACTGATCAAATACCCTATAAAATAATCATATAAACCTAATTTATTAATTCCCTAACATCCCAGCTATAAAAATAGCCCCTGTGGGACCCATTCACCACTTTGTGAAAATGAGTCCCATCCAGGTGGGACTAATTCGCCTTTGATGGTGAATGAGTCCCATTTGAGCCATTTTCGGGATTGAAGCGAGAAATTTTGGATTTTAAGTCTTATTTTTCTCCATGTCAGCCTTAGGGATCCAATTAATGGGAAAATAAGGTGGAAATCCTATAAATATAAGTCTCTAAGCCCTAATTCATAACCTCTTAACTAGGGTTTCATCATTCCAAGTCATCAAGATAGCTTCCTGAGACATTCAAGGGAATATTTTTCAACTATTGTTGCAGAAATTCAAGATCAATCTTCATGGAAAGGTATTTAATCCATTATTGCATGCTTGATTACATCCTTTCTTCATTTTAGTTTAATTACCTACAAATGGGTTTGACCAAGGCAAACCCCCATTCCCTAACATCCTACATTTCTCCTTCTCTTCTTGTATGTTTGTAGATTTAAGTATCTTGAGGGCTTGGAAATAATTGAATATCAAGTTGTAAAGTTGTTGAAGACATCTCCTTGTTGAATAAGGTAATATATCAACAAAAAAACACTTTTAGACCCAGAAATCAAACTTTCAGAGGTAGACACTTGTTAGGAATGAAAGTGCAGACCAAAGACTTCAATTTCCGCTTTTGGATTTTTAGAAATTCAAAAGTGGACTAATTTTCCATTAGTGGTGAATGAGTCCCACTACCATGCCTAAAATAGGTTTTATGTAGTTTTGGATACCCATTTGTCTATAATGGGCCCCAAAGTAGTTTCCCAAATTTGGGACTAATTTTCCCAGAATGGCGAATGAGTCCCAGTAGGCCAAATTTCTAGCATCAAGAGCATTTTAGAAGTTATTCCTAGTCTCCAAAAAGATCTTAGGTGCACACATTCAGTTTCATCTTGAACAGTAGATTTTTGGCTCCTATAGACAACTCTTGCACTTCTAGGGTTTTTCACCTAAAAGGAGAGAGATAGGAGAAAAAATGCCAATGGTTCATTTAATTAATGTTATGTGTAATGTTTTCTAACCTAAATGAAGTTAACTAAATGCAATTGGCTAATCTGAATGAATGGAAGTGAATGAAAAATGCAATTTAAACTATGTTTGAAAACAAATTATGTTACACAATAATGAACTAAATGAAGAAAATATGTAGAACAGAAAGGAAAGGGATGAATCTAAGTGCACATGGAGACTTGATGAAGAATCTAGAATGTTTGGGAAGATATTTTAAATCACTAATTTTTCACAGTGGGACTCATTCACCCAGGGTGGCAAATTAGTCCTCCTTTTGGTGAAAAAATGTTGGAAGCAAGTTTTTATCTGTCAAGATCCAGAATCTAACAAAATTTAGATTTTCAGTCCTAAGGTGGGAATCATTTGCCACATGTGGTGAATCAGTCCTCTCCCAAATTTCTAAAAAATTAGGAGACAACTCTGCATCACCAGATCTAGAAATCACTGCTTGTCAGGTTGTCGAAGTCAATTTTGTGGGAAATGGATAGAAAACCTTCTCCAAGCTTGAAATTAACTTAAGTTGACTTAACACACCTAATTGACCTGTAAATCAATCTTCAACACCAAAAATCTTGTCAAATCTGCATACCTAGGTCTGTAAACAAACATGTAATAGGGGGAAAATGGTTTAAGGTTAGTGAAGAGGGGTTTTCCTTGGTCAAACCCCATTTTAGTAATCAAACCTTTAATAAAATAATGAAATGAAAAGGAATGATAAACTAACAACATGCAATTGCTATTAACTTACCAAACCCTTGATGATGCAAAATCTAAATTAATGTCAATGGTTGCTTCAAAGTGCTTGAATAGTGTTTGAAAATATGTAAAATGGTTGAATGCTTGAGTGAATAGGTGAATGAAAGAACTTGATGAATGGGGGTTGAAATGAGGTGAAAATCACTTATTTATATACACTTGTGCCTTAGTAACTTGTTCATACCTCATCACAAGCTGACATCAAGTGATTATGAGTAAAATGGCGAAAGAAAATTTAAAATATTTTGAATTTGGAGCCAAGGGGGACTCATTCGCCACCCATGGCGAATGGGTCCCACCTAAGACCTAAAAAAGTGTTTTGGAAAATAAGTTGTATTTACTGTCTTTTGTCATGATAATACTCAAAAATACACTTAATAAAAGCATATGATGGCATAAAGGGGTCAAAAAAGTCATAAGAAAGGATAAATAGTGAAGATGTGCCTAGAAAAGTGTGAAATCTTGTTACAAGACTTTACAACACTTCAAAATAGGACTTGATGTGTAGAAGGGTTATTTTTAGGTGGTTGTGATTAATAGAGTCTGGAAGAATGTAGAAATGTCCTACAACACTTCACAAAACCTTCACAAGACATCATTATTTGAATTTTAGTATCTAAATATGCATGTTCAAGCCATGTTCCAACATAAAATCAAAGAAAAATGTATCAAATACTATGAAACAAGACCTAAAAGGCCATGAAAACGACAAGGGGCCTTTTTTCTATGGCACACATCCATTTATGTTATAGTTTACTATTCATTTCTAGGTGTTTTCGCATATCACAATGTGTTTTCCAGCACTTTGCATATCTTAAGTTTGTATTAATAATCAACATCTTTCTTAAATTTTTGGCATTAGATCATCCTTTCTGGAAATATTTTACCCACATCACATCAATCTTGAGTGTAGACACTGTCCATTTTGGCCAATCTTTACCCTTTTAGGTGAAAAACCCTAGAAGGGAAATAAATGAAGTGGGTGCCAAAATCTTTGTCTCCACCACTCTTTCCAACAAAGGTGGGAATTAATTTTCCAAATGGTGGAAAAATCAGATTTTTGGGATTTGTAGTGGGGTATTGTTGCATGTTTTCATTTTCATTGTTCATTGTAGGTGTTGGAGATTGGAGATTTGGGCATGGCATTTCTCAAGAGGTTTTTGAAGAGGTTTGTTTCAGGTTGAAAGAGTTATTGTAGCCATTAAGGTTGAAGAATCCATAGTTGAGAATTATAGAGTTGCATGTGATTGCTGCAAGAGAAAAAGTGTAGATTTGGAGGTGCTCATGAAGCACATAGTTTTATTTTCTTTTGTTGTAGCTTGTTTTATTTAATTTTTTGATTATGTAAGGGGCATATGGTGTTTCCCTTTAGTCATTTGATAACTAAATATATCAAGTTATTATATTTTTTATAATGAGAAGTATTTTGTTGAAAACCTCAATTAATTTCATGAAACCTTGTTGTTGATTTATATGTACTACCGAGGTTGTTTGAATGTTTGTTTTCAGAAAAAGAGGGTTATTGAGAATCCCTCTTTAATTAGTTATGTAGGAAATGGTTATCTCCTAAGCTAATAGAATTTATTTCTTGTTCTCTTCCCATATCTTTGGACTTCTCTTTCAAAATTCCTTTATATTTCTTTCATAATAAACTAATCATTTAATTGCTTCCTTAACTATTAAATAAGTTATATAGTCATTATTATAATCATGTGTCTATAAATATGCTAGAAAAAATGTGATAATAATAATCTTCCATATCAAGTAAGCAACCACCTTAATAAATTTAAGGGGGATACCTACAATAGGCATCAATGAGAACACAATACACAATATGATGATCAATAACAAGACAATACATCTTATATATACTTAATTATACCATGTCTAGCATGCAAGCCAACCTAGATACTTAAGTATAATCCCTAGGACTACTTGACTATCTACACATGATTACAATAATGATTATATAAGTTATTTAGAAGTTGAAATAGCCACAAGTTGACTACTCATAACCCAATATATATTATGAGATTAGGGGCATAATAGAATCCACTATAGAGAAGTGTAATATCTTGGATAATTGGAAATCAAATTTTAGAGTTGATGGAATTTTGTTCCTTATATAATTTTTTATAATTCAATGATCAAAATTTTCTTCGGATATATGAATTTATAGAGATTCAATACTTCAATTCCTTATCAATATATGAATTTTAAACAAATATTTTGAAATTAGGTGAGTAAAGAAAATAAAATATATATGCTAATAAAAAGAGGATATTAAGTTCCTAACTTTTACACATAATAGATTCATATCTATTTAGCCTAAATAATTGATTGTTTTTAATGCGAAACAACTTTATTTTAGAAGCAGAGGAAATTTATCAAATATTGGTGAATTGGAAACTTTTGAATAACCTCACCAATAGTGTCATGGTGTGATGGTTAGGTTGTTGTGATGTTGTTCTTGCTATCAATGTTCAAACCCCATTGGGGTGCAATTGTTGAGTATTTATGTTGGGAATGAGGTCCCTTAGTTGTGACCTCACCGGTTCATAGCTCTGAGTCAAAAGCGATACATATGACCATTAAAATATTCCCTAGAAATAGTACAACCCTCGGGAAACTATTTTGATAAAAAGAAAACAACAAAGGTACTTCAATTAGTACTAAATAAATCAACACTACGGTTATAACTTAATTAGGGTGTCCACTCATGTATCGAAGCATCAAATACGTTTGGAAAACCATAGAAAACTAAACAAGTAATGCGTATCATCATCATCCAAGCATCTAATGATAACAACAATTGTCAATGAGCTACATTTATTGACTTTCTTGTTTGTCTTCTTGTAAGTCATTTTTAATGTAGTGATACTAGTAAATGTTGTTTTATGCCACATTGGTCACCTATAATCTAAAACTTTATATAATATATCCACCACCTTTTATTCTATGAAGGAATTTTAGGGCTTTCACATATTTTCTTATTTTGTGATTAGTAGATCACCCTTGCTATAATATTTACCTTGTTGAGCACTAGTATTAGCTCTTTCTAACTTTCTATAGTCTTTTGGAATCAAGACTAATGCCTCAAAACATACATGCGGAGTAGTTCTTAGTCAAGATGGTCATCCAAGTACCCACCATAATGAAACCTTATTTAATATAATATATAACTACTATATATGACAAAAAAAACTTTTCCTTATTTAAACCTATAAAGAAAATAAATATTATAATAATAAAATTTAAAAATAAAAATAAAAATCATATATTAATTAAAAGTATTTCGTTACACAAACCAACGTTATTGAAAAATTTATGAGTCACATAAAAAATAGAAACTTAGAGTTAATCAAATTAAAATATAGAACAAACATTGACAAATGAAAGATCTAAAGTTTCTCTTAATTTGAAGATGCTCAAAATATTAGTTATTCTTGATCTAGAAGTAGCTTCGTCTCACAAAAAAAACTTATAACCAATGGCGTATACTAAGTTTTGTCAAACGACGTTTAATAGTCAAAACAAGTATTTAATTAAAAAAATCCGCCATACAACTTTAGGCACAGACTAAACCGCCTTGCTGCTATTATTTTAACAACCACTCTAAACCGATATTTACAATTTCTGAACAGCTACTCTCGACAAACGCAATAACACATGAACGCACAACTCTTTATATACCTGCGAATCGTTCGAGAGCTGTAGCTCTGTCTTTATCTTCCTTATTACTCACAGCTTCAAGCCTGTAGTGCGAGTATGTGAAAGGCTTGTAACGTCTAGGATTGTTGTCATCCACAAGCTCCACAGGAGCCCAGATTTCCGTCTCCTCGGGAAAAGCAGTGAAAACGACAATTGACATACGATCTCTACAACCATGACAAACAACGCGATGCTCTGCGCTGCGGTATCTGCCGTTTATCCACGCCTGCAAACATAATACATCATGCATCGGTAATTCTTATGAGATAATATTATTTGAAAATAAAATTATATTGCAGAAGGTGAGAAAATTTCATACCTTAAGGGAATCCCCTATATTGATCACAAACGAATGAGAGAGAGGTTTGACGTTGAACCATTCGCCCTATTGAGATCGTACCTGAAGGCCTCCTACATCATCTTGACAAAGAATTGTGATGCACCCCAAATCTGTATGGGAGACGAGTAGCTCCTCCTCAGAGGACATGTTTCCAGATGAATAGCCGTTTATACGCAATATCGGTACACACTTCTCAAAGTGAGAGTTGTAGAAACCGTTGGCATCCAACCCCAAGCTTGCAAGAATTATTTTTGTGATTTTTTATGCAAGATTTGTGACAGAAGAAACGTATGTTGTCATCGTTTCACTGCCAAACAATAATACAAGAATTCAAATAATTAAACGGAAAACTTAATTAGCTCTAGCGGAAGGAAAATGGAAGACGACTAACATACCAAAAATTTGGGTTCCCTTCCGGCCATATCTTTGTACACATTTGCTCTTGATTGGCCGAGTCTCGAAGATGAAAGGCCTCATAGTTTCGCCTTCGGTAGTAGGTATTGGATGGACTACAAGATAAGGTTTTGTCTTTAACCTCGGTGGGCATGGATAATAAGTCTCGGCTAACATTCTCAGCCTTTTCACAAAGATCTACGGGAATTCCATGATTGACGATTTTGAAAAATCCCCATTCTTTGCAGGCGTCTCTGAGTTTGGCAAGTTCGGGATGATGTCCAAGGTGTTTCAGTTAATGAGTATCGAAGCCTTGTGGAAATTTTGAGATGTCGATGACCGGGAGATCAATATCAGATGTAATGGTTTCAATGGAGAAAGGCATTCTGTATGTTGCTGCAATAACGCGGGAGAAGAATGTGAAATGTTTTACCACTTCATATTGAAGTTCTTTCCATTAAATAACGTTCACCAGAGGTGAGTTGTTTAGGATAAGCTTGAACATATCGTAAAAAATAATGGCCACCACTAAAGAAACAAATTTCAGATAGAGAGGACGGTGATATCTAAAAGCAATTAGTATATAAATACAAAAATACATAGAAGCTAGGCATAAAATTTTGTAAACTAGCGTTGGCAACGATGTAATCAGTTTTCCAGTTATCTTTTATTTGGCACCATTATTGCGGTGGAATTTAAAAAGCATTCATTCATCGGATGGGTCGGGAAGCGATTTGGGATTTGAATGCCTTCTTGTTTACTTTAGACATTGTTTAACACATTATTGATATTCTTTTATTATCTTTCTATGTGAAAACATCGATATGATAAATATAAAAGGGTAATATCGTTATTGATGAATATGGCTGTGTCAACATTTACTTTTTTGAAAACTAGGATAATTTGGACATTTTATATATTTGATTGTTTTACGATCAGCCGATCACTATTATTGTTGTTTTCTTTTCTCTGTCTTCATCAATTACTAAAACTAGTTTCAAGTGTGAATGTATGGTTTCAATATTTTTGATCATCTTATTTTTCTATTGAACCTTTTAAAAGTTAATTTTTTGATAAAAAGACTAGTCTTCCTCTGGTACTTACAATTTTCAAGAAAACCGACAATTCTAGATGATATTTGTGTGGATTAACCTATTGTAGGAGTGGACTTATGAGTAGCCTTGGTGGTAATTTACTTCTTGGGAGTCTTCCCTCTGAAGGACTTAAGCACAAACTAGTTCATAAGGGAAATTCCACCTTCCTCTCTTCACACATATGCTTAGAGATCTTGCTTCTTCTAAATCTAGCCAAATTTGTAAACAAATAATAAATCTTGTGAATCTAATAAGAGCCAACCAAAGAGGGGACAAAATTGGGGTTTCTTCATATGAATTGACACTAGTATCTTGAGTCCCACAAAATAGTTTGGTTTCCCAACTTTTGCATCAATCTCTGATAGAGAGGAGTTGATATTCTTCTAAGTAGATTGCCATAAGAAATCTTACATTATTTTATAAAAATATTTGACTTCATGTTTTATAAACTTGCCATAATATTATTTTGTAAATTTGTTAAAAGCCTAAAGCTTGATAGCTTTTTTTAAACTACATGAATCTGGTAACCCGCCTATAAACTGCAGTGCACCTGGTAAAAAATTTCACATGATTGGTGTCATTGGAGCAACACGCCCTCTGGTACCATGAGGACAAAGGGGAGATTAGACCTCGTGACCTCTTTCCTACAACATGATACTTTAGCCAATTGAGCTAGGTCCTCCACCCCAAAAGCTTGATGCTTTAAAAGGCCACAATGAAGCAATTTTTTTATAAGGTTAGATTATTTTAATTATAAAGAAAAATTCTTGAAAAAATGTAACTATCAATATAGTAATTTATGGATTCAATTGTGTGCAAGCTTTGTGATTGAAAAGATTGCACACAATTGAATCCAAAAATAACTATATTGATATTCTTATGGATTGTGGAAATCTAATAGCATTAAAATGTAACTAGTAGTGATATCTAATTTATATATTGATTTTTCTCTAGAAAGGTTATTTTAAACCTCTTAAAATTGTACTCTTTATTTTTAATGATAATAAATGCATATTTTGTAAGTGCTTTATCAATTAAAATTGACACTTATTCCTCAAATAAATAATATAAAAAGGCTACTGGGAGTGAGTCTCATTTCAAGGGATAATGAGTATTCATTTGCAAAGATCTCGCCAAAAAATATGTTGAATTTTTTTACTCATTGCACACATTTCTTCATGGAAATTTTGATAGGAAATTTCATGTCTAGTATGTTAATTCTCATCTTTGAAGGAGACAATTTTACATATTGGTGTACCAAAATGTAAACCCTACTCAAATCTAAAGATTTACGTAAAATAATACAAGAACTGTATGTAGAACTATTAGATATAAGTGCATTTAATGTATTAAATGATAAATGAAAGGGGATTATAAAAAATATAAGTAAATATAATGAAGTTCTATCTATAGTTCAAGGTATAATTAATAAAGTCATTTTTCCTAGGATAAATGGTGCTAGTAAATCTAGTCAGGGAAAGAAAATACTCACTAATGTATATTGGAGTGCACAAATCATATAATTGCAAACAATGAGGAAAAGTTTTGAAATTGTAAAGATGACTACCTGTGAATATCTGAAGGATCTTCGAACAAAGGTAGAAGGTCTATTAAGTCAAATGAATGTTTAAGTGGAATATGTAGATAGCAAGAATGACATTCAAAAACTATTAATGGTCTTGATTCCTAAATTTGATGGTGTGGTATCTAGAGCTAAAACCTCTAAAGATCTCACAACTATACAAATAGATGAACTAAGTGGAATTTTATTAACTGTAGAATAATAAATGAAAAGTTATGAATAAATCCTTTAGCAATAATTTTGGTTTAGATAAAATATAACATTAAAAGTAAATACATTCTTCAAAAATCACAAAAGGTTACGATAACATAAAAATGAATACAAAGATGAATCTAAAAGTTTTAGAGCAAGAGGTAATGATAGAGGAAGTGGTAGCAAATAGAAAGGAATTAGAAGAGGAAGAAGTAGAAATAATGGAGGAGACAATAATAAAAGGAATGTCCAATCATTTCACTATAGTAATTTTGGATAGTATGCATCAAAATATGGGATTAAACAACGTGAAATAGAGAAAATAAATCCTCACAATACTATTAAAGATAAAAAAATAAAAGTTAATTATTTTTTCTTCAATAAATATGTTAGTGAGAATAATCTATGGTGCGTTGGTTCCAGACATTCATCGAATATGACACATAATGAGAAATTATTGATTGATTTGGATGAACAACATTAGTGGTCTCTATGAACATTTTTGTAAAAGAGTATGAGCCCTTCAAAACTTTAATCTAATCAAAACATTATAGTATATTTATATTATGATATAGTCAGTCTTATGAAAGTAAAGGTAAGGGTTCTATTTTACTTACAAAATAATATGGTGAGGTAAAAATATACTAATAAAATATTCTTTGTTGGAACACTCAAAGAAAATTTGTTTTCTATTGGATAAAGGTTAGAGAATAAGTATCAAGTGACCTTTGATGAGAATGATTGGATAGTAAGATCTACAAGATAAAATGGAATGCATTTGTTGTAAGAGAAAATATGACAAGTGATAGGATGTTTCCTGTTTATTTTACTCATGTAAACAAAGTGTTAAGGTTTAGTGAAATGAATGAAATTAAACATTACCGCCAAATATATAGTCACCTCAATTTTGGTGGATTAATTCAACTGAAGAGATTAAGAATTTTTGAAGGTCTACCTTTCATTGAAAATTTAAAAGAGTAATGTGAAGAATGTATTATTGGAAAACAACACAAGGTTAACTTTTGAATTGGAAAATCTAGTAGAGGTAAGTAACAATTTTTTTAAAAATCCTTGCAAATTTGTGGCATGCATATGATTTCAAAGCTCATTATATTTATTTAGTTTGAGAAGTTTTTCTTTCTCTCCACATATTGAATTAATGGCATTCTTCTCAAGATGGTTGTGGTAATCTCAAATGATAAATGTTAAAATTTCAAAATTCTTGCAATCAAGCTTCCTATAAGTACTTTGAATTCATTTTTCCAATGGTGCTAGAGTGATTAAATTATGCAATCAAGTATATTTCCATGAGTTCATTTTATGTGTGGATCCATTTTAATGACCTCAATATGTTACAATTATTACAATATCATGTTCTTTAAGACTATTGGAAATCTAGTATATATGGATACTTTTTTATTGTACCAAGTGTTCTACTAGAAACGATTTTTATTCATAATCCTAAGGCATTGTTTTTTTTACATTTTCAATATGGTTTAGGAATATTTAATTTCTTTATAAATTTGGAGAACTTGTACTCTTATAGACTAATCTACATAATTTGTGTCTCTTGAAAGTTAGCTAAAGTATTTTTAGGATTCTAGAGAATATGCCTCATGACTCCTGATGTCACATTTGTTTCCATGATTTCTCAAGGACTTGCTATTGTTGCATCACTATAAATCAAGGAGTTTGAGGCGGAAACCTACAAATAGAGAATACACAAAAATTACAAATATTGAAGATGCCTTCAATTATTAATTTGATTGTAATATACTAAGTTTTACAAAAGGAAACTACTACCATCCCATGCATGTGGGAGACATATTTTATTTTGACAACCAATTGAATGACTTACAAAATAGATGAATACTCCACTATTATTACTATATTAGAGTTACTTGTGGAAAATATGCATCCAATTAATATATGTAGGAGTTTTGAATCCTTAATTTATCACTTAAGCAATGTGATACTTACAATAGCAAGTCAACTGACTTTTATAATGTAAAATTGATATTTCATTGAAAGCCTTAAAAAATGCACAAACCCTAGGTTCTTAGGGTTCTAAAGCTTAAACCTTTAACACATAAAAATAATAAATGAGCTCTTTCACTGAACACAATAACAAATTTCTTTATTAATAAATTAGCACTCCTTTTGCACATAGTGACTGAATTACAAATACCATCAACTGAATGACATACAATGAATATCAACTGTATGCTTTGATACACTTTGATTCCTTTTGATACACTGATACTATTCTTTGAATATTTTATGCTCTTTGACCCTTGTGACAGATTTTTGGACCCAGTGGACTCTCTGACTCTTATAGGGTTTTTCACCTAAAAGGAGAGAGAGATTAGATCCAAAAATTCTTATGTAACACTCAAATTAGGATGTGTGCAATGTGATATGGTGTAAATGATCTTGAATAAATGCAATTAACTAATTAAGATAATCTAAAATGCATGCAAAAGTGCAGTTTAAGCTATGTTTGAAAACACATTATGATATGCAAACAACTATGAAAATGAAGAAATTATGCAGAACATAAGGTACAAGAGTAAATTTGAGTGCACCTGGAGGAAATATGAGTTATCTAAGGTATCTGGAATGCTGATGAATTTTGCTGATTTTCCACAATGGGACTCATTCACCAAGGGTGGAGAATTAGTCCTCCAACAAGTGAAAAAGTGTCGGGAACTAATTTTTGACAAAATATAGATTTTCATATTTCAAGGGGGACTCTTTCATGAAGGGTGACAAATCAGTCCTCCCAAATATTTCTAAAAAATCAGGAGGCAACTCTGCTACACCAAATTTGGAGATGTCTGAATGTTGGGTTATTGGGGCCAGTTCTGCAAGAAACAGACATAAAACACTCAAAATGCTGGAAACGATGATAATTTGACTTGAAGAGCCTAGTTTACTTAGTTTCCACTTTTTCAACACCTTTAAACCTATTAAATCTACAAAACAAGACTGCAAATAGAAATGCAAAAAGGGGAAAAATGTTGGGGGGTTAGTGAATAGGGGTTTGCCTTGGTCAAACCCCACTTTGGTAATCAAACCCAATATAAATAATTGGAATGAAAAGGAAATGATAAATTAACAACATGAAATTGTGACTAACTTACCAAGATCCTTGTATATGTGAGTCTGAAGTAGAGTTAATGGCTGCTCCAAAGTGCTTGAAAGTGCTTGAGTTAATGATGTAGAATGCTAGAGTGTTTGAAGATTGAATGCTTGAATGTGGAGATTGCTTAATGTGTTAGGAGATGTAAAATGAGGTGAATTTTTTTTTATACAATTCTTGTGCCTTACTATTAGTTCATACCTTATCACAAGCTGACATGAAGTGAATTTGTATAAAATCCAAAAAGGAAATTTGAAATATTTTGAACTTGGGGCCAAGGGGGACTCATTTGCTACCCATGGCAAATGGGTCTCACCTAGGACCTAAAACCATGTGTCGGGAAAAATGTTATGTTTAATGTTGTTTGTGAGGATAAAGTCCAAAAATACACTTAATATAAGGGTGCTGTCACAATAGTGGTTTACAATTCCTGAGAGGAACGAATTTTAGCTGAAATCACATATTTTTAGAAAATATAATGATTTAAGCCTTAAAAAGTTCCATTTTAAGAATTCCAATTGAAGAGGGTTTGATCAAATCACCTTAGATCAAACCCCCTTGGATAGAACCTCGCTAGTTTTAAATCATACCTATAAATGCTTCTCCTTTACACCTATCAAAATGCTGATTAAAATTTACTTTTGATTTAGCTTTTGGGGGATCAAATGAATTCATTTAAAATTTATTTCAAATGATTATGGTATTCCTCATAACAAGCTATCCAATGAATATAATTTTAATATGTTTTGGTTTTGTTATGTATTTGTTTTTAAAGTTTTATTAAACATAGGTTTTTCATCGAAAATGATTTTCTTTGTTCTTCACATGTGGAAAAAAGGAAGATTATAAAAAAAAATTAAAAAATATGAGTGCACCATATATTGAAGTCCTTGATCCAACAAAAAAAATAAAATAAAATTTAGACATATACAAAAAAAGTTACATGTTATATGGTCGCGTTGTGTTTGAATTGTAATTCGTTTGACTTTGAAACTTGATTAAGGAAAAAATATTCAATAAAAAACTATCTAACCAAGTGGAAGCACTAGATATCAGAGTTACAAATCTAAATTTGAAAGAATTAGAATTTTATCCTTCATGGAAAAAAAGTTATGTGTTATACGGTGTGCATCACTTTTGAAAAATGTTGTTTTTAAAAAAAAAAAATTCGTGGGTGATGGAAAAAGAAGTGCAATTTGATTCCAAAAATTTTGAAAAAAATATTTTTAGAATCTACAAACAAAATTTGATGAGACTCTAGTTTGCACCATCTTCAAATTCCTCAAAGTATAGCCGCTATAGGTGCCCGAATGTGAAGATTTAGTTAAAAATAATAATTTTAGTGTCCAGTTTGGCCAAAAATTGTAAACCACTATTATGGGATCACCCATAAGCATATGAGGGTATAAAGTGACAATGTAAAGCATGAGAAGGGTGAAAATAGTGAACATGTACCTAGAAAAGCATGAAATCTTGTTAGAAGACTTTACAACACTTCAAAATAGGACTTGTTGATGAGTGAAAAGGTGGTTTTTAGGTGAAATTAATTGAATAGAGTCTAGAAGAATGTAGAAATGTCTTACAACACTTCACAAAAACTTCACACTTGATGACGTTCTTTGAATTTTAGTACCTAAATAAGCATGTTCAAGCCATGATACATCATAAAATCAAAGAAAAATTGTCCCAATACCATGAAACAAGACCTAAAAGACCATGAAAATGACAAGGGGCCATTTTTCTATGGCACATTTACGCCCACTTTAGTGAGAGGAAAAACTTGCTTCCTCACACTAAAGTAGCCATGAACATCGAGGGAAGGGTTCGAATGTAATTACATTAAAGCAAGATGGAATACAACAAGAAAGAGGGATGATCAAGCCCCCAGGATGGAGATCCCATGGCAAAATAAACATAAGAACAAAGGAACACACAAGTTTTGAGATGAATTGAATGAGGCTTCAATCGTCAATCCAACTAGTTGTGAAAAGAGATCTAGGCTAATTGTTTGAAAAAGAGAATGTGTACTCACTCTGGGGCCACAAAACTTCAAGTTGTCCATGGAGTGAGAAGGCCCAACTGTATACTCACTTTGGGGCCATAGAACTAGTTGTCTATGGGGTGAGAAAGCCCAAAAAGAAGTAAGATACATACGCTAGTTGGTATCCACTCAGAAACACAAAAGTGGCTATGGGGAAAAGTCATGTCACTAGTTGGGCTTCCTACTCAACCATGTTAAAGCTATACCTGTTCGATAACTTTAACAAGGCACCACAAAAAGAAAGGAAAATGTAAGTGTTAAGCTTTAAACAATTTGGCACTACATGCATGCAAGTGTGTTATGCAAGGTGGCCAAGAAATGCAACAGTGTAAAAATGAAAAAATGTAATGTGAAAGATTATTCAAGGGAGTCTTGTTCAGTTTATGCAAGGTCAATCACCTAGGGAACATTGTTTCTAATGTCTTCAAAAGAATACCAATCAAAGAATAGTATATTCACAACTTAGGGGATGCAATGTGTCGCATCAGTCCATCAAGAGGAATGCAATATATTGAGATAGATCACACTTATGAAGGACATCACACCCAATGTCATCCATAAAGTGACAAACACATCATGTAAATGACAAGGCTACACTAATAAGAATGAATGCAAATGAAATAATGGTAATGTATGCCCCCCAATTTAAAGGAATTGCTATACATTGTTCTGTGAGCAATTACTTGAAAGTAGAGAAGAAAAGAAAATATAGAAATAAAATAAGACATAAGAGCCAACCTAGAAAGCTCTATGCCAAGTCATATGTTTCAAAGTTAGGCTACGTCATGTCAAGGAAAAATGAAAAGTGAAGAAATAAGGGAGTTTCCCCCCAGAAAAGAAAGCATACCAAACACATAAGGGATCTATGGATTTGGGGTTATAATTTTTGTTGCTGCAATGTTTTGATTAAGGAGTTTGAAACTATCGTCATTCCCCAAATACACATAGAACTGGAAGAATGACACAAAGAGAGAAAAAACAAAGGAAAATAAAGTTTGTTTTGAGTGAACTTGGAAGAGACATTGTGGTCTCAACGCTTTGCATTGTCCCCAAAAGGAAAACACAAGCGAAAAGAAAAAAAAAGGCAAAAGAAAATGAATAATCTTTTGGGTCAACATGAAGGAGACATTTCGGTTTCAATGCCTTATGTCATCCCAAAAAGGAAAAAAGAAAAGAAAAGAAAAAGTAAAGAAAGGAAAGGATTTTTTTTTGGGTCAACTTGGAAGAGACATAGGGCATCTCAATGCTTTGCGTCATCCCCAAAAGGAAAACACAAAACAAAAAGAGAAAAAGACAAAGATCTTGTGGGTCAACATGGAAGAGACATAGGGTATCTCTACGCTTTGTGTCATCCCCAAAAGGAAAACACAATGGAAAGAATGACAAATAGAAGAATTAAGGTATGAATAGAAGAAGTGTACATCAAACACATGATACAGGGGAACATGGTACACACATGAAAAGAAAGATAAAAAGAAACAAGTAATGAAAATGCAAGTCAACCATTAACTAAGTTATTGGTTTTTCAATCTTGGATATACAAGCGGAAAAATTAATAACATGGTTAAGAGAAAAATGCAAATGCATTACAAAGGAAAAGGCTAACAATCACTTGTATGCAAAATAAGCATGATCCCAAGGGTGAAGATGGAAAGGATCATGCAATAGTGAGAATGAAAATATTCTACAACTATGGCATGAAAGGGCAACGGTGTTTTAAGGGATGAGAGGAAAATAGTCACTATCAGCAAAGTGATACTTTTCTAGTATCTCATTCAAAGTCCAACATGTTTCCGTACGATGTCCAATAATATGATGATATTTGCAATATGGTATATTAGATTCATTAGGAAGAATGACTAGAAGAAAAAAGAGAAAAATACAAAAAAAAAGTGAAATTTAAAAAAAAAAAAAAAATCTAAAAATTTGAAAAGGTGCAATAAAAAAAAAATTGTGAAAACCCAACAACAAGCGCTATTTGTGATAGGTTAGTTTTTCCATCTATTTGAGCACATCGACCATGTGCTTGTGCCATTTTCTTTCGCCATCCATATACCTATCATCAGAAATCTCTGTGTACATATCCTAGCATCACGGTCGTGTCTCACCCTAGACTGGGGAAAAAATCCTAAACTCACTGGGGGCAATAAACTTTGAGCTTGAACCAACAGAAAAACAATAGTAGTACAACACAACCCAAAAAAACTTATCATAGTACAACTCAACATTGAACATCAATCATACAAACATGAACACATCAACCATCCATATTAAATAGCCAAATTAATAAAACCAAAAACACACTTCAAATGGATGATTGTCCTTCTGTATCATGGGTTTATCACTGTGCCATGAATGTTCAACCATTGAACTTTGATTTTTGTTATCATATCTCTAGAGCGAGAAAGGAGTATGATTTTTCTTTGTCTGTTGTCTTTGAGTTGATCATTATTATTGTGTAAATTGTTGCGGGACATGCTCTACAAAGTATCACTAAGGAAATTTTGAATTTGCATAGAAAAATGGTTAACTCTTGTCTGTTTACACAAAAAATACTTAGTTCATCTCATTTTAATTATACCTATATGCTTGTGTTAACTTTCACTATCAAACATCATGGAAGGAGTACTTAGGTCATCATGGTCTTAATATGCCATCAATGCTTGTACTCACTTTCAACATTTTAAAGGCTCAATGATGATAAAAAGCATGACAAATCAGCTATTACAAATGACAACTTTTGAATATGAGATCTACATGGTAGATTAGATTGCATCCATGTTAGCTTGCATTTGTATCTATAGGGTTTCCAAGGCTGCAATAATTTCACAACAATGTTATCTCTAACTCTAATGGATTGAGTACACTTGACATTAAAAAAAACACATCAATCATATCATAATATTTGCATCAGAAAACACAAAAAGACGATCATCACATCTCATTTACGTAATCAAAATCATTTCATATAATTGCATTAGGAAAGTGGTTTAATAAGCTTAAATGAGTGAGTCTCTTCATATTTCCAAGAAAGTTGGGAAATATGCCATGTTTTGTGAAGCTTAACTAAACAAATAATCAATTCATGGCAACCTTCCCACAACTCTTGGAAGTTGGATAGATTCACTCATTTAAGCTTAAGACCCTAGAGGTTCTGAAGTCTTGCAAACACAGTTAAGCATAATCATTTGTATCACATAATCATAATTCATCTTACAAAATGACATCCATATATCATCCTATCATCATTACATCCATACATAATCAGTGTAAACATCACATATCATCACACATCATTTACATAATCAAAATCCATCTCACATAGAATAGGCATAAATCCATAAAGCATATAGAATCATCATGGAATACATAACATAATCATCATTGCATACAAAACATAACCATCATTGCACACATTAAGCATCATCATCACATAAGCATCTTCATCACATAAACATCATCATAGAAATAGGTATCGTCACTTTATCATACATTAATTCATTCATTACATCATATATTTGCATGAGAAAAAGTACAAAAACATCAAATACATCACATACCATTGGCATAATAAAATCAATCACATGTATGATATAGGCATCATTCATAAAAAATCATAGAAAACACATCAGTTACATCATCATTTGCATCCATAACATATCATATCATCAGTTTCATATAGAACATCACATATCACCATAAACATAGAAATTAAATGCATCCATCATACACATCCATTATGAAATCATAGGGACAAATAGATCATAATCATCACCGCATATCATATAGCCTCAAAATCATAATGTCAGAATGTACAAGGATATCCAAAGGTCTAAAGAGATACATCAATATAAAAAATGGTAGTGTATCATAAAGTCTAAAAACAAGAGGAACATCATCAATGTCTGAATTGAATAAATAATTGTATATATCATGTCCAAGATACATGAAAAAATCATAAACTGGAGCTATGTCATGCTCCCCCTAGACGGTGTTGGCATCCTAGGACCAATACCTCCCACTGCACCCAATGGACCCACACCAGGATCTCTTTGATATCTAGGAAATGGATATGTAACACCCACACTAACAGTCTAAGACTGAGACCTCCCTGACTGAGAATGGGCAAAGCTCTCCTACCACTCTGGAGGAATCGCATCATGATACCAACCTCTGTAGAACTAGGCCTCCTACGCAGTATGATGAACCTCTCTGAAATAATATGAGGTACCAGAAACTGTCATAGCCTACTATAGCATCTAAGTGATGACCTTGGCCTACTCCACCCGCCATCTCAGGGCATCCCTCTCAGCAATCAATATGGTAATTTGTCCCTGCACTTGTCCCTACACCTGTCCCTACAGCTGTCCTTGGGCCTATACCTATGCAAGCCAGCCCTGTACCTACTGCACCTAGTTCCTAGCTGCACCCCTCTTGGTCGTCAGATTCTGTATATGTCCCTATGCCTATGTAAGGAGAGCCTATACCTACTCTAATTGACCCTGCAACATCTGAACCTGCACCTGTAGTGCAAAAATTTGTGTCAATTTTTGAGGTGAGGGTAGTTGAACCTCCACATGTTGCCTCTTGCGAGGCACTCTCATCTCACCAACATCTGGCCCTGGTCCTCCGCCACCTCCATCATCTCCCTCATCACTCTCCTCATCATCACCGTCATCACTACTATCTCCCTCCTCCTCACCCTGCTGCTCCTCCACCTCCTCTCTCTGTCTCCTCCACCCATGATCTCCTATTTCCTCCTCTACTAATAATGGTGTTGGCTCATCCAGAATCATAATCTATGGGAATGACCATGTGAACATATATAGGGAATACTCCTCTGATATAGGTGCATCGATGATCTTTGGATGCCCCTCCCAAATGATGACCTATAACCCCTGAAATTGTTGCACTGATGCATCATAAGACAATAGTGTGCCCCACTTTGTAGCATCCTGTCACCTTCAGGAATAATGGGAAACTCCCTGAGGCATCCCCTGTACCTGACCATATTGTCTTAGCACTCTTAGTAGCATGAATCTCTCGTAAATAAAATTTGTTCACCCAATCAGATAAATTGACTGACATAAGAATGGCATCTCCGTGTCATCTTCTGGCCACTTCTCACAATCAACATATGGCCGCCATAACACTAACTCTAAATCATCCAGTATCCTCCAATACTCCAACTTTCCTAGCCTAGTCTGAGCAAGTCAACCAACATAAATATGAACATATGGCCTCATGGGCGGGTGTTGCCTCTCTCTAATTAGCTGACTGACTAGTATATGCTACCAGGCCCAGACCTGGTGCAATGTGACACTACCGATAAACTCACCCTCCACAGATAAGCCACATGGTGTAGATCATGGTTAAGGTGTGAAAGAATACAATAACCCCATGCATATCGAGTGTCGTGAACAATCATGCTCTCCAAGATCCTACCCCATCCAAGTGAGAGTCACTTTGACCTACGGTTAGGACAAATGAACCCTCAAATGAAACTGTCTAGAACATAAGGTAAAGTGGTGTATGTATTGACCATGTCCCTCCACAGAATCTCATACCCACATATATGTTCATCCTGAAATACTCTCCACAGTGCATCAGTCCTGCCCTACTCCCTGAATCATAAAGGACAAGCTCCCCAACAACTTGTATCTATAAAATATGGTAGACATCCTCAGGAGTCACTATGATTTTACCAATGGGAAAATGGAAGGTGTTATGCTCATTGTGCCATTTCTCTACTAAAGCTATTAATAAACCTCTATTCACCCTAATCTGGGGCCTATCGATATGAGATGAAAAACCACATCGTGGAATGATAGCTATCTCGGGTTGCGTCAGATGGTGAATCAACTCCCATATCCTCGAGAATCTCTCTCTGATCCATAGACTAGCCAATGGCTCCTATCATCACAAAATATTACAAATCATCCAATCAAAACAATCACATAAATCGCCCAATTAAATCAATCAATCCAAATCAATCAACCTATCAATCTAAGTAGCTCTGGTGAGACTTCGATCAAATCTCGTTAGCATCCCTCTATCATTCAACCTCACCTATCATGAGGTTTATCAGATCAATCAATTTTAACCTTATCTATCATGAGGTTTATCAAATCAATGAATTTTAACCTCACCTATCATGAGATTTATCAAATCAATCAATTTTAACCTCACTTATCATGAGGTAGAATCAAATCAATCAATACACCTCACCTATCATGAGGTTCATGAATCAATTCAACCTTACCTATCATGAGGTTTATTAGATCAATCAACCTATAATTGATCCTCGCCTATCATGAGGTCAATTATCATTATCCTATCATTGCATCTCACCTATCACGAGATCAATGGACATCTAACCTATTAAACATCATCAACCATCATCAACACAAAGGCTGACATGATTAAACATCATCTACATCAAGGAGTCTAATTAGGAAAATCATCAATCTGGTCTAAAACTTCACCAATGCACTAGAATATTCTTTCTATGCGCTAAAAAACATAATGCTTAAAAAAAAATCATCAATGCGCGAGAACAAAGATTCTATGCATCGGAACACCAGATGCACCATTTCATTTGCTCAATGTGCTGGAATAGGGTCTTGATGCACCACTTCACTCTATGCACTAGATCATCTTATCAATGCGCTAATCCAATTGTCCTAAGCGATAATCTATTAGATGTGCCATTATAGTTAACCAATGTGCTACTTTGGTCTCTCTATGCTCTAAAGTAATTAAAATCCATTTAAATGAAAAAAAATAAATGTGAAATTAATTGCATGAAATACGAGGCAGTTTTTAGGGTACTCACTAGAGGTCTATACATTGTTGGGTGGTTGTTCCACCTGACCCACTCAAACTAGTGCATGTGGTAGGGGATCACCATTCTGCTCCAAGTTTGCACAAGTCACTCTCACTCACAAGTTTTCAAATTAAAAAATGCACAAATGAACTTTCTAATCAACTTTTTAACCTTTTAAGGTTAATTAAGTGGAATTTTATGGGGATGTTTTTTTTTTTTTTCAAAGTGGCCTTAATTAATCAGATCATCACCTACTGGCTTATATATCATTTTTTGAGAGAAAAATTGTTTATGAGGAATAAAATTTTGAGATCATCATCAAATCATCAAAAAATCATCAAAATTTTCAAAAAATTTAAAAAATCCTAAAAATTCCAAAAATTCACCGATTTATCTCCTGAGGGGGCATATATCTGTCATCATGTGAAAATTAGCGTTTGAGGCATCAATTTTTTTTTTCTCGCATTAGTATCAAATTTTTCTTTGAAGCAACGTGTAAACACATTACTTCAAAGAGGGGCAAAATATATACACCTAAAATCGGTCAAGACATTTAATTAATTAAATACTACTTATTTAATTAATATTCAACTACGTATAAATAAATTCTCAATTTATTTACATAGTTCATATCCTTTAATTCTCCAAATCTAAAATCATATTCTTCTAATTTAATTAAATAAAAAAAATTCATATGCTTCTTTTGTTTAATTAATCTTCACTAACCTTGAATTAGGAATTCAAGCACATGTCTACAACTTTTCATTCCACCTCACCAAGGTCACATGAAATTAAATAATTCTAATTTTTACTTAGAACTATCTTCAAACACATGGCTTATTCCTCACACACTTCTTCAACAAACTTTCAAACACATGGTCTTTCTCTCACACACTTGATTCTTTCATCCATTTGGCATGTTGTCTTTGGTTAAGAGATTCCTCCATCCATTTAGTATGTTGTCTTTGGTCAAGGGAACACCTTCTTGATTCTCTCCATCTCCACCATTCATCTCTCTTGTTTGAATATGGACTATCGATCGTTGCCACATCACAAGATGCTTGGAAACGCCTATAAATACGACCCTTTTCCATTGTATTTTGCATCCACATTTGAGTAGAGTTATCATGTAGGAATATCATTTGAGTATTGGGGCATTTGGAGTCTTATAGTTATAATCATGTTTTTCTTTGTATTTGCATATAGAATCATGTTTAGCTTCATATTTAGCATTGTAGAATCACACTTTTCTTTATAGTTGTATTTTATATTAGTATATTCATAATTAGCATCCGAGCATATGCAGAATCATCCTAGCTTCATATCACAGTATTTACATTGTATAATCTAACACAATTATCCATTCATCATAATATCCATTATCAATTTCATCATATAGTTTCATGTAAGAATTTAATTGGCTTGCATGTTGAATATTATCTCGTTTCTCAAGTTTTCATTTTAACAACCATAGTGCACATAGAAATCTGAGGGCCAAATGGTTTATTAAATCCTTGAGAATAGAGGAAAATGAAACATTCTTAAAGATTTTTTTCACTATAAAATAGAGTAGTTTATTTGATTCAAATCTTTGATATAATTCATTTCATTGGTGTTTGTGTTGATTTACTAACAATTCCCATATTTTACACACACAATAAAAATCTTACATTAATTCTTTTTCAGTGGAGCAATGGAGGGACCTTTTATCTTTATCTCTTGTGTGGGGGATTATTTTAGTGGATCATATTTTGTGAGATTATAGTACTTATGTAGAGCATTGTGATCCATATTTTTGTAGTGTACTACATGTCACTCACACATTTATTAATCATAATCTAGAGTTATAGTACTATCTATATTTTCAACTTCACAAGTTTTATTTCCTTTGTCTATTCATGGTTGAGTAGTGTTCCATATATTCACTCATGTTTTGTATCTCTTATCTTGATCTAAATTTCTTGGAGGTTCATTAATTACAATAGACAAAACTTCATCTTCAATATATTTTACAACTTTGACAGGCTTTAGGATTTCTTCATTACCATTTTTGTATCTTCATGGAACATATTTTTGGGAGGTCTTCTCCTTCTCTTTATATTTTTTTGAGATGAGTTTTGTTCCTATTGGTTTTTCTCATTTTTCTTCATTTACGAGAGATTTTATTGTACATGAGTACCTCCCCAAGCCTCATAGTCAGGACCTATTTCTTTGCATCTATTGTAATTTTGTGATCTCCCCAAGTATCACTTAAAGGGGGTGTTAGGGTGAATAGTTTATATATTCCCCAAAATTGAAGTGTACTTAGGTTTATGAGGTTAGATAATATCTTGTCTAACTGAATGTGTAACCTTTCAGGCCTCTAGAGGTTACCTATTTTCTTGGTAGACTTCATGTGCATACCTTTTGAGGTTGGAATACTTTCCATCTCACCTAAAAGGTGACTTTTGTATCTATTCAACACTTGTCGCAAAGGTTGATGACTTGGTAAAATAGGTTGTTGGTTATCACATTCCAAGTGATCCAAAGGTCGACACCTATAGGAAACTTGTCTACTTATTTTTGCTACATCATGAGGTAGTTATCAATCCACATTATAAGTGCATCACGTCTTCCTTTCTTATATATACAAAGTCATATTGTATATTTTAATCAACTCTTTTATCAATCTCTTTGATAATGTGAATCAGCCTCATTATGTGGTGCAAGAATTTTTGTGGAAGTACCAAGTTCTTGTTGTTATGATCTTGTTAGAAATCCTAATAGTATGTACCTAATGTTTTCAAACACTAGAATAGTAACTATTTTAGGACTTCTTATTTGATCTCTTGAACAATTCATGCAATTTAAAGAAAGCTTGATTTGTTCTTGTTTTTTTGCCAAATTTTTTTTTTTAATTATTTCTAAATTTTAGAAGGGTCATGCTATTTCATTTAATTCTTAATTTTCATAAAAATATTTAGGAATTTTAGGAATTAGAGTTTAATTTGAGGTGTTTGTATCATTTTAAATACATGGGTGTCATGGAAAAATATATATCATTTGATTTCATGTCATGGTAAAAGGAATTTCAAAATAATTTTATGTAGGATGATGATGTCTATTTTGAGCTTAAGTTAGATTCATGTACTTGTAAATTTAGTTAAAAATTACATATGGAAAATAGTAAATAATTTGATTATAGGTGTATATTTTATATTATAAATGATCCATAATTATGAATCAAATGAAAATGTACATGTGGTCATCATAGGGAGTATATGTTGCATGAGTAATTCTTGTGGATGATTATAATATCAATGCATTATTTAATGCAATACATAATACATGGATATAGCAAAGGAGAAATTAAATTAAAAGTTGGTCACTCAAATAGGTCCAACCTATAATTTATAAGTTAAATTTAAAACATCCTAATGATAACACAGGGATACAATTTTTTGGTGATAAATAGATTATATGATAATGTTGTGGATGATAAGGAATTAAAAAATAAATAAGTAGTTGCATAAATTATGATAAGTAAAGACGTTGATAAATTAGTATACAAAAAGATCTCAAGTTTGATGGTTAAGAAGATTACTAGAGATGGTAAAATATTTAATGTTGTAGAATTTATATTCTCATTGAATCAATATTTTCATAAAATTTGGGTTATAGTAGAGATTACGACATGATATTTAATTTAATGTCAATGAAAATCTTATAATTTTTTGTGCCTACAATTTGATAAAAAATACTCACATAAATAGAACTAAAAATATGTGAATAAGTGTTGCATGTAGCAATAGATTAATTGCATGATACATGAAATTAGAATGACTAATTTAAGAATAAAAGGCTTAAAATAAGGTGCAAATGTTAAGAATAAATTTTCTATTATAAATCTCAATGTTCTATATTAGAGTGACTTGTACAAAAAATGCAATCTTTCACAAAGAGTTATTGATAGATAATGAATATAAGAATAGTGTTAAGGTACTGAGAGAATTTTGATATCTGAAAAGAATGAGAGCCTTAGTTGAAGATGATGATATAGGGTGCATGCTGATCTAATACAAAGAGAAGGTTTTCATGTATAACAATAAAAAGGATGTTTGTGTTTTGACTGCTTCATATATATAAGCTTAGAGTGCTCTCAAGTATTTAGAATGTGTTTGATAATTTGGGAACTATGAGAAGTTTTCTGGAGTCTATGATATCCTTTTACATAGATGATATTGTGGTAATGAGTGAAAAATGAATGAAAAGGATAGGAGATTTGAATGATAATGACATGTAAGTGGATGAGAGAACTTGCAAAAGGTAAGTTATTTTTTATGAAGAATATACAATAAGTTTATGAAGAATAGTGTGTGTAAGGTGCAATCAAGAAGGATGTAGGGAATTGAAGCAAGAGAGTAGGGAATAAAGATTTATTTTTCATTATCCAGATCTATCATCCTTTTGTATTTGGTATGTTTAGGAGAGTCTTGTGAAGGTGTTGTTTTTTATGTTTACAAAAGGGTGAGTGTTTTTGAATGTGAAATAGAAAAGAGGAGAGGCAACTTTGAGATTATGATTTTTGATGGAAATAGAGTAACCCTTTGAGATGTTTTTATTCCTTTTGAGGTGTTGTGTGCTTTCCATTGAGGCTTGAATGGTTGCTAGTGAGGCTTGTCTGCTAGCGAATGAGGTTTGTTGTATGGATAGTGAGGCATATAATTTGTAAACAATTTTTTGATAAAGCAATTGTTTAGACTAGTTTATTCACCCTTTTTAGGGTTTCCCACTCATAAATATGGTGTCTCATATCTCCTTGATGATATGTTGCTTTGTGCATGATTCATTATTTCTAATTCACATGTCATGTTGTAATATGCACCTCCTTGTGCTTTGTTTATGAAATAAATATCTAAAGTTTTGTATGATGAAAAGTGTTAAGATTTTGAGATTGATTTTATTTGACCACTCATTCACCCTCTTCCTCCTCATAGTGGTCTTGTACTCCAACAAGATTTTTTTTGCATTGGAATTGATTTTTCATTGATGTCAAAGTTTGTTGCATGAAGGATTTTCACTATTGGTTTTTGCTTTGGTATGATTTATTGTTTATTTACATTCTACTTCTAATGTTCTCCATGGAATTCAAGACATTTAAGTTTGATAATTTTTAGACCATCAAAGCTTCAAAGCATAGTATTAGTGCATCAAAATGTATCAAAGTTTATCAAAGCATAGGGTTGATATTCATTGTACATCATTTAGTTGATGGTATTTGAAATTCAATTAGTGTGTGCAAAATAAATTATAATATGTTAATAAAGAAAGTAATTATTGTGTTTAGTGAAATCTCTCATTTAGTGTTTTTATGTGTTAAAGGTTTAAGCTTTAGAACGCTAAGAACCTAGGGTTTGTGCATTTTTTAAGGATTGCAATAAAATATGAATTTTATGTTATACAATCTAATTGAATTGCTATTGTAAGTATGGCATTGCTTAACTGATAAATTAAGGTTTTAAAACTCATGTGTAACTGACCCTTTCTCATTTATAACAGATTGAACAAGTTGTTTGAATCATTTAAATATGGATCAATGGTTATGATTTAAAGTAACTTTGGTGGAAAATTAGGATCAAAGGGTTATGATTTTAAATTTACAATGGTTACTCTCCAATTTTTGAATTTGATAGGAGATGGAATGCCAAAATTATATTTATAGCTTTGTTTCTATTTTGAATATGAAGAGTTATGGTGGATGTTTTGGTTGGCCCCAATTTAGATGGTATGTTTTTTGTCTTATGCATGGAAAGTATGTGTGTCGAGGTTACGTGATAAAAGTAGGTTTTTTGGATATTAAGGTATTGAATACAAGGTTTAAGAATGGGAAACTTTTTTTGATTGGTTATATCTTTTTTGAAGAGAAGACAATACCTTATGACTACAATGTGAAAAATGGAGGTTTTTTTTGGATTGATTATGACTACAATCTTTCATAAAGAGTTATTGATAAATAATTATGTTGGACTACAATACCACTACTTGAAGAGGGGTGAATTAATGCTATACCAATATAAAATGACCTTGAATTAATATTTCACAAGTTTGAACATATAAAAAGAAAGTTTCTAAATAGTTCAACTGTCATATGTTGCATCATGCATGTAAAGCTATCAAGCTTCATTGAACATAAAGAACATAAGAAAATCATAAAAGCTAAAGAAACCATAGAAACTAAAATGTTGAATGATGCACAAGACTAACTATTTGAACATGTAGATCAAGTAGACCACAAATAATGAGAAACCATGACACAATGATTTATGAGTGGAAAACCCGCAAAGGGATAAAAAACCACTTGAGAAAAACTACCTCACTGGCTTAATTAAATCCCACTGATTAGAGAGCCTCACTAGCTACTTTTTGTGTGTCACTAGAAAAGCCTCACTGACTACATAATATGCCTCACTAGCAAAGAAACCTCACTGGTTACAAGCATGCCTCCTTAGAAAATACAACTTTCACATCAATATGTTTCTGTGAATAAAAGGACATAGTATAATTTTTGTTTCATTACAAATCATTTCTTCATTGTCTCATTTTTATTGGAGACTCAAGAACCTATATGTATGTGTATCCAAATACAACCAGTAGTTAAAGTTCTTTAGATCAGTTTTTCAAAATAGATTGTTCATCAATACTTTTAGTATAAACATAATAATGACTCTTTGTAGAGTATAAGTCTCATAACCATTGAACCTTCACATAGTAATTTTGAAGTACTTTCATGTTTGACTCATTGTGTTTGCCTATAATTCCAAGGAACCATGTGCTAAGTGCTAAGTCCATGACAATATTGTTGTCTATGTCACACACCATGGCTTGCTTAGTGATAACCAAATAATATCCAATTTTAACCAAATACAAAACACCATATTCCATTCAAATAATTACCAACTCAAATTGACATCAATGCTAAATAAACACAATGCCGAAGGTCAAAAGTGTCAACAAACTCCCCTTTGGAATTAATGTCAAACAGGTCTTGTCACTACCATCAAAATCTTATCACCTGTATAAACATCAAAAGGTGTTACTGCCAAATTCCTAAAAAATGAAATCATCAATATGACCTTAATATCAAGAATATCACTGTCCAAAAATGAAATCATCAATATCACCTTACTTTCGAGAATATCACTATCCAAGAAATCATATGACCTAAGTAGTAATATGATAAACTATAATAGTTGTAGATTAGCAACACAATGAATTGAAACAAAGTAATTTTCTCCCCCTTTGACAATAGTGCCAAAGGCTGAGGAAAACAAAAGATGATAGAAGATTATCCTAGAAACCAATGCAATAGTATCAAAACAAATAGAGAAATGTGATTAATGATTACCAAATGGATTCCTAAGTATCAACTGTAAGATCACTGTCCATGGTGCAAGCCATGTAGCAACTATAATATCAACCAAGTTTCAAAGAATTAGTAAACAAATTACCAACAATAATGTGTGAATATTATGAAAATGAACCACCAACAATGTTACCAAATGAGGAATATCAAACATCAAGTACTGAAAAAATGCATATCAACCAATACCAACTAAAGTGAATAACCAACATTTATAACCACTGGTAAAGCAATGTGTTACTAAAGGAAAATAAATACCTATGGTTGAACCTATGTAAATGGACCAATTGTATATTTCTCATGAAGTGCATTCTGCGTACAAGGAAGACCACCACTATGTAGTGTAAGAGAGAATAACACTACACATGTACACTATCAAAATGAAAGCATTGCATATTGTCAAAGCATCAAGACTATCATCACAATCATAGAAAGAGAATTTCATAGTCACTATCAACTATCAACAATTTGAACATAGTCATCATTGTCATGGAAAGTTGCTATCAAGAGGTGATCAATTCTAGAAAACTATCCAAAGATGTACTAAGAACCACTTGTATTAAATTCAAAATCCAAAACAACCAATGTAAATGTAAGACTATCCAAAAACCACTACAAACATTCACTATCCACAAGCTACTATTATACTACATGTGCAGGACAACAACACTACAAACAAAAATCTCCAAAGCATTCAAAGCCAACAAAAAAATGAAAAGTTACTATTAAATTTAAATGTGGAATAGCACCAGGTCATTATTAAATATGGATCTATCCTTTCTTTACTGTCATTTCCAAATGTCAAGTAATGTATACTTCAATGTGAAATTAAACTGAAAAAATAAACAAGGCACAAAAAAAAACACTGCTAGAATACCTTTGGTTGGAGTATGCAAGATATGATTAAAATTTAAATGTCACCTCATTATCATGGCCCAAACCACTGTCACTTTTTCAAACATTTTGTTATTTGATTGCAGTCCTCGCTATCTTTGAATAGACTATTTTTCCACCAACTTTATGCAACCATCATTCACATTTTCCTTGAACACCATGCAACTACTAGCAATTTAAAACAATTGAACCAAGCAAGAAAGATGTGGAAAATGATTTTGGTGATGCAAGGGTTCTCTAACTCTTCTAGATTTTTCACCTAAAATGAGAGAAATGGGCCCAAAATGCTAATGTCTACACTTAAGATTAATGTAAATAGGTATGCAATGTATCTAAATATGATGTCCTAAATGCAAAAAACTTAAAAAAAAAGTGATTTATGAATGCTAAACCTAATAAATGCAAAGTGCTGGAAAACACACTATGATATGTAGAACGATGGAATAGATGTAATAAAAATAAATAAAGATGCTAAACAAAAAATGTGCAACTACAAAATGATGAAGATCTAATTGGAGATTATAGAGACCTCTAAAATTCTGGAAATCTTTATTTTTGAGCCAACTGGGATACTTACGCCAAGCTGGACGACTTGGTCTCAGATAAGGGAAACTGCCCAAAAAGTTGTTTCTACCAAATGGGTGTCTAACACTGTCAGAATTCCTAGAAAAATAGTGCAGTTGGACTGAGTCGCCACTATTGGTGACTTAGTCCACTTTGAATTTTTTGTAAATTTGAAAGTGGAAGCGGAAGCCCATAGTCTGCACTTTGTTTTCTAAGGAAAATTTGGATCCGAATCTTCAAAAACACCTACAAAATAGAAGATAATTTGTTTTCTAATCGGGGGTTTTCCTCAGTCAAACCCCTAGTTGGTATTTAAACTTTGAATGGATAAAATCTACATAAAACCCTAGCCCTAAGTGTGTCCAAGAGGAGGAAGTCTAAAAATAAGATATAATCCTATTCTAATGTGTAAGAATAAGATGCATAAATGGATTTAGAACAATGCAAGACTCATTCTAAGAGACATTAAATCACATTAGAAATGAGTCTAAATTATATGGAAGCCTTCCTTAGGCTGGAGATAGAGAGGAAATGGAGGATGGAATCACTTTGAAAACAAATCTTTAGGTGTGATTTGATGGCTAGTTGCATCTCCTCAACCTAGATATCTCCACGACTCACCATAGGCATCCATGATCAACGCTTTGAAATGTGAGATCTTGAACAAAAAGTGAGCTTGAGGACTTGCAAAAACCCTAGTTTTCTACCCTAATGCTTCAACTTTGTTGTAGAAAGACTAATGAATCTTCTTGTGAAAGATATTTGGCTCTTGACTCTTGAATTTGTTTTGTAAAAATGACCTAAAAAACATGTAGTTATAAGCATTAACCTTGAATTATTCATTACTTTAACTGTATAGGCTGACATCCCTCAAGAATTTGAATTAAGTCAATGATTTTCCAACTCAAAAATGGAAAATACCTCAAAAGGGACTAAATCGCCACCCTGGTCGACTTAGTCCCACTAGGGATTTTTGAGGTGGGTTTCATGAAATTTGGGTGGTTTGAATGTTGCTTGTCAAGATTTGTGTGATTTGTGAGTGGAATAGGCCTTAAAGTCCAAAATAATGAGCATTGGGGACCTATAAATGCAGATTTTAAGGGGTGATTGATGTAAGGGTGTCTAAAATAGGACCAAATTAATCACAAAATTGTCTCTTTCTTCAATAGTATACAATTTTTGGTGACACATTAAGCCCCCATTTTAGCACCCATATGAATCTATGTGCATTTGTAAGCTAAAGGACCCTAAACAATATGCTTTACTATAAAAGGATGCTCATTCAAAATATGGGAGAAGGAAGCCCCCAGTGTAGTTATCTATAAGACCAAAACATTAGGAACCACATCCTACAACACAAATGCATTAGTTGTCAAAAATTCCTTTTATCTATCTTCTATAAATAAAATTTAAAGGTATATGTATGCCCCCCTTGATTCTATTTGCTTTATAGAGGTACGATCAAGGTTGCAATCTAACCACATTAAATAAGAAATATCACATCGTAGGACATTCCCAAGTACCATATCACATAATGATAGATAATTGATGATGTTGGGTGTAGAAGCATGATTCCAACACATCAAATGACATCCAAAACATAGTTCCCTAGGACCTAGTTTAATGATTTGACTAAAAAGCACTTTATTAGTTCTTAAGATAGGAAAAACCCCAATGTGATGCATAGTAAAAGAATGGAAATAGTTAAAAGAAGTGAAAGTGAGTATTTGGTCACTTAATATTTAATGTTACCTTCTTATAGCTTGAGATTTATGAGTGAGAAGGAAAAATTCTAAGTAGACAAGGTTAGACACCTACGAGACTGGACGTTCTCTGGGACTAGGTGGTAGACGACTAGCATCAACATGAGGTGAGTCGATTATGCTACCTTTTCTTAGTTATTTTGCAATGATTTAATGATTTTTATGCATATCTAGGTTAATTTATGATCTTGGGAAAAAAAATCACAATGTGTCCCCTTTTTTTCGCAATGTCCAATTTTTTCGCAAAGTGTCCCTTTTGTTCATAAAGTGTCCCATTTCTTCAAAAGGTGTCATGTTTCTTTGGGAAGTGTCCCAAAAGGGGTCTAAAGTGTCTAGGGCCTTTAGGAAAGCACACTACATGGACTTTAGTACACTTGCATGGTAAACAATGTAAGATTTAAACATATTAGATGAGTTTTAGCCCATATTTTGGTAATTTTGATAGTTAGCCACTTGATCATAGCAATGACTAGTGGGGAGACAGTTGAGTTTCTTGAGAGGTTTAGTCCCATCACTATCAATAGAGGAGAAAAAGCATCTCTAGGTTGTGGGTATCTATTAGGTGTACCTCATGGCCCCCATGAGGTACCATGATGCTATGTTGATGGCTCTCTACGACCATTGGGATGCAGATACATGCACATTTCCTCTACTAATAGGGGAGATGATGATCACCTTGCAAAATTTACACCGTATTCTCCATGTTTTGAGTCAAGGAGAGTGAGTACATTTCTAGAGAGACTATACCTTCCATGACTAGAAGGTTGATTTATAGTATTGTCTAGATGGTCCACTTCATGATTATCGGGTGAGAGGGTAGATTGATCTACTGATGTTATTATATTCACGAGTACCAGTGGTTCAATAGATTATGATGCATATGGTAGTACTAGTTCTCTTCTTTGATGGGAAGGTCACACACCTTGAGGGAGAACTAGTCCATTTGATTCGAGGGATAGCAAAGCATCACATAGTGTATGCCTGGGGTTGGTGTATCCTAGCACATTTGTATTATGATCTTGGGAGATTTGTATTTTGAGATGTGGGTAGTATTGTGCTCTGCACACTTCTACAAGTGTGGTGCCTTGATCATATTACATGTACCAGACCAGTCAGCTACTTGTGTGCTACAATTCTAGGGTATCCTTGGGGTTTTAGCTATCCTCTTTGGCGACTATGGAAGTATGGTGATTTGAATTTTTGGAGAGTATGATTTGACTAGATAGAGGAGGATGAAATCCTTTGAAGATATGGTGATTTGAATTTTTGGAGAGTATGATTTGACTAGATAGAGGAGGATGAAATCCTTTGAAGACCTTATCAGCTGACACTACAGTGGCCAGATCATACTAGACAGTTGAGAAGGATGCAGCTAGATAGATTTCTGGTTGGCCAACATGACCACATATTATATCATTTTTATTATGATCGAGTCATGCAAAAATTTGGATAGATTCAGATACCACCCTAGGCACAATCCTCTTTTAGGAGGTTAGTACGAAGTGCTCAGAGACCGTGTGATAGAATGCAGCTCACTCTAGACCATGTGGCTGAGAGTGACTCTAACTTCTCTAATCATAATCAGTCACCCGTCTTTAATGCAGATGACATTGGTTCCATAGGGGATTATTGGGAGTGGTGGATAGTGAAAAAACCAACACCAATATTCTTGATAGATGAGTAAGTGGGAGATGTAGTTCCACTACCAGATGAGGGAGATGATAGAGAGGATAGGGCCAAGGAGACATGCTACAAGGCTAAAGATATATTTATTGTTGTTATTAATGATGAGTATGATGAGGATGGAAATATAGATTATGATGGATAGGAGGGAGAGGAGGAGGATGACGAGGAGGAGGAAGAGGATGAGGAGGAGGAGGAGGAGGAAGATGAGGAGGAGGAGCTACCCTTGAGTGAGAGTGATGAGGCATTAGTTGAGGATTGACATGAGTGGGGAGAGCCTTCTCCCATCTCTATGACAAGATCACAAGCAACAACTGCAACAGGCACCAGTATCTGTAGTAGAGGAGAGGCTAGCGCATCCTCCATGCCCCCTGCAAAGGATGATGTCGAGATAGCTCAACCTACTAGAGAGATAGGTGATGATATTTTATTTTTTTCATGTAATTTTAGTGCCTATTCTCACTATATATATATCAAGATGATGTTTACTAATGATGTATTGTTTCTACCTTATAGGAGTTATGAGAGACTGGAGAGAGTTCTATTGTCAAGTGGCTGCAGAGATAGTTCCTACATCCATCGACGAGTAGGAGATGGACTCAAATTAGGTTCCCCCTCTGATTGTAGAGGAGGATCTAGAATCACTTAGACCATTCGAGCTATTGTCAATAGTGTAAGAGAGTGTGAGGAGATGACTCCACCGAGCTGAGATTGTAGGACAGTCATCCCAAACTCTAGTAGAGGTTGAGAGATTGTGGACATGGAAATTGTACTCCTTTGTAGAAAGTACAATTAGTGGCCTAATTAGGTCCTATTTTAGGCACCCTTGTATTAATCACCCCTTAAAACTTGCATTTATAGGCCCCTAATGCTCATTACTTTAGACTTTAAGGCCTATTTCACACACAAACCACTGAAGTCCCAACAAATAACATTCAAACCACTCAAATTTTGTGAAACCCACCAAAAAAATCCTTAGTGGGTCACCCAAAGTGGCGACTTAGTCACTTTTGTGGTATTTTCCACTTTTGAGCAGGAAAATCTCTGACATAATTCAATTTTTTGAGGAATGTCAACCTATGAAGTTTAAATAATGAGTAATTTTGTGTTAATTCCAATAAATACATGTTTTTAGGTCATTTTTCACATCTCCTAGTCATTTTTACTAATCAAAAATCAAAAGTCAAGAGCAAAGCATCTTTCACAAGAAATTTAATTAGTCTGTCTACAGCCAAGTTGAAGCTTAAGGGTAGAAAACTAGGGTTTTTGCAAGTCTTCAAGCTCACTTTTTTTTCAAAGATCTCACATTGTAAAGGGTTGATCATGGATGCCTATGGTGAATCATGGAAAAATCTATGTTGAGGAGATGCAATTAGCCATCAAATCCATTTTCTCTCTATGTTCAGTCTTAAGGTTTGCATAACATTTGCATGTCATTTGTATTCATTTTTAATGTTGTATGGTTTCTTGAATTGAAATGTTGCATCATTCAATTTCCATTTGGTTATATTAATCTAGCACATTAGAATAGGGTTTTGTCTCATTTCAATTTTTCCTAGTCTTAGACACACTCAGGGCTAGGGTTTTATGGAGATTTTATCTCTCATAAAGTTTAAATACCAACTAGGGGTTTTACTGCAGAAAACCACCCATTAGAAATCAAATTATCTTTTTTTTTTAAGGTTTTTCAGAGATTCAGATTCAAGTTTCCGTCAAAAAGCAGAGTGCAGGTTGTGGGCTTCCATTTCCACTTTTAGATTTGCACAAAATCCAAAGTAGAATAAGTCACTCATGGTGGTGACTTAGTCCCATTGCACTATTTTTTAGGAATGTTTATAGTTTCAAATACCCATTTGGTAGAAACAACTTTGTGGGCAGTTTTCCTGATCTGGGACTAAGTCGCCCAGCCTGGTGTAAGTGTCCCAATTGGCTTAAAAGTCAAAATTTCTAGAATTTTAGAGGTCTCTACAATCCCTAGTCAGCTCTTCATTAGTTTCTAGGTGCATAGTTTTTGTCTTGTATCTTTATTTTGTCATTTACTGCATTTGTTTCATCTTTTTGCATATCACAGTGTGTTTTACAGCACTTTGCATTTCTTAGGCTTTGCATCATTAAATCAATTTCTTTTTAGATCAGTGCATTAGTACATCATAATTAGGCATATTAAAACTCATGTACATTGATATTAAGTGTAGACATTTTCATTTTGGACCCCATTCCCTTTCTCCTTTTAGGTGAAAACCCTAGAAGGAGCTAAAGTAGTGTGGGCAATCCAAAGTTATTGTCCACATTTTGGTGAACCTAACTTTTGAACATATTTACTTATGATTTTAAAAGCATCCTAGGTTATATTTTTATTAGCATTACATTTGATATTGCACTGATTCAATTGCATCTTAGGGTTTTCAAAACTAGACTAGTGAAAAGCTCTTTTTAGCTTGCATTATTGCATTACATTTCATTGCACAATAGTGAAATTTTTCATTTACATTGTAGATTTTCATGACATAGTACCAAACACATAAATATCCATCAGAAAATTTAGAAAAAAATTAAAAATCACCCTATTAGGACTAATTCACCACCTTGGGCAACTTAGTCCCAGTGCAAATTTTGAAATTTTGTTTTCTACATTCTATTTTCTCATTATGTAATCACTGTTAGATTCAGTTGTTGTTTTGTTTCTATATAGTTCTTTTTTATTATACTTGAATCATTAGCATTAGTATTATTCCTTTTATTGGAAATCATGGATAGCATTATATTTTTACAATGTTCATTTTCAGCATTTGTTCCTAGCTCATTTAGATAAGATTCATCAGAAATAAAAATAAAAACTTTGCAACATCAAATGAACCCATCAAAACAATGCTTCATTTTAGGACAACCATATCATCCAAAACTCTTAGTAGTGATGACTTGGATATATTAGATGAAACCTTACAAGGTTTTCTCTCAATAAGTCCATCCACTAAGGCTTGTGATGACAAACCTAAACTAATTCATGACAACTTATCTCCCAAACCCTTTAGTAGTGATGAATTTGGTATGTTAGATGAGGTGCTTGTGGACTTCATTTCAAAAATTTCATCAACTAAGGACCTATTTTTGTGGGAAACTAAAATTAAAATATGTCAATGTAATCCAACCTCAACTTGTCCTTTACCCACCTTCACATCAACCTCAACCTCCATGTAAACCTGAGTTTACCCTTTATCCACCATAACATGATGCTATTGCACACAAACATTACACTAAAAACAATCCTCACCCACCAAAACCAACACAACCTTGCATACCTTTACCCAATACCACACTACCTAGTGCTCCTTGTTTATGAGAGTATGACCTTTTTGAGAAACTTAAGAGAACCCCTACCAAAATATCCCTTTGGGATCTTCAAAATTCACCCAATTATCATTCAATGCTCCAAACAACTTTGCAACAAATAGAGGTTCCTCCTAGTACAAACACAAATGATGTGGTATCCCTTCTCAAAGGAATAAATATAGTTAATGTAGACATTACGTTTCATCAGCATGAGCTCCCTCTATTAAAATTAAGGAAACAAAATGTTGCCTTTAAGATCATTTCCCAATATAATACAATAGGCATTAAGCAAACCATCATTGACAATGGCTCTTCCCTCAATGTGTGCAGTGTGAAACTCTTAGATTTGTTATGTGTGGATAAATCACAAATCAAACTTGATTCTTTATCTATCAGAGGATTTTACAACACAACAAAACAACCCCTAAGTGTAATCACTTTACTTATAACAGTCAGATTGGCTACCTTGAAAACTCCTATTCATGTCATGACCTATGATCTAGCATATAATATTCTCTTGGGAAGGCCATGGATTCATGAGATGCATGCGGTACCTTCAACTCTTCATCGCATAATGAAATATGTCTATAAGAATAAAGTATATCAAGTTGAGATAGACCCCAAGCCTAAAAGTTGTTTGCAACTTGAAATTGGAACAATTCCTCTAAATACTTTAATTCCAACATCTCATATTGACCTTCTTGAGACCAATAAACAAGAATAATAATATGTGTCTAAATTGTTAGATGATGATTGGGGAATATTGGAATTTACACCTTCATTTATGGATGAATACATAATTACCTATAAGGAAGATGAAAAACATAAACAACCAATGGTTATGTCAACTTAGAATTTAGAAGAATATTCCCCTACCTCTATCTTATCTCCTTTGGAAGAAAAATCAACTTACATAACAAATTTTCATGAGATATAGTTTCAACAACCACCCAATCCTAAGGAAATGGAAAGACTTTATGGATGTGGTTATGAGCTTATGAAACAATTGGGATATAATGGAAAAGGATGTGGAAAACATGAACAAGGTATTTGTGTCCCTATTGAACATAATACACAAGAAACAAAGATTGGTTTGGGATATTCTTTTTCTTAGACAACAAAACCAACTCAACAACCATCGCTCAATATCAACACCATCACATGTAAACCAAGAACCACGCTTATGCAAAAATATCCTGAATTTCCTTATATGAATTCTCCACCATTTTGGGAGTATGTTGAAAGTGATGACTGATGAGCCCAAAATATGCTCATAGTTTGGATATTATGATGAACTTTTAATGCCTTTACTTTTTTTATTCGTTGTTGTTTAAAACTCTTTTGAAACCTTTTATGGGGATATCCTATAGCAAAACATTTGCATATTCCTATAGCTTATTGTGTTGACTTGACTACATTTATTACCCCGTTGACTCCATAAATGACTGGTATATTGCATACAGTTTTTGAATGATGAAATAGATTTAAATGTGTGATTAATAAACGGATATTGTGTATGTGCCATACGCCTTTTGTTTCGCATATGTTACCTTTTATTTCGCAGGTTGTTGAAGAATGATTGAGTCAAGCGTAGCTGATCTTGGCCTTGCAGTAAAGTCCATTTCCTGCATGACTTCGAGGAAGCTTCGGTGAAGACTCTTTGACCGAAACCATTGGGAAAGATTTTTAATGACAGTCAATCTGGAAAGAGTGGAGCGCTAGATTCTCTCTGGATCGGGTTGAACACATAAATTCATTTATGAAGTTTGTTCCTTGATTCTGGGATACACTTTACTTCCACGTGTTTCTTTGATAGGGTTAGTTAGTTAGTTGCTCTCCTAATTTTAAATAAAGTACTCCTCCTGCGCGAGTGAGAAGAGAGATGATAGTTAGAGTAAGATAGAAGCATAGTGATAGAAAGATAGAAGATATCATTTAAGAGTCAATATGATAATGAAAAGCAGAATCTATTTGACAAGAGACAGAGTTTGTTGTTAGTTTATATCAACAAAGCAATGTATACCATTATGTTTTCATGAATAAAGTTTGATGAAGTTTTGAGTTCAGCACCTACGTAATCAGTAGATGCTTGCGAAGGGGGCCCACTTACTAAGTATCTGTAGCTAGTTAGTTAGCTATTCTTTTTTGTTGATCTTCAGTTAGCTTTCATCTTTGAAGTTTTCATACAAACTTAGTCTTGTATTGCTCCTGCAGCATAGGGAATCCATCTGTGTGCCTGTTCCTATAGCATAAGGCCAGTTCATAGTTTGTGTTTCATTCATAGCTGTTATGGTTTCTGTTTTAATCAAATCATAGTTGAGTTAAAGAACTTTGCATTACCTTCCTGTAGCGTAGATAGAATTCCTTCTAAGTATTTATTTCTGCTAAGTTTTGACCGAAACCAATTCTTAGTGCATATATTGTGCTGTGCCATTTAAAGTATACGTCCCCTGGTTTTACAAGTAAATGAACGTCCATAGAGAGATATTAGTCACCTGTTGGAATGTCCAATTCCCAGGAAAGGTTTTACTATGATTTTCATATCTTTTTGTGGGCACGACCATTTTTGGCACAGCTGTCAAGGATGGCGTTAAGCTAAGGATTTGTCAGAAGTCATTTTTAGTATTAGTTTAGTTTGTTAGTCAAAATTTTTTAAAATCTTTCAAACCACCATTCATCATATTACATGCATAGAAGAAGAAGAGACGCATTGGGAAGGTTCCTCCCTGAAAACCTGTTTGTTGAACTACCATTTGACCTTGTTGACAATGAAGCTGAGGAAAATCCATTCGCTCTGTTATTCCAATAAGCAAACATGGCAAATAATCCACCTCCTGCTTTTGAGTTTCCCATTGTTCCCCAATGAGATACTAACAATCTTAAGAATATACCTTCTTCAGTACTTCCAAAATTCTATGGCCTAGTCACAAAGGACCCTGAAACTTTTTTGTTTGAGTTTGATGTCCTCTGTCACAGTTATGACTACAACTCAGACGCTCATAAACTAAAGTTATTTCTTTCCACCTTGAAGGAGGGAGCTCTCAGATGGTTCATGAGTCTGGGAAGAGGCGTTGTTGATAGTTGGGTAGCCATGCAGACGAAATTCCTTGAGAAGTATAAGAAATATTGTAAGAGTGCTAGCGAAGGTGATGACATATTCCAAATTCAGCAGAAGGAGGATGAAAGTCTAGAAGATTATATTTCCAAGTTTTTTTTTTCACTAAAGAGGAACTCAAACCATACTCTCAACGAGGACTCCCAGAAACTACTATTTCTAAGGGGAATCAGTGATGCCTGTATAGACGCCCTAGACCTGATGGGAGGAGGTGATATAACCCAACTGCCTTGGGATGATATAAAAAAAAATGTCTTAACTACTCCTAAGCAATAGTTAAGAAAGGTCGAGGTCATCATGCTATAGTGGGGAAGTCTTCTTCTGGTGGAGTTTCTTAGATGGAGATAACAAATTTGCTGTCTGACTTCAAGCAGGACATCATTAATAATATGGCTACACAACTGGACACTATGCAAGCTCAGAAGAAACATGAGGAAGCTCAGGCAGTTTTGACCGAGTTCTGTCCATATTGCAGACAAAAGAAGCATGACTGCAGATGAAAGATGGTGGCTAATTTAGAAGCTAAGAAACTACCTATTGACTTCAAGCTAGTAGAAGGTGATGATGATCAAGTGTTCTTTGTTGTGCAAATGAGACCATGGGCCCAAAGACAAGGTATGCCTCAAGATCCTTTAACTTTTGGTAATCCTTATTCTGGCTATAATAACTAATGGCAACATGCATATGGACCACCACCACCCTGGAATCCACCTCAACCAACTTGGCCTAATTATCAGACCCCACAATGGAAATCTCCTCAAGTAGGTTGGCAATAGCCATAAGGACAATGGACCCCACCTTCAGGTAATTGGCAGCAAAATCCTCAATGGAGAGGTCCTCAACAATGGCAAAACCAGTCCTCTGGATTCCTGCAGCTTCCACAGCCGCAACCACAGGCCCTTATGCCACCTCTTGCAGCAACTACCACAAATATTGGACCTCCAAAACAAATGCCTTTGCCTGCCCAGATGTTGCCAAATCCTAATAATAGGTAACAGCAGCAGCCACAACAGCCTACGTATCTTGTCGAAGCCAACCAATATCAAGCTTATGCCTTAGACATTAATGACATCCATTTAAGGTCTGGAACCACTTTACCTGCTCCAAAACTGCCTCTAATTACTAAAATACCAGATTCTTCCCTTGAAGAATCTACTGCACCTGCTGATCCTAATGAGCATATGCCTATACTTGATACGGTTTCTAAGGAGCCTGTTTTGCAAAATCAAGACAAACCACTTTTTCCTCAGAGGTTGTAAAGTACTGCATTTAAATCCATGGAAGAACCCACTTTTGACATTTTGGATCAACTCAAAAATGTACAAATTCAAATCCCCTTATTTCAGGCTATTAAAGATGTTCCCATTTTTGGAAAAGCTATTAAAGAGGCATGTTTGAAGAAGTCTAGATGAAAGAAAAATGATCCCCAAACAATTCATGTCTTAGGGAAATTGGCTGATATAATGTTGGGAAATGTAGTCATCCCAAAGTATATTGACCCTGGAAGTCCTATAGTGCAAATACATATAAATGGCCAAATTGTAAAAAATGTTTTGATTGACTTAGGTGCTACCATTAATGTCATGACAAAGCATACTATGGACTCCTTGAACATTTCAAATATTAGGTCTACACCCACAGTTCTGTAACTTGTAGATAGCTCCACAGTTAAATCTGATGGGATGGTGGAAGATGTAATTGTCACTCTTGAATCTTGGGAGTATCCAACTTATTTCACAATATTATCAGTAAAGGAAAATTTAGGAGGGTATCTAGTTATCCTTGGTAGACCATGGTTAGCAACTGCTGATGTTTTTATAAGATGTCGTTATGGAGATATGACCATTTCTGATGGACAGTCCACAAAAAAATTGGCTCTGTATCCACCTGCTAGACCTCAACCAGATTTGTCCCAACCTGTTTGGCCAGATGAGGGGGAAGAAACTAAAGAAGCCAATTCTTTGACTCAATTAATGATACTTCAAAATGATCCATTCTCACAACTTCAGAGTGAGGATGTTTTGCTTTTTCAAATTCTATAGTACAACTCTGATACAGGTAGTTCATCTGATCCAAGTGGCAGCCATCTACAATGTTTCCTGCAACAACCAAATTCTGAGAGTTCACTGTCTAAACTTCCAACAATTTTCAATAACTTGCTTCCACAAGAGGTACAAACATCACCTGTAGATTCTATGAGTAATCTCACTAAGTAGATAGAATTGTCTCCAGGTGTTTGAATATCAATAGCAAGCTGTCACAATCTCAACAGGCTATCTTATTAAAAATGCTACAAGATAAGCATAAAGCTTTTGCATGGGAATATGGGGACATATAAAGAATAGATCCTCGAGTTTGTACTCACAGGATATATATCAAAGAAGATTGTTTACCAGTTAGACAACCTCAAAGAAGAGTAAATCCAACACTTAGAGAAATAGTTAAAAGTGAGCTTCAAAAATTGATTGGTGCTGGTTTTATTTATCCAATCTTTGACAGTCAATGGGTTTCTCCATTAGTTATAGTTCCCAAGAAAGGTGGAAAATGGAGAGTGAGTGTAGATTACAGAGAGTTGAACACTGCCACTAAAAAAGATCACTTTCCACTACCATTTGTAGACCAAGTACTAGACTCACTGTCTGGAAAAAGATATTTTTCCTTTTTGGATGGTTACAATGGGTACAATCAGATAAAAATTGCCCCTGAAGATCAAGATAAGACCACTTTTACCTTTCCATGGGGAAAATTTGCTTATTCGATCTTGCCTTTTGGTCTATGCAATGCGCCAGCAACATTTCAGAGAGTAGTAATTAGTATCTTTGTTGATATATCTCATGACTGTATGGAGATTTATATGGATGATTTGACTACCTATGGATTCACATTTGAAGAAGCACTAGTGAATTTAGAAAAGGTATTGAAAAAGTGCAGAGAGCAAAATTTGTCTCTAAACAGTGAAAAGTGTTTTCTAATGATGGAAGAAGGTATTGTTCTAGGTCATCATATTTCAAAAAATGGAACTCAGGTTGACCCTACTAAAATTGAAGTTATTCTGAATTTACAAACTCCTGCAAAACAAAAAGATGTCAGAAGTTTCCTTGGCCATGCAGGGTATTATAGAAGGTTTATAAAAGATTTCAGTAAAATTGCCAGTCCACTTTATGCCTTGTTAACTAAGGATTCTCAATTTGAGTGGACAGAAGCCTATGAAAAATATTTCCTGCAACTAAAGGACTTGCTTACTCAAGCCCCTATTCTTCAAGGTCCAAAATGAAATTTTCCTTTTCACATACATGTTGATGCCTCTGATTTTGGTATAGAAGTACTCTTAAGTCAAAAAGAAAATTCAATTGAGCATGCTATCTACTTTATCAGCAAGAACCTTCAAGGTCCTGAGCTCAACTATACTATTACAGAAAAAGGAATTGCTTGCAGTAGTGTATGCTTTGAATAAATTAAGGCATTATATCACAGGTTATCAGATATTCATCCATACTGACCATGTAGCAATCAAGTATCTGATGAACAAACCTGCCATTTCTGGTAGATTGGAAAGATGGCTCCTGTTGTTACAAGAATTTTACATTACAATAATTGACAAACCAGGAAGAGCTAATGTTGTAGCTGACTTTTTATCAAGACTTCAATCAGTTGCACCTGATGAACACGAGGTCATTGATGATAGGTTCCTAGATGAACACTTGTTTTCCATTGCTGCACATACACCATGGTATGCAGGCATTGCCAATTATCTAGCAGCAAGCAAAATACCAACCCACTTTTCTCCAAAAGAAAAGAAATTGTTAATAGAGAAAAGTTTTAACTTTTCATGGATTACAAATTGTATGTTTTATACTGGACCTGATCAAGTGATGCAAAGATGTGTAAGAGAAGATGAGACTTATGATATATTGCATGCTTGCCATGATGAACCATGTGGGGGACATTTTGCATCAAAAAGAACATCAATGAAGATTCTTACAACAGGGTACTACTGGCCAACATTACACAAAGATGTTGTGGCCTATACAAGGAAATTTGACAGATGCCAATGTATGGGAAGACCAACCAAGTCAGATGAAAAGCCATTATATCCACAAGTAATAGTCACCCCTTTTGATAAATGGGGAATAGATTTTGTGGGACCAATTGATCCACCATCAAATGGCAAGTCATACATTCTAGTTTGCACGGACTACGTAACAAAGTGGGTTGAGGTAAAAGTTATGACTCATGCTCAAGATAACAAGGTTGCTCAATTTTTGTATGAACAAATTTTTACTAAATTTGGAGTTCCCAGAGAGCTTGTAACTAATCAAGGAGCTCAATTCACATCGAATCTGATCACTGTACTAATGAATGACTATAAGATCAAACATAGGAAGTCCAACCCCTATCACCCTCAAGCCAATGGTCAGGTGGAGGTAACAAACAGGGAAATTGAGGCGATCCTAACAAAGACAGTGCAACTCCATAGAAAAGATTGGAGCAATCGACTTCCTAAAGCAGTTTGAGCCTACAGAACTACATGGAAGACAACAACTGGGTTTACACCTTTTGAGCTGCTTTATGGGAAAACAACCATGTTGCGCATAGAATTTGAGCACAAAATTTTGAGGACAACTTTTGAACTCAATATGGAAATATCTGAAGCACAGAAGGACCATCTCCTACAGCTAAACGCTTTGGACGAAATGAGAAAAGTAGCCCTGCAACACACAAAAGCAATCCAACAGCAAATGAAGAAATGGCATGATCAACACATCAAAACCAAGAAATTTTCTGTTGGTGATTGGGCTCTATTATATGATTCTAGATATCAAGAGAACCAAGGTAAGCTCACAACACACTGGCTTGGCCCCTATGAAGTTGAGAATGTGTTTGACAATGGAGCTGTACAGTTGGTGACAATTGATCCAGTCCATTTCAAATTGCTAGTTAATGGCCATCGACTACAGTTGTACCATAAACTAGTTTCAAAAGAAGAATTCATGCAGCAGTTCATTCAGGTTCCTCCCGCTACTCTTCTATAGCCGAAGGCTTTAGCCTTTCTCCTACAGCTTCACCGTAATTATGAAAAAAGCATGCTCATAATAAAGGTTTTTTTTAAAAAGGAAACCCCTTTTTCTCCATTCTCATTTATCGCCCCATCTCACTTCTTTATCTTCCATCAATCTATCCCATCCATCAATTCCATTCATTCATCTCATCTACCCACATCACCCATCCACTTCATCCATCCGCATCACCCTTAATTAAGATATCATTCCCAACTGTCAACTCATGCAGACACCGTCATCTTTCTTCACACGTACATACAAATATCAAAGGTACGCTATATCTTTTGTTATTGCATATTTGATTTATTTTATTCTATTCATTTACTGCTATGACAGTACCAGTCATTCTTACCTGATCTCCGCCTATTTTTTATTACATGTGAGGACACATGTCATACTCTAAGTAGGGGGTGGGGTAATCCACCTTTTAAAACCTGTCTTTTCGCTGCTGCTATAACTGCACAAATAACCTTTCTTATTGTTTTTCTGGTACTTTCCAAATATGATCACATGTCTTTCTTTATTGCATGGTTTTCTTGTAAATTATGATTAGAACTACTTGTTCAAAAAGTTTATTTTTGGAAAAGAAAGAAATGTGACGGCGTGACAGAAGAAAAACCAGAGTAGAAAGGGAAACAGAGAATTTGAATTTTTAACAAGTAATTGAGTTTAGCTAGGGGAAAACTATGAACATGGGTGGTCAACTGGTGCGACATGAGCCTGTAGCTCATGAATTATTATTGCAAAATCCTCAAATAGTCCATGCATTCAGTATCTGTGGATGGTTAAACTATTTCTTGAGTTTAAATACTTTTGATGAGGAGGCTGCTGGAGAATTTTTGAGAACCCTTTCTGAAGGGGAAGCCACTGTATGGGGTCTAACGATTGTTGCAACTAAAGATAGAATTGCTGAAGTAACTAGGCTTCCAGCCCTTGGAGAAAATTTTTCTTTAGATGCTGTCGCTGTAAGGGCTAAGTTTTCAATGCCCACTGATGGACCTTTGGAAGTCTCCAAGTAGGGATGCAAGTGGGTATCGTTGCCTCCTCCTTATTTAGAATATGCCACTTACATAATCAGGTATTTAACCTATGAAAGCCATTTCTCCTACCTGCATTTGTATCATTTCAAATTATTAAGTCATATGAGGCATGGGTTAGTTGTAAATGTTTTGAATTTCCTATTAAAATTTCTAGAACAAAGTGCCCACATAACCCAACAAGGGAAAGATAATTCTATTACTCACCATGGCCTTATCAAATTACTGATTGAACACTTTTTGAGAGATGTCTCACCTCTTTCCTAGCAAAAATTTGTTGCCCAAAAGAGCTTGAAAATTCCACAACCCCCTAGGGTACTTACCCCATGGCCTCAGAAATAGAATAAAGAAATTGCATCTACCAGTAGAATAGGGCAAGGGTCATCTACTCCTGTAGCACCTGGTCCTGCAGCTCCCCCATCAGAACCCTCTGCTCGGGTACAAACTAGGTCTTCCACTAGAAGAAAGAAGGGAAAAACAAAGGTAGGTGAGTCGTCTCGGGTAGAATAAACCCCAGAGTCTTACCCTCATTCTCAGAAAAGGCAATGCTCTTCTCCTGCAACACCTTCCCTTGCAGCCGTCTCTCCTATAGCAACACCTGTTGCTAACACCAATTCACCATCATCCTCTGGTAGGGCAGAGCCCTCTAAGCAGACCAGAAAAAAGGAAGGCTACCAGAACATCTCCTACAGCCGCACCAGTTCCAAGAAGATTTTCCACAAGGAAACAATATAAGACCTCCCCTGCTTCACCTCAACCAGAGGTTATTGTAATTTCAGAAGGATCTGTAGGGTCTGAATTTGATATTTCTCAGAATGTGTCTAGAAATGCTGCACAAAGTTCATTCGTTCCTGAAGAGGAACAAGTTGAGACAAAGGAAATGGTGCATAATGAGAAAGGGTTACCAAATCTTGATGACTTGGCTACCGCTGCTATGCAGTTTTCAGAGGAAACATAGTCTTCTCCACTGTAACAACAAGAATTCATCTTGCAGCAAGAGCAGGAACTGACTGAATAATTGAATGTGCCTAGTGAAGCTACATTTCACCCTGCAACTTGTAAAGCCATTGTTGTTTATAAGAAGATGTTTTTGTTTGAGTTTCTGGAATATGTCAAAGCTAACTGGGAAACAGTTACATTACAAACCCTAACTTTCTGGCACATAGCCTAGACTGACATGCAAAAAAGTCTATGGGAGGTAGAAAGGAAGAAACTGAAAAAGGAAATTGAAAGTCAGAAGCAGGAAATTGTTGAGTTGAAAATAGATGAAATGTTAAAAGTAACTGGTCAGATTATGGAATGCAGACCACCACCCAGAGTTTATGATTTGTACCTTAAAGAATAGTTCTTATGGTTCCAACTAATGAGAATTTCTAGAAATCAAGATCCTATACTTCACACTGCTCAAGAATTTTACGTGGCATACCAGGCAGCCCCTAATTGGTTAAGAAATTCTCTGTGTGAATTTTATTTACACGGTTTCTTAATTCCATCTGAAATAGAATGAAACCCTTTTCTGTATATTGGTGATATCCATTTGAGATCATTTATGTTATGGGTAGCAAATGAAGCAAATTATGGCAGGCAATGGAAAATATATGAGGAAGCTAAGAGAAATGAGCCTGTTCCATTATGCTCTCAAAGTTCAAACCCCCATGCAATGTTGAAAGACTGGTTTGCTCTGACATATGGCATTAATAATATTATAGCTAGAGAGAAGATATTTGATATCAGGAAACAGGTATATGATGAATTTTAGGAACAGTCATATTCATTTTGGAGACTGGCATACACTAGAAGTGAGAAAAAGGTGGGAAAGATTAACTGTTGGACTAAGAAGATCCGAACATCACAGTCCCCTAAATTTGACAACAACTCTTAAACAATCAAGCATATATATACAGTTGGGACTTCAAGAGATATTTGAACTGTGGTTGCCATTGACATTCAGACCTCCTGTGCTAATGTGGCCCCTTTATCCTTATTAGGCTACCAATCTTAATGATGATTTAGAAGACCCTAGGTATGAAAGGTGCTAGGCTTTCAGAGGAATTTATTATAGGTTTGGAACTCCATTTCAGAGTCATGCAGCAACCACTGACTTCAGAGAAACCACCAGGAAAGTTAATGTTGGAGGACCAGCATTAGGCTAAGTAGGGGGCAGTGATGAGCCCAAAATATGCTCATAGTTTGGATATTATGATGAAATTTTAATGCCTTTACTTTTATTATTCATGGTTGTTTAAAACTCTTTTGAAACCTTTTATGGGGATATCCTGTAGCAAAACATTTGCATATTCCTGCAGCTTATTGTGTTGACTTGACTACATTTATTACCCCGTTGACTCCCTCAATAATTGGTATATCGCATATAGTTTTTGAATGATGAAATAGATTTAAATGTGTGATTAATGAATGGATATTGTGTATGTACCATACGCCTTTTCTTTCACATCTGTTACCTTTTGTTTCGTAGGTTGTTGAAGAATGATCAAGTCAAGCATAGCTGATCTCGGCCTTGCAGTAAAGTCCATTTCCTGCATGACTTCGAGGAAGCTCCGGTGAAGACTCTTTGACCGAAACTGTTGGGAAATATTTTTAATGAAAGTCAATCTGGAAAGAGTGGAGCGCTAAATTCTCTCCGGATCGGGTTGAACACATCAATTCATTTATGAAGTTTGTTCCTTGATTCTGGGATACACTTTACTTCCACGTGTTTCTTTGATAGGGTTAGTTAGTTAGTTTCTCTCCTGATTTTAAATAAAGTACTCCTCCTGCGCGAGTGAGAAGAGAGATGATAGTTAGAGTAAGATAGAAGCATAGTGATAGAAAGATAACAGATATCATTTAAGAGTCAGTATGATAATGAAAAGTAGAATCTGTTTGACAAGAGACAGAGTTTGTTGTTAGTTTATATCAACAAAGAAATGTATACCATTATGTTTTCATGAATAAAGTTTGATGAAGTTATGAGTTTAGCACCTGCATAATCAGTAGATGCTTGCTAAGGGGGCCCACTTAGTAAGTATCTATAGCTAGTTAGTTAGCTGTTCTTTTTTATTGATCTTCAGTTAGCTTTCATCTTTGAAGTTTTCATACAAACTCAGTCTTGTATTGCTCCTGCAGCATAGGGAATCCATCCGTGTGCCTGTTCCTACAGCATAAGGCCAGTTCATAGTTTGTGTTTAAGTCCTAGTTGTTATGGTTTCTGTTTTAATCATATCATAGTTGAGTTAAAGAACTTTGCATTACCTTGTAGCATAGATAAAATTCCTTCCAAGTATTTATTTCTGCTAAGTTTTGATCGAAACCAATTCTTAGTGCGTATATTGTGCTGCTCCATTTAAAGTATATGTCCCCTGGTTTGACAACTAAATGAACGTCCATAGAGAGATATTAGTCACCTGTTGGAATTTCCAATTCCCAAGAAAGGTTTTACTGTGATTTTCATATCCTTTTGTGGGCACGACCAATGACACTTTAAAACAAATGGTAGGTGCTATTGATAAACCATCTTCTTCGAAATGAAACGTTACCTCCACTATGATAATGATAATGTGAAAACCATGGAACCATATGGTCATGAATCTCCTAAATCAAATTCCATCCCCCTAGGATATACAATTGATATACCAATGGATATAGACGATAAAGAAAAAATCATTAAAATTGGAAAGTACCTCGATGATGAAGAGCAAGAGGAAACTATAGTTTTACACATAACATTGTTACGCTAATCCTGTTTGACAAAATATATGAAAAATGAATCCTAAGATAGCCTTGCATGTTAAAGGAGAACTTGAAAAAATCCTTCACGCAGGCTTCATTCGAGCTATTGATTATTCTCCTTGGATCTAAAATATTGTTGCAATTGCTAAACATGATAATTGTATTAGGATATATATAGATTTTCATGACTTGAATAAAGCATCCTTAAAGGATGATTTTCCCCTTCCTAATAATGACATGATCATGTATTCAACTATTGGACATTAATTATTGTCATTCATGGATGGATTTTTCGGTTATAATCAAGTCTCCATCAACCCACAAGATCAATACAAGACAACATTCACAACTATTTAGGGAACATTTTGTTGGGTTATGATGCATTTTGGACTAAAGAATGTAGGTATAACATATCATTACATACATAAAATATTGGAAGATTTTGTTGATGACATCCTTTCCAAGTCCTTAACATGAAAATACAATGTGAATGTCCTTTGACAAATATTTGAACTCATGCATAAATACAACATGAGACTAAATCCAAAAAAGTGTCTTTGGAGTAGACATTGGAAAAACTTTAGGGTTTATCATATTTCATAGAGGCATAGAGGTGGATAGAAAGAAAATTGATGCTATCATAAACATGCCACCTCCTAGGAACATCTCTCAATTATGCACATTACAAGGAAAAATTCAACCCATCTATCATTTTGTCACTTCTTTAGCTGATAGAACATTACCTTTCACACATCTTCTCAAGAAGGATGTACCTTTTGATTGGAATGAGGATTATAAATAGGCCTTTGAGACTTTGAAGGAATACCTTGGAACTCTACTTGTTTTATAGCCTGCCATGCCAAACAAACCATTCATCCTTGACATAGCTGCCTCTACCCATGCTCTTGTAGAATTATTGGCTCAACAAGATGACAATGTAAAAGAGCACCTTGTTTATTACATTAGTCCAACTTTAATCGATTATGAAACCTGATACACACAAATAGAAAAACAATGTTTAGCCCTTGTATTCACTACTAGTAAATTGCAACATTATTTACTAATTTCTGAAATACATACATCATAACAAAATTTGATCCTCTTAAACATTGTTTTCACAAAATAGACTTCTCAGGACGTTTAGCTAAATGGGTTATGTTGTTGACTTAATTTAACCTTAAGTTTTTTTTGCAAAAACTAATTAAAGGCCAAGACTTGATCAACCAATTAATTGATGCTCCTTCTCATTTAGCATTACCTAGAAATGACTAGATTTTCCTGATGATTACATGCTGACAACACACATTTCTACATGGGAATTATACTTTGATGGATCCAACTATAGAGTAGGCTCTAGTGCTAGCGTAATCTTAGTTCTTCCCGAAGGAAAGCCTATTCCCATGTCATATCGACTCAATTTCCTATGTATGAATAATATGGCTGAATATGAGGCATTAATTGTTTGGTTGTGTGTCGCTTTAATCATGGGTGTCAAAGATATCAAGATCTTTGATGATTCACAATTAGTATTTAAACAAATCAATGGAACATATCTAACCAAACATGATAGATTATCAAAGTACAAAGATCTTATCATGCATTTTTTAGAGAAATTTTAGACATTTAACATTAATAATTTCCCACAAAAAGATAACCAGCTTATGGATGCAATGGAAAGTGTTGCCTCTCTTATTTCTCCCCAAGATCATTCAAAAGATTTCATATTCACAATTCACCCTATTATGAAACCTTTGGTTGACGAAAATATTGAAGAGGCTTTAACAATAGATAAAGAAAACTCAAGTGAATGGTATGATGCGATATTCAACTATTTGAAAAGTGGTACCTTTCCTGAGCCAACAACTAAAAACCTTTGTGCTCGTTTGTGAATTCTTTCATTTAAATATGCCATCTTCATAGATGTGTTATATCAAAGGTTGTTCAATGGTATCTTATTTCGATGTTTGAACAAATCTGAGATCCCTCTCGCACTTCACCAATCCCATGAAGGTGCTTGTGGTGGACATTTTGCAGGAAAAACATTGATTCAAAAAATTATCCGTATAGGATATTATTGGTGCCACATGGAAAATGATTTCTTTAATTATGTCTAAAAATGTCATAAATTTCAAGAACATAGAAATTTGCATCATGCTCCTGCTAGTGAGATTCAAACTCAGCTTTCGATATGGGCCTTTGCAATTTGGGGATTGGACATCAAAGGAAAATTTTCACCTACTTCTTCCACTGAACATACCTTTATTATCACTGCAACTGATTATTTTACAAAATGGGTAGAGTCCATTCCTCTTTGATCTATAATAGCTAAGGTGATATTTTGTTTTATTCTAGAACACATTATTTCTTTCTTTGAACTTCCTTTCACATTAATTTTTAATAATGGCCCAACATTTAAGAAGAATGATGTGAAGAAATTTTAAGAGACCTTTAATATCCAACATCATTTTTCGACACCTTATTCCCTGTAATCTAATGGTCAAGTTGAATCAATTAATAGAGTTCTTGAACAAATCTTGAAGAAAACTATTAATAAGAACCATAGGGATTGGCACACACAATTACATTATGCACTTTAGGATGACTGTACAAGTGTTCGATCTTCCACAAGAGCCATACATTATTCTTTGGTCTATGGTAGTGAAGCAATCATTCCCTTAGAATTAGAAATCCCTACACTAAGAGTGGCTCTTCAAGGAATTTTTGACGATACACATTATCAAAAACAATGATTAGATCACCTGGAGATGCTCGATGAACAACATATTAAAGCTCCAGAACATCTTCAAGCTTATTACAAATCAAAACATAATCATTACAACCTTAATTTTATCCATTGATCCTTCCAAAAGGGTGACTTAGATCTATTTGCTAATTAGCATAACGTCAATGCCGACCCAAATGAATGTGAAAAATTCAGTTCTAATTTCTTAGGACCTTATATGGTTGACATAGCCTTTGGGACTAGTGCCTACAAGTTAACCAAACTTGATGGCACACCCCTTCAAGAACCTCTCAATGTCGTGCATTTGCATTGGTATTATGTATAATCCCTTTTGAATAGTATGAATTATAAAGCAATGTTTTTAATGTTATAGGGTCTTGTCCTATACACTTTCACATTGATTTGTTCTTGAACACTAAAGTGATTATTTATAATTACTTTAGATTTCATGGTATTCAAATTAATCTTGTGTTTTATGATAAGTTTAATTTAGCATAACATACTAAATCATCATGTTGTAGCTGAAATAAAATTGTAATATGTTTTAATTAGATCACATAAATTTTGTTAAATCATGAAGATATTAATTAAAGTAATCTTGCAAAGGTTATTTAATTAATCACATTATCATTTAACATTCAAACACATTAAGATAGATCATAAAACATACATTGATCATATATATATTTATTTATATATCCAAATTTTTATGTACATATTATCATAATATACAACATCACCAAAGTTTGTGAGAACTAGACCCCTTGGGATCTCGTGCTTGCGATCTAGTACCTGAAAATCATGAGATGGTCATGTGTGAATGTGATCATGATCCACCGAATCTAAGTGCAAACCCTAGACCCTGTACCCACTCAAGAGCCACATCCCTCTCCTCCCATAGTTGTGCTATCTCTGCATGTAGTCTCTCCATCTTTGTTGGAGTCTGGGATGATTATCCTATGGTCTCAGCTCAATGTAGTAATTTCCTCACACTCTCATAACCTGTCTGTAGCCTTTTGAAAGGTCTAAGTGACTCTGGATCCTCCTCCACGATAGGTGGGGGGATGTATTTCGGGTCCATCTCCTCCCCGTTAATGGATGTGGGTAATATCTCTACAATAGCCTGATAGTAGAACTCCCACCAGTCTCTCATCACTCCTACAAGGTAGAAACATTCAACAATCAGTAAACATCATTATGACATAGATATAAAAAGAAAAAAATACATGCATAAAATCACATATCATCACCTATATCATCGGTCAGCTGAGCAATCTCAATTTCATCCTAGGGAGGGAGCATGGAGGTTGTGCTAGCCTCCCCTTGGCTATGAGTATTGGTGCCTACTACAGCTACTCTTGACCTTTTCATATGGATGGGAGAGGAATCTCCCCACTCATGTCGATCCTCAGATCCTCCCTCATCACTCTCACTCAGGGGTGGCTCCTCCACCTTGTACTCCTCATCCTCCTCTTCCTCCTCATACTCCTCCTCATCCTCCTCCTCTCCCGTCTGGCCATCATAATCTGGATCTGCCTCCTCATCATACTCATCATTAATCATATCAGTGAATATATCAACAACACTATACCATGTCTCCTCAACTCTACCCTCTTGGTCATCTCCCTCATCTGGTAGTGTCCTTGCATCTCTCAGTGGCTCATCCATAGGGAATACTGGTGATGGTTGATTCATTGTCCACCACTCATCATGCTCTCCTTGTGCCATCAAAAAAAGAACTCTTTGCTTCACATGGGATTAACTCATGATAAGTTGGACTTAATGAGGCCTTGATTTAGGTGTTGTCAGGAATTTTATGCATCCACACTAGGTCTTGGGCCCTTATAAATTGAATAACATGCTTTTAATGGCATCTTGTAAAGGTGTTGTAAAGTGTTGTAAGATGCTTTCACGCTTTTCTAGACTTAATGAACCGATTTCTTCCTAATTCAACATTATAAAATGTTTTTAATAACATTATTACATCAATTTAGAAGGCTTGTAAAATAAACTTAATTTTAAACTAGTGTTATAATGTGTCTTGCACATTCACATTGATTCTTGTGCCTTCCTAGGCTATGTGGACCTCCTTTTAGTGTTGCAAAGTATATTTAATCACACTTTCACATTGAATTTTGTGTCCCAAGCCCTATTTTACATTCACATCATCAATAATAGTCCCATATTAACCCATATTGTGCATCCTGAGGCTTAAATTGATCAAATACCAGACAAGGTTGCATTTTAGACCTTATTTTCTTATCTCCTGGCTTCCTAGATGTTAGATTGGGCCCTGTGGGAACCACTCACCATGCATGGTAAATCAGTCCCATCCAAGTGGGACCCATTAACCATCTATGGCAAATGAGTCCCATTTGGCTCAATTTTGACCTTTGAGCAAGAAAAAAGCGAAATTTGAGTTTAATATTACTTCATGCCAGGTTGTGATGAGGTATTAACTAGTAAAATAGATGAATTTCTATAAATACAAGTATTTTACCTCATTTTCGCATATATTATCTCTTATCATTCATTCATCCACTAATCTTCCATCTCAAGTCAAGCAACTTAGGGTTTTATCATTTCAAGTCACCAAGATATCAATTTTTAGACCTTCAAGAGCAGATTCTTCATGTTTTGTTGTAGACATTCAAGATAAAATAGCATGGTAAGGTAATAAACTCTATTATTGCATGTTTCATTCCATTATTTCATCATTTTGGTTTAATTACCTAAAAGGCGTTTGAACAAGGCAAACCCCCATGCCCTAACATTCAACTTTTCTCTCTCTTGTCTTGTGTGTTTGCAGATTTAGGATTCTTGGAAACATGGAAATCATTGAAGACCAAGTTACAAGGTTGCTAAAGGATTCTCTTCATTAAAAAATTTAAAATATAAAAAAAACTCATTTTTAGACCTATAAATAAGAGTTTCAGAAACAGACACCTGTAGGAAGTCAAAGTGCAGATCGGAAGCTCTGGATTCCACTTTTAAAAATTTAGAAAATAAAAAGTGAACTCATTCACCATGAGTGGTGAATGAATCCCACTTCGAGGTTATTTTTTTGTTTTTTTCATTTTCTGATACCCTTTTGTTAGAAACAGGTCCCGACATAGTTTGGTAGAATTGGGACTGATTCGCCCAGAATGGTGAATGAGTCCCTCCTAGCTTGAAAATTAGAATCAACATTATTTCAAAATAAATTTCTAGTCTCCTTCAAGCTTTCAGGTGCACACTTCAACTTTTATTCATTTATGTTTAGCTTTGCATTCATTCCTAGTTCATTGTTGTATTACATAATGTGTTTTCAAACATGACTTGTTTCTTAGGTTTTGCATACTTAATCAATCAATTTCATCACTTAATTATACTTAGTTCATTTCATTTAACTTAAAAAAAATCACAGATAACATAATTTGAATGAACCCCTTAGCATTTTTGGCCCTACTTTCACCTTTTAGGTGAAAAAACCTAGAAGACCTAAAAAGGTGCATGGTGCCAAAAATATATGGCTCACTCTTGTGGCACTAACATCATCTACATTGGAGACTGGTAGCTAGTCATGATTAGAGTGGTCAGAGTCACTCTTAGCTACATTCTTGAGAGTGAGTCACATAGTATCACCTGATCTCTGGGCACTCCACACTTACCTCTTGAAAGAGGGTCATGCCTAGGGTGGCATGTGCACCTATCCAAACTACTGCATGAATTGATCATAGTACAATGGTTGAACTACATGGTCATGATGGCCAACCAAAAATCTATCCTTCTGCATCCTTCTCAACTATTTGGTATAATATAACCACTGCAATGTCAGCTGATAAGGTCTCTAAAGGACCTCATCCTCATCTAGTCAGTCGAATTGTACCCTCAAAAAAGTGAAAATCACCATACTACCATAGTCACCATATAGGATATCTAAAAGCCTAAGGATACCCTACTATTGCTGCATATGGATAGCCGACTGGTCTAGTGCATGTAATATGCTCAAGACACCACACTTGTAGAAGTGTGTAGTGCACCATACTATATGCCTCTTAGAATACAAATCACCCAAGATTATAATATAGATGTGCCAAGATATACCAACCCCAGGTGTATACTATCCACTTCTCTACCATCCCTCAAATCAAGTGGACTAGTCCTCCCTCAAGATGCCCACCCTGACCATTAGGGATGAGAACTAGTGCTACAGTGTGCATTATAATATGTCAAACCACTGGTGCCCATGAATATAGTAGCATAGACAAATCAATCCATCCTCTAACCCATGCATCATGCACTGGACCATCTAGAAAATACTATAAATTGGCCCTCTACTCGTGGAAGGTACGATCTCTACAAAAATGTACTCACTCTCCCTGAATCGGCATGTGGAGAATCTAGTGTACATCCTCAAAGGTGATGGTCATCTCCCCTGTTGGAAGATGAAAAGTGCATGTATCTGCATTCCAACGCTCATAGAGAGCCATCATCATGGCATCGTGGTATCTCATAGGAGGCATAAGATATTCCTAATAGATGCTCATAGCTGAAGATGGTCCATTTCCTCTATTGATAGTGATAGAGCCAAATCTCTCAGAAAGTTCAACTACCTCCCTCCTAATCGATGTCGTGATCGGGTCCATACCTATCAAATTTACACAAATATGCTCTAAAAATCATCTAACATCATTAATTTTTACATTATTCCTCATGCAAGTGTGCGGAAGTCCATCTAGTGCACTTTCCTAAAGGTCGTAGACACTTTAGAACATTTTTTGGGATACTTCACAAAGAAACGAGACATTTTGCAAACAAAAGGGACACTTTACGAAGAAATGGGACACTTCGCGAAAAAAGGGAACACTTTGAGAATTTTTTTCTCCAAGATCCTAAATTACCCCATATATGCATAAAAATCATTAAACCATTACAAATCACAAAGCAAAGGTTGTGGAATGGACTCACCTCATGCTGATGTTCACCGCGTGCCACCTTATCCCTGAGAACATCCAATCGTGTAGGTGTGTAACCTCATTTGCTCAGAATTTTTTGTCTCACTCATCACTCTCAAGGTATAAGAAGGTAAAATGAAACTGTAAGTGACCAATTACTTTCCTTTACCTCTTTTCATTACTTTCCTTTACCAATAAAGTATTTTGTCTTCAAAACAACATACCGGGAGCTAGGGAACTCCGTTTATTACACTGTTTGATGCATTGGAATTGTGATTCCACACCCGACATCATCAAATTTCTATCGCTATATTACATGGTACTTGGAAATTTCCTCTGATATGATATTTCTTGTTTGATGTGGCTAGATTGCTACCTTGATTCCACCTCCACAAAGCAAACAAAATAAAGGGGGGGCATACATCTACCCTTGAATTTGATTTCTAGAAGTTAGGAAAAAGGGTGTTTGGACAATTAAAGAATTTGTGTTGCAAGATGCAGTTCCTAATGTTGTGGTTTTATAGATAACTACATTGGGGGCTTCACTCTCCTATCTTTTGAATGAGTATCCTTTTATGAAGTGAAGTGCACCGTTTAGAGCCCTTTACCCTACATATGCACATAGAGTCATACGGGAATAAAGTGGGGGCTAACTGTGGACATAAAAATTTACTCCTTTGCAAAATTTACAATTTGTGGCCTACTTAGGTCCTATTTTAGGCACCCTTGTATCAATCACGCCTTAAAAAATACATTTATAGGCTCCTAATGCTCATGACTTTGCACTTTAAGGCCTATTTCACTCCCAAACCACTTAAGTCCCAACAAATAACATTCAAACTAGTCAAATTTCGTGAAACCCACCAAAAAAATCCCTTGGGGTATTTTCCACATTTGAGAAGGAAAATCACCGACCTAATTCATGTTTTTGACAAATGTCAGCCTATGAAGTTAAAATAATGAGTAATTCAGTGTTAATGCTTATAAATACATGTTTTTAGGTCATTTTTCACATCTTGTAGTCTTTTTTACTAAGAAAAAATCAAAAGTCAAGAGAAAATCATCTTTCACCAGAAGTTTAATTAGTCTATCTACAACAAACTTGAAGAACTTTTAAGGGCAGAAAAATAGGGTTTTTTTAGGTCTTCAAGCTCACTTTTTGTTCAAATATCTCACATTGAAAAGGGTTGATCATGGATGCTTATGGTGAATCATGGAGAAATCTAGGTTGAGGAGATACAACTAGCCATCAAATCACACCTAATGACTTGTTTTCAAAGTGGTTCCATCTTCCATTTTCTCTCTATCGTCAAGCCTAAGGTTTGCATAACATTTGCATGTCATTTTTACTCATTTTTAATGTTGTAGGGTTTCTTTGATTGAAGTCTTGCATCATTCAATTGCCATTTTCTTATCTTATTCCTGCACATTAGAATAGGGTTTTGTCTCATTTTATCTTTTCCTAGTCTTAAACACACTTAGGGGTAGGTTTTTATGAAGATTTTATCTCTCAAAAAGTTTAAATACCAACTAGAGGTTTGACCGAGAAAAATACCCACTAGAAATAAAATTATCTTTTATTTTGTAGGGTTTTCAAAATTCAAATTCAGGTTTCTATCAAAAAGTAGCCTTGAGGTTGTAGGATTTCATTTCCACTTTCAGATTTGCAAAAAATCCAAAGTGGACTATGTCACCTATGGTGGTGACTTAGTCCTACTACACTGCTTTTTCTTATATTTTTACAGTTTTAGATACATATTTGGTAGAAACAACTTCTATGAAATTCCCTTGATCTAGGACTAAGTCACCCAACCTAGCGTAAGTGTCTGAGTTGGCTTAAAAATCAAAATTTCTAGAATTTTAGAGGTAGCACTATAGGAAAAGGTATCATAGCTATAGGCGGAGAGAGAGGAGATAGCAGAGGAGCATCATATGGCCCTTGGACAGATACAGAGCCTAGAGTTTGCACTAAGGTTCGGTGGACCACAGTCATGATCACACATGACTGTGTCCTGACGTCCTACAACCGAATCATGAGCACCAAAACCCAAGGGGTATATTTCTCATAGACCTCAATGATATTGTATATTATGATGATATGTACATAAAGCTTTGGATATATATATGATCATTTCATAGTTTATGACTTGTATTAATGTATTTGAATGTTAAATGGCAATGTGCTTAATTAAATAACCTTTCCAAGATTACTTAATTAATGTCTTCATGATTTAACAAATTTTATCTGATCTAAATTAAAACATATAACAGTTTATTTTTAGATAAAACATGATGATTTATTATGTTATGCTAAATTAAATTTAACTTATCATAACACAAGATGAATTTGAATATCATGAAGCCTAAAGTAATTATAAAAATAAATTAAATAATCACTTTAGTTTTCAAGACATACACATGATTAGTTTTTCAAGAATGAAGTGTAATGTGTAAGTGTATAGGATAAGATCCCATAGTTTTAACAACGCTACTTTATAATTCATACTATTCAAAAGGGATTAGAAATAATACCATCACAAATGTGTGGCATTGATAGGCTCCTTAAGGGGTTTTCCATCTAGTTTTGTTAAGACATACACTCCAAACCTAAAGCTTTGGTTGACTATATATGGTCCTAACCAATTAGGACTAAATTTTCCTCTTTAATCAGGGTGGGTGTTGACATTACGTTGATTTGCAGATAGGACTATGTCACCCTTGTGAAATGTGCGAGGGATAACATTGAGATTGTAATAGCATTGTTTGCTTTTGCAATAAGCTTGGAGATGCTCAAGAGCATTAATGCATTGTTCATCGAGAATCTCAACTTCCTAGAATAGTTCTGCCTTATTACTGTTATTTTCAACTAGACCTTGAAGAGAAATCCATAATGTTGGGATTTCTAACTCCAAGCGCATGATTTCCCTAGAATCATAAACTAGGTTATAAGGTGTGGCTCTAATGGAGGATCGAACACTTGTGTGGTAAGCCCTAAATGCATAATGCAATTGTGTGTGCCATTCCCGATGATTATTATTAACAGTTTTCTTCAGAATTTGTTCAAGAGCTTTATTAGTTGATTTTTCTTGACCATTAGGTTTCTGGTAATAGGGTGTCAAAAAATGATGTTGGATATCAAAGGTATCCAAGAATTTATTCACATCATTATTCTTAAATGGTGTTCCATTATAAGAGAATAATGTGGATGGGAGTCCAAAATGAGAAATAATGTGCTCTAGGATGAAATGGCATATTACCTCAGCTATTGTAGATTGAAGAGGAAAAGACTCTACCCATTTCGTGAAGTAATCAGTTGCAATGATGACAAACATATGTCCAGTGGAAGATGGTGGTGATATTTTTCTAATAATATCCAACCCCCATATAGAGAATGACTAGATAGGGAATTGGGCATGGAGCACAAAAGCAAGAGCATGAAATAAATTGTTATTTTCTTCACATTTGTGACATCACTTAACATATGCATAAAAATAATTTTCCATATTTTTCTAGTAGTAGCCTATACCAATGAATTTTTGTGCTAGGGTCTTTGAGCCAAAATGACCTCCACAACTACCTACATGAGCCTGCTTGAGTGCCATATTGATTTATCAATCCTTAAGACATATAAGTAAAATTTCATCAAAGGATCACCTATATAAGACATCGGTAAGAATTATGTACTTGGTGGCTAACTATTTTAAACGAGCTCAGGTATTATTTGTTATAGGTTCGCGAATGGTACAATATTTTATATAATTATATATGGCATCATACCATTCACTTGAATAATCCTTGGTTGTTGTTAACATGTCTATAGTGGTGACAATGACCGAGGGTTTCAGGATTAGGTGAACAATGAATATATCATCCTTTGAAGGATTTGGGGGAGATATAAGAGAAGCAACACTCGCCATTGCATCTGCATGCTGATTATCTTTTCATGGGATGTTATCAATGGTGAGTGAGTAAAAATTTTCCAACAAGGACATTTTAATTTCCTTATATTTTGATAATTTATCATGTTTATATTGATAGATGTCATTTATTTGTTTTATTACTAATTGTGAATCACCAAATATCTTGATATCTTTAATGCCCATGATTAAAGTAGCACATAATCCAGTGATTAGGGCCTCATATTTAGTAGTACTATTTGTACACAAGAAATTCAATCAATATGACAAGGGAATAGGCTTTCCTTTAGGTGGAACGAATATTACTCCCACACCGAAGCCTGTTCTACATTTGGATCTATCAAAATATAATTCCCATGTAGAAACTTTTTCTTTCAACACACTATCATTAAGAAAAGAATCAGTATCAAGTAGTGTCAAAGGAAAAGGAGCATCAGTTAAGTGGTTGGTCAAGGCTTGACATTTAATTGCTTTTTGTAAAACAAACTTAAGGTCAAACTCATTCAACAACATAACACATTTAGCTAAATGTCCCGATAAGTTTGTTTTGTTGAAAAGATGTTTGAGAGGGTCAAATTTTATCATGACTTGTATTTCTGCATTTAGTAAATAATATCACAACTTACTAGTAGAAAATACAAGAGCTAAAAATTTTTTTTGATTGGTGTGTATCGTGTTTCGTAATCGATCAAATTTCAACTAATGTAGTAAATAGGATGTTATTTCCCATTATTATCATGTTGAGTTAACAATGCTACAAGAGCATGGGCAGATGTGGCTATGTGAAGGATGAATGGTTTGTTTGACATAGCAGGTTGTAAAACAGGTGGAGTTGCAAGGTATTCCTTCAATCTCTTGAAGGCATGTGCACAATCCTCATTCCAATAAAAAGTAACATCCTTCTTGACAAGATGTGTGAAAGGTAATTTTTGATCAGATAAAGAGGTGACAAAATGATGAATGGCTTGAAATCATCCTTCTAATGTGCATAATTGAGAAATGTTCCTAGGAGGTGACATATTTATGATAGCATCAATTTTCTGTGTTCACCCCTATGCCTCTATGAGATATGATAAACCTTAAGATTTTTTCACTATCTACTCCAAAGACACACTTTTTTGAATTGAGTCGCATGTTGTATCTATGCATTCATTCAAAAAAATTTGAAGGACATTAAAATTATCTTGTCTTGTTAAGCATTTGGCAAGGATGTCATCAACATAATCTTCCAAGATTTTGTGTATGTAATCATGAAATATCAATGCCATTCCTCATTCATAAGTTGCACCTACATTGTTTAATCCAAAAGGCATCATAACCCAAAAAAAGGTTCCCCAAACAGTTGCAAATGTTGTCTTTTATTGATCTTGTGGGTTGATGAAGATTTGATTATAACTAGAAAATCCATCCATGAATGACAACAAAGCATTCCTCGTAGTTGAATCCATGATTATGTCAATATTAGGAAGGGGAAAATCATCTTCTAAGGGGGCTTTATTCAAGTCACAAAAATTTGTACATATCCTAATACGATTATTATATTTAGCAATTGTGACAATTTTTGAGATCCAAGGAGAATAATCAATAGGGTGAATGAAACCTACATGAAGGAGTTTTTCAAGTTCTCCTTTAACATGCAAGGCTATCTTAGGATTCATTTTTTTGTATCTTCTGTCGAACATGCTTAGCACTGTTTCCAAGAACAATGTTATGCGTTATTATCTTTGGGTCTATTCATGGCATAGTTGAATATTTGCAAGAATTTTTTTTAGGAAAATCATGGAGCAAGGTTGTAGTATCCTCTTATTCTTCATCACCAAGAAATTTCCTGATCTTAATGACCTTTTCTTTACCATCAATGTCCATTGGTATATGAATTGTATCTCCTAAGGGGAGTGCATTTGACTTAGGAGATTCAAAAGGATATGGTTCCATGGTTTTCTCATTAGTGTCAGTATTGTGTGGCTTGGTACTTATCATAGTGTACGTAATGTTTCATTTAGAACAAGAGGGTTTATTAGTAGCACCTAAGATTTCTTTCAATGCTTCATCACTTTTAACATACTCCCAAGATGGTGGGGAATCCATATCAATAAATTCAAGATGTTTTAGCGTAAGATTGGTTCTTGGCTTACATGTATGGTGTTGATATTGAGTGATGGTCATTGAGTTTCTTTTGTTGTCTTAGAAAAGGAATATCCCAAACCAGTCTCTGTTTCTTATGTATTAGGTTCTACAGGAACTCAAATGCCTTGTTCATTGTTTCACTAGTGCATAACCTTTCGAATAAAGTCTTTCCATTTCCTTCGAGTTAGGATAATTTTGATAATCTATCTCATCAAAATTCATTGTGTAAATTGTATTTTATCCCAAATGAGATGAGGTAGATGTGAGAGAAGATTCTTCTGAATTATGAGTTGACATAAACATTGGTTGTTCGAATTTTTCATCTTCTTTTTGGGTGATGATGTATTCATCCATAAATGAAGGTGTGAATTCTAATATAGCCCAATCATCATCAAGCAATTTAGAAACAAATTCTTCTTCTTGGTTTCTAGTGTCGAGGGGTTCAATATGAGATGTTGCAATTAATGTGTTTAGATGACTTGTTCTTTCTTCATGTTGTCAACAACTCTCGGGCTCAAGGTCTATTTCAACTTGATTAACTTTGTTGTTATAAACATATTTCATTATCTAATGAAGAGTCAAAGGAACTGAATGCATCTCATGAATCCATGGCCTTCCCAAGAGAATATTGTATGCAAGATCATAGGGCATGACATGAATAGGAGTTTTCAAGGTAGCCACTTTGATTTTTATAGGAAAAGTGATTAGACCGAGCGATTGTTTTGTAGTATTATCAAATCCTCTAATAGATAAGGAATCGGGTTTGATTTGTGATTTATCCACACATAATCGAGCTTGGAGTTTTACACTACACACATTGAGGGTAGAGCCATTTTCAACAAGGGTTCTTTTGATGCCTATTGTATTATATTGAGAAATTATCATAAAGGCCTCAATTTTCTTCATTAATTCTAATAGAGGGAACTCATGTTGATGAAGGGTAATGTCTACATTAACTGAATTCATTCCTATCATAAGAGCTACCACATCATTTTGTGTTTGTACCAGGAGGAACCACTATTTTTTGCAATGATGTTTGGAGCATTGAACGAAAATTTGGTGAATTATAACGAAGATCCCAAAGGGATATATTTGCAAGATTATTCTTAAGTTTTTTGATGAGATCATACTCCCCAAGGTGTGAATTTAAGTGAGGAGCACTAGGAAAGATGAGGTTTGGTAAAGGTAAGGACATTGGATTGGGTTGTTGTGGTTACCGATTATTTCAAGTGTAATGGGTGTGTGCAAAAACATCATGTTGTGGTGGGTAAAGGGTAAATTTAGGTTTAGGTGGAGGTGGAGGTTGATGTGATGGTGGGTAAAGGACAAGTTGAGGTTCAATTACATTTAAATATTTTGGTTTTGGTTGCTCAAAACAAACCATAGTGGATGGCATGAGTGACATGAAGTCCTCAAGGGCTTCATCTAACATATCAAAGTCATCACTACTAAAAGGTTTGGGAGATAATTTATCGTTGGATGGTTTGGGTGTGTCATCACAAGCCTTAGTGAATGAACTCAATGAGAGGAAACCCTGCATAGTTTCATCTAACTTATCCAAGTCATCACTACTAAAAAATTTGGATGATATAGTTGTCCTAAATTGAAGCATTGTATTATTGGCTCATTTGATTGTTGAATGTTTTTGTTTTCCTTTGCTGATGAATCTAATCTAAATGAACTAGGAACTAATGTTGAAAATGAACATTCAAAAAATATAATGCTATATATAATTACCATTAAAATTAATGCTAATGATGTGAATGTAATAGAAAATAACTAAATGGAAACATAAAAACATAAAAGTAATTGAAACAAACAATAGTTGAAGAAAATGGAAACAAAATGCTAAAAATATTGATGCAAAATGCATACAGGGAAAAAGTCACCAAGGGTGGCAAATTAGTCCCAATAGGGGAATTTTTTAATTTTTTCTAAATTTTATGATGGATATGGATATGTTATGCATAGTAACATGCAAATCTATAGTTGGAATGCAGATTTCTACTATTGTGAAAGGAAATGAACGACAATAATGCAAGCTTAAATGAGTTTTTCACTAATGTAATTTAAAGAATGCAACACCCAATGCATTGCTAATGCAAGTTAGAACTAGTATGCACTTGAAATCAAAAGTAAAAATGTTTAAAAGTTAGGTTCACCAAAATGTGGACAATGATTTTGGTAACCCAAGGGTTCTCTAGCTCTTCTAGGGTTTTCACCTAAAAGGAGAGAAATGGGCCCAAAATGCTAATGTCTACACTCAAGATTAATATAAATAGGAATGAAATGTATCTGAATATGATCTACTAAATGCAACAAAATGGAAAAGAAGTGATTTATTAATGCTAAACCTAAGAAATGCAAAGTGGTAGAAAACACAGTGTGATATGTTGAATGATGGAATAAATGTAATAAAGAACAAAATAAAGATGCTAAAAAGAAAATGTACACCTGCAAGTTGATGAATAGCTGACTAGAGATTACATAGACCTCCAAAATTTTGGAAATCTTGATTTTTGAGCCAACTAGGACACTTACGCCAAGCTAGGCGACTTAGTCCCAGATCAGGAAAACTATCTAGAAAGTTGTTTCTGCAAAATGGGTGTTTGAAACTATGAAAAATCCTAAAAATATAGTGTAGTGGGACTAATTCACCACTATGGGTGACTTAGTCCACTTTGGAATTTTTGCAAATCTGAAAGTGGAAACGAAATCCCACAATCTGCACTCTATTTTTTGACAAAAAATTGGATCTAAGTCTTTGGAAACACCTGCAAAACAAAAGATAATTTTTTTTCTAGTGGGTGGTTTTCCTCAATCACACCCCTAGTTGGTATTTAAACTTTGAATGGATAAAATATGCATAAAACCGTAGCCCTAAGTGTGTCTAAGACTTGGAAGTCTAAAAAAAAGATGCAACCCTATTCTAATGGGTAAGAACAAGATGCATAAATGGATTTAGAACAATGCAAGACTCATTCTAAGATACGTTAAATCACATTAGAAATGAATATAAAAGACATGAAAACCTTCCTTAGGCTGAAGATAGATAGAAAATGCAAGATGGAATCACTTTGAAAACATGTCTTTAGGTGTGATTTGATGGCTAGTTTCATCTCCTCAACCAGGATTTCTCCATGATTCACCATAGGCATCCATGATCAACCCCTTGCAATGTTAGATCTTGAACAAAAAGTGAGGTTGAAGACCTGCAAAAACCTTAGTTTGTTTCCCTAAAGCTTCAACTTTGTTGTAGAAAGACTAATGAATCTTCTTGTGAAAGATATTTGGCTCTTGACTCTTGAATTTTCTTTGTAAAAATTACCTAAAAAAATGTCTTTATAGGCATTAACACTGAATTTTTCATTATTTTAACTTCATAGGTCAACATCCCTCGAGAATTTGAATTAGTTCAGTGATTTTCCTACTCAAAAGTGGAAAATACCTCAACAGGGACTAAGTCGCCACCCTGGGTGATTTAGTCCAACAAAAGATTTTTTATGTGGGTTTCATGAAATTTAAGTGGTTTGAATTTTCCTTGTCAGGATTTTTGTTATTTGTGAGTGTAATATTCCTTAAAGTCCAAAATCATGAGCATTGGGGGCCTATAAATGTAGTTTTTAAGGGGTGATTGATATAAGTGTGTCTAAAATAGGACCAAATTAATCACAAAATTTTCTATTTCTTCAAGAGTATACAATTTTTGGTAACACAAAAGTTACAGCTTCAACCAAAATTTTGTGAAATCAAAACAATACTACACTGTCAAATCAGGAAACCAAGTATTCATTTCTCCACTACTACCCTAGCAAATATGTATTGTCTAGGAAATCTCAAATAAGAAATAATGTGCACTTCTTTGTCAGCTCTTCCCATGCCAAAACTATCAAGAGAAAAATATGCTCTATTTCCCAAGGCACTATTATCACATTCAATGATGAGTGAAATCATTGTGTGTTCATACTATAAATCTAACAAGCAAATTACAAGATCCACAACTGTCATCCAAATCACTGAACATATCACCCAACCATTTTCCACAACAAAAATGTTCAAAAAACTATTCATTTCCATTCATTTTCTTCACCTTAACTACTATTCTTTCCAAACACATGTGTACTAACCAAACAAATAAACATTTACATTCACTATTTATGGAAAGAAACAAACAAATGTACAAGAATAAAGAAGTGTGCTCCCCCTAAATGAAAGTGAGTATAGCAAAAACAAAGAACTATCAAGATCCTTTGTAGCACGTGCATATACTTATTATTGTCCCATGTTCACTGTCTCCCAAGTTCACTATTTAAATAACAAGGTCAAAGTGCCAAAGTACTTCTCCAAATAACAAAGTCATCGGCCAGGCAACAAAAAAAAGTTACTACATACCAACCAAGATCCAAATCATGAGAATTTTCCTAGCATATGTGTCAAGCATTCACATTGTCGACATATCTATCCACAAAGAAACTTGAGAACAAATGGAACTTGCATGCTCTTAACTTGAAATAGTGTCCAAAAATGTCATGAATCTAAAAGAAACATATATACTTTAGCATTGTCTATGGGTTTACTACAACACTATCAAGGAACTTTGTTGAATTAGGAATAAGCATCAACAATATTTGATAATGATGAAATGAATGTACTCATTTATATCATGAAAACAATCACCTTATAATAAATAATAATATACCTTTGTATAACTAATGACAAACTTCATTACCTCTGACATAATACAAGAATATTACAAGAAATACTTCTCAAAATTATGGTAAACAACAATGAGTTTAGATTCTAATTCCTTCACTATAGAGACACAACTTCTTGTCACTACCTAAGGGGTTTGAATGCTCCATTAGAGATCAACTCCCCCTCAACTCATGCTTCCCTTTAAGCACTAATAGATTCAACTTCTGTAGTATGAAAAAATTTAGGGACATTCTTTTCTTGGCTTTGTTTTGTTCTCCAAACCTTCTCTAATTTCTTCTGGTCATCAGATGCTTGTGACTTTGAGTTTTTATTATGTAAGAAATAATTTAATCTCTCCTTTTTCACAAACCTAGTTCTACATTACTTTACAGAATGACCATGGTTATGAAATTTGTAACATATTACATTCATAGTCTCATAGAATGCATATTGACTCATTTTAGACTATCTTCTACAATAACTTGCATTATGCCCATATGCATTACATGAATAATAATAACAATGAAATGAATAATTATACCCCATTTATTGATCTTGCCAAGTAGGTGGAGCTCCTATGGACCGGTTAGCTCTACTTCTTCCTCCTCTGTTGATGTTCTTGAACTATCTACTATCAAAAGTCTTAACTTCTATTTTCCTGTTTTCTTCAATATTAGGGGCAACAATGTGATAGATTAGATCTATCTTCTTTCTTGGAATTTTTTTTTACCTGAAAACTTTGTCCTTCTTCATAGCCCAAACTAGTAGTGTCCTTGTGATGTTTCTACTTACTTAAAATCTCATTCATCTTTTTCGTGCTCTCATGAATTTTTTTATTCTTTTCTAACTACTTCCTAGTGTTCTCAAGATCTTTCCTTAGAGAGACTATTTCTCCATCAAGCTTTTGGCATTCAACTTTTTTGACTTCCAAATCAAACCCTGTCACATTAGCTATCCTTTTGGTTTTTTTTCTACTTACTTAAAATCTCATTCAACTTGTTGGTGCTCTCATCAAATTTCTGATTCTTTTCTAACTACTTCCTAATATTCTCAAGATCTTTCCTTAGAGAGACTATTTCTCCATCTATCTTTTAGCATTCAATTTTTTTGACTTTCGAATCAAACCCTGTCACATTAGTTATCCTTTTGTTTTCTTCAATATCTAATTTCAAATTGACAATCACATTATCATCTATCTTCTTTCTTGGAGTTTTTTTTACCTCAGAACTATTAGTTCTCAAAAAAACTGGTTGAAAAACTACAAGAGGTTGCCAGGCCCTTGGTACATTTTAGGCTAATGAACAAGGCCAAATGGTTTACTTGAACCTTCTTCTCTTCAGGCTCTATCATACCTAGGTGGGTGTATCTATGTGAATGTAGCAGACTTGAACTATATGTTTCCTACTTGTGCAATCTATCCACAATGGCAATTGGAAATGGATAGATGCAAGCCTAATTTGGTATAAATTGTATAAGAAATATCAAGGTCAAGTTTATTAATATGTTTGGTTAATAGATGTAAGGTTTTGAAAAAATAAATTTGACAAAACTAAATGATGAAATGTATTAGACCAGTGCCTTGTTGGGTATATGGAGTCACATGAAATTCTAAGATGGGCAGCTTGTATTTGGCAATAACTCTAATTGTTTGGCACACTAATATTGGTTTATAACTTGTATAGACATGCAAGAATGCAATTACCAAGTTTTTCTTATTGATCCAAATGACCTTTTCCAAGTTACTGTGATTAATTAAAATAATTTAATCCTTCCTTGAAGGAGCCAGTTAAATGAACCACACAAGAGCAGTAAATGTGCCTTGATAAATTGAAAATATCCTTGATACACCAATTTAAATAATAAGGAAATTTCAACCTTGGAGACAACCTGATAATAATTTTCAATTAATTCAACAAAAATTTGATACCAATATGACGCCACACAATCAAAGATCTTTCATTAACTTCTTCAAAATTGTGCTTGCAACATGGTCTTGTGAAATGTAAGCATTATGAAAGCCTTGTGTTATCTATCTATCCCTATTCACTTATTTCTTTCTCCTATATCTGATGATTTCTTTTGGTCTTGGTCTCTCTTATATATACAAGAGCAACAAGCTTTAGACCAAACAACATCTCTTTTGATACCAAAACATAATTTTGAAATGAAACATAACTAAAGAAAACTAATCATAACATGTGTATCAATCTGTTAATCTTCGAGTAAAAGCCCATAGTCATCTAAGACTTGTTCATAGATTTTATTGTATGATACTTTCTCTTAATTATGTATAGAATCAATCTTCATCAGAGCCGAAATATTTTTCCTGACACTTATTAATTGTCAAGTTGCTTGGCCATTTGAATTCCTGTACAACTACGAAGTTTTTAAGATGACTCTTCAATCTATTATCTAGGATATTTCTAACATCCACCATGAACTTTGTATATCCATTGTCCAACATGAAAAACCCATCGAGAAAAGTATGGAACATGTTAAGGGGTATGTGCAAGATCATGATGGGCAAAAAAGTGGCAATATGATGGGTATGTGTAGGTTATGTGGCTAATGAACATTATTTCACCCAAAATTAATGAAATGAAAATGGTTTTTTCTTAGTTTTCCACCAATATAAATAATGTTTTAATTTGAATTTAATAAATAATTATTATTCATTTTCAATTTGAATTATGACTAAAGTCCTGATTGATAGGCTGAGTGAAAAACATCTATAGCTTTCAAATGGTATCACACTTTTTGAATTTGAAACATGTGTCACATTCTATGCATTGCATACTATAGGATTAAAAAAAAATGAATTTCATGAAGTTTTGACCAAATTAAGGTGGTTAGACATATGAGTTTTAATATTTTTTAAAATTTGTAATAAAAAATTCATAATTAATTATTTACTTAGAAAAAAATTACAAAATTATATGCATCACATCGGGAAATGAGTCCTCTACTTATACCTAGAATCTTATAAAAAAATATTATCTTTTTATTGTGGTTAGGGTGGTCAGGCAAACACCTACTTCTTATTTTTTTCCCTAAAATTTAAGTACTACTGCATTGAAATTTCAAATTTTCACCAAATAGAATTTAAAAAAAAAAATAAACCTAGTAGTTTACAAAATACATTCAATTTTCTACAAATTCTAGTCATACATATTTTTTAAATAATATAGATAACTTATTCAAATTTTTACGTCAAGTTTCCTAACTCTAATTTTTTTTAAAATTTGCCACTTAAGGGCCTATTTTTTCCATGATGATTCTATAAATACCTTGAGATTGATCTCCCCATCATCCTATATATGTGTCAAGCACTTAGGAATCATCTAATCAAATTCTTCTCTCCATTCATCTATACCTTTCAACTGATTGTCATCTTTGAGGATTGATGGGCTAAAGAGGTATTTGATAGAATCAGATGCACTCCTTATACTTTCCAATTTCTTCCATATATCCATCAAATACTTATACTCATCAATCACACCTTTCACCATTTCATGTGTAGGTTTGAGCCTTGATGGGGCCTTTGTATACATATGTGTGGCCTTAGATAAAGTAGTTAGTATGTGGAAGGTAGGTTGCCATCTATTTTGAAGCTCTTCAAGGATTGGGGAGTTAGTATTTTTTTGTTCCAAAGCTTTAATCAGATTGCTGAAGTTTTCGTTTACTCCATTTATCTTCTCCTTTAGTACCCCAACTCTATACTCTAATATTAGTTTTAGAGTCTCTATGATATGATGCTTGACATCATCAATGTTATGTTTCTTCAACTTATCAATTTCTTCTCTCATTTGTTGTATCTGTAGCTCCTCTGCATGGATAGGTGGGTGATAGACAATTAATTCATCTCCTCTCATTGTGACAGCCTACTACAACTATTGTTTCAGTGTTACATTTTCAAGAAATAACTTGTTCACCTCATCATTCAATAATTTCAATCTCTTCTCATACTCATTAATCTTTTTCTCCATATTTTCAACTACATCCTTGGTGAACATTACAAAATGCATGGTCATAGTGGCAACTTATGTAGGAGTTGTATCCCTCATTGTTCTAACCATAGCTAACCCCCTCATTTCCTTCACTACATCCAAAAGTTGAGGCTTCCTTTTACTTCTTTTTTTTTTCCATAGAGCAAGTGTTTGGGTAGTAGGGTTATACCCTATTCCTGAGACACCTTCCTTTGAATCAAACTTTGCTACAAACATGGGGTCATCCTATATAATTAGCACATCACTTTTTAATACCATCTCTCCCACCTCCTGGGGGGTGAAATTAATGCTATCAACATTTAACTCTACAAATGTTTGAGCCTAGATCTCAGCTTGCTTTGACTCATCAGCTCTAATAAGATTGATTTTCAACCTTTCATCAAATTGCTTCATTTTCATTTTAATTAAAAAGTCCTTAAACTCATTAGTATGGATAAAATTAGGGTGATCCCACAATAATGGGTTACACTGTTTGGCCAAAATTGACATTGAAATCACCATTTCTTACCGTATGTTCATTTTCTTACACCTACAACAGCTTAACCATTAAGAATTTGAGGATGAATCAAACTAGTGATTTGTGAGATTTTGTGTGAAGATTCTAATTATATTTTATAGAAAAAAATAAAAAAATTGTTAATCCTTTTATGTAATTTTTAATAACTTATTTTTTCTACTAAAAAACATTTTTAAAAATTCATGTTTACTTCAGACCGCATAACTTATTTTATAGAAAGGATACAATTCTAATTTTTTGAAATACAAATGTGTCACACCAATAACTAGTGCATGGATATTTTTTCATAATTTTTTGTTACCTATTTTTTTTAATTAATTTTCCAAGTTAGGGTAATTATAATTTTGACACTGGTGTACTTTCGACCGCATAACCTTTTTTGTATGCATTTGAATTAACTTCTTTTTTTGTCAGAATAGGGATATCAATACCTAGTGCACATCTTTTTTTTTTGAATTTTTTTCTCTATTTTCCTATGTTTTTTTATGTCTGAAACATAGAACTTGATGTTCATTGAAAAACCTACATTAACAATGAAATAAAAAATAAATATAATAATCAAATTAAATATATTTAAAATTATACTTTTTGGGAAGCTTATAATAAGGGATAAATACTTACAAAACATAAATTTTAAATGAATTCATTGGATCACCGAAAAGGAAAAATCAAAGTGCTTTCTTTATAAGCATTTTGATAGGTGTAGATGATACTCCATTATAGATATGGTTTAAAACTAACGAGGTTCTATCCAAGGGGGTTTGATCTAACTGGGTTTGATCAAGCCCTCTTTAATTAAAATCATGTAAATGGAACTTTTAAAGGATTAAATCATTATATTTTCTAAAAATATGTGATTTTAGGAAAAAATTAGGATGTCCCAAAACTTCTAACCCATTATTGTGGAAACACCCATTATCATCCTCCATGAACCTTAGAGAGGCTACTACCCTCTCATCTTCTTGAATTTCATCAGCTCCTTCCTCTTAAAGCGTGGCATTAGGATCATGGGGCATTTGACTTCTTTGTTGTTAAACTACCTCCTTTATCTCAGATAGAGCTAGGACAACTTCTTGTTCTTCATCATCAGTTGATCCATAATCAACCAATGGCTCACCCTTCTATCTCTTGGCCTATGGTTTATGAGTAGGAGATGGAGGGGATGGATGTGTAGGTGATGGGGGTGGTACCTATGATTTGGAAGCTTCATGTAGTGGTTGGTGAGGTGTGGGAAGTGGAAACAATCCTTCATCTTGGGCCATTTTGTATAATTCATCAATTTTATCAAGGATCATTTGCATCCTTTTCAGAAGGTCAACTTCACTTGCAAAAAATACTTTGCAACTTTTATCCTTCTCCTTCCTCTTATTTTACCACTACATCATTGTTATCCACCCTTTCCTTGTCTATATTACATTAGCAAGATATACTTGATTTCTGATAACATCCTCCTTAGGCTCAAATTCATGTGAGATGGCCCTCTTTGTCAGGAAGGTTCTTCTAATAATGTTGATATGACCCTGTGGATCATACACTCTTTCTTTAAAATATTTGAGGGGATATTTAACCCTCATGAACCTCTACAATTCTTCAAACTATGTCATAGAAAAATGGCCCCTTGTCATTTTCATGGTCTTTTAGGTCTTGTTTCATGGTGTTGAAACTATATTGCTTTGATTTTATGTTGTATCATTGCTTGAACATGCTTATTTAGGTACTAAAACTCAAAGAAATGTGTCTTGTGAAGGTGTTGTGAAGTGTTGTAAGACATTTCCACATTCTTCTAGACTCTATTTAATACAATTTACCTAAAAATCACATTTTTACACATCAACAAGTCCTATATTGAAGTATGTAAAGTCTTGTAACAAGCCTTCATGCTTTTCTAGGCACAATCTCCTTATTTGCACATTTCTCATGCTTTATTTTGTCTCTTTATGCCCTTGTATGCTTAATTAAGTGTATTTTTGGATATTATCCCAATAAACAACATTAAACATAAAATTTTACCCAACACATGGATTTAGGTCCTAGGTGGGACCCATTCGCCATGGGTGGCGAATGAGTCCCCCTTGGCCCCAAATTCAAAATATTTCAAATTTCCTTTCGAGATTTTATAAAAAGTCACTTGATGTTGGCCTATGATAAGGTATAAATAGATAATAAGGCACAAAAATTGTATAAATAAGTTTTTTCATCTCATTTTAAAATATAATTCATGAAAGTCACCCTTCCACATATACATTCAAGTATTCAATCATTCTACATCATGAATTGAAGGAACTATTGAAGCACTTTGGAGCGGCCATTGACATTACTTAAGACTTATGAGATCAAGGATTTGGTGAGTTAATAGCATTTGCATGTTGTTAGTTCAGATTTCCTTTGCCTTTCATTTATATCTATAGAGTTTTATTACCAAAGTGGGGTTTGACCAAGGAAAACCCTTATTTTCTAACCCTCAAACATTTTCCCCTTTGCATGTGTCTTTGCAGCCCTTTTTTACAAATTTGATAGGTTCAAAGGAGTTGAAAAGTGGAAATAAAGTCAACTAGGCTCTTCAAGTCAACATATCATTATTTCAAGCTTATTAGGTGTTTTCTGTCTGTTTCCTGTAGAGCTGACTCCAATAACCTGACATTCAGACATTCCAAAATCTGGTGTTGCAGAGTTACTATCTAATTTTATAGAAATATAGGAGTGGAATGATTCACCACCCTTGGTGAATGAGTCCCACCTAAAGTTTGAAAATTTGTATTTTGTCAGATCTTGCATCTCGGCTGTTAGAAATCAGTTCCTAACACTTTTTCATTAGTAAGAGGACTGATTCACCACCGTTGGTGAATGAGTCTCACTATGAAAAAACAATAAAATTCATCAGCATTCTAGACATTCCAAACAACTCACATTTCATCTAGGTGCACTCAGATTTACCCCTGTACCTTCTATCTTGCGTAATTTCTTCATTTTCATAGTTATTTACATATCACAATGTGTTTTCAAACATAACTTAATTTGCACTTTTGCATTCATTTTAAATCAACTTAATCAATCAATTGCATTTATTTAAGTTCATTTACATCATATCCAATAGAATCCATCCTGATTTGAGTGTTACATAAGCATTTTTGGACCTAAATCTCTCTCTTTCTAGGTGGAAAAACTTAGAAAGAGAGCAAACATCTTTGGGTCCCCAAAATCTGTCACATTTTGGTGAACTCAACTTTTGAATACTTTAACACTTTTGATTGCATTCACACCTTGCATCCTAGTTTTCATTTGCATTAGCATTCAATTAAGACATTGATTTGTTATTGCATTCTAGGACCTTTCATTTTGCATTAGTGAAACATTCATTTAGTATTAATTTTTGAATTCAATTTCATTAAAAAAAGTAAAAATCTGAATTTTGCATCTATTATTGCATTCTGTAGAACATTTAACTCATCCTTAAAATTCTTAAAAACACAAAACATAATTGCATCCTGGGACTCATTCTCCACTTAGGCTGAATTAGTCTGTCTGCATTTCTGAAACAACATTTCTGTAATCTCTTTAGCATTTTCCTGCATTCTATTTTTAGTTATAGATTCTCCATTTTTCCTCATTTATTGCATCTTACTTTATTATAATTATGGCATTTTCTTTCAATAAGTTTTAGAATTCCCTCAAATCATTGGTAGACATGTCCAACTATACCTTTTGTGGTGACCTTAATGACAGTATATAGCCTCATGCTCTTTTAACTCCTCATGATTATCCTCCTCGTGATGTAGACATCATTGGAGAAGATGAATTTAGCATGAACAAGCTATATAATGATTCCCTTGACAAACTAGAAGCAAATGCAACTTTTTACCCCTCTATGAGATCACAAGAACTTCCCACTATTACACCACCTGATCACTTTGCATATTTACATCCTGAAATCAACATAGGACCTAAGGTTCCTCCCTTAAGTGGACCTAATTCCTCTCAACCACCACAATCCCAACCATTCTATCAGCACAAAGTCACAAAAATTCCTATCAACCTTGAAGAAACATATGGTAGAGGATTCACTATATTAAGTAAACAAGGTTGTGACATAACACATGAACATGACATACATCAACTTCTTTAACAAGAATCAACTAAAGCACATACAACAAGACTAGGATATCAAGATCCTTCTCATCCTGACAGGAATCCTCTTCAACCTAGGAGAATTTGGGATGCTAGTACAATGGTCTTGAATCCTCCTCCTAACTTGAACATTCTCCTTCCCCGTGGAAAACCATTTTATCTTTCTTGTGACAAGGATGTTAGGATCCCTATGGGTCCCCTTCCTACTATTCATGAAAAAGGAGAACCTAGTAAATGCAAATGACCATTCAAACTAAAGAAGATAAAGTTTCCTATACATCCTCCACCTAAATGTGAAAGGAGACTTCAACTACTTTTAAATAAAAGGTCTTATACTTTTACCACCTTCAAATAGGTTGGTCATTTGTCCTGATGATTCTCATATACCATATTGCTAATATCATCATATTATTGGACACCAAATAGAAGAATGTTGGACATTGAAGGACATACTAAATAAGTATCACTTCACTGATACAAACTGTTTCCCTGTCATACCTTAAACCAATCTGCATCCATGTGTCATGCTATAGTTGTAGGGTTTCTTATTCTCACTATTGCATGATCCTTTCCCATCACTTATCTCAACTCATTCTTGCCTTTCCACTTTATGGGGGGCAAGCCTTTGTTAGCCTTGTCCTTGTAATGCATTTTTTTCTATCTCTTAACCTAGTTATTCCTTTCTTTTCTTGTTCATCAAAGATTGAGAAACCAATAACTTAGTTAACGGTTGACTTACAATTGCATTACTTTTCCTTTATTCTCTTTTTCTTTTCATGTGTGTATCATGTTCCCTCATATCGTGCGTTTAATATTTCCTCTCCTTGTACACTTCTATTTGTATCTTTATTCTTCTATTTGTCATAATTTGTTTTTTGTTTTCCTTTTGGATATTTCATAAAGCATAGAGACTTCCTATGTCTCTTCCATGTTGACCCAAATGGTCCTTGTCTTTTTGAAATCTTGTTTTGTGTTTTCCTTTTTTGGATGACACAAAGTATAGAGACACCCTATGTCTCTTCCATGTTGACCCAAATGGTCCTTGTCTTTTTCAAATTTTTTGTTGTGTTTTCCTTTTTGGGATGATGCAAAGTGTAGAGGCGCCTTATGTCTCTTCCATGTTGACCCAAATGGTCCTTGTATTTTTCATTTTTCATTTTTTGTTTTCCTTTTGGGGATGACGGAAAGCATAGAGACACCCTATGTCTCTTCCATGTTGACCCAAATGGTCCTTGTCTTTTTAAATTTATTTTTGTGTTTTCCTTTTGGGGATGACGTAAGTCATTGAGACCGCAATGTCTCCTTCATCTTGACCCAAAATATTTTTCCTTTGCATTTTCCTTCTTTTCGCTTGTGTTTTCTTTTTGAGGATGATGCAAAGTGTCAAGAGTGCAAATGTATCTTCCATGTTTACTCAAAATGGACTTTTTTTTCCTTTATTTTCCCTCTCTTTGTGTCATTCTTCCAATTCTATGCGTATTTGGGGAATGATGATAGTTTTGTGCTCTTTTATAAAAAAATTGCAGCAACCAACATACTGACCCTAGATCCATAGATCCCTTATGTGTTTGGTGTATTTTCTTTTCTTGGGGGAAACTCCCTCCCTTTCTTGTATTTTCATTTTTCCTTAACATGATGCAACCTAACTTTGAAACATATGACTTGGCATAGAGCTTTACAGGTTGGCTCTTGTGTCTTGTTTTTCTTTTTTCCTTTTCTTTTCTTCTCTACTTTCAAGTAATTGCTCATAGAATGATGTGTAGAAATTCCTTTAAAGTGGGGGGAATAAATTACCCTTATTTCATTGTGCATTCATGCTTCTTAGTGTACCTTGTCATTTACGTGATGTGTTTGTCACTTTGTGGATGACATTGGGTGTGATGTCCTTCATAAGTTTCATCTATCTCAGCATATTACATTCCTCTTTGTGGTTTGATGCAACACACTGCATCCCCTAAGTTGTGAATATACTATTCTTTGACTGGTCCTCTCTTGGAGACATTAGACACAATGTTCCCTAAGTGATTGACCTTGCATAAACTAAACAAGACTCCTTTGAACAATCTTTCACATCATTACATTCAACCACCTTGCATAACACAACTTGCATGCTTGTGGAGCCATCTTATTTGTTTGGCCACCTTGCATAACACAACTTGCATGCTTGTGGTTCCATCCTATTTTGATTGTCTCATGAAACTTAAACTGGCATTTACATTTCATTTGGCTTTGTGGCACCTTGTTAAAGTTATCAAGCAGTATAGCTTTAGCATGTTTGAGCGGGAAGCCCAACTAGCGGAATGACTTTTCGCCATAGCCACTTTTGTGTTTGTGAGTGCATCCAAACTAGTGTATGTATCTTACTTCTTTTTGGGCCTTCTCACCCTGCAGACAACTAGTTCCATGGCCCTAGAGTGAGTATACAATTTATTTTTCAATCAATCAGCCCAGATCTCTTTTCACAACTAGTTGGATTGATGATCAAAGCTTCATTCAATTTATTTCAACACTTGTGTGTTCCTTTGTCCTTATACTTAGTTTGCTATGGGATCTTAATCCTGGGGATTTGATCATCCCTCTTGCTTATTGTATTCCATCTTGCTAATGTAAGTGCATTTGAACCCTTCCCTCGATGTTCATGGCTACTTTAGTGTGAGGAATCAAGTTCATCCTCTCACTAAAGTGGGGGATAAATGTGTTGTAGAAAAATGGCCCCTTGTCATTTTCATAGTCTTTTAGGTCTCGTTTCATGGTGTCAAAACTATGTTGCTTAGATTTTATGTTGTGTTATGGCGTGAACATGCTTATTTACGTACTAAAACTCAAAGAACGTCTTTTGAAGGTTTTGTGAAGTGTTGTAAGACATTTCAAAATTCTTATAGACTCTATTTAATAGAATTTACCTCAAAATCACCTTCTTACACATCAAAAAGTCCTATATTGAAGTGTTGTAAAGTCTTGTAACAAGCCTTCACGCTTTTCTAGGCACACTATCCTTATTTACACCTTTCTCATGGTTTATTTTGTCTCTTTATGCCCTCATATGCTTAATTAAGTGTATTTTTGGATATTATCTGAACAAAGAACATTAAACATAACATTTTTCCTGACACATCGTTTTAGGTCCTAGGTGGGATCCATTTGTCGTGGGTGGTGAATGAGTCCCCCTTGGCACCAAATTCAAAATATTTCAATTTTCCTTTTGGGATTTTATAAAAAGTTACTTGATGTTGGCCTGTGATGAGGTGAATGGATAGTAAGGCACAAGAATTGTATAAATAAGAATTTTTCATCTCATTTTACAATATAATTCATCAAATTCACTTATCCACATATACATTCAAGTATTCAAGCTTTTCACATCATCAATTGAAGAAACTATTGAAGCACTTTAGAGCAACCATTGACATTACTTCAGACTTACAAGAGCAAGGATTTGTTGAGTTAATAGCATTTGCATGTTTTTAGTTTACATTCCTTTTCCTTTCATTTATTTTTATTGGGTTTGATTACCAAAGTGGGGTTTGACCAAGGAAAACCCCTATTTTCTAACCCTCCAACATTTTTCCTCTTTGCATGTGTCTTTGCAACCTTTTTTTTGAAAATTTGATAGGTTTAAAGGTGTTGAAAAGTGGAAACCAAGTCAACTAGGATCTTCAAGCCAACATATCATTATTTCAAGCTTATTAGGTGTTTTCTGTTTGTTTCCTACAGAACTAAATCCGACAATGCCACATTCAGACATTCTCAAATCTGGTGTTGCAAAGTTGCTATCTGATTTTCCAAAAATGTATGAGTGGACTAATTTTCCACCCTTTTCGAATGAGTCCCACCTAAAGTTTGAAATTATATATTTTGTCAAATCTCAGATCCTGACTGTAAGAAATTAGTTCTTGAAACTTTTTCATCAGTAGGTGGACTGATTTGCCACCCTTGGAAAATGAGTCCCACTATGAAAAAATAGTAAAATTCATTAGCATTCTAGACACTCTAGACAACTCACATTTCATCCAAGTGCACTCAGATTTACCCCTATACCTTTTGTTCTGCATAATTTCTTCATTTTCATAGTTATTTGCAGATCACAATGTATTTTCAAACATAGCTTAATTTTCACTTTTGCATTGATTTTAAATCATCTTAATAGTCAATTACATTTATTTAAGTTCATTTACATCATATCATATAGCATACATCCTAATTTGAGTGTTACATAAGCATTTTGGGGCCTAAATCTCTCTCTTCCTAGGTGGAAAATCTTAGGGTCCCCAAAATTTGTCACACTAACATATCAAACCCAATGGTGAACTCTTCAAATATAATTAAATTGGGAAAAAATGTACCTTTCCTTTAATTTCTCATCAAATCATGCTCCATCCAAAGCATCTGCCACATAAATTCTAGAAAACATACCCTTGCAAGTACAAACTTAGGAAAAATATGTGGTGCTTGGTCACATTCATATACTTTGATAATTGTGTGTTGAGGCATAAAAAACCAATCAACATAGTAATGGGGACAACCTTGTTCTTACTTATATTATATAGGCCTCATTACTCTCATCAATGACTCAGGGAATCTTGGTGTTGGGTAACCAAGGTCAGGTATCAATCTAACAAAAAAATCATCACAAAATACTAGAAAATCACACTCTGTACATCTTCTATCCCATATGTAACACCAATTTTTCACAGGAAGTCTTACTTCACTATCTTGTCTACACAATTTCATTCTCTTAGTCCATTCTAATTCATTTTGATATAGGACTAAGTGACATAATTAAGAATATTTCCTAAAAGTAATAGGGGCCTTGGCTTCCCTAACCTATAGTAAACCCTCATGTATTTGTTCCTTAATGATGGATGAAAAATTAAACTCTACATTTGACTCAAAATTCTTATTATCATGGCCATTCTCATCAACCCTATTTGTATATGCTCCTTTGCATCCATCACCAAGACTTGACACAATGCATGATAGGTATTATTGAAATAAACTTGAAATTATAAGGCTTGGAAAGGTTCCATTCTAGAGGAAGGGATGATTTTTTTCTTATCATCATCCCTCTTCATGTGTAGGGGGAGCTCATCACTTTGATATGTTCTTCTTAATCTCTTATACTCCTGCTCCAGTTTGACTAGATTCACCTTTGTTACAGCTTTTTTATTTAGGTTAAAACACTTTATAATAACATCTCTCATAACAAAAAGTAAGCACCCACTAATTGGAAGCCTAAAAGTGTTGGTTGGGGCATGGTAGTTGTTGGCAAGGGATTTGATTAGCTCAATATCAATGAAAACAATAGGGACAATTAACTTATCCAAATCTAAGGTCCATGGGTTTGATGCCAAAACCTTGTTGTTCCTTTTTTGATAGAAGTACCAATAAAGGTTCCAACTTGACTAAGGTATTATGGGTTCCCTACAGCCTTGAGCTAAGTCTCTGAATTTTTTTTTAGGTCCCTTGTCTATTGAACTAGGAAATAAGGAAAGCAATAGGGATAGAAATGATGGTTTACTAGGTTTGGCCTCATCATTTTTTATTCCTACTTCACTCTTCTTTGATGCCATTTTATGAAATTCACAGAAGATGATGAGAAAAACTTACCCAGGAATAGAACTCTCTTCAAAGAATTCCCTTTACTCCTCCAATTTGAGCTCATTTGCAACTTGCTTTCAACTGTAATGAATGAAAAATATCAACTTATATCATGTATTGTAACACCAAGATGCATTTACTCCTAACTCATAAATTCACATAGTTCAAATCTTTGTATCAAGCTCAATTTTATATTTTGATGTTGACTGATGTGATTGGTGTGTTTTAAATGAGCCAACAGCTTGGGTACCACACTATATCGTGCCACTTTTTACTCCCCTACAGTATTGCGGTGTGTCTTTAGTATCCTTCTCCAATGTACCGCTCTACTGTGGGCTAATTTTTTCTCTTTTGTGGTACTTTGGTGTCTCCTTAGTACCTATGTTGAATTTACCTCTCTGCTGTGAGTTATGTCTTTTCCCCTCGAGGTATAGCGGTATAGTGGTATATAGTAGTGGCTACTCTCACCATCATACTGCGAGCTGCTTGGGGATGATCTACAATAAGGAGGTATGGTATGGGTGTTATGAGGGGTGGCTAATGTGACAAAGGTAACATGGTAAAGGGTAAAAATGACCTTCAAAGGTGATAACGTGATTTATTATGAAAATAAGAATAAGAATTTTGGATTTAAAATGATAAAATACTTAGAATTTTTTATGAAAATTTCAGTTCCAATAGCGGCTCTAGTTGGGGATGAATGATTTACCAATCATTGCAAGAATCTAGAATATCTCTGGGTGTAGACTAGGTTCCCCCTTCATATGGTTCTTTTAGAAGATATGAAAAAATGGAAATGTGGTGAGGATGGAATGAAGATGGATATGGAGGTGAAAATTATGGAAATGGAAATGATCCTATTCTATTATACATGGAAATAAACTTTTTTTTTAATGAGAGAATTCTAGGATTGTCCATGTACTGGCAAGTTCTAGTCCCTTTTTGATTTCCTAAACTACTATGCATGGGAAGAGATTATTTTAAAAGGTTTTTCAAGAATTTTGCATGTACTTGCAATCCTTAAACCTCTCGTATTCTTCAAGGAAAGAAGTGCTTTAGAAATTTCCCATATCCTAGAAATTCTTGTTCTTCACCTAACATGTTTTGCAAATAATAAGATTCCTCCCATCCTTTTCCAATGATAAAAAAGGGACCTAACCACAAGGCTTCAAACTTCCCATGCTTTCCATTTTCTTGACATCTAGCATTCCACATTAGTACCAAATCATTTACCTCAAATTTTCTATTTTTGGATTTCTTATTAAAAGGATATTTGATTTGTGATTGCAACTTTATATCTTTCTTTTGAGTCATTCTCCTTGTTTCATCAAGCTTTGCAAGCTGCTTCATTCTTTCCTCCATTGGTTCTCAAATATCTAAATCTTCCTGAAGGATGAAATTGTGAACTAGTAAATTTTTTTGCAATGGCATCCTAGCTTGTGTTCCATACACTAGTTCAAATGAAGACTTTCCAATTGCCTTCTTTGCAGTAAGCCTATCCACCCATACAGCCATTCTCAACTGTTAGTCCCATGCCTTCTTGTTCCCATCTAATATCCTTCTTATGATTTTCAAAAGAATTTTATTACTATATTCTGCTTGACCATTTTCATGTGGGTGGTAAGGGGTGGCATAAGAAACAATAATGCCATATGTGTTGCAGAAATTTTTGAATTCATTAGACCTAAAACACATCCAATTATCTGTGATCAACCCTACTAGTGTACCAAATCTAGTTATGATATTCTCCATCAAAAAATTTATTAGCACCTTGCTTGTTGCTTGTTTAGTTGGGATTGCCTCCATACATTTAGTGAAATAATCAGTTGCCATTAATATCCACTTATGTCCTCCTCTTGATTTTTCCTTTATTTACCCAATAAAAGCAATTCCCAATTGATGTAAAGGGGCTTCTACTTGTAAAGGTCTAAGCGGTAGGGTTCCTTGGTATTTCATCTTTCCTGAGAATTTATGACAAGATTCACACCTCCTTACATATGCAAAAGAGTCATTGAAAAACTTAGGCTAGTAATAGCCTACCCTAAGAATATTATGTGCAGTAGTTTTGGTAGAATAATGACTTCCACACACTCCTCCATGCATCTCCCTCAAGACTTTTTCTACTTGTGATTCATCTAGACACAATAATAGCACTCCATCCATGTTTTTCCAAAATAGATAACAATCTATGAATATGTACTTGGATTCTTGCAACTTTAGAGTTCTCCTTTGATTATCATTCAATCCTTTAGGGCACTTCATGTGTTTGAGATAATACACTATGTTTGTGTACCAAGGAGTGTGTTCAATTATTGCAAATTTACCATCCTCATTCTCCACATTACAAATTTGGTTAGCTTCAATGTTTGCCTCTTCCATTAGTTTGGCTAGACCCTGTCCCCTTACTAACTTGGTAATTTGAATTTCCATATTAAACTCTTGGATCTTATTGATTGATCTACATCTCTTCCCTATTACTTTTGTTTGTACCAAGATATATTTCACAGTTGTGTGTGGTACATATGTAATTACTTTGGATCCAACTAAATTATATGGTCTGAAAGATTTTATTGCTCTGACCAATGCATAAGCTTGTTTCTGCATAATATCATACTTTAATTCTGACCCTTGTAGTTATTTGCTAAAAAGGGACACAAGCTGCCGATACCCTTCATCATTCTCTTGTAACATAACAACTGCTATGGTGTGGAATGAGGAAAATGAAAATATTTGAAAAGGTTTGGAAAAATCAGGAGATTTTAGAATAGGGGCTTCTTTGATGGCCTTTTTGATGGATATAGAAGCTTCTAGGGCCTCTCCAGTCCAGTCTATTTTTTCTTCCTTCTTCAACATTTTGGATATAGGTTTAATAATTTCACCAAATTTTGACACAAATCTCCTAACAAAGTTAATTTTTCCATCAAATGATTGAATGGCTTTGATAGTTTTGAGAATGGGGATTTTTTCTATGGCTTCTCCTCTCTCAGGGTCTATTCTAATTCCTTCTTTTGATACAATATGCCTTAAAAGCTTACCCTCTATGATAACAAAGTGAAATTTCTTAGGATTGAGAATGATACCATATTCCAAAGCCCTGATGAATATTTTCTCCAAATGTTCTACATGGTCTCCTTCCCTTTCAGAATAAGCAGTGAGGTCATCCTGGTACACTACCATTATAGCATTGATTAAATCTACAAATGCCACATCCATGGCCCTTTGGAAAGTTACCCCTACATTTGTGAGACATAATGGAATTATCACATAGACGTATGTCTCCCATGGTGTAGTAAAAGTTTTCTTGTATTGCTCAAAATCTTTAACTTTGACTTGATTATACCTAGAAAATCCATCCATCATTGATAACAATTCACACCCTATTACTCTGTACAATACGACTTCCATATTTGGGAGAGGGTAATTATCTTTAAGGCAGGCGGCATTTAAATTTTTAAAATCTACACATAGTCTAATATCCCCATTTTCATTTCTTACTGGGACCAAATTTGGGACCCATGTTGAATGTCTAATGGGCTTGATAATACCTCCTCTGATTTTTTCCAGTTCCCTTTGCATTTTAGGCTCCAGAGTTGGATTGATGGTTCTCTATTTTTTCCTAAATGGTTTTGCACCTGGTTTTAATGGAATCTCATGCTGGAACAGACCTTCTCTATATTCTTTAAGATCCTCATAAGACTAGGAAAAAATGTGCTTTTATTTTCTTAACAATGCAATCAACATTTTTTTGATTGTTGGACTTAGCTTATTTCCAATGTAAACTCTTTTTGGTGCTAATTCAGTACCCAGATTGATTTCCTCAACATCTTCTCTCTTTACTGGTGTTTGCTTCATGAGAGCATGATAATTTTCATCATATACCCTTTCTAGTGCCACTAGTCCTTTGGGAAGTTTGTTGGTTTTAAGTTGCAAAACCTCTTTTCCAAATACAGTATGTTTTCCATCTACTTCCTCAACAAATGCATTAAAGTCAATCTCTTGAGCTTCATATTGGTCTATGCAATGGAGAAAATTTATGAGATCAGTGTCATAATTGAAAAATTTCTAGCTATAGATATTATTAGGAATAAAAGGCCTTGTTTTCAATTCAACCTAAGATAGTTTGGCTAGGGTTATATCATCTCTTATTAGGGCTATATTGGCTAGAAAATTTGCCATCAAGTTCTTCGACCTGTCTATCCACTCAATGGAAAAAGCATCAAATAATTCAATTGTGTCCCACACAACATTTCTATATTGTTTTAACCTTCTTTTTTTTGTGACATATCTTGACTTGACTTGTGAAATGACCAACTTAGAGTCTCCAAGAATAGTTAGTAGTGTATACACTTAAAAATGGTCATATCACATTGTCTGGTAATTAATTAAATATTTTTAATATTTAATTAAAATCTTTTGATTCTATCTACGTATAAATAAATTTAAATAATTTATTTATATTGTTCATGATTTCATTTCGGTTAGATATTTAATCACCTTTTCATATTCATTTCTTAATTAATTAAATAAATGTTATAATTTATTTTTATTAATTATCCTATAATCTTAGTTTGAATATTTTATTCAAATAAAGATTAAAATATTAAATTCTTCTAAATATCATTTATAATTAAATATTCCAAAATATTTGATTATTTCCTCTAATCCAATATTCATTTTTAAATCATTTCAAAATTCCTCCAATTCAATAATCTATTCATAATTAAATATTTCCAAAAATATTTAATTAAATTCTTCTAAATATTTCAAAAATCTTCTAAAGTCACATCATGATTAAATATTACCAAAATATTTAATTAATTCTTCTATAGTTTTCAAAAATCAAAAATCAAATATCAAAAAGCAATAAATTAAATTAAATAAATTTTATTTATTTAATTTGGTATTTATCTTCAACTCCCGGGAAACAAACTGCCAAAACAGAAAATTAAATTTCTCTGTTCCTGTGCAGGCTTGTTCCCGTGGGTTGAAGACAAGCTTCCATTCTTCTCTCCAACCTCTCAACCTCCCCCATTTTCTTCTCCAACCTCTCAATCTCTCACCATTCAAACCTACCAGACAATTCATAGCCATAGATTCTTGCCAGCAAGGATGAAGCCTGCAAAAATCTATAAATACAGCTGCCGGGAGCTCCAAAATCATATAGGATTTTTAGGCAAGTAAACTATAGGCAAATAATATTAGCATTCATAGCAATAGCATTATCACAGCAATAGCATAGCAATCATAGCAACAGAATCATGATTCATCTCATCTACACCCCCTGTACATAATCTACAGCCCCTGTGCATAATTACAGCCCCTGTCCATCTTCACCAGCATATAGAATAGTTTTTCTTTGCATACTCGTTCTGCAGTAGTCATTTGGAGAAGCTCACACAATCTGAGAGCCAGAAAGCTTCAAACCAATCTCTGGAGATAGAGAAAGACGGAACGTTCTTGAAGAATTTTTATTTTATAGCCAAGTTTATTTCAAATTTCTTCAATTTAAAGTTCTGTTAATAGTGTTTTGTTTTAATTAGATTAACAATAGAATACACAACACATTTTTGGCGCCCACCGTGGGGCTCTTGCCCCTTTTTAATGTTTTGTTTGTAGTTTTTTTTTGGACAGGTTACAGGAAAAACAGCGGAATAGCGCAGACGACACATTTTCGGAAGAATACCTTCAGTTTAGCGCCCCTGACAAATCTTTCAGCACCCGTGAAGACTGTTTTAGCGCCCCTGACAAATCTTTCAGTGCCCGTGAAGACTGTTTTAGCGCTCCTGACAAATCTTTCAGCGCCCTTGACAAATCTTTCAGCGCCCGTGACAAATCTTTCAGCGCCCGTGAAAACTGTTTCAGCGCCCGTGAAGACTGTTTTAGCGCCCGTGAAGACTGTTTCAGCGCTCATAAATTGTATTGTAGCGCCCGTAATGATTCTTTCAGCGCCCATAATATTTCTTGCAGCGCAAATTTTTAAAACACTGTAATCTGTAATCTGTACTCATAGTTTAGTTTTAACTGATTCCGACGCAGCCGCGGACAGTTAATAATCTAAGGATAAAATTAACCAATCCTAGGGTAGTCATCTTAAGGATAAAATTAACCAATCCTAGGGTAGTCATCTTAAGGATAAAACGAAGCAATCCTAGGGTAGCCATTTAAAGAAAAATGAACCAATCCTAGGATAGACACATCATTTTTCAATTTTAGCTTAAAATGAATTTTCTGTTTATGTGAAGCAAAATCTTCACTTAGTTTAGAAAATTTCAATTTGGTGCTTAAAATTGAATCTAGTGTTTGCTTTGTTCTCAAGTGATAGGCCTATGCTCTCCCCTTAACTGGGTGATCAAAATGCCAAACTCACTTATTTCTTTTTATGCATCTTTAAGTTTTATTACAACCTTGTAGAGAGCCTGCTCTTGTGGGAAAAAGTACTCACCCAAGAGGAACGACTCAAGTGGGTTCAAGCCAAAGCCAGGCTATTCCACCCCACTATAAAATTTAAAGCAAAATTGGGGAAACCCTCTTTTGACGGTAGTGTGCATGATAACCATCCCCAAAGCCTTTGTTCTAAAGGTAGGGAGGTCTCTCGAGGGAGTTTATCATTTGCCGCACCGAACGGAAATCCTTACTACGAACCTAGTGTAGTAGCTAACCGAGTCAGTATCCAAACATCATCTCAATCACAGTGCAGGGGAGGGAAGAATCTACCCCCAAGATACTCACCATATAACTGCCAAGGATTGTTTGCTCAGGGGATCCGGTATCCACTTCCGTCACTCTGAGTACGCACCTGGAAAAGACAAAAACACGGGCGCCCTTTCGGGGGTGACACGGCTGTGTGAGTCGACGCAGTTTTAAGATGTGGGCTGTTGATTGCTATGATGACCTACTTGAGAACTAAGAGTGAGTCTGTTTGAAGTGCTTGTCATGTGTAAAACCTGTTAAAACAATTTTTGAAAAACATTTTGGTTACACACTTATGTTTAGCATAGGACTTAAAAACAATGTTTTCAATTTGTTTGATGTGTTTTCACTACATTAATTTAGATAAAGATCATCCAAAGCACTCATTATCATATTGATCAATCTCATGTTACGAGATTGGAAATCTACAAAGTTTGTAAAAAAATCCGTTTCCAAAAGGATTAAGAAGCCAAAGAAACCTCTCAACCACAAGAAATTATTGAAGAAACAAAAATTCTTATATCAAAGTCGAAAAGTTTTACTTAAATATAGAACTTTTCTTCATAGGTATCATGATTGTGTTAGAGGTCTTTCAGATGATTATGCCATAGAGCCCTTGTATTCACAAGCTTATTTTCAAAGAAGAGCCCTTTCTCAAAGGCATAACCATAGTCAACGCATCCGTTTTAGTTATATTCCCCAACCAGCAATCGAATACTCTACTCGTCCAAATCAAATCTTACAATAGAGAACTTAGAAAACATTAGGCATCTATCATTAAATCCATCTTTTTACAAAGCCATGATCAAAACTTCATAAAGTGCAACAACCATCCTTTTCTAGATCTTTTGCTTATATTCCCACCAACAGGATTTTCATCCTTTCACTTAGGGAACAACACAAGCTACAAGATTAGAAAATTTTGTATAAGTCATAGAATTTTCATTCTATCTTGACCTTCATACATACCACATCAATTGCACTATTTAACTCTTTTGATCAAAAGCGAGTAAAATTTTGATACAAATCTATGCCTGTCTTCACAAGATCTCAAAAACAAATGGAAAAAGATGAGGGAGAAATTACAACTAGTAAAATGGGTGATCGAAATGAAAAAGAAGAGGAAACATTTAATCTTGATGAGATAACGGAAGAAAAGCTTCAAGAAGCAGAACAAGATCCTCAATTCCATACTCTTATGGAGAGAATCCTAGAACGTAACAAAGAAAAATATTTTCTTACATTAGCTAATCAAGGAGCTAAGTTGCCTCACACCTTTGACATAGAGGGGATTAAACAAAATCCTGAAAATCCTCCTAATGACTTTAGTGCTCTTAACCAATAGATAAAAGAATTACAAGGGCAAATAAAGGAAATGCAAGGAGGTACAACAAAGAAATATGTTTTGGAAGACATATCTCCTTATCCATTTGATAGGAGTCTTCAAATGATTCCATTTCCAAAACATTGCGAAATTCCTAAGTATGATAGGTATAATGGAAAAACTGATCCCATAGACCATGTTAGGGATTTCCGAAACATGAGTCTTGAATTCGCCTATGATGATACTTACTTGATGCGATTATTTCCACGAAGTTTAGGCGTACAATCCATGGAGTGGCTTTCAAAAATCACTCCACCTATTAAAACTTTTGAGGAGTTGATAAATCAATTTATCTCACAATACTCCTACAATATTCAACATCAAATAACAATGCTTGATCTTTGTAAAGTGAAACAAAAAGTAGGAGAACCCTTTACTATATTTTTACAAAGATGGAGAAGGTTATTTGCACGATATTCTCGTCCTATTCCTGAAAAGGAAAAGATGGATATTTTTATCAATAGCCTTGATCCAGAATTAAGCTATAGGCTTAACCTTCATTGTCCTCATAACTTTGAAAAACTGATTGAAAACACAATCACTATTGAAGGGGCCTTGGTTAAAAGGGGAGTGATAAAACTTGATAATCCAAGTACATCAAATCAAAACAACGATAAAACAAGGTTTTGGAATAGAAACAAAAATGTTGTTAATGATGGCATAGTGGATGCCAATAATTTACGAACAAGGCCATCCGTTTTCAATCTATCAAGTGTTCCAAGAAACAATTCACAAGGAAATACAATACAACAAGGAAACAACAATCAACAAGGACAAATTTCCAAGCAAGAGAACATAACCAATCAAAATCATGGTAATTTCAATAATAATCTTGGCAATGCCCAAATATCAAATCCGTCTAGACCTTCATTTTTTTCAAATCGACGGACTTTTACGGCTTTGGGTCAATCTCTTGAATCTGCTCTCAAGGAACTTCTTGATAATAAGGTTATCACTTTACCACCACAAAGAGATTATGAGCCACAAGTTAAACCGCCATCATGGAATGACTCGTATTATTGCAATTATCATTGATGTAAAGGCCATAGGACAAACAATTGTCAAGCTTTGAAAAATCTAGTATAAGATTTAATTGACAATGGTACTATTACAATTGAGGGACATCATACCAATGATGATCATCAAGCATTCAAAGATCCTTTTCCAAACTACCAAAAGGGGGAAACATCGGATACTAAAGCTAAAAGCATACATAATGTTGAAGACAATATAATCCGCCATATTTACACAGATGATAATCGGATTAATGTTATCAAAATTAAAGGAAAACAAGAATATCAAGAGGTTAATGTAACAACAAGAGGTCAAGCAAAGGTTGTTTTAAAAGGAAGTTCGTCTAAAACAACTATTTCTTCTCCAACTCAATATAATCTGGTTGATCAATTGAGAACAACATCAGCTCAAATTTCTATTCTTGAACTTCTTAAAATATCCCCTATACACAAAAATATTTTAGAAGAAGCGCTTGTGAACACAACTGTTGATACTGATCTAGATGCAAATAGATTTCAAGCCATGGTAGGACATTTGTCTTCCCCCACTTGTCTTTCATTTTCCGATAAAGATGATGCTTCTATGACACATCCACATAATTCCTCGCTCTATCTTGAAGTCATGATCCATACACATCGAATTAGACGTGTCTTAATAGATGGAGGAGCCGGTTTGAATATTTGTACCTTAAAATTGATAAATTCCTTAGGAATTTCAGAAAATGAAATTGATTCACGAAGGAAGATAACTATTAAGGCATATGATGATGAAGAAAGAACTTCTAAGGGATTAATATTGCTACCTATCAGAGTGGGACCTGTTGTGAAGAATACTTTTTGTCAGGTTCTAGATCGAGATTTGTCTTATAACATACTTTTGGGTCGTCCGTGGATTCATGATATGCAGGTCGTACCATCAACATATCACCAATGTATCAATTTTCCATATGATGGACAAGAAATAACCATACAAGCTGATTACAATAGTACCCAAACTTGTTCCAATCTTAGGGTGAGTCAAGATGTCTTTGTGCCACATAATAGAGAAGCTCTTGTTGTTTCTTCTTCTAATTTACAAGTCCAATTGCAAGAATTGACAAACAATCTTGATACTAAGCTGAAGTTTAAAGACAAAGGGGTAGGTGAATATTCACTATCTCTTTCTACTTTACCTCCTTCTCCAAGATCACATGGATTACCAACTTTATCAAATCAAAAGATTGCAACTGCTTCTACATCTCAAACTTCTGTGCCAATCACAAAGTTTGATGGAAAATTCATTAGAGCTAATACCACTGAAGAAGAAGCTGAAGATAGGGACATCCTAAATTGGCTATACAAAGATGAAGATGAATCTCTCTTACACATTAAGTTACCTAAAGAACAATATGGTAAAGGGTACGCTATCATGCAAAAGATGGGTTATGAAGGGAATGGTCCTATAGGGAAGCGAAGAGAAGGAATTGTGGAACCAATTCAGCCTATTTCAAAGCATTCAAGTGATAAAACAGGACTTGGATATGGTAAAGATAAAGAACTTACTTCACAGCAGACATCATTAGTTCATAAAGGAGAATCCGTGTCAGATAAATCTCATGAATCAGTTTTCCAATTGCAAAATAGTTCAGATACTGATTCTAATGAATATGAATGGGACACAATTTATAATGATGAATTCTGGAAGGATAAACAAGTTGATACTATACATAAATATGCACCTGTTCTTATACAAGGAGAAGGGTCAAGGCCTCCACTCGATTATATTTTACAAAGCGATCATGACTCAATTGAGGAAGAATCAGATTCTAACGAGATTGATAATCAACAGGAGAATACCATCACAGACCTTGTTTACCATGAGGATGACAACCACATCATGACTTTGACAATTCAAGACCTTACCCAACATAATGATCCTATTCCTTTAGTTTATCCAGAACTTATAGATTGGGATATTGACGCACCTATCCACATTCCTACATTCAGTAATGATGAAGATGTTATAACTTTCCTTTGTTCCTCAAATGAAGAAAACAATTGTTTCATTCAAGAATCTTATACTCATGATTTTGACAAGGAGAGTGTCAAGTCTCTTAGCTGCAAAATAAATGAAATAAAAGATGGATCTATTGGTGAAAACCGAAAAAAGGCAGTGATAGATCAAAACAAAAGAAAAATAAAGAGCGAATCTGACAGTGAAAACCTTTCTGAGGCATTGAAGGATGAGAAATTTGACACTCTTCCCAAGTATTATCATGAAAGATCTTCTATTTTGATTGAACCAACGGAATCAATCAACATAAGTACACCAGAGCAGCCAAAAGTTGTGCAAATTGCAGCATCATTAACAGTTGAAGAAGTCCATAAATTCATGCAATTCTTGAAGGATAATCAAATTAACTTTGCTTGGTCATATGCTGATATGCCAGGGTTAGATCCTAATTTGATAATGCATCATTTATCTATCAAACCTGGGATAAAACCTGTAAAGAAAAAGCTCAGAAAGATGCATCCACATGTTGCATTATTGGTCAAGGAAGAATTAAAGAAGCTCTTAGATGTTGGATTCATTCGAACTATTGACTATGCAGAATGGATTTCAAACATTGTACCTGTTTCAAAGCCAGATGGAAGGATCAGAGTTTGTATAGATTTCAGGGATTTAAATAAAGCATGCCCTAAAGATGATTTTCCTTTACCTAACATAGATTTG
>VDFB02379711.1:130942010-130998821 GCA_007258455.2 Sequoia sempervirens
CTAGTGTAGTATCTTACCAAGTCAGTTTCCGAACATTATATTAATCGTAGTGCAAGGGAGGGAAGAATCTACCCCAAGATACTCACCATATAACTGCCAAGGATTGTTTGCTCAGGGGATCCGGTATCCACTTCCGTCACTCTGAGTACGCACCTGGAAAAGACAAAAACATGGGCGCCCTTTCGGGGGTGACACGGCTGTGTGAGTCGACGCAGTTTTAAGATGTGTGCTGTTGATTGCTATGATGACCTACTTGAGAACTAAGAGTGAGTCTGTTTGAAGTGCTTGTCATGTGTAAAACCTGTTAAAACAATTTTTGAAAAACATTTTGATTACACACTTGATGTTTAGCATAGGACTTAAAGAAACAATTGTTTTAATTTGTTTGATGTGTTTTCACTACATTAATTTAGATAAAGATCATCCAAAGCACTCATTATCATATTGATCAATCTCATGTTACGAGATTGGAAATCTACAAAGTTTGTAAAAAAAAATCCGTTTCCAAAAGGATTAAGAAGCCAAAGAAACCTCTCAACCACAAGAAATTATTGAAGAAACAAAAATTCTTATATCAAAGTCGAAAAGTTTTACTTAAATATAGAACTTTTCTTCATAGGTATCATGATTGGGTTAGAGGTCTTTCAGATGATTATGCCATAGAGCCCTTGTATTCACAAGCTTATTTTCAAAGAAGAGCCCTTTCTCAAAGGCATAACCATAGTCAACGCATCCGTTTTAGTTATATTACCCAACCAGCAATCGAATACTCTACTCGTCCAAATCAAATCTTACAATAGAGAACTTAGAAAACATTAGGCATCTATCATTAAATCCATCTTTTTACAAAGCCATGATTAAAACTTCATAAAGTGCAACAACCATCCTTTTCTAGATCTTTTGCTTATATTCCCACCAACAGGATTTTCATCCTTTCACTTAGGGAACAACACAAGCTACAAGATTAGAAAATTTTGTATAAGTCATAGAATTTTCATTCTATCTTGACCTTCATACATACCACATCAATTGCACTATTTAACTCTTTTGATCAAAAGCGAGTAAAATTTTGATACAAATCTATGCCTGTCTTCACAAGATCTCAAAAACAAATGGAAAAAGACGAGGGAGAAACTACAACTAGTAAAATGGGTGATCGAAATGAAAAAGAAGAGGAAACATTTAATCTTGATGAGATAACGGAAGAAAAGCTTCAAGAAGCAGAACAAGATCCTCAATTCCATACTCTTATGGAGAGAATCCTAGAATGTAACAAAGAAAAATATTTTCTTACATTAGCTAATCAAGGAGCTAAGTTGCCTCACACCTTTGACATAGAGGGGATTAAACAAAATCCTGAAAATCCTCCTAATGACTTTAGTGGCATAGCCAACCCCATGATCATGCTCAAGATGATACTGGAGGCAGTATCATTGACAGCCTGAAACAGCCAAGTGAAATTCAACAATCAGACAAATGAGTGAGGTTCCAGATCTGTGATCTGTCTGTAAATATCCCATGGAGTGGCTTTCAAAAATTACTCCACCTATTAAAACTTTTGAGGAGTTGATAAATCAATTTATCTCACAATACTCCTACAATATTCAACATCAAATAACAATGCTTGATCTTTGTAAAGAGAAACAAAAAGTAGGAGAACCCTTTACTACATTTTTACAAAGATGGAGAAGGTTATTTGCACGATATTCTCGTCCTATTCCTGAAAAGGAAAAGATGGATATTTTTATCAATAGCCTTGATCTAGAATTAAGCTATAGGCTTAACCTTCATTGTCCTCATAACTTTGAAAAACTGATTGAAAATGCAATCACTATTGAAGGGGCCTTGGTTAAAAGGGGAGTGATAAACCTTGATAATCCAAGTACATCAAATCAAAACAACGATAAAACAAGGTTTTGGAATAGAAACAAAAATGTTGTTAATGATGTCATAGTGGATGCCAATAATTTACGAACAAGGCCATCCGTTTTCAATCTATCAAGTGTTCCAAGAAACAATTCACAAGGAAATACAATACAACAAGGAAACAACAATCAACAAGGACAAATTTCCAAGCAAGAGAACATGACCAATCAAAATACCAATCAAAATCATGGTAATTTCAATAATAATCTTGGCAATGCCCAAATATCAAATCCGTCTAGACCTTCATTTTTTTCAAATCGACGGACTTTTACTGCTTTGGGTCAATCTCTTGAATCTGCTCTCAAGGAACTTCTTGATAATAAGGTTATCACTTTACCACCACAAAGAGATTATGAGCCACAAGTTAAACCACCATCATGGAATGACTCGTATCATTGCAATTATCATCGATGTAAAGGCCATAGGACAAACAATTGTCAAGCTTTGAAAAATCTAGTACAAGATTTAATTGACAATGGTACTATCACAATTGAGGGACATCATACCAATGATGATCATCAAGCATTCAAAGATCCTTTGCCAAACTACCAAAAGGGGGAAACATCGGATACCAAAGCCAAAAGCATACATAATGTTGAAGACAATATAATCCGCTATATTTACATAGATGATAATCGGATTAATGTTATCAAAATTAAAGAAAAACAAGAATATCAACAGGTTAATGTAACAACAAGAGGTCAAGCAAAGGTTGTTTTAAAAGGAAGTTCGTCTAAAACAACTATTTCTTCTCCAACTCAATATAATCTGGTTGATCAATTGAGAAAAACATCAGCTCAAATTTCTATTCTTGAACTTCTTAAAATATCCCCTATACACAAAAATATTTTAGAAGAAGCGCTTGTGAACACAACTGTTGATACTGATCTAGATGCAAATAGATTTCAAGCCATGGTAGGAAATTTGTCTTCCCCCACTTGTCTTTCATTTTTTGATAAAGATGATGCTTCTATGACACATCCACATAATTCCTCGCTCTATCTTGAAGTCATGATCCATAAACATCGAATTAGACGTGTCTTAATAGATGGAGGAGCCGGTTTGAATATTTGTACCTTAAAATTGATAAATTCCTTAGGAATTTCAGAAAATGAAATTGATTCACGAAGGAAGATAACTATTAAGGCATATGATGATGAAGAAAGAGCTTCTAAGGGATTAATATTGCTACCTATCAGAGTGGGACCTGTTGTGAAGAATACTTTTTGTCAGGTTCTAGATCAAGATTTGTCTTATAACATACTTTTGGGTCATCCGTGGATTCATGATATGCAGGCCGTACCATCAACATATCACCAATGTATCAAGTTTCCATATGATGGACAAGAAATAACCATACAAGCTGATTACAATAGTACCCAAACTTGTTCCAATCTTAGGGTGAGTCAAGATGTCTTTGTGCCACATAATAGAGAAGCTCTTGTTGTTTCTTCTTCTAATTTACAAGTCCAATTGCAAGAATTGACAAACAATCTTGATACTAAGCTGAAGTTTAAAGACAAAGGGGTAGGTGAATATTCACTATATCTTTCTACTTTACCTCCTTCTCCAAGATCACATGGATTACCAACTTTATCAAATCAAAAGATTGCAACTGCTTCTACATCTCAAACTTCCGTGCCAATCACAAAGTTTGATGGAAAATTCATTAGAGCTAATACCACTAAAGAAGAAGTTGAAGATAGGGACATCCTAAATTGGCTATACAAAGATGAAGATGAATCTCTCTTGCACATTAAGTTACCTAAAGAACAATATGGTAAAGGGTACGCTATCATGCAAAAGATGGGTTATGAAGGAAATGGTCCTATAGGGAAACGAAGAGAAGGAATTGTGGAACCAATTCAGCCTATTTCAAAGCATTCAAGTGATAAAACATGACTTGGATATGGTAAAGATAAAGAACTTACTTCACAGCAGACATCATTAGTTCATAAAGGAGAATCTGTGTCAGATAAATCTCATGAATCAGTTTTCCAATTGCAAAATAGTTCAGATACTGATTCTAATGAATATGAATGGGACACCATTTATAATGATGAATTCTGGAAGGATAAACAAGTTGATACTATACATAAATGTGCACATGTTCTTATACAAGGAGAAGGGTCAAGGCCTCCACTCGATTATATTTTACAAAGCGATCATGACTCAATTGAGGAAGAATCAGATTCTAACGAGATTGATAATCAACAGGAGAATACCATCACAGACCTTGTTTACCATGAGGATGACAACCACATCATGACTCTGACAATTCAAGACCTTACCCAACATAATGATCCTATGCCTTTAGTTTATCCAGAACTTATAGATTGGGATATTGACGCACCTATCCACATTCCTACATTCAGTAATGATGAAGATGTTATAACTTTCCTTTGTTCCTCAAATGAAGAAAACAATTGTTTCATTCAAGAATCTTATACTCATGATTTTGACAAGGAGAGTGTCAAGTCTCTTAGCTACAAAATAAATGAAATAAAAGATGGATCTATTGATGAAAACCGAAAAAAGGCAGTGATAGATCAAAACAAAAGAAAAATAAAGAGCGAATCTGACAGTGAAAACCTTTCTGAGGCATTGAAGGATGAGAAATTTGACACTCTTCCCAAGTATTATCATGAATTGAACCAACGAAATCAATCAACATAAGTACACCAGAGCAGCCAAAAGTTGTGCAAATTGCAGCATCATTAACAGTTGAAGAAGTCCAGAAATTCATGCAATTCTTGAAGGATAATCAAATTAGTTTTGCTTGGTCATATGCTGATATGCCAGGGTTAGATCCTAATCTAATAATGCATCATTTATCTATCAACCCTGGGATAAAACCTGTAAAGCAAAAGCTCAGAAAGATGCATCCACATGTTGCATTATTGGTCAAGGAAGAATTAAAGAAGCTTTTAGATGTTGGATTCATTCGAACTATTGACTATGCAGAATGGATTTCAAACATTGTACCTGTTTCAAAGCTAGATGGAAGGATCAGAGTTTGTACAGATTTCAGGGATTTAAATAAAGCATGCCCCAAAGATGATTTTCCTTTACCTAACATAGATCTGATTGTTGACTTAACTGCTGGACATGCAATGTATTCATTAATGGATGGATTCTCAGGATACAACCAGATAAAAATTGCACCAGAAGATCAAGATAAAATAGCGTTCACATGTCCTTGGGGTACTTATTGCTGGAATGTAATGCCATTCGGGTTAAAGAATGCTGGAGCTACTTATCAAAGAGCAATGACAACTATTTTTCATGATATGATGCATACATTCATGGAAGATTATGTTGGCGATTTACTTGCTAAATCTCATACACGAGATGAACACCTAGAAATCTTGTCAAAAATCTTTGTCAGAATGGAAAAATTCAATGTTCGACTGAATCCAAAGAAATGTGTCTTCGGTGTTACATCTGGAAAACTCCTAGGGTACATTGTTTCAGCAAAGGGTATAGAAGTTGATCCAGAAAAGGTACAAGCTATAATGGATATGTCTCCACCACGAAATATCAGTCAATTAAGATCCTTGCAAGGAAGATTACAGTCCATCAGAAGGTCTATAGCTCAACTGGCAGACAAAAGCTTGCCATTCACACATTTATTGCATAAAAATGTTCCATTTAAATGGGATGACAAATGTGAAGCAGCATTCAATCAGATCAAGCAATATCTTACACATCCACCAGTTCTAATTCTGCCTATTCCGGGAGAGCCGCTTATACTCTATATTTCAGCAACAGAAGTATCTTTGGGTGCATTGCTAGCACAAGAAGACTCTACAGGTAAGGAAAGGGCTATATATTATATCAGCAGAACCTTAACAAGACATGAGTTAAACTACAGTTTCATTGAAAAAGCTTGTCTTGCAGTAGTGTTTGCTTCTCAAAAGTGGCGACATTATATGTTAACTCATACAGTTAGGCTAATAACAAAGATAGATCCATTGAAGTACCTGTTAAGCAGAGCTACTTTAATAGGAAGACTTGCAAAATGGGTAATGATATTAAGTGAGTTTGATATTCACTATGTAGACCGAAAAGCGATTAAAGGACAGGTCATTGCAGATCAGTTAGCTGAAGCTCCTCTACAAGAAGACAATCCAATGCATATTGAGTTTCCTGATGCAGATGTCTTTACAACAACAATTCAGAGACCATGGGCATTATACTTTGATGGATCATATACACAATATGGCTCGGGGGCAGGGATTCTTTTTGTTACACCTGAAGGACATACCATCTCAAGATCATATCGGTTGATGTTTCCTTGCACAAATAACATAGTAGAATATGAGGCATTACTCATAGGATTAAAGATAGCTTTGGAATGGCAGATTACAGACCTGGAAGTTTATGGTGATTCACAACTTGTCATTAATCAAATTAATGATGATTATCAAACCAAAGATGATAAGTTGTTACCATACAAAAACATGGTGGATGATTATAAGAAATATTTTGTGTCAATTAAGTTTTCACAAATATCAAGAATTGACAATAAAGCTGTAGATGCAATGGCTACCATTGCTTCTTTATTACAAATATCAGAAGATCAAACCAAGTATGAATTCTTGGTGGAACAATTGTTTTCTCCTACATATGATAATCGTGAAACCCAAGTTATATGTCATTTGACTGGTTCAGATTCACCCTTATATGGAAAAACATATACCTATTTGAAAGATAACATCTTGCCTTTAGATTTATCCCGAAACCAAAAACAGAATTTTATTCGTCAATCATCCCGTTATACTTTAATTGCCAATATCCTTTATAGACGTGGTCTTGATGGTACACTCCTTAGATGTCTTGAACGTGACGAATCTGAAAAAGCCTTACAAGAGGTTCACGGTGGTATTTGTGGAACTCACTCAAGTGGTTTGACCTTAGCGAAGAAACTTGTCAGAAAGGGATATTATTGGCCTACCATGGAGCAAGATTCTTTTACTTTAGTTAAGAAATGTTCTAAATGCCAGATCCATGGGAATCTTATTCATGTACCTGCACAAGAATTGCAGCCTTTTATTTCAACATGGCCCTTTTCTCAGTGGGGATTAGATCTTGTTGGAAAAATACATCCTTCATCATCAAATGGTCATAAGTTTATCATCACAGCTACTGAGTATTTTACAAAATGGATTGAAGCTGTTCCTCTAACAACAGTGACTGGTAAACAAATATCTTCATTTATCCTGAATTACATTATTTGTAGATATGGAATTCCTAATTCTATTGTTACTGATAATGGAAGACCTTTTAAGAATCAGGATGTTGATGAACTTTGTGAAAGATTTCATATCCAACACAGGTACTCTACACCTTATTATCCACAGGGTAATGGTCAAGCAGAAGCTTCTAACAAAACCATTTTGAAGATATTGAAGAAGACAGTAAATGATGCTGGACGTGATTGGCATGTTCAACTCAACCCAGCTTTGTGGGCATATAGAACTAGTATTCGCACACCAACAGGAGCTACACCATATGCTTTAGTCTATGGAGCAGAAGCAATCTTACCATTGGAAGTTGAAATACCTTCGCTTAGGGTTTCACTTAAGGGATTGATAAGTGATGAAGACTACCGAGTTTCTCGCCTTCAAGAACTCGAACTGTTAGATGAAAGACGCCAACATGCAGCTGATCACTTGAAAGGTTATCAACAAGTCATGTCTCGTAGTTATAACCACAGAGTTAAACCACGGGCATTTCAAGTGGGTGACTTAGTTTTGAAGGAAAATCCACGTAATCAGCAAGATAGAGAAAAGAAAGGCAAATTTGAACCTAATTGGCTTGGTCCATTTGTTATTATAGCAGCATATGGTTCTGGAGCATATCAATTATCCACATCAGAGGGGGACCTGTTTGAAGATCCAACCAATAGTATTCACCTTAAGAAGTTTTATGTCTAAAAAGTCCTGAAAAAATCAAAAAAATCATAAAAAGTCCTGAAAAAATCAAAAAAATCATAAAAAGTCCTGAAAAAATAAAAAAAAATCATAAAAAGTCCTGAAAAAATCAAAAAAATCATAAAAAGTCCTGAAAAAATCAAAAAAATCAGAAAAATCTTGAAAAAGTGCAATAAAAACAAGTGGTGAAAACTTGGCAAACAAGCGCTACTTGTGATCGAAATGGGCTCCTCCATTTATTAGTTTATGTCTTATTTTCACTTTAGGCATCATTCATCCACGTCTATCATCTGTAAATATCTTTCATTATCCATACCATGTAGTGGGAATCTTTAGGTTTTATCATGGTTTGATAAAATTTGTACATATCTTTTATCTTTAGGTTGTGTTTACATTAAGGGCAAAACATGGAAACATACAAGAGAGGGGCAACGAGCTTTCCAAATATCTCAAGCAGGCAAATAACAGTTTGACAAAACACAACCTCGTCATATCAAATCAATCACAAACATATTCATGTCAATCGAAATCTAAACAAAATGATCCAAACAAACTATCGACATGCAGAATATCAATGATGGTAACCAAATTGGATGATCTTAATCTGAATAAATGTTTGAAATGCCTTAAACAGGATTTGAATGGTTGTTTGATTTTCTATCATATCTCTGGAGTAATTCGATGATGTTCTGAACTAGAAAAGCAAGGAAGGAGTATGATTTTTCTTTGTCTTCTGTTTGTGAGGAAACTCATTAGTACTATGCAAATTGGTCGCGAGACATGCTCTACTATGGATCATGGATGACATTTCGGAATTTGCACAGGAAAAGGGTTAACTCTTGTCTGTTTATGCAAGCAATACTCAGGTCATCTTGGTTCAATTATACCTAGATGCTTGTATTAACTTGCTATATCAAAAATCATGAAAGCAATACTCAGGTCATCACTGGTGCTAACATACCCTTTGATGCTTGTATTAACTTTCAACATTTCAAAGCTCTATGATGATACAAAAAGCATGTATAAGCTTTCCAAATGGCAATATTGTATGAATTTCCTGCATGGTTAGTATAGATTGCATTCATGTTACAATTTGCATCTTGCATTCATAGATTCCTAAAAGCTGGCAAAAAATCAAAGATTTATATCTCCTCAAATATGACTAAGTATATTTTGACGTTCACAAAACATCATACATTCATTCATTTATCATAAAAATCATTTCATAAATTATTACATTCATTCATCTATCATAAACATCATTTCATAAATTATTACATTCATTCATCTATCATAAACATCATACATTCATTTATCTCATACCATCATGAAGCCATCATATAGTACACATCATATATATATATCATGTAAAATCATCTCTGCATTTCATATATCTCAAAATGAATGTCAAAATGTACAAGGATGTCAAACTACAAATGATATAATATCATCAAAAATGTGATCATCTCACGGTGTATACAAAATGTCTCAACAGAATGTCATAAAAGAGATCATATATAATACACTAGGCAGAGCTATCCTGCGATGGAGCTGGCCTAGGACCTGTACCACCTACCCCTGATGGACCTGTATCACCTGCCCCTGATGGACCTGCTCCGCCTGACCCCGGTGGCCCTCTAGGAGGTAATGGCTATGTCACACCCCTGCTGGTAGTACGAGAGCGACCATGAGTAGATCGTGACTGAGTGTAGCTCTCTCTCTGCTCAGCTGGGACTGCATCATGATATCTGGTGCGATAAAACTCTGCCTCTCGAGTAGCCCTCGTAACCTCTCTCATCATATCACCTGGAAAAGTGCTACCTACCACTCTCTGTAGGCTATCTGCTAAGGCAATGGCCTGCTCACCCCGCTGTCTAGCCAAGATCTCTAAAGGATCAAGTCACCACCCTGTAACCGTGGAAAAATCAACACCGGTGTCGATAGCGAGCCCGCAAGCTCGTGAATCAAGGCAGCAGAGGATATCCGGACTCTTATCGCGATTGACCGATCATGAGATGGATCGCATGCTCCATCCGCGGTCCACCGCACTCACCGCCACCTCTCCCCGCCTCCTACCACCCCCTACCATCACCACCATCATTCCATCCGAAGCTCTCCACTACACCCTCCTCGCCCACCTCTCAATCGCCAATCCCGACTCGAATCTCGCGACGCTCGCCCAGTGACAGAGCAACGGCCTATCGATCAAACATGCGGAGGAGGATGCCGAGAACATACCGCATATAGTCCGTGTCGCCTCGCATCCAAAACATCCACTCGAACCCCACACATCCGCACCTAAACCGAAACTTCGCAATGTTTACATCATAAGAGACCGTGGGCTCACACTGCAAGCTCGCCGTCGCCGCGCATAAATAGCTGAACCAACAGGCATACCCTGAGTCTGACCAAACTGTCGCAATACACGTCTAGCAAGAAATCTCTCCAAGATCCATGTGGTCCGTCCAATCAAAAATCTGGAAGTGCATACAAAAGGCATCTCCCTCGCATCCTCTGGCCATGGCTCACAATCCAAATATGGCCTCCAACATACTGTGTCCAAACTATCTAACAGCCGCTGCCAATACACTAGTTTTCCCAGTCTAGGCTGAGCAATAATATGTGAATATCTCCATCTGTATGGTCGACCAGGTGGATGATCTCCTCGAGTCAATGGACGTAACACTGCAAAATGCTCCCATGCCCATATCTATAATAATGAACATCCGACAGCAAAACTCCGGCCTCTACCATATACAATGTGATGTAGCTCGTCATATAAGTGGGCTAGCATACAGGTACCCCATGCATATCGTGTGCCCTGCATCACCATGCTCTCTAAGACACGACCCCATCCGATCGCGAACCCCTTCGACCTATGGTCGGGGCACAACACACCTCCAATGAATCCTGCAAGTACAGCCGGTAGTGGTGGATAGGCATCTGTAATCTCACCCCATGGGATGAAGTACCCAGCAATCTGATCATCTCTGAATATCCGTCTCAAAGCAAGAGTACCTCCAGCCTCTCGTCTGTCAAAAACAACAATCTCTCCCATCACTGGGATCCGTAGGATGCGATATACATCCTCGGGAGTCACTGTAATCTCGCCGGTCGGTAAATGAAAGGTGTTGGTGTCGCTATGCCACCGCTCTGCAAGTGCTGTCAATAGAGCCCTATTGAGGCGAACCTCAGGCATATCAAGTAATGCAGTCAAACCACAAGCGTCAATCACATCTCTATCAGACTGTAATAAATGTGGAATCAATGACCATGTGCTCGGGAAAGCCTCTCGTATCTGCAGGACACCTAGTCTCTCCTGTTCACATACATCATCAAAACAACATCAATATCAAATCATCTTAACATATCAATCCAAAATGAATCAATCAAATTATTTGTTATACAAATAATATCAAAATCATGTTTGTTTTTAACAATCTTAGAAGCAAACAAATCAATCAAACTATTTGTTTTTCATCATCATGGAACGCAAATAATCAACATCAAGTTTCTTTCTAACAACTTTAGGAGAAAACTTATCTATCCTATTTGTTTTTAACAACTTTAAAAGCAAATTTATCAGCTACTATTTGTTCTCCAACAACTTGGGAAACAAATTTATCATGTGGAACAAAATGCGCTACAGAACTAGTTGTATGCTCTACAAAATTCTTTATCAGCGCTAAGTAACTTTTTGCGCTACAGAATCAATTAATGGCGCTATGATTTTTATCAACAGCGCTATGGAATATTTTGCGCTACAATATTTGTTAAGAGCGCTGCAATACATCTTAGTTGCGCTACGATATCATATGCGCTATGAAAATCATCAAATGCGCTATGAAATCTATCACAGGCGCTACGACATTGTATGCGCTATGGAAAATTTCAAATGCGCTACGATACGCCTTAAGGGCGCTACAATATTAAACGCGCTACGAAAATTATTGCATGCGCTACGATACACTTTAAGAGCGCTAAAACTCAATGTTTTTAAATTAAAACATTAAAAACGTGCGCAAAACAAAATTTTCGAAAGACGGGAATTTGCGAGACACATACCGGAGGTCCGTAGTGCGCTGGCCGCTGATGACGTCGGATACGCTCGAAACGGTGCAGGTGAACTGGAAGTGCCATGATTATCCACTCAGAGCTCAATATTTGCAAATTTTACTAGGTTAAAATTGAAAATGACATGGAAAATGACATTTTTAACCTATATAATGGTAAAATTGGGGCATTTTTATCATATTTTCACATCCTAGGGGCAATTTCTTTATCAAATTTTCATTTCATATCTTATCAGGGCAATTTCTTCATATCATAAGTTTCGAACGACAAATCGATATCTTAAAAATCATCAAAATTCAAAAATTCAAATATCGATTCATCGTTCGCGGGGGCATACACATACATCTATTAAATGTTTCAAATCAATATTTGGGGCAAAATTTCAAAATTCTTTGAAGTAATGCGTAAAACACATCACTTCAAAGAGGGGCAAAATGTATACACTTAAAAATGGTCATATCACATTGTCTGGTAATTAATTAAATATTTTTAATATTTAATTAAAATCTTTTGATTCTATCTATGTATAAATAAATTTAAATAATTTATTTATATTGTTCATGATTTCATTTCGATTAGATATTTAATCACCTTTTCATATTCATTTCTTAATTAATTAAATAAATGTTATAATTTATTTTTATTAATTATCCTATAATCTTAGTTTGAATATTTTATTCAAATAAAGATTAAAATATTAAATTCTTCTAAATATCATTTATAATTAAATATTCCAAAATATTTGATTATTTCCTCTAATCCAATATTCATTTTTAAATCATTTCAAAATTCCTCCAATTCAATAATCTATTCATAATTAAATATTTCCAAAAATATTTAATTAAATTCTTCTAAATATTTCAAAAATCTTCTAAAGTCACATCATGATTAAATATTACCAAAATATTTAATTAATTCTTCTATAGTTTTCAAAAATCAAAAATCAAATATCAAAAAGCAATAAATTAAATTAAATAAATTTTATTTATTTAATTTGGTATTTATCTTCAACTCCCGGGAAACAAACTGCCAAAACAGAAAATTAAATTTCTCTGTTCCTGTGCAGGCTTGTTCCCGTGGGTTGAAGACAAGCTTCCATTCTTCTCTCCAACCTCTCAACCTCCCCCATTTTCTTCTCCAACCTCTCAATCTCTCACCATTCAAACCTACCAGACAATTCATAGCCATAGATTCTTGCCAGCAAGGATGAAGCCTGCAAAAATCTATAAATACAGCTGCCGGGAGCTCCAAAATCATATAGGATTTTTAGGCAAGTAAACTATAGGCAAATAATATTAGCATTCATAGCAATAGCATTATCACAGCAATAGCATAGCAATCATAGCAACAGAATCATGATTCATCTCATCTACAGCCCCTGTACATAATCTACAGCCCCTGTGCATAATTACAGCCCCTGTCCATCTTCACCAGCATATAGAATAGTTTTTCTTTGCATACTCATTCTGCAGTAGTCATTTGGAGAAGCTCACACAATCTGAGAGCCATAAAGCTTCAAACCAATCTCTGGAGATAGAGAAAGACGAAACGTTCTTGAAGAATTTTTATTTTATAGCCAAGTTTATTTCAAATTTCTTCAATTTAAAGTTCTGTTAATAGTGTTTTGTTTTAATTAGATTAACAATAGAATACACAACACAAGTAGCTTAATCTTGTGTTTCACATCCATATTCAAACCAATTAGTAGGGATTCATACTCTGCTATATTATTTGTACATTCAAAAATTAGCAAAAAAGAATACTTGAATGTAGTACCTTCAGGTGAGATAAATAATACCCTACTTCATTGCCTTCCTAACTACATGCTCCATCAAAATACATCCCCCACACACTGTGCTGATTTTTAGAAACATGCTTGTCAATTGGATTAGTATTCACTAATTTAGGTTGAGAAGGATCTACCCTAAAACTTTTGAAATCCAAATCGCAAAATAAATTTAGCTGATCTTGAGCAACATAATCCACAATATGATTCATCCTTGACTCTTTATATAACTTGACCTCTTCATCATTGACTAGCATTGTAGCATAGGACAAGTCAAACTATACATTTCCTCCAACTCTTGCAGTCCATTATCTTGACAAAAGCATCCCAAAATGAGGTGTATCAATCATAGTTATATAAATATTATAAGTTGCTTGTGGATAAGAAACCAACTTCACCTCTACATATTTCATAATTCCTATCACTGGGATAGGCCTACTATCCATAGCATAGCATTTTCCACCAGTAGCACCTACCCACATGCCCAATTGTTTCATGACCCCTACTAGCATGATGTTGATAGTAGGACCTGAGTTTATCATACAATTCCATACCGGCTTATTATTTATGAGTAGTGTAGCAAAGAATGGATCAACTTGTAGAGGATTTATCAATGCATCACCTAGAAAAGCCTCATAAACTTTTACCTTTTCATACTTATTTATGATCTTGGTTGTCCCCTTATTTTTAGAGTTTTTGCTTTTATCATTTCCATTAGATATTAATTGAATAGAACTATCCCTATACTCTTTTATCTTCATCATTTCTAATAATGGAACAAACATTTTTTCCTAAGACAAGGTTTGTGTGAAGTCAAAACATGTATTTTCTATTTTGGTTGTCTTCTTTTGCTCCAATAGATCTTCTTTGTTCCCCTCTTTCTCTCTTTTGTTTGTGTCATCAGACTTTTGTTTATCTTTATGTAACTCTTTGCTTCACACTTTATGAACATATTTTTGGTCATTCTTATCAGGCTGTTTATTTTCTATCCTTTTTGGTACTCCCTACATTGCTCCTTTATCTTTCAAAGATATCCCTCTTGGAACACCCTCTTCTACATTTGTTGTTTTTCTTAGCCTATAGTTACCTTTTTCTTGCTCCATTGCAACAATAGTTACTTCTTTTATCTCCTCTTTAGTAGGCCTCCTTATTCTACATCTACTTGATTGAGATGTTGTACAAGGATATGATTCATCATCAATTTTACCATAACCAAAAAAGACTTGTTGTTCTGCCATATGTACATTGTACCTCTAATTATCAACATCATACTTGTAGCCCTCTTCTTTTGAAGTTGAAAATTCCTACTCAATTGGATGGAGGGTGTGAGAGGTTAAATATATTGTATGATCCTCTTCTTCATTATCCACCAGTATTTCTTCTCCTTGTATTGATTGAGCTACAACACAATGATCAGGGGAATGTGGCAGGTTGCAAATTTGACACCAAGTATTATTGTTAACCATGTATGATCCTCTCTTCTTTAAAGGATCAAGAGTTTCCTTATTCTTTGGCTTGTCAATTATGGGCTTTCCATCCTTCCAATTTGTGTTGTATGGAATATCATGCAAATTTTTTCTTTCATTCCTATATGTGTTCTCTTGTCTATTATGAGGATTGTTAAAATTTTGGGGAACCCTGAGACTATCTCTTTTACCAGTCATCCTCAGAGCCTTTCTATTGTTTTCAATAGTTAATGCTATTTTTTGAACTTCAGCTAAATTTCTAGGACACATATTTCTAATCTCATATCCTATCTTGGGATGAAATTCTTTTAGATAAATACTTAATGCTACAGGGTCTACCAATTTGGACATAGGTGGTATCTTGTTATGTAATTTGGAGAACTTCTGGTTGAAGTCATAAACTGACTCATGATATTTATAGATACTTATCAATTCATGCAAGGAAAACTATGGTGCACACTGATTCCCATACTATTCAAGGAACTGATCATGAAACTCTTGAATGGAAGCAATAGATGTTGTTGGTGGATTGTTAAACTAATCTCTAGCTTCTTCAGTTAGTAACATCATAAATAACCTCATTTGTACATCTTCATACTGCATATCCAGATCTTGAATAAAAGCATTAAAATTCATTAAGTGTTCCTCAGCTGTGACTGCACTACTTCCTATAAATTTTGGGAGAAAACCTCTCCAACTGTTGTCCATAGGGTAAGGATATACTTGGAATCTTGCTTAGTCAAATTGTCTGATCATAGTTGTTTAGTGCTGAGGAGGTGAGTTTTGTGGATGTTAATATTGATATAAAGGATTATTGTATTGTACGTGGGTTGGTGGTATATACTATTGGCTAGGGGGTGGTTGAGCATTTGGGTGTTGTAATGGATTTTTAGGTGGATCATTTCATGGTTTGTATTGATTCTTGAATTTCTTTTGAGGTGATTTTGGTGGATTTGAAGGTCCTGCATTGGTATTCTTTTTCTTGTGAGGTGGTGTGTATTTAGGGAGGTTAGCTATTTGAGCATCAAATTGGGCTCTCTACAGCTTCAAATCTTGTAGTTCTTTTATCACTTGGAGCTTTTTTTCATAGTCTACTTTCTTTCTTTCCATTTCTTGTCTTTCATACTCCAATTGTGCATTTAATTCCTCTTGATTCATATCTTCATAATTTTCTTTAGAGCCTACATTATTAACAAGATAATATTTATTCCCTTCAAGTAATGACATTATGATTTTGATTCAGTATGGTAATATGGGTGAATAAGGAAGATGAGTTTTTTACACAGATAGAGCAGTGTTTTTTATGGAAGCAAAGTAACCCTCTAAGATTTGTTTATTCCTTTTGTGGTGTTTTGTGTTTTTCATTGAGGCTTGAATGGTTGCTAGTGAGCCTTTTCTATTAGCCAGTGAGGTTTGTTGTATTGCTAGTGAGGCATACAATTTGTAAACAATAAGTTTTTAATAAATTAATTTTTCATAGTGGTTTTCTCACCCTTTTTAGGTTTTTTCCACTCATAAATATGGTGTCTCATGTATCCTTGACAATATTTTTCTTTATGCATGATTTAGTATTCCTAATTCACACATGATGTTGTAATATGCACCTCTTTGTGTTTTGTTTATGAAATACATATCTAAAGCTTTGTAAGATCAAGAGTATTAAGTTTTTGAGATTTTTTTTATCTAATCACTACATCAATCCCCCTATTAGTGGTTATGTACTCCAACAAGTGGTTGATTTTGGTGGTGGTGTACAATAGAAAAAGTAAAATAAAGAAAGAAAAAATAAATACCTAGTAGAATGCTAAATAAGAAGTGCAACCTAAACCAAGTAAAAAGGTTGATGAAGAAGCAGTTAAGAGAAATTAAATACAAACTGAAAAGGATACAAGGTTAGAAGATGATTTTATAATTGGAAATATTTCGAAAAAAGATCACTTTGTGAGTGACTTTGAACAAGAACTTGATGAAGATTATTGTGAAGTTGATATTGAAGGTGAGCTTATTTGTGCCCTTGAAGAGATTAAGAAACTCATATTGGAGAATCAAAGGTTAAAATTGTAACTTCATGAAGAAAAGGTGTCCAAGAATAAAATACTTTCACACCTTCAAGATTCAGAAAAAATAATAGTAGATTTCAAGGTTAAAATTGAAGAAGTTAAGAAGATAGAAGTCAATAATCAACTTAAGGTAAAAGAGGTTGATTGTAAAAAGTATGAATCAAATATAGTTTCTTTGAGAATTGAATTAGGAAATGCTTCTTCCAAGTTACACAAGGTACTTTAGATTGAAAAGAGTACTGAGTTTTTATATGAGATGTTCATCAAGAAAAAAAAATACAAGGACACTACTGGGTTAGGTTTTAAAGAATAGAAAAATTCTAAGATAAGAAAAAATCCAAGGAAGAAAATAGATCTAGACTATCACCCTGCTACTCCTAAGGCTAGAGATAAGCAGATGAAAAAAGGAGGTACCCCTACTCAAGCAAATAATAAAAAGTTCAGAATTTATTTTCATTTAGAACAATGCCATAGTTCCAAGTTTGAAAATTCTTTTCATGGTTATTTATTTTCATGTTATTATTTTGGTCATAGGGAAATGAACTGATGGATTCATGCAAGGAAAGTAGTATGCAATAAGATCTCAATTGAATGGTTAAAAAGAAGAAAGAAGATTATATGTTATAGATGTAATAGGTTTGAACATAAATCACAATATTGGAGTGATTTAATGAAACCGTTTAATCATCTTAAGAAAACATGCATTTAGACAGTTTGGAGAAGAAAAAAAACTAGGAGAAGGATGAATCTAATATTGTGCATACTACACAAGTAACATCTATAAGTGCATAAAATGAAGTATAAGATTAGGTGAAATGTTTATTGCTTCATTATTCAGCCCCATAGTCAACAAATAAAGTTGATAGTGCTTATTAAAGTTTCTAATAGATAAAATTAAGATAGTTGCATATTTGTACATGTCAGAGTTTTGTAAAGAGGTGATAGTTTCATTTTTCATTCTTACTTTTCTTGCATTATTTGCTCATATGCTCTTTCAAGAAAAATAGATTGAGAAATACTCTTTCATTTCATATCAAGTGTATATACTTTCATAAGTCTTGAGGAGAACACTAATGTTTTGTATTTGATCTTTAGATTTGGGATAGTGACATTTTGGGTTTTAAGAATCTTGTATGCATTAGTGAAAGAGATTTGGAGTTCTCTATATTCTTTCATATTTCCTATGATATGTAACACATTGGCAGTGGTTTGGTATAGGTCTTCCATAGTGAAAATAAAATTTTGTAGGAGTATGATGACAATCTTGACTGAATTGTCAATGAGTTGCACTAATTTTTAGTGATCAACATGTGGAATATGGTAATAGGTATGGAAAGAAATATCATAGTGCTCAATACTTATTCTTGCAAGATGGAGTAAATGATATTATGTTGAGATGATATGCACAGTGATTGAAATCTTGATAACATTAACAATTTACCAAGTTCTTTTAAGCCTTCATTCAATTAGGGGGGGTCCATGGTGACAGTGCTTTGATTGTTATGACAATTTGTGATTCATAATACTAGTGAATGTTTCATAATAATTTCATCATGAGGGTGAATTCAAGGTTCTTGTATAGTGGCAGTCATACTTGTTCTTGGTGTTGTATGATTGAAATAGCAAAATTCATTCTTGTACAATGAAATTTATGCTTGTACAGTGATTTTCTTGCTTGCTTCAAGTAGACAGTGTGGTAACATATGTTTTTGTCGATAGTATGCGATAGTAATCTTGCTTGATTTGAACTTTATTTGTTGTAGATGTTGATTCATTTGAAGTTTTTTTATTTCTAAATAGTGGTCAAAGTAGATAGATTATGGTTGATTCATGCTTGCTATTGTGGTAGTTCATACTTGCTTTAATTTTTTTCATTCCTTTCTCAAGGTATTTCATGCTTGCACCATAGTTTTGCATTATTGGTGGTGTCTCTATTGAACTTGATCAAATGTTCTTATCAATGAATGATCTTCAATTTTTTTTATCTCAGTGATAGCTCAAATCATAGTGGTTCTCATTGGGTTTTATATCTCATTAATAGTACAAGTGTAATTAAAGTTCCTTCATTGTGAATCTTGTATAGTTGTGATGCTTGATAGTTCATATGATCTACATCTTTGTTATCTCAGTTTTCAGTTATAGTCAAGTATGATCAACTATTCTAGAAAGTTTCTTCTGGAAACACTTCATATCAAAATGTAAATTATGAAGGAAAAGATGATAAGTGGTCAACAATATCTACACTTTTATCAACATCGAGGAATAGTCTTGGCAAGGATGTGTGTAGACAAGCTTTCCATGGTGTGGAAACCCTTTCATTTTTAATTACATACTCAAATATGTTGAAGTATTTCCTTGAGCGATTATCAAGGGAGATAAAAGTATTTTCTATTCACTGGAATACATATTTGCTTGATACTAGTGCTTTGGACAATATTCTTGGTGTTTGATGTCAGTTCAATGTCTTGTGAATGAATTTTTTTTATTAATAACTTCAAGACATGGAATCTTGTAGGTTTGATAGTTGTTCTTGGATAGTTGTTCTCAATCGAATATGTTTCTTTTCCTAGTGAAATTTAGTTTATGCTGGTTGCACAACAATGATAGGGATTGCTGCTTTGAAATAGTAAATAAGGCAATGTTATTTTTTGGGCAATAACAATGAATTGTGTTTCAACTTCCTTCTTTTAGCATAGAACTTATTAAGTTGATTTAAAAGTCTTTTTTGATAGTTCATATTCCTTGATTGAAGATTTCTTTACTATTACTTTCTTTTTAACACTTTGATAGTAGCTCTAGTACTTGACAATGTTGGTGTTATGGTATGGTTCTTGATAGTGTCTCAGCATGAAATTGGTTGATAGTGTCTCAGCATGATAGGTTATTACCATGATAGTGGTTGATAGTGTCTCAGCATGACAATGATCATTCATTCTCAGCAGGTCTTAATGTCTTGACTTTTTTTGCAGTGGTTTGTGGCAGTGGTTCTAGTTTAAATAATTTTGTGACTATGATAGTGGGCTATATTTTTTTCTCTTATTCCTTTGTATAGTTGATGAGGTTATTGCAAATATTCATTTTTTTCTCTTAAGTTGGAAGAAGTTTGCTCTTATTATGGTTTTCTTGGGACCCTTTATCATTGTTGTCAAATGGGGAGATAGGCTCGATAAGTTGACACTATTGATTTTTTATTGATGTCAAAGTTTGTTTCATAAAGGATTGTCATTGTTGGTTTTTGCATTGGTATTATTAATTTTTCATTTACATTTTTCTTTTGATGTTCTCCATGGAATTCAAGACATTCAAGTTTGATAAGTTTCAAATAATCAAAGCTTCAAAGGGTTGTGTCATAGAAAAATGGCCCCTTTTCATTTTCATGGTCTTTTAGGTCTTGTTTCATGGTGTTGGAACTATGTTGCTTTGATTTTATGATGTATCATGGCTTGAACATGCTTATTTAGGTACTAAAATTCAAAGAAAGACATCTTGTGAAGGTGTTGTGAAGTGTTGTAAGCAATTTCTACATTCTTCTAGACTCTATTCAATGCATTTCACCTAAATACCACCTTTTCACTCATTAAAAAGTCCTATTTTGAAGTGTTGTAAAGTCTTGTAACAAGATTTCATGCTTTTCTAGTAACATCGTCACTATTTACACCTTTCTCATGCTTGATTTTGTCCCTTTTATGCCCTCATAAGCATATATTAAGTGTATTTTTGGATCTTATCCTCACAAATAGTATTAAACAAAACATTTTTCTTGACACATTCTTTTAGGTCCTAGGTGGGACCCATTCACCATGGGTGGTGAATGAGTCCCCCTTGGCCCCAAGCTCAAAATATTTCAATTTTCCTTTAAGGATTTTATTCAAATTCACTTCATTTCGGCCTATGATAAGGTATGAATGGATAGTAAGGCACAATAATTGTATAAATATGTGTTTTGCACCTCATTTTACATCTCCTAACACATTCAAGGAATCTCCACATTCAAGTATTTAATCTTCAAACACTCAATCATTCGACATCATCAACTCAAGCACTTTCAATCACTTTGAAGTAGCCATTCACTCTACTTCAGACTCACATATATACAAGGATCTTGGTAAGTTAGTAACACTTTCATGTTGTTCATTTATCATTTCCTTTTCATTCCATTTATTTCTATTTGGTTTGACCAAGGAAAACCCCTATTCACTAAACACCCAACATTTTCCTCCTTTTTGCATGTGTATTTGCAGTGTTGTTTTGCAGATTTAACAGGTTTAAAGGTGTTGAAAAGTGGAAACTAAGTCAAATAGGCTCTTCAAGTCAACTTATCATCCTTTCAATAATTTTGAGTGTTTTCTGTCTGTTTCCTGTAGAACTGACCCCGACAACTCGACATTCAAACATCTCCAAATTTGGTGTAGCAGAATTGCCTCCTAATTTTCTAAAAATATTGAGGACTAATTCGATACCCTTACTAAATGAGTCCCACATGAAATCTTAAAATCTGTATTTTGTCCAATTCTAGATCCCGACTGTCAAAAATTAGTTCTTGACACTTTTTCACCAGTTGGAGGACTGATTCACCACCCTTGGCAAATGAGTCCCACTGTGGAAAATCAATAAAATTCATCTATATTCCAGATACCCCAAAAAACTCTTATTTCATCTCGGTGCACTCAAATTTACCCATGTACCTTCTATTCTACATAATTTCTTCATTTTCATAGTTGTTTGCATATCACATTGTGTTTTCAAACATAGCTTAAATTGCACTTTTGCATGCATTTTAGATTATCTTAATCAGTTAATTGCATTTATTCAAGATCATTTACATCATATCACATTGCACACATCCTGATTTGAGTGTTACATAAGAATTTTTGAATCTAATCTCTCCTTTTAGGTGAAACCCTATAAGAGTCAGAGAGTCCATTGGGTCCAAAAATTTGTCACATTTTGGTGAACCTAAATTTTGAACATTTAAAACTTCAGATTGCATTCACATCTTTCATCCTCTTTTACATTTTCATTTCAGTTCAATTATGAAATTGATTTGTTATTGTATTCTAGGACCTTCCATTTTGCATTAGTGAAACATTCATTTAGTTTTCATTTTTGCATTCAATTTCATTGAAAACAGTGAAACTTTGCATTCTTCATCTATACTTACATTCTGTAGAACATTTAAATCATCCTTAAAATTCTGAAAAACACAAAAAAATTGCATATTGCAACTCATTCACCACCCAGGGGGAATTAGTCCCTTTGCATTTCTGAAACAACATTTTTCTAACCTCTTTGGCATTTTTCTGCATTACACTTTTCTATTCCTGCTTTCTATTTTCATATCTAAATTCTTTATTTTTCCTCACTTATTTGACCTTAGTTTCTTGGCATCATGTCATTCTTCTTTAATAAGTTTTGGAATTCCCTCAAATCATTGGTAGACATGTCCAACTGTACATTTTGTTGTGACCTTAATGACATTGAACAATCTCATGCTCCTTTAACTCCTCATGATTGTCCTCCTCATGATGTAGAAATCATTGGAGAAGATGATGCTAGAATGAACAAGTTCTATAATGATTTCCTTGACAACCTAGAAGAAAATGCAAATTTTTACCCCTCTATGAGATCACAAGAATTACCTATTGCTGCACCACCTGATCAATCTACTTATTTACATCCTGAAGTCAACACAGGACCTATAGTTCCTCCCTCAAGTGGACCTAGTTCCTCTCAATCACCTCAATCCCAACCATTCTATGAGCATATAGTCACAAAAAATCCTATCAACCTTGAGGATGCATATGGTAAAGGCTTTACTATTTTGAGTAAACAAGGTTGTGACACAAAACATGAACATGAAATCCATCAATTTTTTGAACAACAACCAACTGAATCCAACTCAACAGGACTAGGATATCAAGATCCTTCTCATCTTGAGAGACATCCTCTTCAACCTAGGAGACTTCTGGATGTTGGAATGGTCATCTTGAATTATCCTCCGAACTTGAACATTCTCCTTCCACATGAACACCCATTCTCTCCTTCTAATGACAAGGATGTTAGGATTCCTATGGGTTCCCTTCTTCCTTCTACTCATGAAAAAGGAGAACCTAGTAAACACAAACAACCATACAAATTGAAGAAGATAAAGTTTCCTACACATCCTCCACCCGAATGTGAATAGATACTTCAATTACTTCTAAACAAAGGTTTTATACTCTTACCACCTTCCAATATTGGTTTTTTTGTATTTTTCTCTCTTTTTTCTTTTTTTGGGATTTTTGATCTTTTTTTATTTTTTGTTGTTACCAAGATGCTTGTTTGTCATGTTTTCATCAAGGTAACCATTTTTTTAGGACATTTTCTGATGTTTTTGTACTTTTCTATTTTTTTAAAAAAATTTTGGATATTTTAAGATGAAATGATATGATATGACCGGTTGAAGGAACACGATGCCCCACAAAAGAGGTAATGCAACCATGGATAAATAATAGATCAAACTAAAAGATTCACTACAAAACATGTCACACAAGTAACATATCTCTTGTCAAAAGATGATAATGGTTGATTGATTAGGATGCCAGGAATGATTCATTCCATAAGGCATGATGATGGTAAGTCCTCAGGATCATTGACTTCCTCTAAGTATGATAAGATTGATGATTTTTCATGATTGATTGACAAAAAATGAGAGGATGGGATAACGTTTTACAGCTCAGCTCAAATATGATTTACATGAAAAGATTCAAGATTGCAAAGGGATATGATGACATGGATTTTGATAAGCTAGGAGATATGGAATGGAAGAAAGAGAGGATACAAATAATGAATCAGATGATCAAGATCAACTAGATAAGATATAGACACAAGGCCCAATTATTCCCCCCATATTCCTCATCAAGACCAAGGAAGGGAAGAAAGGATGTATCTAGAAATACTGATGGAATATGGATAAGATGAAAGATTTGGACAAAGTGAATAGGATAAGATATATTATGTTCAAGGAGATCCTTAACCTTGTCAAGATCAAAGGTGGAAATGTAAGGAATGATAAGATGGAAAAAACTTCCCCTCCAAGTGTAGAGTGCAAGAGGAATATGGAAAATAGGATATGGATGATAGGGAGATGAAGGAAGGACTTAAGCATCAAGTTTCACGACCAAATATCCCTTTAATAAACCATGGAAATGGGGATTAAACTCATAAATGTTGACCTATTAAAGGTATGATGAAAGAACTAAGGACTTATCAATAGGTTTGGATTAAAGGAGAATAATGGAGGATGAATGTTGGGTAATGTATAGGAGGTGGGAAGGCTTGTTGATGGATAGATGGAAAGTGTTGCAAGGTCAGCATTAGCACACACCTTGAAGGGTGGTGGAGTGATAGACGAAAAATGGATTTGGAAGGTGAAAGGTTTTTAAATGGAATATTGGAGGAAGCTTTTGGTTCAACAAATTTGGGTGCCAATTTAGATTCCATTGCTTCTATGAGACTTTTAGGAATCCACATGATTTTTGACTTTGATATTTGCTTTATGGGACTTTGTGGCCTTTGAGATTTTTCTTTTCGATTTATGGGCCTTTGTGGTCTTGGAAATTTTTCTATTTTCTTTGATGGGCCTTTGTGTCCTTTTGAAATTTCCTTTTTATTTATGGAACTTTGTGGTCTTGGAAATTTTTATTTTTTCTTTGATGGGCCTTTGTGGCCTTTTTTATTTTTCTTTTGATTGTGGATCAAATTTTATTTTATTTTTGCATGCCTCTTCGAGGAGGCATGTTGATCCTTTGATACATGTGAATTTTTATATGGAAGCTTTTGACATTTAGCACCCAAGTTACTTCCAAGAGCAATAGGAGAGATGGATGGAGAAGAATGGTATGGATGCACCATGGATAAGTTGTTGGAGGTAGAATTTTGAAAGGGAATCAAGGATGTGTGCCTTTGTTATTCTTGAGGAATAGGATATGGACTTAGGATAGATGGAAGGTTTGATGAACTAGGATGAGGACCTAAGATAGATGGAAGGTTTGGTGGATTAGGACAAGGACCTAAGATAGATGGTAGGTTTGATGTACTAGGAAACTTATGTCTATAACCAAGGCCATGGTAATATGGGTTTTCTTGAGAAAAAATAGGTTCTAGGATACCTTGTTCATGAAGGCCTAATCCTTTGCCTTTGTAGTTCATACTTTGACACATTCATTTACTAATGGGATATGTATTGTTTGTGAAAAAAGATGCAAGTCCATTTTATGGAGGATATGATATGGATGAAAGGATAGGTGTTGGAAGTAAACCACAACAGATAAAGGTGGAGGATCCCAATTTTTAGGTGTGTGGCTCATGGATAGCTTGACTAGGTGTAATAGGATATTGGCATGGGGATGATGGCATACTTTGATCTTCACTTGGAAAAGGAGTATGAGGTGTAGAAGATGGAGTATCTTGCTCTTTACTAGGTACAAAATCATCGTGGAGTGGTATGAAATTCATATCTTGGTCTTGATGAGGAAGGGAATAATGAGATTTTGTAGAAAGTATATCTTGATCATTGGGTGATAAGACATCATTAGATATGATGGAAGAATTATCATGCTCCTAGGATGCAATAGAATCTTGAGATGGTATAGATTGATCAGATGGAGTGGAAGGAGGACTTGAAAAGATACTTTTCTCTTGAGATGGAAGGGAATCCTTATGGATGAAAAGTGAAAGGAGGGAATCATCATAAAAGTATTGAGAGATGTGGTCTTGGTCAAAGATTGGAATAACTTGTGGAGTTTTGGTATCATTGGATGGAGTGGAAATAATTCTTTGATCTTGAGGTGTAGAGGAGTCTATGTTATCATGTTTTTGATTGAGAGATTGACATTAATCATTTGATGCAAAAGGTATGATAGATGAAGGTGGTTGGATGGAATTTTTAACTTGAGTGAAAGAAATCTAAGATTTTTTTTGGCTTGTGGGAAATGAAGATAGATGAATGACATGGTAAGATTGTTCAATATCCTTTGTGTTTGAAGACTTTGATTTTGGTTTTTCATTTAAATTTTTCAAGAATTCAAATAAATTGAATGTGGATGATGTAGTTGTTGGTGGAGAAGGTATCATGTCTATATTTCTATCAGATGGATAAGAATAGATGTATGACAACAAATATCTTTTTGTGGTTGTTTCCCTTTGCATATCCCAAATTTTTTGTTGAAGGTTTTTCATTTTCTAAGTTAAGTCATTCAATTGATCCTCATCTATTTTAGGTTGATGAAATCTATGAAAACAATTTCCTTTAGTTTTTTCCATGATGGTTCTATTTTGAAAAAGATCTTGAATTCTGATTTTTTTTAATTGTCTAATAGAAGGTGAACCTTGCTCTTTGGTTTAGGATTTTCTAGATGTGCTAAAATAGATTTTGGATGTGCTAAAATATTGCATAGATGCACTAGAAGATAACCTAGATGTGCTATATAATTGCTTGAATGCACCATAGAAAGGCTTGAATGCACTGCAGGATTGGTTGGATGCACTATAAAATAGCTTGAATGTGCTAAAGTATTTGGTGAATGTGTTGTAGTAATGGGTGAATGCGGTATAGAATGTAATGCATGCACTGGTAGATATAGTGGATGTGTTATAACAACATATGGATGCACTAGAGAATGGTGTAAATGTGCCATAACAAGCAGTGGATGCGCTGAATTGGGGAAATTTCATAGTTTATTGCAAGTTTATTTGATTTTTTCAATTTTCCAATCAGAGAATTGGTTGTTTCAAGGGTTTTTTTCTAAATCAAGGTTTTCACTTCTAGTGTGATGTTTTTTTTTAAAATTTTTCAAAAAAACAATGGTAAAACATATCAAACATGTACAATCCTAATAGTGTGTAGGACAATATTTACTAGATTCCCACTTGGATTTTACTCCACCTGCACCTACTTTTAGCGGATGATTTGAAGCTTGACCCCACTAGCTCCCCTCCATGGCACTCACTTCTACAGGGCATCCAAGATTTATTACCCATTAATCTCCCATGGCATACTTCTCATCTCTACTAAAAGCCTCAAAAATGTGGGATGGCTTCAAAGGTTAGACCTTCTGTGCTAGTAAATAGAATAAGGATTTTGACTTGTGCTAACAAAGGGTTCTAGTATAGGCATTTTGTTCATGGTGCATCATCCATTTGACAAGAGACCATTGTTTCCCTTCTTGTTAGAACAATCCTTGTGATACTTGAACTTTCCTCAAGTACCCACATTTATATCCCAGGTTGGAAGTTGCTTGGCTTTAGCATGTTACCGGTTGGGTCATTCCCTTGGGTGATTACTTTTCCCACAAGGTAGGCCCTCTATGGATAAAAATAAATAAAAAAGAATGGGTCTGGATTTTTGGCCACACTGTTAAGGGAAGAGAATATGCCTACCATTCATCAAGCACACAAAACATGGTGTTCTTTAACCCTTCTAATTAAGCTAGATGCCTATCTTTATCAAAATAAAGCATTAAATAACTCCATCCCTTGTAGACATTATCAGTAGTTGCATAAGTTTTTCTTTGACTAGCATATTTAGTACAATGGATATCAAATGCTTTTTCTTTCACTTCAATGCTCCATTTTCCTCTTAAAGCCTACAATAAATTCTAAAAATGTTATATGAGATCAAGAAATAAGAAGACATGAGAGTTAGATGAATGATTAAGCATAAAAACCCTAAAAATTAGACCAAGTTACAATGTGATTTGACTTTAGGTGTAAAATTGAAAATTTAAACTCCATAAAAATTGAAAAACACCTACACCATTGAATATCTTATGAAATTCTACCCCATTTCAAAAAATAAAGCTTTGAAAAAGACGTATGTATGACCAAGATACGACCATTTTAAGATTGACTATAAAAGTGCTAAATAGTCATCCTATGTGCTAAAAGAAGTATCCAATGTATGCAGTAGAAGAGTATTTGGATGTGCCGAAAGAAGTGCCAGATGTGCCAAAAGAAGGCTCTAGATGCACTGAAAGAAGCTCCAGATGCGCCATAATAGTGCCTGGATGTGTCGAAAGATCTTCTGGATGCACTATAACAGTGATTGGATGCGCTAATAGACTTTTTGGATGTGCCAAAAGAACTCATGCTCACGCTAAAACATCACATCCAACCTGTTTAAAAAAAAAAATCCATAAAATTGTTAAAAATGGGGTTGTTCGCCATGGTGGGCACCATCTTATGTGTATGTGAAATGTGGGAATTATTAGTAAATCAACACAAACACCAATGAAACAAATTATATAAAAGATTTGAATCAAATAAACTACTCTATTTAGCAGTCAAAAAAATATTTAAGAATGTTTCATTATCCTCTATTCTAAAGGATTTATTAAACCATTTGGCCCTCGAATTTCTATGTGCACTCTGGTTGTTAAAATGACAACTTGAGAAACAAGATAATATTCAACATGCAAGACAGTTACATTCCTACATCAAACTATATGATGAAAATGATAATGGATATTATGGTGAATGGATAATGGTGTTAGATTATACATTGTAAATACTATGATATGAAGCTACGATTATTTTTCATATGCTCAAATGCTAACTATGAATATACTAATCTAAAATGCAACTATAAAGCAAAGTATAGCATAAAATGCAACTATAAAGAAAAGTGTGATTCTAAAATGCTAAATAGGAAGCTAAACATGATTCTATATGTAACTAAAAATAAAAAAATTATTCTAACTATAAGAGTCCAAATGCTCCAATGCTCAAATGTGGATGCAAAATACAATGGAAAAGGGTTGCATTTATAGGCTTTTCCAAGCATCTTGTGATGTGGAAATGATCGACTATTTAGATTCAAAAAAGAGAGATGAATGGTGGAGATGGAGAGAATCAAGAAGGTGTTCCCTTGACCAAATACAACATGCCAAATGGATGGAGGAATATCTTGACCAAAGACAACATGCCAAATGGATGGAAGAATCAAGCGTGTGAGAGAAAGACCATGTGTTTGAAAGTTTGTTGAAGAAGTGTGTGAGGAATAAGCCATGTGTTTGAAGATAATTCTAATTAAAAATTAGAATTATTTAATTTCATGTGACCTTGGTGAGGTGACATGAAAATTTGTAGACATGTGCTTGAATTCTTAATCCAAGGTTAGTGAATATTAATTAAATAAAACAAGCTTATGAAATTTGTTTATTTAATTAAATTAGAAGAATATGATTTTAGATTTAGAGAATTAAATGATATGAACTATATGAATATATTGATATTTTATTTATACGTAGCCAAATATTAATTACTAGTATTTAATAATTAAATGTCTTGACCAATTTTAGGTGTGTACAGTTATAATCCCCCTTAATGCTAACAAGAATAGGTATAAACAAACCAACTAAAATTGCACACACAGTATGCATAAGAATTTAGACCCAAAATAAGGTTCAAAAGATTTACATAAAATTGAAAAAGTGTGTGCATCAAGGCACACACACATGAGGAGAGAATCAAAAAGATCCATTGCTTTTATAGCTCAAACATAGGAAATAGGAGCTTCTATTTTTGAGAGATGGCACACTAAACCCTATTTCTCTTAGTTTCAGAAACCCCTAGAGATCTCAATCCAAAGATGTAAAGGGGAAAGATATCTGCAATAGGGATATCATAGTGTTTGATTAATGACTAAAGGAGGGTTCACCACCAAGCTAGGGCTTGGAAAGACAAGAGATGAATGAATCATGCAAAGTACCATGCAAAGTACCATGCAAAACCTAACTAGATGGCCTAGGAAATGAAACTAAAATAAAAAATATCAAATTGGAAATGAATAGAGGTCCACCTAAAAGAGTGATGAGGTCAAAATAATCTCCAAAACCCTAAAAACTTGTCGTTTGATGCCCATTGGGACTCATATGCTAGTCTCAAAGATTTAGTTTTAGACTAGGGTTTCTAGGTGGAAACAAGAATTTGACAGTGGCGAGTCTAAATCTCCTAAAATCTAGAAAATCCCCTATTCTAGGACCCATACATCACAAGTGGCGTATCAATCCCACTCAACTTTTTTAGAAGGTTAAGGCTTGATTTTTCTCTCCTATTTCTACTCTTCCTTTCACAAATTGTTTGCAGATCTAAAACCCTAATTTTCAACTTGTAGGTGAATTTTACTGAAGATGACAACCTTGTGATGACTTTATGGCTTTCTTCAACCTTGCAATCCAATCTTCAAAGGATCTTCAAGATCCAAGAGACTTAGATCTGCAATACCACATGTAGAGAGAAAAACTTGTTGATTTGTTAGTGAATATGGGTTTGCCTTAATCAAACCCGATTTAGGTAATTAAATAAAATTATGAGATAATGATATCAGGACATTAAACATGAAAACTAGAACATGAAGTATGATCAATGATACCTTGAATGATGTCTTGTAAATCTACAATCTAACATGAAGTGGTCATGAAGGATATAGATCTCAAACTTGAAATAAGTGTAGAATAATGCTTAATCTTGGATCTTCAATGCTACATCACAACATTAGCTCAACAACATACTTGATGCTTGATGATCTTGACATGATGATGGATCTTCAATCGCTATAACAAAACCTTGATAATCTGCCTTCAAATTCCTTTGAATTTATCTTGTAAACTCTTGTGAAGTCTTGTAATCATAAACTTTCTATTAGGAATGCTCTCTTGAAAGTATTAGGTTGATCTCTTGAATGCTTAGGTGAAAATGAGTGAAATAAACTTGTATTTATACTTGTTTATGTCAAATTTCTTGAAAATACAACACTACAAGCTGACATCGGATCTAGGAGGATAAAATCCCACAAAGATTTTGAATTAAATTTCATTTTGGGCCACACAAGTCTCATATGCTAGAAGTGGCATATGAGTCCCATGAAGCTTAGATATAGGACACATTTTTCAAAAATACTTAGAATGATGAAAAATAAGGATTGGGGCCTAAAAGACAAGGTGGGAGTCATATGCCCAATGTGGAATATGAGTCCTAGATCACTAAATATGGGACAAAAAACATAAAAACACCTAAATTATGATTGGATGTTGGTTCGAGTCAAGAATATATTTGAAAATATGCATCAATTAAGGCTTGTGGATGTAAAATAAGGCCAAATAAGGCATAAAGAAGCCCAATTTATTAATGAAACCCTAGATTAGTGTTATATTGTAAAGGTACACTTTATAAAACCCTAAATAAGGCATGATTAAGTTCATTTAGTTTACAAGCACCCAAAACATAATGCGAAGGTGTAAATAAATGCATTTTACAACATTAAATTAATGAAAAGTTAGGTTTATTTAGCTTAAAAGAGCCTTGGACCGTAGAAAAAAGTACCCTTTGCTTGACATGGGAATAATTCATCATAAATTGACTTAATGAGGCCTTGATTCAAGTGTTGTGAGGCCTTTTATGCATGCACACTAAGTCTTGGACCCTTGCAAATAGAATAACATACATTTATTAATGTCTTGTCAAGGTTTTGTGAAGTGTTCTAAAACATTTCTACAGTTTTCTAGACTTTATTTATTATAATTAATCTAAATATTACCTTTTTATTCATCATCAAGTCTTATTTTAAAATGTTGTAAGGTCTTGTAACAAGATTTCACACTTTTGTAGGATTGTTTTCACTATTTACACCTTTCTTGTGCTTTATTTGACCCCTTTATGCCCTTATTAAGCTTATTTAAGTGTTCTTTCTAATGTAAACCTAAAAAACAACATTAAATGCAAGATAATTCCTGATACCCACTTTCAAGTTCAAGGTGGGACCCATTCGCCATGGGTGGCGAATGAGTCCCTCTTGGCTCAAAATTTAAAATATTTTAAATTTTCTTTCAGGTTTTTATTTAAAATCACCTTATGTTGGCCTATGATGAGGTATCATCGAGTTACTAAGGAAAAAGTGTGTATAAATAAGGGTTTTTCTTCTCATTTTACGCCCCATTCACCCATTCAATCTCTCAACTCATTTTTACAGTTCATTCATCATTTATCTTCTCAATCAAGCTAGGGTTTGAACTTTACAAGCCATTCAAAGATCACTTTTCAGACATTTAAGGGTAGACCCTTCATGTTTTTCTATAGAGTTCCAATATCAAACATAATGAAAAGTTAATCAGATCCATCATTGCATGCTTCATTCCATTTTGGTTTAATTACCTAAAAGGGGTTTGACCAAGGAAAACCCCCATGCCCTAACATTTAAAAGATGTCTCTCTCTCTCTCTCTTGTCTTGTATTTTTGTAGATTTAAGTCTCTTGGAAGCTTGGAAATGATTAAGAATCAAGTTTCAAGGTTCATCAAGTCTTTTCTTCATTAAATAAGTCAAAATATCAACAGAAACTCATTTTTAGGTTCAAAAATAGAAGTTTCGAAAGCAAAGACCTGTAGAAAGTCAAAGTGTAGATAGAGAGCTCTGAAATCCACTTTTGAATATTAAAATTTTCAAAAGTGGAATCATTTTCCATGAGTGGAAAATGAGTCTCACTTCTAGGTCAATTTTGAGTTTTCTACATTTTTAGATACTCTTTTGTCAAAAACAGGTTCCAACACAGTTTTGCAGAACTAGGACTGATTCAGTTAGAATGGAAAATGAGTCCCACAAAGCCTAAAAAATAGCATCAATAGAACCTAAATTTCATTTCCTACCTCCTTCAACATCTCAAGTGCATACTTTCAGTTTGGTTCATTTTTGTTAAGTTTTGCATTCATCTTTAGTTCATTTCTACATAACACAATGTGTTTTCAAACAAGTCACAATTCTTATGTTTGGCATACTTAATCAATCAATCTTATCAATTGGCCACATCTAGAACATTTCATTTAGACATAATTCCATCATACATATCTTAGATTGAGTGGACCACCTAGATTTTGGGTGTGGGATCTATCTCTTTTCATTAGGTGAAAGACCCTAATTGAACAAAAGAGACCTAGCATTCCTAGTCCCTAAAATCTATGGTTCATTTTGGTGAGCTTACTTTTAAAACTTTATTATCTAATTCTGAGTCCTTCACCATCATATATCTAGCTTGCATTTCCCTTGCATTAGGGTTTGCATGATTCATTTGCATACTAGTTTTTACATTTTGTATTCATAGATTTAGGTTGCATTGTAGGCATCTCAATTCATTTAGATTTTCTGAATTTCTACATTTTCTACATCATAGCACTCAAAAACCATAAAAACCCCTCAAAAAATCCTGAAAATTATGAAAAAAGGTCCATACTAGGACTCATTCACCACCATGGGCGAATTAGTCCCTTTTGACCCCTGAAACTGCATTTTACATAACTGAATTTTTTTTTTTAAGCTTTTATTTGGTGCCTTAAGCTACCAATATCAATGAGTTGCATTTATGTAACATCAATTTCACTAGATCTCACTTAAAATAGCTCATTTCATACATTATTTAATTTCACTTTTGCATTCATAACATATCATTATCAGATTGTTGCATTGTGTAAACAGAAAAATAGCTTGCTTAAAAACTGAAAATTGCATTGCATTGTACTTTCTTTCATTTTAGCATGTTTTCTTTCCAAATATATGCTCTTGATTTAATTAAACATGGATTTTATAAGCATAATATGCCCTCTTATGAGTTTTCTTTTGATTACAACAATGAGGAGTTTACAAAACATAATCAAACCATTAATACAATCCTTAATCTTACATTGTCCATTCGTGAGAATGGTATTGTTGATAATTATAACAGTCGTACTTTTTCTTCTCTCAATACCTCTCCTATTCGTGACGAAGGTATCTTGGTGCAAGAAGTTACAAGCATTGAGGGTCTTGATTTTCCATTTCCTTATTCCCCTTTGGATGATGTTAGACAACAAGAGCATGAGATCATAGACACATTCCTACAAGTCACCCTACCTAGTCTCCATGGTCATGACAATCAATCGTGTCCATCTCCTAATATCCCTCCTCGATGTAAAGAGGATAGGTTGGTGTTATAAGATATCCCTATTAAGAATCATGGCACCCTCGATCCTCCCTTCCCTAATGATCCTCCCATTTGGGAAAACCTATTTGAAAATCATAATGGTCCTTCTCTTGATGCCTCTCCTACTTGTGATGAAGCTACTTTACCAACCTCAAAGTTGGATCAACATATTACAAGCTCTCCTAGTGGGCTAGATAATATGGAACAAGAGAATGAGACCTTATAAAAAACCAATAATCAAAAAGAATCTTCCCCTAATCTCCTCACTATCAATTATCAAAAAAATTCAACCATTAATAACTCCCTTAGTTGCGATGAAGTTATTTTGAATGGACCAAACCTTAATTTTCAAAAACATGTGGTTTTTTGTTCTCCTAAGAACTCTCCTTCTAGGGAGGATATTATGACTCAAGACAAAGATAAAATTGGAACTAATGATAGTATCCCTTTAAAGACAATCTAGACTCTCACTTGTTAAGTGATTTTAACATTATTCAACCTCAACTCATCATTTATCCCCCTTCACATAAACCTCCACCACAACCCAACACTGAATTCATCCTCTATCCACCTCATAATAATGTATCACAATAGCTGGATTATAATACCATTGCTCATACATATAACACTCAAAATAATCCACAACTGCCGCAACAAACCCCACCCACCTTACCTTTACCGAATTTGTCTAGTGCTCCTCGTTACCTCCCACACACAAAGGAGTATGATCTTGTTGAACAATTAAAGAATACTACTGCAAAGATTTCCCTTTGGGACTTATTTCAAAACTCACCAAATTACCACAATATTCTTCAAACAACCTTAAAGAAAACTGTAGTTCCTACTGGTACAACTACGAATGATGTAGCAGCTTTAATCCATTGAATGAATCAAACTAGTCTAGATATTACTTTCAATCAACATGAGCTCCCTCCTTTAGAGCTATGAAAAAAAATGAATCTTTCATGATCATTGCTCAATACAATTGGATAGGGATAAAGTAAACCCTTATTGATAATGGTTTTTCCCTTAATGCGTGTAGTATGAATCTCCTTAATAGATTGCGTGTTGACAGGTCACAAATAATTCCTGATTCCATATCTATTCAAGGAATTGATAATACAACAAATCAATGGCTCAATATAATCACTTTTCCTATTACAATTGGGGTGGCTACTTTTCAAACTTCTATTCATGTCATTCCTTATGATATTTCATATAATCTTCTTTTAGGCAGACCATTGATTCATGAAATGAATGTAGTGCCTTCGACCCTTCATAGTAGAATGAAATATGTATATAATAATAACATTCATCAAGTTGAAATAAACCCCAAGCTTGAAAGTTTCTTGCAACTTGAAAAGGGAGCTCCAAGTCCTCTAAAAATATTGATTCCAACATCCAATAGAGACCCGCTTGAAATTTAACACACCATTGATGAATCGATGTCTAAATTATTTGGTGATGATAAGGAATCCTTAAAATTCACACCATCATTTATGCGGGAATACATAATAACATAAAAGAAATATGAGAAACAAGAAAAACCAACCATCATGTCAACACAAAGTTCAGAAGACCTTTTGAAAGCATTTGTCTCCACTACTTTAGACAAAGAAGAAAATTACACAGTCACCTTTGATGACACTTATGATCAACCACCACCTGATCCAAAAGAAATGAAGAAGCTTTATGGAAAAGCTTATGAACTCATGAAACAATAGGGAGATGGTGGAAAAGGATGTGGTGCTCAATAACAATGTATCTACAACCCTATTGAGCTTAACACACAACAAATGACTCATGGTCTTGGTTATTGTCTTTTTTCTGAGATCAATAAACCTTCACTCAACATCAATAATCTCACACAAAATACTCCTAAATCAAGCTTAACCATCATCCATCCTAAACCCATTGACACTAGTGGTCTTGAATATCATCCTTTACCACACATGAAAAAACCCCTACACCTTCACTTAATGTCAATGTCATCTCACAAAACACTCATGATTTGAATTCGTTAGATTTAATATCCTCCAATAATGGAGAAAACAAAAATTTTCAATATAGAGAGTCATGTATAAGGATGACATCTACTACTAAGCAAGATGTATCTTTGACGCCAACCACAAGACTAGATTCTCCTCTTGAACAAGCAAGCATCTTGTCAAGACTCCTCCAAGATCACTTGATCACCCTCCCTCCAAGAACTCGAAAGAATTACTATTCCAAGACTTCATTTTGCACCTATCATATAGTTCACAGTTACTCCACTAATGAATGTAATGCTTTGAGTCGTAGAATCCAAAAATTTTAGGAGTTTGGTATGCTTCCCTTTGTGGGGGCATCTAGTTCCTCTAATTGATCCTGATTTTCACTCTAGCATGCATTTTATCAATCATTTTGGCTCACCTTTGTCCTACACTATGTGGGGGCAAGGGGATAGAAAACCTTGTACTCATATGTAACTTTTGGTTGCTTCCTTTTGCTAGTCATTAACCTTTATTGAATACATAAGAGTAAGCTTGGGATGTAGACGACATTCCTTAAGTTAGCTCGCATATGACATACTTCTCTTTTTCATGACGCAGCTTCTCGAAAACATATGACTTGGCATAGGGCTTTCCGAGTAAGCTCTCATGTTATTATTTTTATACTTTAAAGCAATTTCTCACAGTATTGGTGCTCACAACCACTTGAAAATGGGGGAATACATCACCACTCACATTTCATTGTGTGATTTTATTTTTCCTGCGATTCCCTCCCTTGGAAGCATTAGGTACAATGTTGCCCAGGATGAGACCTTGCACTCTTCCTCTCTTGGAAACAAGATGAGATCATTTAAATTTATCCTCTCTTGGACACATTGAACATGGTGTTCCCTAAGATGAGACATTTCATGAACAAAGAAAAATCCCTTTGAACATTCCTTACAACACTTACAATTTCTATGAGTGTCAAGCATATGAAGTTTTGCTTACCTCAAAGATCTCAAAAATAATTTTCCTTTGTGGCACCTTATTAAAGTTATTAGGAGGTACAACTTTGGTATGGTTTGAGTAGGAATCCCATTTCGAGGCATGAATTTCCCCATACCCACCTATGTGTTTGAGTACATACCAACTAGTGTATGCTTCTTGCCCTTTGGGATTTCTCACCATGTGGACAATTAGAAATTTTGTGGCCCCAGAGTAAGTATGTTGTGGATTTCTCATCTGACAGAAAACCAAGAGTTCATTCACCCCATAGTGAGTACACATTTTCTTTCTGAAACAAACAAGCCTAGATCTCACCCACAACTAGTTGGACAAACGATCAAAGCTTGATCCACCCATTTCTTTTTATCTTCTTTCTTGCCATTGTATGATTATGTATCTTGTTGATTTGACTTAGGATCTTGGATCCTGGGGACTTGAGAAACTTCCTTCGATCTTTGTAATTCTTTTTCATTTGCATCTGTACACTCAGATCTCTCTTGAATGTCTACTTTCGTGTGAGTTTGAAGCAATTTCATTCTCTCACTAAAGTGGGGGTTAAATGCACCATAGAAAAAAGTACCCTTTGCTTGACATGGGAATAATTCATGATAAATTGACTTAATGAGACCTTGATTCAAGTGTTTTGAGGCATTTTATGCATGCACACTAAGTCTTGGACCCTTGCAAATTGAATAACATGCATTTATTAATGTCTTGTGAAGATGTTGTGAAGTGTTGTAAAACATTTCTATAGTTTTCTAGACTCTATTTATTATAATTCATCTAAATATTACCTTTTTATTCATCATCAAGTCCTATTTTAAAATGTTGTAACATCTTGTAACAAGATTTCACGCTTTTCTAAGATTGTTTTCACTATTTACACCTTTGTTTTGCTTTATTTTACCCCTTGTGCCCTTATACGGCTTATTTAAGTGTTTTTTTGAATGTAAACCCGATAAACAACATTAAATGCAAGATAATTCGTAACACCCACTTTCAAGTCCAAGGTGGGACCCATTCACCATGGTTGACGAATGAGTCCCTCTTGGCTCAAAATTCAAAATATTTTCAATTTTCTTTTGGGTTTTTATTTAAAATTACCTTATGTTAGCCTGTGATGAGGTATCATTGGGTTACTAAGGGACAAGTGTTTATAAATAAGACTTTTTCTTCTCATTTTAAGCCCCATTCACGCATTGAATCTCACAACTCATTTTTTAAATTCATTCATCATTTATCTTCTCATGCAAGCTAGGGTTTTAACATTACAAGCCATTCAAAGATCAAATTTTTGTACATTTAAGGGAAGATCCTTCATGTTTTGTTGCAAAGTTCCAAGATCAAACATAATGACAAGGTAATAGACTCCATTATTGCATGCTTCATTCCATTTTGGTTTAATTACCTAAAAGGGGTTTGAACAAGGAAAACCCCCATGCCCTAACATTCAAAATCTCTCTCTATTGTCTTGTTTGTTTGTAGATTTAAGTCTCTTGGAAGCCTGGAAATCATTAAGAGTCAAATTGCAAGGTTCCTCAAGTCTTTTCTTCATTCAACAAGTCAAAATATAAACAAAAACTCATTTTCAGGTTAAAAAATTAAAGTTTCAGAAGCAAACACCTATAGAAGGTCAAAGTGCAGACCAAGAGCTGCAAAATCCACTTTTGAATATTCATAAATTCAAAATTGGAATCATTCACCATGAGTGACGAATGACTCTCACTTCTCGGTCAATTTTGAGTTTTCTGCATTTTTAGATACTCTTTTGTTAGAAATAGGTTCCAACATAGTTTTGTGGAACTAGGATTGATTTGCCCAAAATGGTGAATGAGTCGCACAAGGCATAAAAACCAGCATCAAAAAAATTTCATATGTCATTTACTACCTACTTCAACATCTCAGGTGCACAGTTTGAGTTTGGTTCATTTCTATTAAGTTTTGCATTCATCTCTAGTTCATTTCTGCATAAAACAATGTGTTTTCAAACAAGTCACATTTCTTAGGTTTGGCATTCATAATCAATCAATTACTTAGTTTATTTGAATTTATATCATCTCATTTAGACTTATTAACATCATACAGATCTTAGATTGAGTGAACCTACCTAGAATTTTGGCCCATCTTTCTCCTTTTAGGTGAAAAACCCTAAAAGTACTAGAAAGGATTAAGGTGCCAAAAATATATGGTTGAAACCCTAAATCCAATGTGAATGTGGATAACACATTACAACACTAGATAAAGGAATTATTAGGTCCATTTTAATGTTAATCATTCCAAAATTAAGTAAGGAAAAGGGATACTCTTTATGTTGCCACATTTAGACCCCACTTTATTAAGAGGAGGAACTTGCTTCAAACTCACATGGAAGTAGACATTCAAGAGGGGTTCATGTGTACCTATACAAATGATCTAGGATGAAAAAGATAAAGTGAGTGTTCAAGCCCCTAGGATACAAGATCCTACATCAAATGAACATAAGCGCAAAAGGACATGCACAAGGTATACGATATGTAGCATCAAGATACATGAACATCTAATGTCAATAACTAAAATAAAGTAAAAAAAACTAAAAATAAAAGAGGTGGATCAAACCTCAAGAATTTTTCCTACACATTGTGGATCTTATCTAAGTTTTTTTTCCAAAAAACTTGCATGCTCACTCTGAGGCAACAAAACATTGCGCTATCTGCTAGGTGAGTATCAAAAAGGGGGTGACTTAGTGAGAATGTCATGCCTCTGAATAAGCTTCTCACCATATAATGAGAAATTCATTCCCATTTTTAGGCTTCTCATTATATGTTAAACATACCAAAGCTATACCTCTAGATAACTTTGAGAAGGTGATGCATAATAATGAACTTTGAGCTTCATGAGGAAAGAAAATCTTTATATGGCTGAAAATCATGAACAAACAGGATGTCTCCATAGGCAAGCAAAGTGTATTATGCAAGGTTCCCATATAATGATTGTTGTAAATGTAAAATAGTGCGTTCAAAGCAATTTTTCTTAGTTCATGTAAGGTCTCTTCTTAGGGAAAATTGTGCCTAATATCTCCAAGAGAGGACAAAACAAAGAAATATCACGCTCTTAGAGGAAATCAAACCCAATGGCACCACCAAGAAAAGGATGCATCACAAGAATAAAGAAACTCACATAGTGAAACATGAGTGTCGATGTATTACCCAACTTTAAATCAGTTGCTAACACCATTACTATGAGAAATTTCTTTAAATTAGAAGAAGACATGAGAGCTTATTCGGAAAATGATGTCAATTCATATGTTTCCAAATCGAACTACATCATGAATAAGTATGTCACATACAAGCCAACTTAAAGCATGTCATCCACATTTGAAGCTTGGTCTTATATGTACATGAGAGGTCGTCAACTAGCCGAAAGAGACAATGACAAGTGACATACAAGGACAAGGATACCTAACCCCTTGCCCCCACTTAGTGTAGGACAAGGAGAAGCTGAAATGATTGACGAGAAATATGTTAAAGTTATAATCAGTATCAATTAGAGGATTTAGGTGCCCCAACATAAGGAAGAGCACCACACTCCTTGAGGTGCTGAATTGTTTTTACACAAATTCTTACATTCATTTGTAGAATGACCATGAACTCTATGATATGCAAAAAATTAACTCTTGTAGTTAAATTTCTTTCGTGTTCTTGGAGTGACGGATATCAAAAAATCTTGGAGGAGTCTTGAAAAGAAACTCTCTTGATCAATGGTAGAATATGTTCCTATATTTTTTGACAAAGATATATTTTTCTTAGTATTAGATGTCATACCTATATAAGACTCTTTGGATTGGGATATTTTGTACTCTCCTCTAAAGGAATGTGTAAAATCTATCAAATTTAAATCATAAGTGTTTTACATGATGAAATTAATGTTAAGCAAGGACTTCTCTATTTCTTTCAAAGGATAACAATCAAGAACACTAGTGTCTAACAATTTAGGATGCACTACTGTTAAATTTAGCTTAGAATCTAATCTTTTATAAGAGTTTTTATATTAAGTGAAGGCTTGCTTGTTTCTTTTGAAGGACAATAACCAAGACCATTGGTCTTTTCTTGTGTGTAAGGCTCTATAGGGACATGGATACCTTTTTCTCTAGAACCACATCCTTTTCCACTATATCCAAGTTTTTTTATACGTTCAAAACCTCTTCCATAAGGATTTTTCATTTCTTTTTGATTTGGTGGTTGTTCATAATCAACATCATCAAATTTTGTTTTGTATGTTGTCTCTTCTTCTAAAGTGGTTGGGGTGGATTATTTCAAATGGTTTTCTCAAATTTGTGTTGGCATTACTACTTTTTATTTTCCCTTTTCAAAGTCTTTATTTATGATTTTTTTTTTCTCCTATGAATGTTGGTTCAAAGTCTAAGGAACCCAAATCATATTCTAATAGCTTTGTGACTTCCTCAATGTGTTTTTCTTTATCTTTTTGTTGCACAGTTTTTTCTTGTGTAGTTGGTGTTAATGTTTTCAAGAGATTTTCCTTTCCTTTCTCAATGTTCAAATAACTTTTTGGGTCACTGTCAAATTCAAGTGTGTACACTTTTTTGTTGTAAATATACTTCATTTTACGATGAAGAGTAGAAGGAACCCCATTCATTACATGAATCCACGATCTTCCTAAAAGGAGGTTATACAAAAGATCACGAGGCATAACCAAGATTGGTGTTTCTAATATGGCCTTTCTAGGTATAATAGGCAAAGTGAACACACCAAGCAGTTGTTTTCCTACATTATCAAATCACTTAATAGATAAAGAGCCAGGTTGAATTTTTTATTTCTCCACACCAAGCCTATCCAAAAGGGATACACTACACACATGAAGGGTGGAGCCATTTTCAACAAGGGTTATTTTTATTCTCAACCTATTATGGATAGCTATTATCATGAGAGGATCATTTTGTTTTTGCATTTCCAAAGGAGGGAGCTCACTTTGGTGGAAAACAATGTCAAAATTCACTCCTTAAATAAGGGTTGCTATGTCATTTAGTTGCACATTAGAAGGGATAGTAACTTGCTGTAAAGCATTTTAAATCATGTTAAGATAATGAGGGGAGGCTTGAATAAGGTCCCACAATGATATATTAGCAGGATTGTTCTTAAGTTATTCAACAAGATCATAGTCCTTTCCACCTTGTGCAAGAAAAGGATGAGGACATGGTAAGATAGGATCATGCAATGGGAGGTATTTTGAAGGTGTCTTTCTTTGTTACAGATTTTTTCTATTGTTATATGTATGAGCAATGATATTATAACTTGATTTTTGTGAAACATTATTCTTAGGTGGGTACATGATAAGTTCAGGTTTTTTTTTAGTTTGTGGTTAGTGTGAAGGTGTATAAAGAATTAGAGGATTCTTAGGATGTCCCATAGGGTATGTAGGAGGTCCATATATCAAGGGGGGTCTAATGGAAAATTGTGCATTCATAACCTCAACAACTTTGATTTGATGTGTTTCTATTAAAGGGTAGTCTAGCTTCATCTTTTGGCCATCATCTAAGGAGGCCACATTACTATTGTTTGAAAGAGATGTGTCAATGTTTTCATTTTCTTGTACCATGATATCTTCCATAGGAGAAGAGTTTTTAGGAGAACTACAAATTAGATGTTCATGAAATTCAAAGGTTGGCTCTTCTAAAATGACTTCGTTGTAAGTAAGGGAGTTATCAATGGTTGGATTGCCTTGTTTGTCAATGATGGCATTTTATTTTTCAATAATTTTTTCCCTATAGGAATTGAGGAAACTTATATTTTCATGACTATCATCGATTGTATTTTCTAACAGCAAAGCAGCTTCCCTAGAAATAATAGATATACTATTAGAAGAATAAATGTGATCGTCATGATTGTTCATGATTTCATTCTTGTTTTCTATAGTATCATTCTCTTTTTTCATAACTTATACCCTAGTAGGAGATCTTTTAGGAGAGGGAAAAATAAAAATTTCATCACATTCTATCATTATATTATATAAAATAGCTTTATTAGCATCAAGAGAATGACTACTATGATTTTCATGCTTACCAAATAGATCTTTCCAAATAGTAGGAACATTAGGGAAGGGAGGAAAAATATTCTCATGAATCTCAATATGTGTATATTCTAACACCAAACTATCTTCTTCGCATTGAGGAGGGATATTAGGAGAAGGAAAAACTTGATTGTCATGGTTACCTATGATTTCATCCTCATTCACTACAATATTCTCACAAGCAAGGGATAAATGGAGATTGGGTAAGGTGATGTTTAGAAATGTGTCAATGATCTCATCTTTATGTGTCATAATATCTTCCCAAGGGGCGGGAGAAAAGGCACAATCAAGACTCTCAGTGATTGTATTATTTTTCACCAAGATACCTTCAACACTAATAGGAGAGGTATTGGGAGAAGAACAATTATGATTGTTATGTGTATTTGTGCTCGCATCCTCTTGTGTGATGGCATTCCTACAAATATAATAGATGTCAGGAGGGTATCCCACATTATTATCAAAGGTTTTACTTTTCTTTCCTAGATTATGCTTGAATAAGATTATTTTGTGCTCTCTTTCACTTCTAGAGTTTTGGACCTAAAAGGAGAGAGACAAAATGTCACTTATTTACTAAAGAACAAACCCTTGAGATTTCAATGCAATGAAGATTGAAATATGAAAAAGGGAGAGTTATAGGGAAAAGATAATAGAAAATGAGAGTTCACCACCAAGTGTAAACTTGAAAAACATAAAATTTTGGAATACATAGTGTGATATGAAAACAAATGTTGAATGACCCAAAGAATGCCCTAGAAATGTAAATAAAGAAGAACAAAAAAGTAAGGATGTGAATGGTGTGCACTTGGAAACCTTGAAGAGACTAGAAATAGCTCTAAAATTCTGAAAATGTTGACTTTTAAGCCTGGTGGGACTCATTCGCCATTCTGGGTGAATCAATCCCGATTCTAGAAACTTGTACGGGAACAAGTTTCAGTCAAATGGGTATCCAAATCCTAAAAAATCTCTAAAAAATAGGTACAGTGGGACTCATTCACCACTCTTGGTGAATGAGTCAACTTTGACTTTTTTAGAAACTCAGAAGTGGAATTTGTAGCTCTTGGTCTGCTCAATCTATACCTCAAGGTTTTCGAATTTGAAACCATGATTTTTTGGACTGTATGTGACTTTTAGTGAATATTTTAACCTTTACAATAGGGAGATGACTCTAACAAGTTTGAAACCTATCCTTCAATCATCTCCAAGCCTTCAAAGCACCTAGATCTACAACCACACAAAGAAAGAAAGAAAATGTTGATTGTTAGGGAATAAGGGTTTTCCTTGGTCAAACCCCTTTAAGATATTTAAAGCAAATGATGAAATAATATGATGAAGCATGAACATGAAGTAATGCAATTATGAACTTTCCATCATGAGGGATCTTGAATTGCTGCAACAATGGATGAAGAGTAAGCCCTCAAATGCCTTAGAAATGATCTTGAAATCTATCTTGATGACCTTGAAATGCTTAAGTCTTGCTTGCTTGACTTGAGAACATGGATGAAATGATGATCTGGAATATTTTTTTATACAGGAAAGCAACTCAAATGGATGTTATTTTGATCCCCAAGGATGACATTCATCAAAATTCAACTTAGAATTGCAATTTTATCGCTTAATTTTGAAAATTTCCCCAAAAGAGACTCATTCATCACACTTGCCAAATGGGTCCCACCTAAGGGAACTCATTCTCCCAAGGTGGTGAATGAGTCCCACCTTGAGGTTTTTGAGATGGTTTTTCAAGATTCCAGGGTTTTAAAGTGTTTTGGTCAAGATATTAGTCAAACCATGCCTCAGGATGCAAAAATAAGGGGCCTAGGGAACTATTAATGATGATATAAAGGGTGATTAGGGAAAGGGACACAAATTATAATGTGAAAGTGTGATTAAATATAATTTACAACATTAAAATGAGGTCCACTTAGCCAAGAAAGGCACAAGATCTAATGTGAATGTGTAAAACACATTACACCACTAGATTAGGGTGACATTAAGTCTAATTTATCATTAATTATTCCCAAATGAAGCAAGGTTCACTTTTTTTGACACTACAATCTCCATGAGTAGGGAAAATAGAAACATACAAGCCATTTGATATTCTAGAAACACTAAATCATTGAAAAGAAAACATGCTAACATGAGAAAGTAATCTATCTAAATTATGCAATATTTATAAAATGTAAACAAATGTCCTATAGATCTAAAAAAATTAATACTAAAATCATTTTTAAAAATGACTTTAGAACATGGATGATTTGACCTAGATACATAAAAAAAATGTTCCTAAAACTTTTGAAAATTATACTATATGTTACCAACAAGCTTAGGACCCACATAAATAAGGTTTTCAATGTTGTAAAAGGTAGTTTCGGGCCTGATTCGGGACTAAATTTCCTAGAGGGTAATATGAGTCCAAATCAAGGTTTTTCATGAGTCTGAATGTTCAAAAATAAACATAGTAACCCTAGAAAGTAGGAAAAACAACTTGTACTAGGAATAAATCATCCAAAGTAGCATATGAGTCCCAATTTAGGATTTTTGCACCATTTTTAGAAAATTCTATGTGAATGTTATGTTTTCTTGTTACGATGATGCTTAGGCTAAGTGAAAATGCATATTTTAGATGAAATTAAATGTTACAAGATGAAAAAAATCAATCTATATGCACTTTCACTAATGCAAGATATAGAAACCCTAGAATGCCACTTAACTAATGCAAACAATAATCCAATGTTAATGCAAGCTAAATCTAGGATGATGATGCATTTCAAATCAGAGTGAAGATGTTCTAAATGTAGGTTCACCAAAATGAAACATAGGAAATAGGGGGCTTATCTTTTTGAGAGATGGAACACTAAACCCAATTTATCTTAGTTTCACTCAAGGAAACCCCTAGAGATCTCAATCCAAATATGTAAAGGGGAAAGAGATCTGAAATAGGGATGTCATAAGGTTTGATTAATTACTAAAGGATGGTTTACCACCAAGCTAGGGCTTGGAAAGATAAGATATTAATGAATCATGCAAAGTATCATTAAAAATGTAACTAGATGACCTAAGAAATGAAACTGAAATACAGAATATCAAACTAGAAATGAGACGAGGTGCACCTAGAAGAACAATGAGGTCAAAAAAAGCTTTGAAACCTTGAAAAATTGTTGTTTGAAGCCCACTGGGACTCGTATGCTAGTCTAGGTGATTTAGTCCTAGACTAGGGTTTCTAGGTGGAAACAAGAATCTAACAGTGGTGAGTCTGAATATGTTGAAATCTGGAAAAAGCTGTGTACTGTGACTCAAATGCAACAAGTGTATCAGTCCCACTCAACTTTTTTAAAGGATTAAGGCCTGATTTTTCTCTCCTATCTTTGCTCTTCTTTTCACACTTTTTTTCTAGATCCAAAACCTTGATTTGCAACCTATAGGTGACTTTTAGTGAGGATGTCAACCTTTTGATGAATTTATGACTTTCTTCAACCTTGCAACCTAATATTTAGAGGATCTTGAAGCTCCATGACACCTAGATCTGTAATAACACATGGAGAGAGAAAAACTTGTTGTTTTTTTAGTGAATATGGGTTTTCCATGATCAAACCCCATTTAGGTAATTAAACCAAATGATGAGATAATTAAATAAGGACATGAAACATGAAAATTTCAACAAGAAATATCAACATTGATACCTCAAATGATGTCTTATAAATTTTTAATCTAATATGAAGTGGCCATAAAAGGATGTAGATATAGATCTTGAAATATTGGATCTTCAATGCTACATCACAACACTAGCTCAACAACATGCTTGATGCTTGACGATCTTGACAAGATGATGGATCTTGAATTGCTACAAGAAAACCTTGATAATATGCCTTGAAATTCCTTTGAATTTCTCTTATAAACTCTTGACACTCTTGTGAAATATTTTAATAATAAAATTTCTATTAGGAATGCTCTCTTGAAAGTATTATGTTGATGTCTTGCATGCTTAGGTGAAATGAGAGAAATAACCTTGTTTTTATACTTGTTGATGCCAACTTTCCTAAAATTACAACACTATAAGGTGACATTAGATCTAGGAGGATAGAAACCTACCAAGAATTTGAATTAAATTTTATTTTAGCCCACACATTACTCATAGGCCAAAAATGGTATATGAGTCACATTAGGCTTACCTATGTGAAATATTTTTAAAAAATGCTTAAATAATGATGTAAATTATAATCGAGACTTAAAACCTAGGTGGGAATCATACGCACAAGGTGATGTATGAGTCCCAAATCATTAAATTTGGGCCACACAGCCGAAAAACACCTGAATTATGATTGGAGTTTGGTTCATGTTGGGATTATCTTCAAAAAGATTGATTAATTAACACTTGTAGATGCAAAATAAGGCCAAATAAGGCATAAAGACACCCAATTTATTAGTGAAACCCTAGATTAGTGTGAAAGAGTAATGGTACACTTTGCAATACCCTAAATAAGGTATAATTAAGTTCATTTAGTTTACAAGGGCCCAAAATTTAATGTAAAGATGTAAATAAATACACTTTACAACATTAAATTAAGGAAAAATTATGTCTATTTAGCTTAAAATATCCCTAAATCTAATGTGAATGTGGAGAAAACACTACAACACTAGATCAAGGAATCATTAGGTCCATTTTAATGTTAATCATTCCTAAATTAAGTAAGGAAAATGGATACTTTTTTTGTTGCTACAATGGTAAATCAAGGCATCACATGAATGCCACGAGAATCATGAGTATTAATTGATGTGATGGAAAATCAAGGAACTACACAACCCCCATTACACTTTATAATTTAGTGTAAGTATAAGATTCCCCCATAAGGAACACACAATCAGTTATTGTGGCAGTTTACATGAGTGCATTTATAAACTTATTTGTTGTTTTGAGTACTAACAAGTTTATATCATGAGGTAGATAATGAAGATATAGATTGATTATGCCTTTCAAACATCAATAAAATGATAAAAACATAAAATGAACCCTACTACCTCCCTATTTTCAATTTATTGCAAAGAAAAAAGAAACCCCCTTTTCCAATTATGACAAATCAAAAAATATCCCACTCTTTACAAATTTGACGTAAAAGAAAAATGACCCCCCTTTCAACACTTAATAGTTTGTATAAACCATTAACCATTTAGTTAAATTATACAATTACAACAAACAAGTACAATAAATACACTAAGTTAAAATATTATGCTGGTGAAGTCAAAGAATTTGAGGGATTATTTAATGAATGAAAATAGTGATAATATGAGAAGTATTCATGGGTTTTTTTTGAGAAAAAAAAAAGATAAATGCTCATGGATTTACCAAGTCTTCGTGTTGGCATGAATTATGTAGGAAGTCATTGGAGTCTTTTTAGAGCTAGTTGAAGTCTCATCTATAATTCCTCTCCTACATTTGGAATTCCTCTTCTCCCTTTTGAATGTTGTCTATCCAATAAGTTTTAGATGTTGAGGCTAACATGTAAGAGGAAACAATCATTCTAGATGGTGTGCTTGATACTGGATATGAGAAAATTCAACCATAGATCATAGGACACTAAGTTGAAGATGGGGAACAAGTAACGTTTTATTTTGTGATCCAAAATAAATCAATAATAGAAAGCAATGAGTATGTCACTATGAATAAAAAACCATGAACTTAGAGTATGGAGGTCACTTGGGGAAATATTTCCCAAATCCTCACAATAGAATAGAAACCCATAATTTTTTTTTCAAATTATATAAAAGCCACCACAAGTATCACCATTCATCCCACCTTCATGCCATCACAATAAAACCATTATTTTAGAGATTTTTTGAATGGTAGATTACCCTTTAGGTTGAAGGGATTTATGAGATCTCATTTTCTTTAAAGGATAATGCAAACATCAATGCATTTTGTGTAGATGTCAAAGAGGACATCAATTTTTAGGTCAAACCAAGGCATGCGAAGACTAAGACATGTGGATGGAGATTAATGATAGCTACCAAACTTTTCACAACACTCCCTATCTTCTATGCAACCCATTCTCTTCCTATTGATGAATGTGTAGGTTGAAGGGCTTCCAAGAGGCTATGAAAATGCTTCCTTTACTCATGCTACAAAAAGTCACCTCTCTATTAGAAATAGAGGCTAGAGAGTAATGTAGTGATTTCTTCTTCACACCTCTATGATTGCAACTATGATACCTCTGTCAAACTATAGATTGAAAATTAGTGAGTCTTTTATGCAAAGACTGATGCTTTACAAACAACTCATATTCACAAATAATTACAAAAAAAAAACCTTTACATGTAAATAAAATTCCATGGAACTATAAGTTAGGGTTGACACAATATTTTTGGAAGGGTTTTGTACTCATTTCTCTAATATCATGTAAGGATTTCTAACAAGATCATAACAAAAAAATCCTACTACTTCCACAAAAAAACTCACACCATACAATGAGCCTAATTCATGTTATGAAAGAGATCTATAAAGGAGTCTATTTAAATGTACAATATGACCTTACATATAGGAAAGGATGAGGCAATCAACCTATGATGTGGATTGACAAGTGTCCTATTATGTGGCACAAATAAGTAAACAAGTTTCCTATAGGGGTCAACCTTTGGATCACTTGCAATGTGAAAACCAATACCTTATTTGACCAAGTCATCAACCTTGCTAACAAGTTTTGAATGAATAAAAAACTGACCTTTGAGGTGAGATAAAAAGTATTCTATCAAAAAAAGGTATGCACATTAGGTTTACCAAACAACTAGGTAACCTGAAGAGGCCTAAAAGGTTACACATTTAGTTAGAAAAGATGTTTTTTAACCTCATCAACCTAAGTACACTTAAGCAATAGTGAATAGATAAATTGTTCACTCTAACACATACTATACACATGAAGATTTACTATACGAGATTTACTATACTAGATATATAATTTAGTTAATGCACTTTAAATCATCTACCAATATTGCAAATCAGTTATTATTGTCATAAGAAAATAACATATCCTAAAATACTGTTGGCTCACCTCAAGGTTTTAAGTCAACCCTACCCCATTGAGATCTCATTTTCTAATGAAATTTGGGAAAGTCTAACTGTGTTTAAACCTTTTAATCATTCCATATTGAACACTCAACACACCACCTACTATCTCTTTTCTTTCATTTTATGAGGAAAAGGGATATTGATCCAAAAAATAATGAACCATTATGAATGTGCATCTTATAATGATTATATAATAGAAAATCTTTTAAAAAGATAATTAACCTAGAAACCCTAGGTGAGGATAAAATGATATCATGACATCTACCCTCATCTTATGACATGGGACATAAAAATAAAATGACCTAAGTAAGCTTAAGTAATTGGAGGAAAAATAACCTAAGAAATAAGTAAATAGTGAATTAGGAAATACCTTTTACTCTAAGGCCCCCCTTAAGTGAAATGTAGGGAAAAGATCAAACCTCTTAATATGAATTCATGCTGGGTCCTAGAAAAAATGGCCTAGTGAGGTACCCATGTGCCAAAAATTAAATATCTCAAAACCAAAGAAAAGGAGAAAAATACAGTGGGAGAAAACTTGTCTCCAAAAGAGAGAAACAAAAGTGAAGGAATAAGAATCTTCCAAACAAGAGTGAAGGACTAAGGAGCCTCTAAAAAATGTCCCAAAAGAGTAGGAACAAAGTATGAACATGAGGAACACCACTGAAGCATGAATAAGCTATAAAAATTATCGAAGAATGAATGCTATAGTGTTGAAAGATGAACCTCCATTGAAATCAAGATTAAGATCAAGAAGAAAAGAATCTACTTGAGTGCCCCAAGTGACACTACTCAAATCTGATGGAAAACAAAGGGAAAATATTTGGAACTCAAAGATATAGATGGCATAGGTACTAATAATTTGATGAACTAATAAAATAAAAATGGAAGGTCACCTCTAAAAAATAGGAATTCAAGAGTGTCCATATGGTAAATGCTCCAACTCATTGAAATACATAGTTAACTAGCCAATGATGTACACTACATCTACCTAGTACATAGGAAAAAATACTGGATACATAGCTCACTCCAACATGAAACCAAGTAAGCATTAGGACCAACAATAGAAACCCCCCAATAATGTTGACAAGGGAGAGCCAAGACAAATACACTGAAATTGAATGCCAAAATGTAGTGCATGGAAAAGAATCAAGAACATCTGAACATGCACATGAAAGTACCAAAAACTACAAGAATCAATGTGATTTTCTACTATCTTGGAAGGGACACTCACTTGACAAAGATGTGATGGAAAAACAAAGGAAAACATCAACCCCCATAGCATTTTATATCATAGTGTGAGTTCAATAAGGAACAATATGATGTGTAAGATCCCAATAATCATGTGCAATATAGAGGAACTTTATTTCAGTGTATTTACATAATGGAAGTGCTTACAATCAAAGCTCAAAATGTCAAAAAAATACCACATGTTGAAAATACAATTATTTAATAGAAAATAAGGAAACTAATAGCACCATGATGAATTACATGAAAATAATACACTTTCAAAAAAATAGCACTTAAAAAGAAGTTCAAATGCAGAAGATATGGCCTATCAAACTCTCCAAAACAAGAACTATATAGAACAAAAGCACTAAGAAAACTAATTTTTAGAAGAAAAAAAATATAATCCAAAACTACAAACCACCTACACCACTATGGAGAGCATGGAATTATACCTCATTTCAAAAAAAATTGCATTTGAAAATACCACCATATGGTCAAGATATGACCTCTAGAAGATAGAATGCAAAACTAAAAAGCCCAAATGAGAGGGGCTAGTCAGGGTAAAAAAGGCTCTTTCACCAAAAAAGGAAAAAAACCTCCAAATATAGAGGCCTACATATTTTAGAACTTCTAAGAAAAAAATCCTCCAAATACACTTATAGGTGGACTTATTTACAAAAAAAATGCATAGGAAAATTTATTGGCATGTTTTTTTTTTAAGTTAAAAAATAGCCCAAAAAAAGGATAATTTTTAATAAAAAAAATCTTAAAAATTTTGATTTCTAAAGAATTATATCAAAAAAGTTGGGGATAGGGTGGGCGTCCCTCCATGCTAGCAGAGGGTGGCGCTGGATGCCATGGTGGAAGGTGGATGGGGGTGGAGTGCATAGTTGGCATATTTGTTTAGCCAAGTTTTCGACAGCCCTTTTGCACATTTTTGGTCCTTGATTGAGGACAGTTGTGGTAACTTCCTCTTTAACTTGTGATGCAGGTTAATAATGTCGAGGTGATCACAACCTTTGGCAAGGAAATTTGGCTTGCTAGATGTGTACCATTCACTGAGTTTGACAGTGGCTTGGTAATTCAAGTTTTCTTATTTATTGTCGGTTTGGTCTTTTTGGTGTATGTTTCTCTTTGTAGGTGCATGTGGGGTTTGTAGGATTCATACTCCTTCTTGGTTGTGGAAATCTAAGCAAGATTGTGGATGGAAAAGGGTTCAAAATTTGTGATTGAGGTCTCTGTGGTGGGCCTCACTCAATTTGGAGTCGATACTCCCATTTCTTTGAAGTCATCATCAAGGCAAGCCTCATTTATGGAGGTCTCTGATCAAAGACTCAAGTGCATTTTTATCAATTATGAGTCGTTGGTGCTTGTAGCTATGAAGATGATTTTGGGTTTAGGCCATTTGGTGTGTAACAAGTACGGGCGAGACAATTTGCATGTTTCCCATTGTTTCCTTTCTTCCCTTCTAGACAATTTGGTTCTGACGGTGGAGGCTAAAGGTTTGTTGGTTAAATTGTTTAGAGAAGACTTGGTGGAAGGTGTGGATGAGGTTTTGAGCATAGTGATTGGAGGTAGGGGTTGTCTGGGGTAGTGTGATATGGAGCGGCTTCGCTCAGAGGATATAGTTAATATTTATCCGTTCCTTCTAGACTTGCGTGGTCTGGGCTTGATGAGGCACATGTTGGTAGTGGTGATGAATATAATTTTCCATAAAAAAAAATTGGTATGATGGCGGTTGATGATAGTTCTGGTATCTTTTTAGCCATTAATGGCTTTTCTATAGTATGTTATGGTTAGGGTTAACAAGGGTTCTAGTTAAAGATTGTTTTTTGGAGGCTAGTTTTCTATAATTTCTATGGTGGTTGGTGGTCTTTTTTGTTTCGATAAAATCCTTTTTCCTACTTGGTAGAAATTTGTAATCAAATATTTTCTTTTATATTAATACAATATATGGTATCTTACATATAAAAAAAAGAAAAATTATATCAAAAAATAAAATAGGCAGCAGGTGGGTACAACCCTCCCCATGCTAGCCCTGGGCAGGGGCCTTAGGAGGTCATTCCCTATGAAAAGGATAGGGGAAATACCCTTATAGTAAACCCACAACCGAGGGGAAGGGCCCAATGGATGTTTCCCTATCACATGGTAGCAAGGGTGGTACCCTCAAGTACTCCATGATTTTTTTTTTCAATATAATTTTGTAAAATGACAAAAAATTCACCCTTTCAAAAAAATGGTTTTTTAATATTTTTTTGGTTTTGTTTTTTTAATGTAGGGAAAAACTAAATATTTTATTTTAAAAATTTACCTTGACCTATGTGTTGGTGAGGTTGTATGGTCTCTCTGGAAAAAATGTTATCTTAGATACTGTGGAGCATTTTTTTCTCTTTAAGTTTTTTTTTTGGTTCTTTATTCTTTTTAGCCTCGAGGCCCTCACTCTTTTGGCTTTTGTTTTCATCCCACCGCATGTCACTATGGTGCATCCTTTTGGAGGTCATATGGATTTTTTTGTGAAAAGGTGTGCAATTGTGCTACATAGTGGCTGGAATACCTTTTCGTGCTTTACCTTCTCTTTGGGCTCAAAGTTATATGTGTTGTCACCCCACATAGATTTTCCTCAAGATACTCTCTCAAATTTTGAGGAATGTCTGCCAACTTGCCACATTGCCAATCTTTGTCAGACATGCTTCTTCACTTTCAAGGCTACACCCTCAAGGATGATATTAGGTGGCAATATATTTTTGTTCCTCCATTGCTATTGAAGTTGAATTTTCCTTTTAACATTACCATTATCATCTGTAGCATATCAGATCAAATTCAACCAAGCATTTAGAGTCGTATCGTCCTTCTGATAGGGAGACTTGCACAAAGCTTTTAGGATATCTAGGTTATCGAGATTTCATACCTATTTCCATTATTGAAGTAGCTCAACTTTTATTATCATATTAGATATGATTTTTGATCGAATGTTGAGTTCATCTAGTGATGAAACCTATTAGGGTTCTCGCTTTGGAAGTGCAGAGTGCTCAGTGCTCATATGCTTCCCTTATCTTACAAAAGGAAATTTTCTAGGAGCATCTAGAGAGATAGATAGAGATAGATATAGATAAATAGAGATAGGAATAGTGGATGATAGATCAATCAATAGAATAGGATATAGAGGATTTCTTACATAGCTCTAGTCACTCTTTTATAATTGATTCGAAGACAATTGTTTAGATTTGTTATCTAACCTTAGCATCTCCTTTATTCTATAATATTAAGCAATAGAAGAAGAAATTTTTTATCAGATTGTGCTCAGGTGACCTTTGTGTTATGCTTTTTTCTCTATTTCACATACATTGAATGCTCTATTTTCTTTTACTTTTGTATAAAAGTCTTGATATTTGATTCTCAATTGTTATCTTTTATGATCTTCTAATCTAATTTTTTTGGAATTGAATCATGTTATAATATTATTTCACTCTCCTATTAAAGTTTTGTCAACTTCATATTATGTTGTCAAGTGAAATAGCTCTATAAGAATTTGAAGTATCCTATTTGTCTTCAGGTTTCCATTTTTTGTTTGAACCTTGATTGGCGCTTCCCATGGGGGGATTTGAATGACTTCTCTATGCCCACATTGGCCTTATTTTCTCATTCTCCATCCATCAATCACCTTATCAGAAATTGGAACTTGATTAGGGTCTTTGAAATGTTATAAAAGCTTTGGCGCATTGTCACATTTAGTTTTATTTCTACATTTCATCTTCCCTTTTCCAAAAATACCAAAGAAGAGATAACTTATCTAAAAATCACAAAGGTTATTCAATGAGTAATTAGGTCCCCCACTCACTTAATTCCCTATAAGTCTAGATTTGGAAGAAGCACAAGCTTTCATGATCAATAGTTTTTTTTCTGGTGTGCTCGGTGGGACATGATCTTTCATAGTTTCTAATACCCAACCTTGAGGAGGAATTTGAATTAGAATAATAGAAGGGACTAGTAAACTGATGCCTAGGGTCTAGACTAGGGCATTTCTAGAGGAAATTTAATATATTCTTAATTACCCTCTTTAGCCCCTAGAAGGAGACAAGCCATAGGTTTCGTATCACCTATCAAAAACAATATAGTTAGAAGCGTTATCCCAGGGTCTAGAGCCTTATCTATCCCTCCAAGTGGCTAAAATTTTCAAATTAGATTAACTATTTATTTGATCCATAGAGGTTTGTTTTCAATGGCTCTCAAAGGAGCTCCTAGAAATTTGGTGACTTGGGATAGTGAAATTCTGCTAGTTCTCACCACCCCTCTAGATGTGGGGCTTTCCATCCCCACCAATAACCTTAAAGCAACCAAAAAGTTTATTGGGGAGGATTTTAAAATGCCTTCCAAAAACCTCCAAGATATCACACATGTCTGTAGAGTTAACAACATCACAGAGAAAAACATCACCCTCAAATCACTAGCCACATCCTTTAAAGGGAATTCCAAAGATTGGTACAAATCCCTAGTTTCCAATTTCGTTCGCTCATGGGATGATCTCAGAGGAAATATTTTTTAGCATTTTTTAGAGAAAGGATATCACTCATCCTTGTTATAGTAGCTGATAACAATCAAGAGAGCTTCATGGGAAGCTATGATAGAATTTAACGTCAGGCTCCATAAGACCTAGCAAAGAATCCCTACAATAGCTAGACCTCCAATGACCATGGAATTCATGTTCTATTTGAATTATTACAATTCAAATATCAATGTTATGGTGTAATATTTTTTGGACAATACTTTGCCTAACACATGTGATTTAGTTGTGAAAGTAGAGAATAGTTTGATAGATGTCAAGAAGCTTCCACCACGACCACCAATGTTGATGTTCACAAAAATATTTGGAAGGAAACAAGTGGAAGTAGCGCCCAGTATGCCTGGATCACTCCCTTTTACATGAGTCATGCCACCTCCTTCAAAGTATGTGTATCTAAATACACAACTAAGCACGTCAAACTCTTCCTTGTTGGTCACGAATGCCAATAATGGGGACTTTTGTAAATGATCTTTTCATTAGTTTTCAACAAAAGGAAACACCTCCAAAGCCCTCCCTAACAAAATTATCAAGGAGGTAGACCACCTTTGAAGGATAATATGTACCAAGGAGATTTAATAGGGAGTAACTAGGCACAAGCATCATGATAGATGGTCCCAATGACCACTCCATTATAAATGGTCAAAGCTATCATGAGTAAGGAGTTGTTCCCAAGTAAGAATAACCTTGTTGAGGAT
>VDFB02379711.1:131004962-131257045 GCA_007258455.2 Sequoia sempervirens
GACTTTAGTCATAATTTGAATAGAAAATGAATAATAATTACTTATTAAATTCAAAGTAAAGCATAATTTATATTGGTGGAAAGATGAGAACCTCCTTTAAAAACCCTTTTTGTTTCATTAATTTTGGGTAAAAAAAATTCATCAGCCACACACCCATCATATTCCCATTTTTTGGCCCATCATGATCCTACACATACCCTCATCTAGTGAACAACTAGCTTCACAAGCCATCATGAGCGTGTATTATTTGGGCTCAACTAGTGAACAACTAGCTTCCCTAACCCTTGTGAACATAAAATTTGTTTACATAGTGGACAATGTGTTCCAATTATAAAACTTTTTAGACAAACAGCCTAGACTCAGTCCATCGTATTGGATGACCAGTTTAAGCTTGATCCATTGTTGTTTTCCTCTTTCATTTTCCTTTTTTTTTCTTTGATGGTTTATGTTTGTGATATGGTTATGATTTCATTTATCATCCGCAAGCGTTTTCTTTTGTTCCTATGTTTGTTTTGCATAGGATATCGATCATAGGAGTTTGATCATCCCTCTTGATTATTGTCACCCAATCTTACTAGCATTTGTACATTTCAACCCCTCTTGATTGTGTTGTTGGATACTTTAGTGTGAGTTTCAAGCAAGTTCATCCTCTCACTAAAGTGGAGGCTAAATTTAGTTTTGCAAAATGCATGGCCTTGCATTTTAACACTTGTTTGGGCCACCTTGCTTTATTTATCCCTATTTACGTCTTAATTGGTCCTATTTTGCATCCAAAAGCCTAATAAACTCTATATTTTTATGGCTAATCCTGACAAACACCAAAAGACAAATGATCATTATATGATTTTTTTTGTGTCCTTGATTTGTGGACTAGGACTAAAATGCACCTAGGGCATCTTTGTCCTCCATGGGCCTTGGGACCCTAATTTTGAAACCACCTAAACAAGGTCTCCTTTTGGAGTATGTGCCTCAAGATTTGAGCCATCAGAATAAGATATCACCTAAACAAGGTCTCTTTTTGGAGTATGTGCCTCAAGATTTGAGCCATTAGAATAAGATACCACCTAGGGCATCGTAGTCCTCCTTGGCTTATTTTTAGGATTCAATTTCAAATCTTGGTGGCATTTGGCCTCCTTTAATTAATGAATTCATATGTAGGATTGTTGTGGTGCAATTTCAAGATATTAAGCATGAATAAGTATTAATACAAGGTCCCTCCACCCATTTTCATAGAAGCATTCATGTATTTATTCCTAGGACAACTTTATGCATTCAAAAGCAAGGCATCGAGTATTTGGAGTCATCATCAAGATTCAAGTATCATGCCAAGGGTTTATTGCATCCATTTGTGTTGTTGATCTAAGATTGTGGATGTAGCATTGAAGATCTATTTACAACTATTATTTGCATCATATCCAAGGATCCAAGATCTACATTATTTATGGCCACTACATGGTAGGTTGTAGATTTCCTTTAGAAAACATCATTCAAGGTGATATCATTACATGTGTTTCATATTTCATGCTTCATTTCATCATTTGGTTTAATTACCAACAAGTGGTTTGACCAAGGCAAGCCCCCATTCACTAATAAACAACAAGTTTTCCCCCTATTACATATTTGTGATTGAAAATCTAGTTTGAAGTGTTGAAAATCATTTGGAGTGGAATGTTGCAAAGTTCCAAAGTTACATTGGGAAGTTGTCATCTTCATAGAAACTCACTAATAGGCCGAATTCAGAGGTTTTAGAACCCGAGATTGGAAGAGAAGAAACTATGAACCTTGGACCTTAGGATCACATTCAAAGTTTGTAGAAATTTAGAATGGGACTAATACACCACCTTAGGCATCTTAGTCCTCCCAAGCATATTTTTTAGACATTTCTTCAGATCTGATTTTGACATCTAAAGAATTTGTATTTTCCCCCAAAAATAGTAGTGGGACTAATATTGCACTATGGGAATCTTAGTCGTCCATAGCACTTTTGGGTAGAATTTTTACATTTTTTGAATCCTCATTACATATATCTATAATTCACAGGTACACATACCATAACTTGGTGTAGCTTAATGTCATAATTCGCACTCATTATTTGGCTTACATTACTAGGTTTTGCAAGTTAAAAGTTAAATTGTCTTTTCCAAGTTTTTGCTTGGTGGTGAACTCCTTAAAGCTAAAAGAACCCCATCCTAGGTCCTCCTCATTGTGAATTGATTCACCTTGTGAGGTTTTTAGTCAATCCAATTAGGACTCCTAGGACATTCCTGAGTGATTGGTTGGAGAAAGAGTGTGATTCATATATCCATTTTTGCACCAATCATTTTCAGTGAACCTAACATCTTGAGCATTCATTTTCTAATTTAGTGTCCATAAAGCCCCTAGATCTAGGTTACATTCATTCTTGCATTGCATCTTGTATTAGTGAAAGTGGATCTAGGGTTTCTCATATTTTCATTACTGAAAGTACATATAGGTTGCATATTTTCTTTCTTATGTCAAGCTATCTCATTTAAAAGTTGAAAAATGAATTTTTGAGATCATCCAAATTGCATTTAGTAACATTATTATTACATGCACAATTGAAAGAAATTTCATTCACTTTTGCATCCAATTGCTTTTCATTAGTGACTTTATTTTATTCATTTGCATAATTTTTTGTTTCCAAACATCAAGTCTGTAGGTAGGCAACCTGGGAACACTATTACCAACCCAAAATTTTCTAATTTCCTACAAAAAGCCCTTAGTAGGACTAAAAAATATTTGGTGGAATCTTAGTCCCTCTCTGGTTTTCTATTACTATACCCTATCTGAGTGATTTGATATCTATTTCAGCTTCTGAAACCTTCAAATTTTAGTAGGAGGACTAAGATGCCCTCCCTGGAATCTTAGTCCCTATAGAAATTCATATTGCATTTTTTAGGATCTAAATCAGTGTTTATGTGCTTTTTTTTTTACTGGCATTAGATATCTATTTCACTAGATTGACTTTATGTTTCATGCATTTTACTAAATCTAGATTAAAATGCTTCATTTCATGCATTGTTCAATTCCAAATTTTCATTTGCAATAATTCATATTTCAGGTTGTTGTATAGTGTAATTATCAAATTACCTTGTTTCCAATTTTAAAATTGCATTTCACTTTCTTTATCTTTCAAGAGATGTGGCTTTAATATGGTTAAAAATAGATTGCATAAGTAGAACATCCCATTTTATGAGTTCAATTTAGATTACAAAAATGAGGTCATTAAGAAACATATTAATCATCCTACCATTGACACAATCCTTAATATTACATTTCCCATTGGTGAGGATGATAGTGTAGACAATCATAATAATCATACTTTTTATTTTCCCGATACCTCTCCTATTAGTGACAAAGGTATCTTGGTGAAAAAAGATACAAACATTGAGAGTCTTGATTGTCCCTATCCTCCTCCCCCTTGGGAAAACATTAGAAAATAAGAAGATGAGATCATATAAACATTTCGAAACATCACCTTAGCTAGTCTCCATTCATCCCTTGCTTGTGAGAATGTTTTAGAAAAATATGATGATATTATAAATAGCCATGACAATAAAAATTATCCTTCTCCTAATATCCCTCCTCAATGTGAAGAGGATAAGATAGTGTTAGAAGATGAACCTATCAAGAGTCACGAGAACCTTTCCACTCCCTTCCCTAATGCTCCTACCATTTGGGAAGATCTGTTTGCTAAGCATGGAAATCATAGTTTTCCTTCTCTTGATGCCTTCCCTACTTGTGATGAATATTCTTTGCAAAATATAACCACAAATGAACATATTACAAGCTCTCCTACTAGGGTAGATGGTATAGCACAAGAGAATGACACCTTGGAGAAAAAGGACAAACAAATAGAGCCTTCTCTTAATATACTCACTATTGATGAACAAGACAACTCAACCATTGATAACTCCCTTACATGTGATGAAGTCATTTTAGAAGAACCAACCCTTGAATGTTAAAAAAAAAATGGTTTGTAGTTCTCATAGAAACTCTTCTATTAGGAAAGACATACTAGTAGAAGAAAATGAGAAAATTCACAATAGTAATTTCTTAGACGAAGATGACAAAGTAACATTGGACTCCTCCTTAAGAGATCATGAAAATAATGATAAGATTATGAGGTTATGCACCATAGATATTATTGTGCATGTTTTTCACACACGCCCTTTCAAGGGTGAAGACCCCCTCTTTTTGCTCGGGTCGAGTCATTCTGACCTCATCTCATTTTGTGTGCCTCTATTTCCATGCTCAAATTAGCCATGAGCCTAAAAATGACCAATTTCATATTGGCCCAATTCACTTGGCTAGGTTTCACCATGTAATTTACCTCTGTAGGTTTTTCCCTGTGGGTTTCTCCATGTTGTTCACTTGGCGTCTGTTGGCCTCGGCAAATCCATAGTTGCAGGTCTTCCCCTATTATTTGTCATTCTACCTCACCCTTTTCTTGCAGCTGAGCCCGAACATCTTCCTAAAGTGTGGACCCCACACCCATGATTCTTTTTGTGTCCTTCACATTCACCCAAGACAGGAATCGGTTCCCATTTCACCTTTATCATAGTGGCCAACCTTTCACATCCACCTGCACAACAGACTCTACAATCGGTCTGCGTATCCTCACCTTTTGCCACAAAACCAGCTAAATTTGTTACTTCAAATTGCATAAGTCAAGATGTTTACAAGTCTTTATAGATAGCCTATCTTCGTTTGATCCTTATTTCCTGATGACTAAGCCTCCATCACATTCCCCTAAGTGGGACCTCCATTCACCTTTCCTTGGATCAAAATCATGGGACTATGGGTGAACCTTCAGGTCCACACCCATTGGTAGGTCTGCTCTCATAGGCCACCACTTGTAGAGGGTCATCACCCTAACACCGTTGCACAATGACCATCCTTCGTTGCTTTCCAACATTGCAAGCCCACGGTTCCTTGGTGCCATCCATCTTCATGGGGGTCATAATGGAATTTCTGGAGTGTTGGCCTACCCTATTTTCCCTGCACTTGATCTCTTAATGAAGATCTCTATTATTGGATTTGACAACTATGGCATTGTTTGTACTAGTGTCCTCTAGGTGACCATTCTTTGAGTTCTTTGCTCATGGCATTTTGATGGAAGCTTTCTGCCCTTTCTAGCTCACATTACTTGTCGGCTTATGAGCGCTAAATGGGATTAAATGGTAGTAGAGTTACCTCTCTGTTGATTGTGCGTAGGCTCTCATCATTCCTTGGGGGAATATACTTGGAGGACTTGTTCTAAAGGTGTTGCAAGTAGGAAATAATCTAGGAAGTGTGAGTAACTACGGTTTGATTTGTGCCTACCTGTTGTGAGAATAATGTTCCTTACTATTGGCAGATTTTATGTATCCAAGGTCACTTGTGCATATGAATGAGATATTGATGATTGGAGAATGATTTAATTTTGCATGAATCCATGAAACGTTATCTACCAAGTAAATTCATGGGAATCTGCATGCCTAACGATATTATTGTATGAACAACAATGATGCCTTTATCAATGTAATCAAATGATTTAGGATAAAATTGGGGATAGTCATTGGGGAATGTGAGTTCTGCTTCCTCAATGGCCGCTTGGGCTATGTCATCTCCTCCACTTTGCACATCATTCACACTTCATCCCTCCATGCTCAGGCACCCACGCTCTTAATCAATAGTCTGATGTACGGACCCTACTCATGGGAAGGATGGCAACCCATCGTCATTTCCATGACAGTCATTTCCCTACTACTCCTCACATCCTCCCATCCACGAGCTCCAAGCAAATATTTTTAATGACGGCCCCACCTCTCGATGGAAATCATCACAAGAGGAAATGTAGTAAACAACTCTCCATAGAGCAACCATTATTCAACCTTATGAGCTGCTAAGTCATGTACAAACTTTGGGGAGGTCGTAGCAAGGATTTTATTTAAGAAGTGCTAAAATGGGTTATGGGGAGGGGGAAATAATGTTGTTCCAATAAAAACAATCTGATTTATTAAATATTGTGGATGCCATACGATTTTGTATGGTTGGTGGAAGGTGTCATACAGATGGGATATTGAAATGAATAAGAATGAAAGGACATTTTCCTTGCAGAGCTTATATCATCGGGAGTCACCTGTGCTTTGTCGTTCTGAATGGCTTATCCTCCTTGGCTATCCAAACTAAAATTTCCTTGGTGTTTACAATGGTGGGTTCCACCTTTCTCATGGCCTTCTTTTGTAGGATTCCTCCTCATGTACTTCCCCATGCAGTTGCCTTCTGAGGTAGGAAATGGCAGAATTGGTTGCTTAGTGAGCAAAAATATTGAGCTAAAGGCTCCATTTACATAGAGTCTATCATGAAATCTGAGGATAGCAACTAGTGTTGATATTGGACAATGCCTGCAATCCACATGGATGAGACTTTTATGGAAGAAAAGAAACTATTATAAGGAGATATATAGAAAAATGTTAGTCATGGATGAATTGATAAATTGTGGGAAAAAATTGATGCTTGACATAGAGAGGAGATGAACAATGTATTAAAATGAATACCTGGATGCCTACAAGGAATAAAGAAACCCACACAACACTGAGATCAAGTAACGGGCATAGGAAGATGTGGCACCCAGATGGTGGATGTCATGCTAAGAGAGACAAATATATGGCCAGTGCCTTGGACAATGTGAAAGCCCACGGTTGGCAAGGGAATATCCCTTGCGGGAACAACAATTCGCATCTCCCATGGCTCATTTTCCTCATTAACAACATTCACCACATGGCATTCTACCTCCTTTGACTCGACAGTGGCACTCCGTATAGGTTCCACATTATATATAGTCATTATCTCCCCATCTATTTGTTGCAATAGCCACTTGGCCACCTCTACCCACTTTGCCCATTCGACAACTCCCTTTTATAGAGGGTTTTGTCTTGCAAAATGAAACATGTAATGGCTAGCTTAGGGAGTTGGCACATAGATCTAGAATCAATGATCTGTGAGTGCCCCTCATTTCCAGATCTCAATTTTATTATCAATCATGACTCTCATATGTGGAGCCTACCTTTTTACATGTGTTTCAAATATTCAAATCAATGGGATTATTGGTGGTGCATACAATTAACCTTTTGAGAACAAGGATGGGACTAGTATTGTGGTGTCACCTAGTCATTGCATTTTCCAAAGAAATGCTTAAGGATTTGCTAATTTTTGAGTGGAAATCCATAAGATGCACAGGGATCAAAAGGTGAATGATGAATTAGGAATTGCAAACATTCTTAGGCAGGAATCTAATCAAGAAGTATGGTCTCTACTTTATAATTAAGAGGATGAATAAAGTCATGCAAGGCTAATTGAAAAAGGATCCTTTTGTTACTTGGTGAAGGTGGCTCTAAGTGATGGGTGGAAAATTCTACCCATGCAGAGCCTGCTACTTCCACTACTGCAGGTGCTCTCATCACCAAAGTTGTTCTCTGACGGTGACCTAACAACTATCATCTGCATTATTGCTCCCGCAACAACATTTTCACCCTTGCCACTTGCTTGTGCCCATAGCTATCTGAGGTGTGGGTTCTGCTTCCTGCCATGCCGTTGAATCCTCCACCATTATTCATGGCCTCTTAACCACATCTTCCCACTTATGACAACCAATGGTCTCCCCAAGCATATTCCTTTGTAGCATAGCACTGACACTTCTTGGCTGATGGAAGATAGGGTGGTTATATCACATCAGGAGTCTTGCATGGGTATGTAACAACAATAGTGATCCTACAAGGATCTTTTAATCAAACCAGATAAACACAAGCTTCATCAAAGAATGAAATTCTATATTCAGGTGGGCCTTTACTTGGCTTTAGTTGCAAAATATATAGTGGATAGGGAGAATCAAGTTGGTCGATAGATTACTATTATGATATCATTGAGGAAATTAAAAATATGAAGGTGGAACACTCGGCCCTAGACTTATTCTTGAACACTAGTGAGCTCCTCTGATACAGGCGATGTGAGGTCCCCATCCACCACCTTAAATGGTGTTTATACTATAGCTGCTCAGTATCTATTCCCCACATTTGTGTCTAGTGCAGAGCCTACATCATCATTCTCCCTCGAGCAATTTCATGTGGGTTTCCGCTAGCAGGATTCTGGTTTCATATGGTTTTCACTAATAGTGTGCCTAATACCTTCTCCTGCATCGGCCAACCAATATGGACTGCCCACATCAATGCATTTAATTGTATCTTTCAAGGGAACTGAATAGTAAGTTGGGGTGGGGAAGTGATGAGGTGTTCAAGGGATGCATGAAAAATGGTAAAGCCTAAAACAAAATGAAGGTGTCAGGTGACTTGAGAAGAACGGTGACACCCAGTTGGCCCAATTTTCCAATTTACGTGAGGGGTAGCTGACATACGTCTAAAATGGATGTTAGATGAAGATGGCAATGATGTGTTGAGCTAGATAGAATCCATCACTCATGTGTGACCTTCCATTGCTCCTGCTACGCAATCTTACAAGTGGCCTCCCATCATGTGAGTACTACCACCTCCATTTCCCACAAAGTAACTATTAAGATGGATCCCCCATTGGAGATATGAATGTAATAATGATAATCAGGTGAAATGAAGGGAATCCTAGTGGTGATGATAAAATAAAGGGACCATAGAATCTCTGGATAATATTATTTTAAGTTATGATCAATATAGGGATTTTGTGTGTCAAGTAATTAGAAGCTATTCAAAAAAGGGTGCATGGTACTGGGAGCATGTAGGACTGATCCCTTTAATAGGGAATTTTTGGGAAAAACCTAGGTGAAACTGCAACACTATGACAATGAGGGGATATTCTGATCTTTTGTACTTTGAAGTATGGGGCCCCTTTTAAAAGTAACCCGATTTTCTTTTTTTAGCAATGTCAGAACTAATCATTTGATCGCCCAAAGAAAATACAGTGGTGAAACTATTTGAAATTTCATAGCAATCATTTAAGGTAAACACATGAGCATCAAATAGCCATATTCAAGAGGGGTGTCATATTGTTATTTTTGGGGGTCTAATTGAATCTACTATTCTGTGTAGGAATAAAGATCATCAAAGGGGATTCTACTATAGGAGGAAGCTACACAAGAAGAGTTTTACAATAAGTACTATCAATAGAAGAATGTCTATATGCACAATGGTCAATTCACCAAATGAACTGCCAAGCAAGTGGCTACATGACTAAGAAGGCCAATAATTGGGAGGATAGGAGGTTGTCCATTGAATTCTAGAGAAAGGGAGAGATTGTTTTGTCTCTTATCAAATGACCGTGATCCATCATGGCTTCCCTGTCAAATCGGGGGGCAACCAAGTTGTCCCACAATAATATAAATCTGCAAACGAGGCTCGTTTAATCAAAGGAAAAGTGTTGTGAGTCCATGAAGCTAAAGGAAACCTTCAGACAGTTTTTGCTATAGTGAAAAGGGAAATTTGCTAAATGAAAAAACTACTACAATCACTATCACTACAAGACAAAATGGGGAATGAGGAAAAAATTGTATTTTAAATTGTTGGATAATGAGGGGTAGGTGAAACCCTAATGTAAAAAAATTGGAGCCACTCAGTGTAATTCAATCCTAGCCATTCACCTGGGCTTTGGAAAACTATAAATAGGGGTCACCCACTCATTTTTAAATGGTTGGAGAGCTGATGTAAAAACATTCTACAACATGAGAAAGCAACAATGCATGATCTGTGGGTGTTCCTTTTGAGTGTTCTCATTATGTTTGCATAGTTTTAATTCACTATTAGTTTTAGTTATTATTTTTTTGAGTGAAAGTGATGACGTTGTTTGTTGTTATGGTATCTAATAAAGTTCAATTGCATGTTCATGATGTGCATGTGCAATCTAAAAATATGCAATCCTTAGAAGATTGCACTAGTTTTGCATAGCTTTATGTTTCTCTTGGTCAAGAAAAACCCAGTTTAGGAAGTTTAACTACTATAGCAGCCTCCAAGATCACTATTCATTCATGGTTTCAGGTCTAGGAACTTCCTCTCTTCCCTGCCCTTTTTCCTCTTTTTAATAGGTAACATATGCTAAGGTTCATTTAACATTGTAAAGCCAAATCTAAAGTTGATTTGTGAGTTGTAGATTGTTCTTTTGAATATGTAGCAGTTGAGCAATAATTTATGCTCCTTAAGAACTCCATTTGCAGACCCAACTTCCCACACTTTGTAACTCATCTGTAAGTCCACCTTGTGATTCTAGCAAATCAAATAAATCAACTAAGATATTCCAAGCACTATCAAGACCTGACATTAGAGACCTTGGGATAGTGTTCTACAATTTGATTGTGGAAGACTATCTTTCAAGAGAGGTGATGCACTTATGCATTACCTATGTTGAGAAGTGTATAAAAAACACATCAACAAAACTAGCACTAGAAGGAGGGCTAGCATGTTGAAGATACAAAGCTAGAAGTTGGAAGTTGAAAGAAATTTTAACTAAAAATATGAGATAGGAGATCTCTTTTAATGCTAAAGTTTAAGATCATAAAATTTTGAAGGAAAACCAAAGTAGAGTCAAAATAGAGCAACACCTACAAATTAACATTGCTTAGCTACATGAAGATTTAAATAAGAGACTAAGGAAACCATTGTAGAAATTCGCATTTCCAAATAGATGTCAGATCCATGGAACACACAGGCACAATGAACTGTGATGTCTCACATTCTTCAGCAGGATTGAAAGAGTCTTATAGGGAGAGATTCCCTTTTGTAAAATATATCAGCCCTTGTTTCTTACAGATCTAGAAGAAAAGTTGACAACCATGGTAGCCAAGGAATTCAAGGAGCTGATCCAAGAGCATTTCAATAGCAAGGATGGATTAAAATTGGAGGAGGTATTGATGTCTAGTTGGTGTAGATTTTGCAACGCATCATATTCAGAATTCACTTGCTCATCATGCATGAACATCATCACTCGAGCCAAGGGCTATTTGAACAAGTTGGAACAACTAACCTTCAATGAGGAAGAGAAATATTGAGGAAAAAGAGCTGTCAACATTTGGAGGGCAACAAAGTGAAGATGAACTGAGAAATTTGACACATGTTGGTGCAAGGACAGTAGACACAGAAGCTAAAATTTAGAGGGAAGGAGTAGATTACCTTAGGAAAGCAAACAACTTGATGAATAATTAGCTAGAAATAATTCAAAAGGCCTTCCCTCCATCAATAAAAATAAGTCCTCCACACCAAAAGAAGAGCCATTTGTAGTTAACAATGAATCAACAATGTTTACAACAATGCATGATGAGGTAGCTGATGAAGATGCTAAAAATAAAAAAAGAGGAAAAGGATGACAGCCTTAGAACAATGAAAAATGATGAAGGAATAAGTGAAATTAGATTAGAAGACCTTTTCTTCATAAGTGACAACAATCAAGCATCTAAAAATGTAGATTAAGAGGAAGGGGAACAACTGCAAGTTGCAGTTGTTCACCATCCAAATTCCCTCCCAAGTAATGATGAAGACCCAATAATGCAAAGATACAACCAGATCATCTCCAAATTAGCAAAGGATTGGTCTGAGCTGAGATATGAAGTGGATCTGGAGGTGGTATTACTACCCAATTGGTGTAGAATTCATGATTCATCACACTCAGAGTTCCCTTGTGAGCTATGCCAAGAGGTCATCAGACAAGTCAAAGAGCGAATGGGGCAGCCAAGTGTACCACCTCCTCTTGCTACTTCAAGGATCGAATGAGAGGACCAAGAGTCAAAATTGAGTGACAGTGTAGCTAGAAGCAACCCTGAAGAGGAAATTGGGAAAACAATAGAAGGAGGACAACAATATTCGTTTGAGCTTCAAAGCGATGAAGTAGATCAAACACGAAGGCTTTCCACCTGTCATCAAGAATTTCTTCCTCTTGAAGAGTATGTGTGCATCACGGACAATGGGCTTTATGGCAAGTCTTTGGAAGGAAATTTTGTAGTAGATTTTAGCCCTATTGATGAGGTGTCATCAATTAATGAATTATTTCCATTAGGAGCTGTACTACAAAGGTATACCCACATGAAGGATGTGTACATCTTAGAGGTTAGTAACGATGAAAATGTACCCCTTGAACCACCCATTGGTGAAACGTTGGAACCTCCTAAGTGGGAGAGGGGCTCCTTCTCCATCTATAGAGATAGTGACCAAGAAGAAATCACTAAATGTCCTGTTGAGATGCATGAAATGCAAAAAGAAGAGGACAAAGCATGAGGTATTTCGATGGCTGCTAACAAACATGACATGCTTGATCAACTACAAGATTTAACTGGTGGTCCTTCTGCCTTGGTCATTTATGATCCTCCTTCATATTTAGGGAGCTGGAATAGGAAATATTTGTGCATGTCATCATCCCATGACATTGAACATCATGAAAGTAAGGTCAATACCTAGGAAAGGAGATAGGACAACATGCTTCCTTTTGAAGACAACAATCAAGTGGACACAAGGTATGTAGAAGATCAACGAGATGAATTCTATCTCCTTAAGGAAGAACCAGTAGGGGATGTCGATCCCGCATAAAAATTGGAAGGTTTATTTTCTACCCTGTCCTCCCAGCCCTATGCATGCCTAAGATTAAAAGTGCCACACCATCTGATATCTCTATATGAGGTTGTTGATGCAACGATCGATGATGTTGTGCTCACTCCCCCCTATCAAATGTTGTTGCATTTGCATGATTCCATCCAAGTTCTATCGTTCTTTTCTCTTGTGAATACTTATAATTGCACTTATCATTTTGATTATGGGAATGATGGAAGGAAAATGTGTTTATGGGTTCACCATGTGTTAAACAAACCTCCTCAATTGTTATTTTTTCTTGACTATGCGACTAAATTTGAAGGCTATGATAATAAGATTTCCTTTTTTTGAATACAAAGATAAATCAACATGGCTTAGAACTATAACCATTTCTCATCTGCTAGTCCATGCCTTGTAAAATTCAATGAATGTGAATTCTGATTTGTCATGCTTGAACATAGTTCTTTGTGAATACATTTGTACATAGTTCATTTTAGGTCCTCTAGGTTTTGTATATACCTCATTTTCCTACTTTCGTTAGGTAGTTGGTTCATTGTAGGTTATTTTTCTTTAGTTTAGTTTCAATTTTGTTTCTATTCCACTTTCCTGCTTTTCTTAGTTTAGGTTGTTTGCCTTGCTTCATTTTTTATGTTGCTTTGCTCGAGGTCCCTTTTCTTTTAGTTGGGCACATTTGTGCACACAACAATCATCCTTATCACCTAGGGATGTTATACATATTTCTTTTTCAAACTTTAATCAAGTTTTCAAAGTGGATGGTGATGATCTTTTGTTAGTGTCAAGTGATCTGAGTATTTGATTCAAAGAGGATAAGCTATTGGTTGGTCTCATTCCTAATGTATTTTTAAATATTATATCTTTCACACATCTTAAGAATCTGACAGTTGTTGTAGTTCCTTTTGTGAAGTCTAGTTAAGTGATAAATCTAAAATTATGCTTCACTGCCACTATGGTTCTCAGCCCTGAGCATGAGCTTCACTGCTTGCAGGTTGAATAAAAGAATCAGGAAGAGAAAAGAAAAAAAGAAACAAGAAACAAGAAGAAATAAAGAAAAATATTGAAAATCGAAAGAGGAAAATTCAAATTTTCAAGGGAATCTGAGCAACTCTACTGAGGCTATGGACACTTAGCAAGTAGTAGAGAAATGTTTAGGAGAATCACAATGACATCCTCATCAGGGCTATGGATGCCTGACTAGTAGTGAGGAAATGTACTAGATGCTTTTGGAGTTAGAATAATCTTTGTAGCTTAACTTGACGGAGCTTGGGTTCTTGTAGCAACTAAAGGATGGGAATTAACACATATGCACACACTTGGATTCTCAACGTACTAAAGGTTGGATTAACTAGTGGTTTTGATCCTTTGATCAAGTGTTTGGTTTTTTTGTCTTGGCATGAAGATCAGAACCAAATATTTTGGGTTTGTGATTCTAGTTTGTCATCAAAATGTTGTAGAGTATTTCCCTAGCAAGTCACCATTTGTTGTGCATGTTTTGCACATACACCCCACCAAGGGAAAGGACCCCCTCATTTTGCTTAGGTTGGGTCATTTTGACCTTGTCAAATTTTGTGTGCCTCTATTTCCATGCTCAAATTGACCATGAGCATCAAAATGACCAATTTCATATTGGCCGAATTCACCTGGCTGAGTTTCACCAAGTAATTTTCCTCTATGGGTTTCTACTTGCTATTCACCTAGCATCCATCGACCTCCGCAGGCCCATAGTTTCCGATATTCCCTTTCTATTCACCATTTGGCCTTGCCGTTTTCTTGCATTTGAGCCTCGACGTCTACCCAAAGTGCGGACCCCACACCCATGTATGTTGTTGCATCCTTCATTTTCTACAAACCCATAGTTGTGGGTCACCCAAGGTAGGAATCCATTCTCATTTTGTCGGTATCATAGTGGCCAAACTTTGAGATCTTCCAAGATGAAAAACTCCACAATCGATCCACTTGTCCTCTCCTTTTTTTACAAAACTAGATAACTTTGTTACTTCAAATTGCCTATGTCTGTGCATTTACAAGTCTTTACACGTGACCTATCTTTGTCTAATCCTTATTGGCTAATGGCTAAGCCTCTATGACATTACCCTAAGTGGGATCCGCATGCACCTTTCCTCGGATCAAAATAATTGGACTGTGCATGAACCCTTAGGTCTATGACCATTGGCGGGTATGCTCTCATTGACTACCACTTGTGGAGGCCCATCACCCTAACACTGTTGCATAATGGTCATCCTTCACTACTTCCCCATATTGTGAGCCCACAATTCCCCAGCACCATTTATCTTTACATGGGTGATAACAACATTTCTAGAGTAGTGGCCCACCCTATTTTCCCTGTACTCAATCGTTTGATGAAGATCTCTATTACTGGATTTGATGACTGTGGTGTCATTTGAATTGTTGTCCTCCAAGCAACCATTCTTTGATTTCTCTACTAATGGAATTTTTATTGAAGCTTTCCGCTCTTTCTTGCTCACATTACTTGTTGAATTATGAGTGCTCAACAGGATTAAATGGCAGTGGAGTTACCTCTCAGTTGATGGTGTGTGGGTTCCCATCGTTGCTTGGGGGGTATATTTGGAGGACTTGTTTTGAAGGTGTTGTGAGTAAGAGAGAATCCAAGAAGTCTAAGTAACTATGGTTTGATTTGAGCCTTCCTATTGTGACAATAATGTTCCTTACTACTGACAGATTTTATGTATCTAAGGTCACTTGCACATATGAATGAGATATCGATGATTAGAGAATGATTGGATTTCGCATGAATCCCTGAGCCATTAACTACAAAGGAAATTCTTGGGAAGTTGTGTGCCTAAGGATATTATTGTATGAACAACATGATTCCTCTATCAACGTAATCAAATGATTTATCATAAAATTAGGGATTGTCATCGAGGAATGTGGGTTTCACTTCCCGGTGGCCGCTTGGGCTACATTGTCTCCTCCACTTTGCATGGAATTCACACTTCATCCCTTCGTGCTCAAGCACCCACACTCTCAAATGATGGTCTAGTGTGCGAACCTTGCTCATGGGAAGGATGGCAACCCATTTCCATTTCCACGATGGTCATTGCCCTAATCCTCCCCGCATCCTCTCATCTACAAACTCCTCGCAGAGATTTCTAATGAAGGCCTTGCCTCCCGGTCGACATCATCACAAGAGGAGGTGTAGTGAAAATATCTCCATAGAACAACCATGATTCAACCTTATGAGCCACTAAGTCATGTGCAAACTGCAGGGAGGCCGAAGAAAGGTGTTTATATAAGAAGTGCTAAAATGGGTTATGGGGAGGGGGCAATAATGTTGTTCCAATCAAAAAATTTTGGGTTATAAAATATTGTGGATGCCATGAAATTTTGTATGGTTGGTGCAAGGTTTCATAAAGAAGGGATATTTAAATGAATAAGAATTGAGGGATGTTTTCCTTGTGGAGCTTATATCATAGGGAGTCACCTATGCCCTATTGTTTTGAATGGCATATCCTCCCTAGCTATCTGCACTAAAAATTTCATGCCATGTTTCTCCTTTCTCATGGCCATATTTCATAGGATTATTCCTCATCCGCTTCCCTCCATGGTTTCCTATTGCAGCACGAAATAGCCGTAGTGATTTCTTAGTGGGAAATAATCTTGAGCTAAAGGATCCACTTACATAGGGTCTGTCATGAAATCTGAGGATACAGACTAGTGCTAATATTGGACAATGTCTACAATCCACATGGATGAAATTTTTATGTAAGAAAATAAAATATTATAAGGAGATCAATAGAAAAATGTTATTCATGGAAGAATTGATAAATTGTTGGCAAAATTCAATGCCTGAAATAGAGAGGAGACTGGCAACGTATTAGAATGAATACCTGGATTCTTGAAAGGAATTAAAAAAATCACACAACACTCAAATAAAGTAATGGGCAGAGGAAGATGTGGCACCCGTATGGGGGATTCCATGTTTAGAGAGACAAATATATGTTTGGTGCCTTGGACAATGTCAAAGCCCACGGTTAGCAAGAGAATATCCCTTGCACGAACAATAATTCGAGTCTCCTATGGCTCATTGTCATCACTAACAACATTGAACACATGGTGTTCCACCTCCTTTGACCTAACAATGACACTTCCTATGGGTTCGACATTACAATTCACCACTATCTCCCTGTCTCTTGGCCACAGCAACCACTTGGTCAACTTCACCTACTTTGCCCATTCAACAGATCCCTTTGATTGAGGGTCTTTTCTTATAGAATGCAACATGTAATGGGGAGCTTAGGGAGTTGGCGCAGATATCTAGAATCAAAGATTTGCGAGCACACCTCTTTGCCAGATCTCAAGTTTATTATCAATCATCACCCTCATATGTGGAGCTTACCTTTTTACATGTGTTTCAAATATTCAAATCAATGGGATTACTTGTGGTGCATACAATTAACTTTTCAAGATCAAGGGTGGGACTGGCAGTATGGTGTCACTTGGTCACTGCATTTTCCAAAGAAATTCTTAAAGATTGGTTGAGTTTTGAGTGGCAAACCATAAGACACATGGGGATTAAAAGGTGAATGAAAAATTAGGAACTACAACCCTGCTTAGCAAGGAATCTAATCAAGAAGTATGCACTCTACTTTATAATTAAGAGGATGAATGAAATCACACATGGCTAATTGAAAATGGAGCCCTTTTTTTACTTGGTGAAGGTGGATCTAAGTGATGGGTGGTAGATGCTACCCATGTGGAGCCCACTACTTCCACTATTGTGGGGACTCTAATCACTAAAGCCATTCTCTGATGGTGACCTAACAATGGTCATCCACATTATTTCTCCTACAACAATATTTTCACCCTTGCCACCTACATTCTTGCACCCATGACTGTTTAAGTTGCGGGTTTCACTTCCTACCATGTCATTGAATCCTTCGACGTTATTTGTAGCCTCTCTGCCATGTCTTCCTACCTATGACAACCCGTAGTCTCCACAAGCATATTCCTTCATATCATACCACTGACGCTTTTTGGTTGATGATAGATAGGGTGGTTATCACACATCAGGAGTCCTACATGGGTATGTAACAACAACAGTGAACCTATAAGGATCTTTTGATCAAACTAGATAAATGTAAGCTTTGTCAAAGAATGAAATTCTTTATTTAGGTGACCCTTTAATCAGTTGCAGTTATGAACTATACAGTGGATAGGGAGAATCTAGCTAGTTAATACATTACAATTATGATATCATTCTAGACATTTAGAATTGGAAGGGTGAAACACTCAACCCTAGACTTATTCTTCACACTGGTGAGCTCCTTTGATACAAATGCTGTGAGGACCCCATTCACCACCTTAAAAAAAAATTATACTATGGCAGCCCAATATCTATTCCCCATGTTTGTGTTTAGTGTGGATCCCGCATTATCATTATCCATTAGGAAATTTCATGCAAGTTTCCACCAAGAGGACATTGTTTTCATATGGTCTTCACTAACGGTGTTCCTGCCACCTTCTCCCATGACGTCCAACCAATATGGCCCACCCACATGAATGGATTTAATTGTCTTTTGACAGAAGAAAAAAATAAATTGGGGTGGGGACATCACGAGGTGTTCAAGGGATGGACAACAAATGGTGAAGCATAAAAAAAAATAATTAAAGAATGCTAAAGGAAGGTGTCAGGTGACTTGAGAAGAATGGTGACACCCTATTGACTCGATTTTCCAATTTACATTAGGGGTAGTTGACTTATATCTAAAATGATGTCAAGTGAAGATGACAATGGTGTGTTGAACTAGTTAGCATCCATCACTCATGTGGGACCCTCCATTGCTCCTGCTATGCACTCTTACAAGTGACCTCCCATCACATGAGTACTACCACCTGCATTGCCTATAAACATAGATCTTGCAACTATGGCATGAGTTCGAGCTGCATGATTCCTGACAAACTGACTATTAAGATGGATACCCCCTTGGGGATATGAATGTAATAATGATAGTCAACTAAAATGAAGGGAATCTCAGTGGTGATAATAAGATCAAGAATATCTGGATAATATTATTTTAAGTTATGATCGATATAGGGATTTCATGTGTCAAGTAATCAAAAGCTGTTCAGAAAAGGATGCATGGTACCAGGCGGATGTAGGAATGATCCATTCGATATGGAATTTGTGGGAAAAATCCAGGTGAAACTATGACGTGATAGTGAGGGGATATTCTGATCTTCTATACTTTGAAGTATGGGGCCCCTTTTAAAAGTAACCTAATTTTCCTTTTTTAGCACTACTAGAACTAATCATTTGATGGCTTAAAGAAAATAGAGTGGTGGAACTATTTGAAATTGCATAGTAATCATTTAATATAAACACACAAGCATCAAATAGCCATATTTGAGGGGGGTTTCATATTGTTATTTGTGGGGGTCTAATTTAATCTACTATTTTATGTAGGAATAGAGGTCATCGAAGGGGAGTCTACTATAGGAGGAAGCTACACATGATGATTTTTCCAATAAAGACTACCAATAAAAGAATATCTATATGCACAATGGTCAACTCGCCAAATCAACTACCAAGCAAGTAGCTACATGATCAAGAAGGCCAATAACTAGGAGGACAAGAGGCTATAAATTGAAGTCTAGGGCAAGGGAGAGATTGTTTTGTCTCTTATCAAATGATCATGATCCATCAAGGTTTCCCTATCAAATCAAGAGGTAGCCAAGCTATCCCACAATGATGCAAATCTGCAAATGAGGACAATTTAATCCAATGAAAAGTGTTGCAAGTCCACCAAGCATAAGGTAGCCTTTAGACATTTTCTACTATAGTGAAAACAAAAATTTGCTAAGTGACAAAAATTCTACAGTCACTATCACTACAAGACAAAACAAGGAATGAGCACAAATTTGTATTTTAAATTGTTGGATAATGGGGGGTAGGTGAAACCCTAATGTAAACAAATCTAAGCCACTCAGTGTAATTCAATCCTAGCCATTCATCTAGGCTTTGGAAAACTATAAATAGGGGTCTCTCCTCATTTTTAAATGGTTGGAGAGTTGATGTAAAAATATTTTACAGCAATAGAAAGCAACATTGCATGATCTATGGGTGTTCCTTTTGAGTTTTCTTATTATGTGTGCATGGTTTTAGCTCCCTATTAGTTTTAGTTATTAGTTTTTTTAGTGGAAGTGATGATGGTGTTTGTTTTTATGGTATATATTGAACTTTCAACCCATACTTTTAGCACTTGTTGATGACAAACTATTGTGCAAAGTTAGCCTGACATTCTTCATTTCAATGTTGTAGCTTAGTTCAATTGCATGTTCATGATGTGCATGTGCAATATTAAATATGTAGTCCTTCGAATATTTCACTAGTTTTGTGTAGTTATAGGTTTCTCTTTGTCAAGGAAAACCTAGTTTAGGAAGTTTGTCTACAATAGCAACCTCCATGATCACTATTAATTCATAGTTTCAAGTATAAGAACTCCCTCTCTTCCCTACTCTTTTTTCCTTTTCTTTAATAGGTAACCTATGCTAAGGTTCATTGCACATTGTAAAGCCAAATCTAATGTTGATTTGTGAGTTCTATACTGTTGTTCTGAACCTAAAGTAGCTGAGCGAGAATTTATGCACCTTAAGAACTCCATTTGTAGACCCAACTTCCCACACTTTGTAACTCATCTATAAGTTCACCTTGTGATTCTAGCAAATCACATAAATCAATTAAGATATTCCAAGCACTGTGAAGACCTAATATTATAGACATTGAGATTGTGTTATGCAATTTGATTGTGGAAGACTCTCTTTAAAGAGATGCGATGCACTTATGTATTACTTTTTTTGAGAAGTGCATAAAAAAAACATCAATAGATATCCCTTGGAGCGTATGTGCAAGATCATCATGGAAAAAATAGGCCCTTAAGTGATGGAAAATTTAGAAAATTCAAAGTTAGGCAACTTGACATAAAAAATTGAATAATTTATCTATATTATTTCAAAAATATGTAATAATAGAATCTATACAAAATTGAATTTAGTTTCTAAACTACTAGTTTTTTTTTTAAAATCTATTTGGTGAAAATTTAAAGTTTCAATGCACTAGTACTTAAATTTTAGGGAAAAAATAAGAAGTAGGTGTCGGTCTGACCACCCTAACAACAATAAAATGATAATAATTTTTTATAAGATTTTAGATATAAGTAGAGGACGAATCTCCTGATGTGATGCATTTTTTATTTTATTTTCCATCTAAATAATTAATTATGATTTTTTTATTAAAACTTGTAAAAAATATAAAAAATCATATATCTATCCACCTTAACTTGATCAAAACTTCATGAATTTCATTTTTTTAATCCTATAGTATGTGAAGCATAGAATGTGAAACATGTTTTGGATTCAAAAAATGTGATACTGTTTGAAAGCTATGGATGTTTTTCAATCAACCTATCAATCAGGACTTTATTTATAATTTAAATAAAAAATGAATAATAATTATTTATTAAATTCAAAGTAATGCATAATTTATATTGGTGGAAAGATGAGAATATCCTTTAAAAACCCTTTTCATTTCATAAATTTTGGGTTAAAAAAATTCATCAACCACATACCCTATAAATACCCATCATATCGCTAGTTTTTGGCCCATCATGATCCTGCACATACCCTTGAATACTCTCCCGAACCTAAATTTGTCCTTTATACATCTCAAAAACCATAAGTTTAAAATAATCTCATCCTTATCCTCAAACCACCTAAGAACAATGTTTCATAGCAACTGAGTTACAATACCATTCCTCATACATACAACACTGGGAACAATCGACAATCAAGAAAAAAACCTTCAACATCTCTCCCATTTCCTAGTTCTATCTTCCTAGTGCCCATCACTTGGATTCACAAAGTGAAAAAGTGTATGATCTTGTTGAACAACTTACGAATACTCCTACAAAGACATGCCTATGGGAATTAATTTAGAATTCACCTAATTATCACACCATGCTTCAAACAGCCTTACAACAAGTTGTGGTTACCTCTAGTAGAAACCCAAATGACATAGCAACCATGATTCAAGGAATAAATGCTAACATTTCCTTCCACCAAAGTGAGTTCCCTACTTTGGAAGTGAAAAAAATTTGATGCTCTCATGATAATAGCTTAATACAATATGAAAGGGATAAAGTGAACCCTTGTAAACAATGGCTTAGCCTTAAATATGTGTGGTATGAACCTTTTGGATAAGCTTGGTGTTGATACATCCATAATCCAACACACCTTTTTATCTGATAATGGCATTGATAACATGGGAAAACAACCAGTTGAGGTGATCACATTACCTAATAAAGTTGACAAAGTGACATTACAATCCCTAATCAATGTTATGCTTGATGATCTTTCATACAATCTCCTTTTAGGTAAACCATGGATTCATGAGATGCATGTTGTTCCATATACACTTCATTGTATCATGAAATATGTCTATAACAACTAAGTTTATACAATCAAAGCTGATCTTAAACCATACCATTGTTTGAACATGTAGAAAAGTAAACAGAATCCTTTGAAAACATTGGCACCAACTACACAAGTGGAACCAACATTCATGAGAGAATAAAAGATTATACACAAAGACTCTAACAAGGGAAAAGAGAAAGCGATAATGTCAACGCAAAACTCAAAAAATCCTCGAAAAGCACCCACGTCAACCACTAAAGACAAAGAAGTAGATTATACAAAAAATTTGATGACACTGATTATCGACAACCACCAATTGCAAAAGAGATGAAAAAAATTTATGGAAAAGGTTATGAGCTTATGAAACAACTTGGATATAGTGGAAATGGATATGGTGATAGAGAACAATGTATTCATGTCACTATAGAGTCTCTCATGCAAGAAAAGACTAGTGGTATTGGTTATTGTCCATTGAAAGAAACATAAAAGCCTTCACTTAATATCAACACTATCACAAAACATCCTTCTAAGAAAACTTTAATAGTGGTGCATCTTGAACTAATAGACACTAGTGGTCTTGACAATTATCCTTTGCCAAAAATTAAAAGAATAAAGAAATGCCCACTTAATGTAAATTTCATCACATAAAACACTTATGATTTGAATTCATTAGATTTTACACCCTCTAGTACAGGAGAGAAAAAAATATTGTAATCTAAAGAGCATTGTATAAGTATGCCATCTTTTACTAAGCAAGAGATATCTTTGTCATAAAATGAAGCAACATCCTCCACTTTTGACCAGGAGAGTATCTTGACAAGACTCCTCCAAGATTGTATGATTTGTCTCCCTCCAAGAAAACAAAATAAATTATGCAAAAATATTTCATTTTTCACATATCATAGAGTTCATGGTCATTCTACTAATGAATGTAAGGCTTTAAGTAACAAAATTCAATATCTTAAGGATTGTGGTGCTCTCCCTTGGGTTGGCACACCTAGTTATTCTTTTCATTTTGGCTCACCCTTGTCCTACACAAAGTGGGGTAAAGGAGTTAGATAGCTTTGTCCTTGTATGCCACTTGTCATTGCCTCTTTTGGCTAGTTGACCACCTTTCATGTACATATACAAGAAATCTTGGGATGTGGACAACATGCCTTAAGTTGTCTCACATGTGACATACTATGCAACCCTTCCATCCTATTGCATGAAGTAGCCTATGGAAACATTTGACTTGGAGTAGGGCTTTCTGAATAAGCTCTCATTTCTTCTACTTTAAAGCAATTTCTCATAGCAATGGTGTTAGCAACCTCTTTAAAGTTGGGGCATACATTGAGACTCATGTTTCATTGTATGATTTACTTTCTTGCGATGCATCCTTCTCTTGGTGGTGTGATTGGGTTTGATTTCCTCTGAGAGTATGATATTTATTTGATTTTTCCTCTATTGGAAACATTAAGCATAATGTTCCCTAATATGATACCTTGCATGAACTAAGAAAAATTCTTTTGATCGTCTCTTTCTTGATGTGTTGCATTTTTGTACCTGTACCATAGAAAAATGGATCATTAAAATTTTCATTGTCTTTTAGGTCTTTTTCCTATGATGTTTGACATATCTTGCTTTGATTTAATGTTGCAATGTAACTTATGCATTCACATTAGGTCCTAAATATTCAAATTATGATGTCTTGTGAAAGTGTTGTTAAGTGTACACATTTCTATATTTTTCTAGACTCTTTTCATTATAATTCATCTAAACATCACATTTTCATCACTTATCAAGTCCTATTTTTAAGTGTTGTAAAGTATTGTAACAATATTTCACACTTTTCTAGGGTTAATTTCACTATTTACACCTTTCTAATGCTTTGTATGACCCCTTTATGCACTCACAAGACTTCATTAAGTGTATTTTTTAATGTAAACCTAACAAATAACATTAAATGTGACTTAATTCTTGACACCCACTTACAAGCCCAAGGTGGGATGCATTCACCATGGGTGGAAAATGAGTCCCTCTTGGCTCCAAATTCAAAATAATTCAAACTTTTTTTTGGGTTTTTATTCAAAAATACCTTATGTCAGCTTTTGATGAGGTATTATTGGATTATTAGGGCATAATTGTGTATAAATAAGTGTTTATACATTTATTTTAACCCCCATTCATCAAATTCACTAGTATTGACTCATTCTACATCAATTAGCACTTAAGGACTTTACATCATTCAATCAAGCATGCATCAAGCATCTTGGAGCATCTATTGACATATCTTCAAATTTCTTTAACAAGCTTGTGGTGAGTTTAGGAAATTTGCATGCTCTTTATTCATCATTCCTTGCTCATTTCATTTCATTTTTTCATTAAGGGTTTGATTAGCAAAGTTGGATTTGACCAAGGAAGATCCCTATACTATAACCCTTAACCATTTATCCCCTTTTGCATGTGTGTTTGCAGAATTTTTTGTATAGACTATTAGGAAAATAAGTGTTGAAAGGGATTCAACAAGCCAACTAAATGTTTCAATTCAACTAAACCCTATTTTAAGCTTGGAGATGACCTACAATCTATTTTTTATACATTTGACTTTGTCAACCCGACAATATGATAGGTGCAAACCTGGAGCTACCGAATTGACCTTTCATTTCACAAAATTTTGGAGGAGGATTAATTCACCATTAGTGGAAAATGATTCCCACCTTAAGGCTAAACAAGGTGATTTTTTCAAATTCCAGTTCACGATAGTCAAAAAGTAGTTTTTAGGTGTTTTTGTCAATAGTAGGACTGATTTTCCATCAGTGGCGAATGAGTCCCATTGATGATTTACATTGATCTTTGTTAGATTTTAGAGTATTCTAGATTCATCATGCAATTCCCAAGTGCACTCTATTCGACCTTGTTTAATTTTGTTTGCATTAGTTTCCATTTTTGTTGCATTTTCTATATAAATCATTGTGTTTTCAAACATTCTACATTCTATAAGCTTTTCATTAATAAGAAATCAATTACATCATTTAGTTGCATTTATATTATTTCATTAAGTCTTGATTACATCATACAATCCTCTTTTTGAGTGAACCATTTCAATTTTAGGGTTCTATCTCTCTCGTTTTAGGTGAAAGATCCTAAGAGCATAAGAGAAGTCTATAGAATACTCTTAAAATTATTGGTTTAGTACCTTATTAAAGTCATGGAGGTATGGATCTGATATGGTCCCTTAGGGCTCACCTAGTGAGCATCTTCACAAGCCCTTTTGAGCATGCATTTTCTTTTGTCCTTATCATAGTCATGGGGTTATGACATTGATATGGACTTCCTAGGGATCCCCTAGTGAACAACTAGCTTCAGTAGCCCTTGTGAGCATGCATTTTGTTTGTATAGTGGACAACATTTTCTATTTATAATTTTTTTTTGGACAAATAGCCTAGACCTGATCCATCACATTTGACGGCTAGTTGAAGCTTGATCAATTATATTTTTCCTCATTCTTTTTCCTTTTTCTTGACTTTGATGGTGTAATTTTGTGATCTAGTTATGGCTTCATATATCATCTACAAGTTTATTGTTTTGTGCCTATATTGGTTTTCCATAAGATCTTAATCCTAGGGGCTTGACCATCCCTCTTGATTTTTATCACCCTATCTTACTAGAATTTGTACATTTCAAGCCCTCTTGATTGTGTGGTTGGCTACTTTAGTGTGAGTTTGAAGCAAGTTCATCCTCTCACTAAAGTGGGGGCTAAATGTAGTGTAGAAAAATGCATACCCTTGCATTTTCACACTTGTTTGGGCTCACCTTACTTTATTTAGCCCTATTTATGTTTTAATTGGTCCTATTTTTCATCCAAAAGCCTAGTAAACTATATATTTTTATGACTAATCCTAAAAAATACCAAAAGACAAATGATCATTTAATGATTTTGTTTGTATGTCCTTGATTTTTGGCCTAGGACTAAAATGCCACCTATGGCATCTTTTCCCTCCATGGACCTTGGGACCGTAATTTGGAAACCACCTAAAAAGATCTCTTTTTGGAGTCTATGCCTCGAGATTTGACCCATCAGACTAAGATGCCACCTACGGTGTCTTAGTCCTCGGCTTATTTTCAGGATTTAATTTCAAATCTTGGTGAGATTTTTCCTCCTTTAATTAATGATTTCATTAGTCGACTTGTTGTGGGGTAATTTCAAGATATTAAGCATGAATAAGTATAAATACAAGGCCCCCCCACTCATTTTCATAATGATCATTCAAGTATTCATTCCTACCTCAAGTTTATGCATTCAAGAGCAAGGCATCAAATATTTGGAGCCATCATCAAGATTAAAGCATCATACCAACAGTTTATTGCATCCATTCAAGTTGTTGAGCTAATATTGTGGATGTATCATTGAAGATCTATTTACAACCATTATTCACATCATATCCAAGGATCCAAGATCTATAGTCTTCATGTCAACTACATCGTAGATTACATATTTTCCTCACAAAACATCATTCAAGGTGATATGATTTACATGTTTAATATTTCATGCTTCATTTCATTCATTTCATCATTTGGTTTAATTACCAACAAGGGGTTTGAAAAGGAAAGCCCCCATTCTCTAACAAACAACAAGTTTTTCCCCTATTGCATATTTGTGATTGTAGATCTAGGTTGAAGTCTTGAAGATCATTTGGAGTAAAATTTTTCAAAGTTTTCATCTTCATGAACATTCACCTATAGGCCGAATTCAAAAATTTTAGAACCTGAGATTGGAAGAGAAGCAAGTGCAGACCTTGGAGCTCAGGATCACATTTAGAGTTTGTAAAAATTTAGAATGAGACCAATACACTACCTTGGGTATCTTAGTCCTCCCAAGTATATTTTTTAGGGATTCCTTTAGATCTGGTTCTGACATCCGAAGACTCCATATTTTCCCCAAAAAATAGTATCAAAACTAATATTCCACTTCAGGCATCTTAGTCATCCATAAAATATTTTGTTAGAACTTTTACATTTCTAGAATCCTCATTACATCTCTAGACTTCCCAGGTACACATACCCTAACTTGGTGTAGCTTAATTTCATCATTTGCACTTACTATTTGGATTACATTACTAGGTTTTTTGAGTTGAAAGTTAAGTTGTCTTTTCCAATTTTTCGCTCGTTGGTGAACTCGTTAAAGTTAAAAAAATCCCCTCCTACATCATCCTCATTGTGAAATGACTCACCTTGTGAGGTTTTTAGCCAATCCAATTGGGACTCCTAGGACATTATTGGATGATAATATGAGAATAGTGGTGTTCTATGACCTATGTTATAAAGCACCCATTTTCCTATGTTCAAAGATGTTTTAATTTTAATTGAATTTATCAAAAATTCACCTTGGCTCAATGTATGTTTATAATAAAAGATACACATAATAGAATAAGGGAAATATACAAATAAACATACCTTGATTTCAATGGAAATATCACTAGAAAGCTATGACATTCATTGTGTTCTCTAGCCTCTCAAAACCTTGTAGAAGATAGTATTATACTTGAAACACTAAATTAAGATTCCAACAAGAAATCATCATTGAATTTAGATCATTAAAAATGATAACTCCAAAAAAATACAACAATTTTTTAACAAAGAACATGGCAAAATCAAAGACCTCATAGACATTGGAGTCTAAAATCCACATATATCTGACACATTACCATTGGATGTGGAGACAAGATGAAATGATATGGATGTTTTATAAGAAACAAGAAAATTTTGTCATGCCAAGTTTACATTTAAAATTGCTTGATCTTATTATTCATTATACTACATGTCTTCCCAAACAAATCTCAAAACTTTCAATCTTAAGATAGTATCTACAAAGAGCTATGAAACTAACATAAAAAAGAAAACTTACATTCCTATATGCAGGAAACTTAAATATACTTTTTTGTAGTCATGTGTTCCAAGTGGGAGATGATTTTATTAATCTTAAAAGAAAACTTAATTAAGAATGTGAATGATCTAATATCTTCATGTATCAACAATAAAACATAGGTTGTAGAATAAAATTTGAGAAAATAGTTTCAAGAAAATACACTTTCCATAAGAAAACTTAGTCCTTGTCCTCTTCAGGTAGCATTTCACTAACAAATTGTAGGCTTCACTGCAAAAAGTTAGGCATTATTAGTGCACAAAATTTTTAGTTTCCATTCTATAAGATTAAATTCCAATTAGAAAGTGTAACTTGCAGCTCAAAAGTTAATCAATGATATTATTGTACAAGAGTGAATCTATTAATTACATGTTGCATATTTGTAGATGCAACATAGAGGGGGAATTAATAACTTTAGAATGTTACAAGGATTGGAAGTGCTAGTCAATGAGGATTCTCTTCCACTCTATTTCACACCTTTCAGTTATTAGTCAACAAATGACCATATGAGTCCATCTTTTTATTTTCCTAAACACATATTTTTCAAGCATTCTCATGTTATTTGTGTTTCCTAAATAATACATTAAAACTTTTGTTATGTACTTTTAGGATTTGCATTTATAGTCTTTTAGTTGTCCCAGGAAAAAAGGGGTAGGTGCCACTTTTTTTTAGGAAGAAACTATCATCGGTAGTATTTTTAATTGGAAAAAGGGAACTCCTTTTGATGCACCCTTGAAAGTGAACAGACTAGACATTTAATTTTTGAAATCTTTGAGATACCTAAATTATAACTATACCATAGAAAAATGGCTCCTGGACATTTTTATGGTCTTTTAGGTCTTTCTCTCATGATTCTTGGTCCATTTATCTTTAATTTAATGTTGTAATATGACTTAAACATTCACATTAGGTCCTTAAAATTAAAATTGTGACGTCTTGTGAAGGTGTTGTAAAACATTTCTACACTTTTCTAGACTCTATTCATTTCAATTAACCTAAAAATCACCTTTTCATCACTTATTAAGTCCTATTTTGAAGTGTTGTAAAGTATTGTAACAAAATTTCATGCTTTTCTATGCTTAATATCTCTATTTACACATTTATTATGCTTTATTTTACCCCTTTATGCACTCATAAGGCTTAATTGAGTGTTCTTTTGAATATAAACCTAAAAAAAAAAATGTGACTTAATTCCCGACACCCACTTTCGAGTAAAATGTGGGAGCCATTCGCCATGGGTGGCGAATGAGTCCCTCTTGGGTCAAAATTCAAAATATTTTAAATTTTGTTTTGGGTTTTTATTCAAAATTACCTTTAAGTCGGCATGTGATGAGGTATCATCTAGTTACTAAGGCACAAGTGTGTATAAATAAGTTTTTTTCTCCTCATTTACATCTCCTAACTCATTCAAGCAATCTCCTCATTCACTAAATTAGCATTTGATCACTTTGCATCATTCAATCAAGCATCAATCAAGTATCTTGGAGCAGCCATTGACATATCTTCAAATTTATTTAACAAGGATGTGGTGAGTTTAGGACATTTGCATGTTGTTTATTCATGTTTCCTTGTTCATTTCACTCATTTTCTTCATTAAGGATTTGATTACCAAAGTGGGATTTGACCAAGGCAAATCCCTATAACCTAACCGTTAACCATTTTTCCCCTTTGACATGTGTGTTTGTAGACTTGTGTATGTAGATTTATCAAGCAATTAGGTGTTGAAAAGTGGACTAGAAGACAACAAAGTTTTTCAAGTCAAATCAAACCTATTTCAAGCTTGGTGTCAACCTACAGTCTATTTTCTATAGATTTGACTCTATCAACTAGACAAGAAGATAAGCTCAAATCTAGTGTTACAAAATTGGTCCATGATTTCACAAAATTTTGGGAGAGGATTGATTCGACATCAATGGTGAATGAGTCCCACCTTAAGGATAGAAAATTAGATTTTGTCATATTTTGGATCTCGACAATCCGAAACCATTTTCTAGAAGTTGTGAGAAGTGGGATTGATTTGCCATCAGTGGAAAATGCATCCCACTAGTTTTTTCATAGATTTCTATCAACATTCATATCACTCCAGATTCATCATTCACTACCCAAGTGCACTCTGATTCAACCTCCTTCATTTCTGTTTTACAATTATTCATCTTTTAGTTCATGTTTGCATATCACACTATGTTTTCAAACATTGCATATATCTTAGGCTTTGCATTCATAACCAATCAATTACATTACTTGCACTTAGATCATTGCATTTAGTAATAATTACATCATACATACATTAGATTGAATGAACCACACTGATTTTTAGTGAGGTTTATCTCTCTCCATTTAGGTGAAATATCCTAAGAATGCAAGAGTAGCCTTCAAACCTCATTCCCACAAATCTATGGTTCATTTTGGTGAACGTACATATTAATCACTTTATCTTTCACATTTCAATTGCATCTTGCATCCTAGACCTCATTTGCATCAACATTCAATTAGGTTTTTTTTTTTTGCATCGTAGGTTTCTTAAAATTGCATTAGTGAAAGACTCATTTATACTTCATTTTTGCATATCATATCATTGAAAAAATGAAAATTTGAATTTTTATCCTTAGTTACATATGAAAAGCATTAAAATCACTTTGAATTTTCTGAAAAACACAAAAAAATGTCATAGTTGGACTCATTTTCCACCCTAGGCGAATCAGTCCACCTGCACATTTTATATTGCATTTTCAAGCATTTTTTTGGGCATTTCCTACATTTTTGTTCTCTGTTGTTATTTCTCTATTTTAGGGTATGTACAGGATCATGATGGGCCAAAAAGTGGCAATATGATGGGTATTTGTAGGGTATGTGGCTGAAAACTTTTTTTTTACCCAAAATTGATGAAACAAAAAGGGTTTTTAAAGGAGATTCTCAACTTTCCACTAGTATAAATTATGCTTTATTTTGAATTTAATACATAATTATTATTAATTTTCTATTTTAATTATGACTAAAGTCCTAATTGATAGGTTGATTGAAAAAAATCTATAGATTTCAAATGGTATCACATTTTTTGAATCCAAAATATGCGTCACATTCTATGCTTCACATACTATAGGATTGAAAAAGAAAAAAATGAATTTCATGAAGTTTTCACCAAGTTAAGGTGGTTAGACAGACAAGTTTTTATATTTTTAAAAAATTGTAATAAAACAATCATAATTAATTATTTAGTTGGAAAATAATTACAAAAAAATATGCATTACATCGAGACATGGGTCCTCTACTTATATACCAAATCTCATAAAAAAATATTATCATTTTATTGTGGTTAGGGTGGTCAGACAAACACCTACTTCTTATTTTTTCCCTAAAATTTAAGTGCTACTAGATTGAAATTTCAAATTTTCATCAAATAGATTTTTTTTCTTTTAATTAAACCTAGTAGTTTAGAAACTACATTCAATTTCTATAGAGTCTATTCTTACATATTTTTGAAATAATATAGATAACATATTCGAATTTTTACATCAAGTTGCCTAACTCTAATTTTTCTAAATATTTTGCCACTTAAGGGCCTTTTTTTCCATGATGATCTTGCACTTACCCTTCAATTTTGCAAAATTCTTGTTATTTACATTTTGCACTCCTAGATTACATTGCATTTTTATTCACCCCATCTTTTGTGGTACTTGTATGAGTGTTTGGTGACACATTGATAATACTTTAGTGAGACAAAGTTCTAGACTCATGGCTTCCAATGATAACACTTTCATTGTGGACCTTGGGATCTCAATAGCTCCTACTCCTAGTATGGACAATGGTGCATTAGGTGTGGATACTACCACTACTATGCCTTCACCTTTCCATCCAATGAATGTTGACACACAAAAAAATTCCATTCCGCAAGAAAAATTCATTAGTATTCATGAGGATTTTTCACATTTACAACAAGATTTATCCCTTGAAAACATTTCCACCACTACCATACCTACAATAGAAAACCTTCATAGTTTAATTGAAAGTGATGATGGCTTACAATTTATGAAAAAAAAACTACTAAGAAATATAAAAAATATGTTCCTTCTAATTCCCAGCTAGCCAACATTGTTGTAAGCCAAGGAGGACCTCACAATCCTCCTCCTTCAACCATAGCATCCATACCAACTTATACCACTCCTCAAGTTACAAAAACAATGCAATAGGTTAGTCATGTGACTACTTCTTTTGCTATTCCAACTAGCATTCCTAGTTCTTGTGTGACATCACATATTCCTTCTTCCACCTTCACCCCTCTTAGTGTCCCTTTCACTTACCCTAACATTACATACACTCCATCACCATTTTACCTACCACTTCATACCACTTACATTGATCCCATCATTACACAAATTTTTAACACTATTTCATCCATGCAACAAAAAATCTCCACCATTAGCCAAAGTGAAAATGATCAACCCACATATCATGTTCCTAATAGTCCATTATCCATAGAAATTTTACACACAGAAATGTAACAAGGAATTGAAACACCTAGGTTTGAGAAATACAGAGGTAAAGGAGACCCTACTAATCATGTCAATTCTTACACAATCTTGTGCAATGATTTTTTCCTTGATGATAAACTATTAGCCAAAAAATTTCCTAGGACCTTGAAAGACATTGCATTGGAGTGGTTTTCAAACTTACTCAATCATTCAATTTGATCATTTAATGAACTTGTGGATTCCTTTATAAGTCATCTCCAAGTCCATATGACTACCAAAACTATAATGGATGATTTAATTAGATGTAAACAAAATGCAGAGGAAAAAGCAACTGATTTCATTTCATGATATCAGTCATTGTATGCTCAAATTGATGTCAAGATTCTTGATTCACATTTGCAGAAGATATTTATTGAAAACTTGCACACTCATCTTTAAGATAAGTTAACTATGATGAAGTTTCCTTCATTCATGTATTTATTGATTCTGGTTGTTTGTCCATTGTGGGAGTTGATGATCAATGCGATAAGTCCATTGCACCGCCTAACCAAAATTTACAAAGTTTTACTAACCCTATGCCTAGACACAATATTTCATTTGTCAAGGCTAGTGAACCTTCAAACACTCATGTGATGAATATTGATACAAATAATTAACAACTTGATATAACTCCAAATTTTACTCAAGTTAATCCTATGGATGAACTTGTGGTATGATAAGTGTTGTCCCCCATAAGGGCCAAACAAAAAAATCTATTGATATTAGTTTTTCTTCTCATGATATACTTAAAAATATTCCCAATGGTCCTCTTTACATAGCCAATAGAATCTATGATAATCCCACGAAAGGGATATTAATAGATCTCGCCTATGGCAAGAATGTGATCATGGAATATTTTTTTAATATTACACAATCTCTATCAACATGATTATAATAAACCAACCTCATGGATTAAAACACAACTGGTCTTGCATTACCTACTATTAGATCGATCATACTCCCATTACAGATAGGACCCAAAACTTTGGATGTAACATTTTCTATCATTCCACAATTGGATAAATTTTGTCTACGGCTAGGCCACCCTTGGCTTCACTCAATGAAAGTGGTCCCCTTAGTTGTCCACAAAGGTTTGAAGTTTATGCATGGCAATGAAATGTTTACCATACACCATAGTAGCTTTCATCAATTTTCTTCTAAAGGTAATTTTTCCTTAGAAGCCTTTTGGCCTGAACCTATGGAGCCAACCACCCCCCATAAAGATTTATTTTTCATAGACTATAAAAAGTTCAAAGAAAAATGAATAGCCGATTTTTCTCTTCATAACATTTCCCCATCCACTTCCACTCCTCTTATTCGAGATAAGACTATGCTTCAACCTAAATCCAAAACTAAACAAACAACACAACCCCATGCACAACCCACCATAAACACTTCCCATTCCTCATTTAAACAACCAAGAGAAAATGAAACAAATCTCGTCATGCCTCCTCGCATTAAACAAGTGTATAAAGCTAAAGAGAAAGTGATTGCCCCATCTTCAATTTCTTCATTTCTTCCCCCTTCAGAAGAAAAGGAACCTATGATGGATCAACCCGCTCTTACACCTAAACAAATTCAAAATAAAATAATTCAAAACTGTGATGCTAGGGAGTGTAGGTGTTGTCATCATCTCCTTGCTTGTCAATCTCGAATGGAAGAAACCAAAGAAAACCAACCTCTGCCTTTGACCAAAGCAATAGATGATCAACCTCTTCCCCCTAACCCATCACAAGATAGTATAGTCCAACCCTCATAACAAAATGAATTGATCCAACAACCATAACTTTTAACAATCCTTCCTTGGAAATAACCCTTTGTCCTCCTGTCTTAATCAATCTTGATGATTATGATGATGAGGAAATCACAAGAATAGATGAAGAAGTGCATAAAGATCTAAACTCTTTATTTTCATCTACCATGAGCTTAAATGATAAATATTCTATATCAAGTGAAGAACCTGGTACATCTCCTAGTTTGACACATGCAATTCTTCCTTTGTACAGTCAACTTCCCTCACATTATACTAAACATGATTGGGAGGTGGATGACTTGTTAAATGGCTGACTTGCATTTTCCTTACTATCCTTTTATATTCATTTTCCTTTCTATTTTTCCTTTTCTTTGATTTTATATGTGTATTATGTTCCCTCGTAACATGTGTTTGATGTTCTCTCTCTTTGTAAACTTCCTCTATGTGTACCTTTATTCTTCTATTTGTCATGCATTTCCTTTTTTACTTTTCTTTTTGCTTCTCCTTTTGGGGATACTGCAAAGCATTGAGATACCTCATGTCTCTTCCATGTTGACCCAAAAGGTCCTTTTCCTTTTTCATTTTTTCTTTTGTGTTTTCCTTTTGGGGATGACACAAAGCATTGAGATGCCATGTCTCTTCCATTTTGGCCCAAACGGTCCTTTTTCCTTTTTGTTTTGTGTTCTCCTTTTGGGAATGATTCATGAAATTGAGACCAAAATGTCTCCTTCATGTTGAACCAAAAGCTTTTTCTTTTTCCTTTTCTTTTCACTTGTTTTTTTCTTTTGCTGATGATTCAAAGCATTGATACGGAAATATCTCTTCCATGTTCACCCAAAACGAACTTTCTTTTCCTTTTGTTTTCACTCTCATTTTTGTCATTCTTCTAGTTCTATGTGCTTTGGGTAATGATGGTAGTTTCAAGATCTTTCATAAAAATGATGCAGCAATGAACATATTGACTCCAAATCCATAGATCCCTTATGTGTTTGGTGTGTTCCTTTTTGGTGGGTAACTCCATTTTCTTTTGTTACCCTTTTCATTTACATGACATAGCCTAACTTAGAAACATATGACTTGGCATAGGAGCTTTCAAGTTGGCTCTCATGTCTTTTTTTCTTTTTGCATTTTCTTTGCTTCGCTACTTTAAAGTAATTTCTCATAGAATGGTGTGTAGCAATTCCTTTCAAGTGGGGGGAATACATTAGCATAATTTCATTTGCATTTTTGGTTCTTAGTGCATCCTTGTAACTTCATGCGATGCATTTGTCACTTTGTGGATGACATTGGGTTTCATTTCCTTCATGAGTGTGATCTATCTTAGCATATTACGTTCCTCTTACTCGCCTGATGTGATGCACCACATCCCCTAAGTTACACGATGAATATTTTATTCTTTGATCGATCCTCTCTTGGAGACATTAGATAGAGGTTTCCCTAATTCATAGACCTTGCATGAACTTAACAAGACTTCTTTCAACTTTCTTTTACACTTTTACATTTTACATTTTTGCATTCTTACATTTTACATTTTTACCACCTTGCATAATGCAACTTGCATGTTTGTGGTACCTTGCTCTTTGTTCATCATTTCTAAGCATACAAAGTTTTACTTTTCTCATGAAGAATGAATCAACCTTTTCCCTTGTGACAGCTTGTTAAAGTTATTAGAAGGTATAAATTTAATATGGTTGAGTGGGAAGCCCATTCAAAAACATGACTTTTCCCATAGCCACCTATATGTTTGTGAGTGCATACCAACTAGTGTATGTAGTTCACCCTTTTGGGTCTTCTCACCTGGCAGACCACCATAAGTTATGTCACCATAGAGTGAGTATGCCTTCTCTTTTTCTCACAAACAACCTAGATCTTAGAATCCACAACTATTTGGATAGACGATCAAAGCTCAATCGAATTCCCCCCGTTCTTCTTTCATTTCACACTTGTGTTCCTTTGTTCTTATATTTAGCTTTCCATGGGATCTTCATCTTAGGGGCTTGATCATCCCTCTTGATCATTGTCATTCCATCTTGTTAACATAAGTGTATTTGGATCATTCTCGATATGCATGGCTACTTTAGTGTGAGTCTGAAAAAAATTTATCCTCTCACTAAAGATTGGGCTAAATGTACCATAAAAATGGCTCTTGGAAATTTTCATGGTCTTTTAGGTCTGTTGGTGCTCCAAATCGATTATCTCAATGAATCGTAAATAATTATCCAATTTCTTATACTTAGACTCAATGAGGGATTTGGCCAATACACAAGATTCAGTCAAAGACTGAGATCTTCTACACTTCTAGCTCTGTAGGACCAAGGTGGGTCAACCTATACAATGCCTAAAAACATAATTCACTCATACACATACATTGCTTTTTATAGAAGATAACGCCCAATGAAAAGAAACTAAGGAAAGCATTGACAACCTCAAATCTGGCTAAACTATTGGTATAATCAACACTAACTTAGCAATTGGGAAGCAAAAAACTAAACCACAACCAATCAATAGGGATTAAAATGATTTTGAGTTTAAAATTTGTTTCTAATATGCATCAAGCTGAATGATAGACTAGTGCCTAATTCTAGGCCATGGAATCAAATTCATAAAGTGAATTAATTAGCAAACAGACTTCATCCAATGGATTTAACCTATTAATGCATTACATTAACATATCCGCTCTTGTTATCAATCAAATTATTCTTATCAGATCCAACCTACACACTTGAAATTGCAATTACATGTTCAAATTATTTAACCATTTCATTGAAATAGACCCATAAACAGATAAAACAATCTCAGAAAATTGAGATGCCAAACTCAAAGATACTTGGCATTATTGAATTCAAATGACATGAAATGTACAAATCTATAGAGAATTTTATGGCATTCATGACTTTCATGATTTATTTGAACAAACTGGCTATTATTTACTCATGAAATCAGCAATTATAACTTTATATACTTAGATTATGACTCAAAATTAAACATTCCTCTATCTACCCAGCCCCACACAAGAATTCAGAATCTCAAAATAACGAGAGAAGAAAAGAAGATAAAGAAACAAAAGAAGCTCCAAAATTGATCTAAAGAGGCCATCTGGAATCTTCATCCACCATTGATTAAAAAAATTCCAAAGCTTCTCTTATATCTCCTATTTCAACAACAAACTTTTTGTCCAATTCTTCCTATGCAAACCAATTTGTAACAAAAAATCACTCCATAATGAAAATGAATCACCTTGCGACTGAGAGAAAATCTACCTATGAAAACTCCCATTTAGCAAGTAGTTGAAAAATACCTCACCCCTATTCTCCCATGAAATTTTTTCATTTTATGCTCTTTATTTTTTGTAGGTGCATATAATGTTTTAAATGTTTTATTTAAAACATTCACTCATAAGTTCTAGTTTCATATTATGAAAAGTGAAAACATTAAAAATTTATTAGGTAAATGGATTTTACCCGTGCACCTATATTCACCATTTCACCCTACACTCCCAACAAAAACATATTACTTTCATAGTGAATATTCTATTCACCTTATTCCATGCAGTTCCATGTGAGTTTTTTTTAATTTCATTATGGGCTTTAATGAAAACATTTGCTTAATTTTCACTTTTTGATTTCCCCCCTTTACATTTAATCACGTGTTTGAATAATCATGCTTTAAATGTTTTAAAAGCCCCTCACACTTATCAGGAAACACATAAGTTTTAAAGAACTTCAATGTTTTTCCTTTTAATTTCATTTAAAATTCCACTCACTCAAACACTCCATCAGGCCAACCTTGTCCACGTGGTGCAATCTCGCCATTTCACATGAATTAAAGGGTGCATATTTTGTATCTATGAACTAGTAGGGAAAGCATGAGATTTGATCTCCCTGCTTCATCTAACTTTCACCAGGCACAATTTAGTCTCACTAAATGCTTTTCTTCTAAAAATAAAAATGAAAACCTTTAAAAAAAATTAAACCATTGAGCCTTTATTCACCTTCTAGGCCCACCACCATGTGTTGCATTTTGATGAGTTTCGTTGATTTTAAAGGGTGAGCAATGAAGCAACGATGAATGGACGAGATTCAACTACAAATTCATCCATGTTCTTAACCATTGATCTTGTTTGCAACCCTAATTTCTCCTCTTTGGCATTTCACGGACTCTACAAATAGCTCAAGCTTTGCTTTCAACTTGGCCATGGTGGCTTCCCCAATGACTTTACTATGTTATTGAATCTTCTCTTTGATCTAGGCGATAGTTCCTTCCTCTACATAATTCAATGGATTCCCATAGTGATATTGAGCCCACAGTTCTTCATAACCTACACCCCACCATTTGATTTCTTCCTTTAAGGCACAACTAACCTGCTACTTGCATTTGCTTTTAAGTTTATAGTCTTTTCAACAAATGCATTTTATGCATATGCTAGCATGTGGGGTTCTCTGCATTTGTTAAAAGCTTTTGAGGCCTTTTAAAACAAATAAATTTTATGCATATCGTTGCCCCGTTTGGCAGCCTTCAAACCCCTCCATGTGTGGCCGTCTGTTAGCATTTTTTAACTCATCTCTAGTGTTATTGATGGTACCTAGCTTTACACTTGCTAGTTGCAATGATAGCTTTTCATATCCTTGTTATGGCCTCCACATAGAGCAATCTCCAAGCCTAGCGCACCTTCAAGATCTGGTAATGTTGACTTATCCTTGTGCACATGGCTTGAAAGTTACTAAATAATTTTCATTAGATGTATTCCTTGTGAATAACCTACAATGGTGTGTTCCATTTCATTTGGCAATGATGAATGAATGTGAAATTTCTTAACTACAAATGCCAAGTGCATTTTCTTCAAAGTTACCAAAGTATTTTCAACAAAAACACTATGTAATACCATGTAATGATGGCATTCCATAGACCACATTCTTTTGGAAATTCTTTGAAGGACGCCCATACTCATCTGCTCCAGGCCGTGCCCCTTCAATAGCTCCATTTTTTGTATCCTGCATTAGCATTCCATTTACAACGACATTTCCTTCTACTTTGATAGATCTCCACACTTCATTCAGGCATTCCCATCCATCTTAGTTGCATCGCATTCAAATTGGTTCAAACCTCCTCTCATTCTGGCGTGGGTAGGGTAGAAGGAAACCATCTGGGATCTTCTAAAAAAATGCATTTGTGTACACAATGGTGGCCCTTATTTATACACTCTTCATTGATCCTTCCTTGTAGCATTTTCTTGAAAGTCTCTAAAGACTTTTCAACTCATTCATTTTGGTGTATCCTGCAGCCATGGCATCCTTTGTTTCTCATTGACTTTACTTTAAAGTTTCTAAAGCGATTTCAATAGATCCATTTTAGACATATCATCCTCTTTGTTTGTTGTGAAAGCCTTCTTTAGAACCATTTGATACCTATTTACTATTGGCACACCAACCTCTTCTTCTCACGTGGTGACTACCTAATTCTTTGTATTCCCCTCTATAGTCTAAATATTCATTGCATCTGCTAGAAAGCTTCTAAATTCTTTCCAAAAAATATATTTTGTGCACTTGCCAGGCACTTTGGAAAAATGCATTAACATACTAAAAGGACCCCTTTTAGTAATATGTTGATCACCCCCTCAAATAGATTTGATACATTTTCCCTATAGGTACAGACTCCTTTTACTTTCCTTCAACGATCCATATCTAAATATTTCAAACTTGTAGACCCCCTCTCATGTGCATGGTTGCATTTTAAATTTTTTATTGCATTAAACTTCCTCCAAATGGTGTAATTAGCTTTTCATGAATTCAAAAATTTCAACTATGCAATCTCCATGTGCCCTGAGATCAAATTCAATGCAGTAGAATTAGACTACATAAAGATACTAATCAAAGGCATTCATTGGTTTCTTGAGTTATAGATGCAATCTCCCACAACTTGTATGCCTCCATGAGTATAAATAATAACTACTCTTTGATGCACAAATGCTTCCTCTCTAAATGTTTGGCATAGGAAATAATATAATGTCTTTGAATAAATTCACATTAACTAGATTCCCCAATCAAATCTAATCTTGTGTTTCCATTCAATCAAGAAGGAAAATCTCCAAGACAATTCCACTTTGCAAGTGAATTGTCAATATAAGAATTCCTTGCATCTAATTCATTTCGTGCAACATTGACTGTATCCTTTGCTTTGAGCAGACACTATTGTTCTTCATTGTGTCAATATGAACATTTCAAACATGTCCATTTCGAATTGAATAACGACTTTGATTTTCCTTTTACCAATGCTCTCATGAGCAAATAAAACATTTCAACTCCATAATTATGCAAAGCATGTCGAGTTCCCATGTGGACCCGACTAAAAAAAACTCATTTTCAATCAAGTTTTATGCTCAATTAACTCAACATTGCATTCTGAATGCATCTGGCATGAAAATTTGAAATGGGTTGTCATCAAAACTTACTTTTAGGCACTTTTGAACAATGAGAAAAAATTGTCGAGTGGGCTCTAGAATTGGCCCTAAAAATTGTGCAAATGACGTCGTGAAGCCACAAAAACTTACAGGCATGTAGAAATTTGTCCCAAGAATGGAGTGAAATAGACGGTTTGGAAAAAGAGATCCCGAGGTGAAAGTTATTCACTATCAAAGTTGCTTACTTGAACTTTCTATAACAATAGCTTGTTTGGAACCAATTAAAACTTGTGAAATCACCTTGTTGAAAAAATAGTAAATGAACTCTTGGTGAGTTGCCACTGGACACAATAGATCATTTTGGTGTAGTGAACACATGTACAAGATGGATTAACTTGAATCATCATTCATCAAAAGATATTAAATGTCAAAGTTCACCTCTTTGAAGAGTTTCAAAAAATGCAAGTGCAAAACTGAACAAATTGCATTTGGTTTAGATCTATTAAAAATAGTAACTCAACTCATAAAACTCTAAAACCGAACATGGGAAATCATCTTGGTATGGTGAATGGAGACCAGCAATCATTTTGACTTGACAATCATCTGGTTGCAAAATACATGCTCAAATGGGAGGCTAATTTGCAAAACTAAAAGTTTGCAAACAGTAGAAATGTGTCAAAACCCTCCAGCTTCACTTTTCAAAACCCTACCAAAACTCATCATGGAAAGGTGAAAATTAACATGCATGTTGACATATGATGCATGACTGGGCCTGCAAATGGATTTTTCACAAAAATCAATAGGCACCAAATTATGACCCTCCAAAGTAGGTCACTTAGGTAGATTTCTCAAGTGCACTACTCAGAGTGCAGAGGTAAAATTTTGAAATGGGCACTTCAAATTTGCAAAATTTAAGAGTTCCATCAAGTTCTTTCTCTCATGATGCTTGGTCCATTTTTCTTTTATTTAATCTTGTAATGTGAGTTAAACATTCACATTGGGTTCTTAAAACGCAAATTGTGGCATCTTGCGGAGGTGTTGTGAAGTGGTGTAAAACATTTATACACTTTTCTAGACTCTTTTCATTACAATTCACCAAAAAAATCTCCTTTTCATCACTTATTAAGTCCTATTTTGAAGTGTTGTAAAGTCTTGTAACAAGATTTCATGCTTTTCTATGCTTAATATCACTATTTACACTTTTCTTATGCTTTATTTGACCCCTTTATACTCTCATAAGGCTTAATTGAGTATTCTTTTGAATATAAACCCGACAAATGACAAATGTGACTTAATTCCTAACACCCACTTTCAAGTTCAAGGTGGAAGCCATTCGCCATGGGTGGTGAATAACTCCCTCTTGGCTCAAAATTCAAAATATTTCAAAATTTCTTTCGAGTTTTTATTCAAAATTACCTTATGTCAGATATGATGAGGTATCATCAGGTTACTAAGGCACAAGTGTGTATAAATAAGTGTTTTTCTCCTTATTTTGTATCTCCTAATTCATTCAAGCAATCTCCTCACTCACTAAATTAGCATTTGAGCACTTTGCATCATTCAATCAAGCATCAATCAAGTATCTTGGAGCAGCCATTGACATATCTTTAGATTTCTTTAACAATGATGTGGTGAGTTTAGGACATTTGCATGTTGTTTATTCGTCTTTCCTTGTTCATTTCACTCATTTTCTTCATTAAGGGTTTGATTACCAAAGTGGGATTTAACCAATGAAAATCCCCATAACCTAATCCTTAACCATTTTTCCCCATTTGCATGTGTGTTTGCAAACTTGTGTATGTAGATTTATCAAGAAATTATGTGTTTAAAAGTGGAAAAGAAGTCAACAAAGTGTTTCAAGTCAAATCAAACATATTTCAAGATTGGAGAGAACCTACAATCCATTTTTTGTAGATTTGACTCTATCAACTTGACAAGAAGACAAGCTCAAATTTGGTGTTACAGAATTGGTCCCTGATTTCACAAAATTATGGGAGAGGATTGATTCACCATCAGTGGTGAATGAGTTCCACCTTAAGGCCGGAAAGCTAGATTTTTTCAGATTTTGGATCTTGATAGTCATAACCCAGTTTCTAGAAGTTTTTATAAGAAACATGATTGATTCAGTATCAGTGGTGAATGGGTCCCACCAGTGATTTCCAATGATTTCTTTTAGCATTCAAATAGCTCCAAATTCATCATTCATTGCCCAAGTGCACTCTAATTCAGCGTCCTTCATTTTTATTTTGAATTTATTCATCTTTTAGTCCATTCTTGCATATCACACTGTGTTTTCAAATATTGTATATATCTTAGGTTTTGAATTCACAATTAGTCAATTAGATTACTTAGTTGCATTTAGATTAGTGTATTTAGTCATAATTACATCATACATACATTAGATTGAGTGAACCACATTGATTTTTAGTGAGGTTTATCTCTCTCCTTTTAGGTGAAACATCCTTAGAGTGCAAGAGTAGCCAATAAACCTCATTCCCAAAATTCTATGGTTCAATGACTTATCAAAAGCATACTAGAAAAATAGAAATAGATCCTTGTCCAAGGAAACAAGAAAACCAAATTTTCTATTGTAGATTTCTTTATCTCCAACTTGACAACACAAATTCTAAATAAATATTTATTTGTGTAGGTGGCCAATTCTCTAGTCCATGATCAATAATTGATTGAGAAATATATGATTATTGATTAGCATATGTATAAATAGGAATGCAATTCAAATTTAAGGGGATTCATCAGATTAATATCCTTCTATCAATACTAAAATTTTATGTAATTCTTCATCCACATTGATACTTCCACTCTCAAAAATATTCTTCAAACATTTATTGTAACACTATTAGTCCTTACTTATAAATTATCCAAGGAAGATTCCTTCATCAGATCGTGCATCAAACTTTCCTAATTTTTCGTCATCTCTTTTGATATAGAACTTACTTCCAAAAACTCTAAAATATTTTAGAGTATGAGGTTTACTATACCATACCATAACTCATAGGGAATCTTTAAACTATTTCCTCTTTCTTGACCATTGTTAAGAATGTAGACTGCAATATGAATGCTTCTCTCCAATAGACATTTAAAATTTTAGCTTCCTTCATCATTTACCTAGGTTCTTCTTGAAATATTTTATTTTTATTTCCACAACTCCATTCTATTGAAGAGTTCTACGGGCTAATAAATTCCTTCTTATTCCATGATCTTCATAAAAACTATTAAGCTCATTTTAAATAAACTCACCACCTTTATTAGATAATACAAATTTAATTTTTAGATTCTTTTCATTCTCAAGTATATCCTTAAATGTTTTAAACTTGTCTAGAGCTTCTAATTTTTCTTTGAGAAATGTAACCCAAGTCATTCTAATAAAATCATCAATTAATAACATGAAATACCTGTCACAACATGAGCTTCTAATTTTGGTAGGTCCACATAGATCTATATGCACTAACTCCAAGGGACCTATGGTAGAATATTCCTTTGTCTTGAATCTTGTCTTTGTTTTCTTTACAATTCGACATTCTTTGCAAATTATATTAATAATATTTGTAATCTTTGGAAAATACCTCACAACATCAATAGAACCTATCTTTACTATTCTATCAAAATTAATGTGATCCATTATTCAATATTATAGCCAAATTTCATTAGTTTAAGACATAAAGCACTTTGCACCACTATCTTTGAGTTGATTGGCATTACCTCATGTCCTTGTTCTAGTACCAACTAGAGTATTAGAGCTTCCCTTTCTAATTTCACAACCACCATTCTAAAATACAAATAAATTATATCCTTTACTACACATTTTTCCTACACTTAGAATATTATGTCGAAGACCCTTGACAAAAAGAACATCATCTCTACTATACTTTCCATCTAAACTAATTGAATGTTTTCCCCATATCTTAGCAGATGTATCATCACCAAACTTAACAAGAGTAGTTACATCATACTTTTAAGCTTATAGAACTTACTCTTATCACCTTTCATATGATTTGAGCATCCAATGTCAATGACCTAGTAATTCTTTTGTCCTCTAGCATGAAAAGTAGTCAACATTGTTCCTTCAATGTTATGACCTATTTTTGAAGCATTTTCCTTCACATATTTTTAAGTTAGTAGAATTAGTTCCAACATTTAAACCCATGAACAAGCATTCATCACTTCCTTCATCTAGATAATTTGATTCTTCACCATTAGATACACCACTATCCTTTTCAACATAATAACTATTTTTTACCCTTTCGATCCTTTTGTTTGTCATTAGTTAATTTGATTGGGAATTTAGATACATGATGACCTATCCTTCCATAATTTAAAAATTTGAAAGGTGGCTTCCTTCTATATTTTCAAGTATCATTTTTCAATCTCCTCACAAAGTTTTCTTCCACCTCATTAAGATCATCTAGATTTGATGCATCACCCTTTTCCACTTTGTATAATTTAAAAAAATAAAAAATTGTAGCATCTTGACTAAACTATCTCATTTCAAAATAAGTTACAAAAAATCTAATCTATAGAATAATTAATCAAATTATGAGTTTCCTCAATGGAAAAAACTTTAGGACTGCAAGCTTTAGGGAAATTTCTTAATACCTTTTTTATAACTTGACTTTCATCCGACTTTCCACCAAGAGAATTGATGGAATTGATGACTTCATTAATTGTAAGCATGTAGGCAGTAACATATTTATCTTCAGACATCCCTAGGGTTTAAAATCTAGATTTGTAGTTCTACATCTTCACTTGTTTGACCTTTTTATCTCCTTCATAGATACCTTCCATCTTTGTCCAAATCTCTTTAGTAGAGTTTACCATTATCACCTTTCCAAGTTCAAAATAAAAATTGCATTCCTTTCTTTTTCATTTTTTTCATAATTAGGTTGATCTCATCATCACTTATTAGACCATTTGCAAGCATAGTATAACCCTTTTCAACAGATTGTCAAACACAAAAATCCAAGAGAAACCAAAAAGGATTCCATCCTAGCTCTCCAATAGGTAAAAATTGTTCCATCAAAACAAGGGAGCTTTGAAACCTTTCTTGTGCACCATCTAGATCTACCTCAAGTGGTTTACCTTCTTCCTAGGAACCACATCTATGATGCCAATTTTTAAATGCATAGGATAACTGAGAGGGTGGTGAATCAATTGTACGCTTTAAAACATTAAAAACCCTTATTAACATTTAGATCTACATTATCCCTTAAACCCTTAACAAACATTAAACAATTATCATGCATTAGTAGAATGTAGACATATGAAACTATAAAACAAACACATCCAAACATATAATAACACCAAATTTATGTGGAAAACAAAAGAAGGGAAAAACCATAGTGAGGATTATCTCACCATATATGAATTGCAACACTAAATATAATAAGGATCACTATTGATGGCTTGCTATCAAAGGACTCTCTTTCTAGAAGAAAGAAGAGTAGAATAAGAGATGACTCACTACCTTTGAACCGGTAACAATGCATCTCTCATATTTGAAAGGTACAATTCCACTAAACCACAAAAAACTCATCAAATAAACTAAAATGTAGCAACCTTCTACTCACTACATTAGGAATTCATAGACATTAAGGATTGCACTTAGACTATTACACTTGATCACATTTAGATCTTTTGCATCACACACTGTACTCTTAATCTATAAAATAATTATCCTTTCATTTATACCCTCCATGACCTAGAACAATCTTAGTTAGGTTGGCCAAAAGGAAACCTATGCACTTCAACTATGCAACACCAAATAGGTCGACACCAAAATATTACATAATATGAAGAAGTGAAGCCAAAAAATGTGCCACTAATAAATTGGGACCCAAATTTACACTGACACACTTCTCAACACTTCCTAAAACAACAATTATCCTCTACAATTAGTGTTAGCAGGCTGGATCGGAAAAACCTCCACTAACACTAATAGGTGAGTCCAAAAAAAATCATGAACCACGCAATAGCATTCCAAAATACCCATACAACATCTTAGAATGTTTTAGAATCATTAGAATATTCTTCATAGCTACTGCAACCACCCTCAAGAACACCTTCATTCCATGTAACCAAACATACTAGCATAAACATCCAAATGACCAAACAAATTTGCAGAATAACTCAACACCTAAAAATTCAAGGGAAGTCTGATATACATTATATAACAAGATTCCTAGATTTGCAACACAATAAATTTCACTAGAGAGAAATAAAAAGCAATCTCATTTCTCCTAGACACCCTACTTCACCAAATAGACATATTGTGAAATACATCTTCCATCATAGTACGATCAAGAACCTAAAGCTCTAGATATAAAACCTCTGAACACCTATTGTTATCATGTCTAAACTACATTAGGAAATCTTAAATCATGAAGAAATGAGGAACAAAACACTAAACAACACTCTATCACATAAACTATCTTTTTTTCAAAATTTCTTAAAATCACTTGGAAACCAAGTAAATTAACTTCATCAACAACATTACTAACATCTCTACAAAACATCTATAACATGTGTGACACATGCAACACTTTCCAAATACAACAATATCTCCCAACATAAGTTAGACCAACAACCTCTGCAACTATACTGAAGTAGAACATCAATGAAAAACCAACAATATTGTGTTGACATTAATACTCACAACTCTTAGCTACCAACATGCTATGGGTTGACATATCAACATGGTCATCATTCCAACACTCTCTTCATACAAGGTGTTAAAATAAATGTAAACACCCAAACACCTCACAAACGACTCACACTTCCAACATCTATAAAATTCCAACAAGATCCTATGTGTTTGGACCTAATTAAGAATTTAATATTTTTCTCTTGACACTTTTGACCGCAAAAAGGATGGTCTAGTCTAGGGAACCCCATGCCCAAGACTAGCACTTTTGGATCCAAATTTAAATTTGTTGATCTTAGTAATTTTTTGTTTAAATTTCAAATTTCATTTGTCATTCATTGGCATATAATTTTTGAGATATCATAATAATTTCATATAAATACTAATCGTTTTAGTCATTTGATATCCTCAAAATTCTATCAATCAAATTGAAGTTTGTAAAACCTATCAAAGGTAGTTCAAGGGTAGAATTAGAAACATGGTAACAAAAATTTCATCAATCAACATCAAGCTTTCAAATCATTAGGAAGAATGAAGTAATTAAGTTCAAGGAGCTTTCATTATCAATCATGCCATTTTGTGAAGATGTATTGAGTTATCCTCTACATGCTACTTGAAACAATCCATTATATTTTAAATGAGATAACCTTTTGCAGGTCTATCAAGCAATCAAAGTCTCTATCAATCAAATTTTGTGGTAACTTGTGTGACACCACCTCATCAAGGATTTCACATCAAGGCAACATATTGAAATTTATTATTTATCATTTCAATCAATTATTATTGGCTTGACCATTGCCCAACCTAAGGTATGCCTTATTGATCAACATCAATCATTGTATATAGAGCTAGAAATATCCAAATAAGGGTTTACTTAGGAAATCCCCTACATAGTACAACACTTTCTCCTATTTTAATGTGTGTAGGTTAAATTTGGAGGTCTAAGCAAGTTAAAGTCTTCGGAAACATAGTGTCAACCTTAATTCACATCTTAAAAATTTCAAATCCGAAAAAGAATGAAGCTAGTCTAAAGTGTACCACACCATAGACAAACTAGTTTATCTTTGGATTCACATTGTAGGTTTCTCATTGATGTCATTCCTCAGATCTAGGTTAATTTTACTACTTTCCATTTTTTTTTGTGTGATAAAATACATTTTGAGATCTAGGGTTATATTTTAAATATAATTGTCAAATCACACATCAAATTTATCATCCCCACAACTCAAAAATAAACATATAGCCTAGGAGGTTATTTCTACCTTGTAGCAATCCAATCCAGAAACCCTAGTCAATTTATGTTTAATATTGAATCATGTAAAAAGGATATAATCCTAGTTATTGTAATTTGATCTAGGATCACATTTCCTACTAAATACCCAATATAATCTAGAATGAAAATTGAGCCTTCCCAAGAAGGAAAAGCTTCTCTTGGTTGTAGTATGTCAAAGTAATCAACTAGAATGAAAATTTGCACAAATTTAAATGAAAGATATTTGGGGATGAATCTAAAAAAAGTTAATCATTAGAAATGTAGAGATCCATAATGCCTTTTCAACACCACAAAAATTTCCAAAGTCAATGATTGTGACAAAATTTATGAGCTCAAAGGTCTAAAAAGGAAAATATAACTTCAACAAAAAATAAAATCCAACTAAGGAAAAATTTGAAAAAAATGGCTTGCACCATAATAAATTTCTTAGAACCATATTTATGTTGATATCTCATTTGTAAAATTTTGACACATCTATGGAGTGTTATGCTACATAGAAAAATTTTCCCTATTAGGGCATCTAGGGGACAATTTTAGGCACATGGGACTAACAAAAACAAGCTCCTTATCCACAATAGGTCTACTAGTTCTACATTATTTTAATATAAATTACTAAAATCACCTATATTAGTGAGATCCAATGGCTCTACATATATCTCAAGTTGTGAGATAGGGTTTATCCCCCCCTCTACATAAGGGCTTCCTGGTGAAATCATTGTTCAAAAATATGGTGAATAAAATGAATTTTAAACAGTTAATTTTTTACTATTAAAAACTACATAATTGTACCCTTCTTTGACACTTGATGGCTACAAATATGACATAAAAATGGTACATGTACAATGCATATAGGATTATTCACCAAAATATGTCCACTATACTATTGATTATAGACCTGATGTGACCGAATGGTATGGAAATGTATGGTTTGTATGGATTCATACCCTATAGATTGTGTATGACTGTATGGATGGTTTTTCTACCAAGTCTATAAATCTTAAAGAAATGGTTTGAATTTTTTTCACCAAAATATCAAGTATTTTATATGAAAATAGCAGGCTTTTGCACTCAAGCTCGAGGCTTGTTTTAACCAAATACACACCCTATAAAAGTGAAAGTTCAAATCACCCTCATATCTAAGAAGGGGTTTTGTAACTCAGAAGCTTTGATACCATGTAGGAGGTTGTGGTGAATTCCTCAACATCCCAAAATCACTTGGAAGAAAAAAATAATTTCCACAAGACATAAATGGGATAAATATCATGCTATGAATTTGGATAGAAGATTTCCAAATTGAATTAGATTGCATATATGATTCCTTGGTTGTAAATGAAAGTTGTATGATAGGATTACACAATATCATTAAATATGTATTCATTTTCCCCATAATTGTCGTTGCACCAAAATATCATCTTGTTAATGCCCGATACAATCGCTAGAGTTAATGGATCCATGGGAGGTGGATAGTCCATGTGATGAATCTCGAGGGGAGTACTAACCATTTTACAACAACATTAATCCCATTTAATGAGATAACTACATCAATAAATATTAAATGACTTAGTATACAAGGATTAAATTCCAAAAGAGATAAGATCTAGTGACAACAAATACTATGTAGATAGATTCCCTCCAAGGACATAAGTGGGCTTAACATTTAAATAGGTCCTAGATAGGTAAAACACCTATTTGCACTAAAATGGACCAACCTAAGTTAGTCTTATTCCATTATATTGTAGGACGAAAGGGAAAGAGAAGAAAAGAAGTTAAAGGGATAGTGGTGCACCAACATTAAAATGTGTTTCTTCGTAATTTCTATACGATAGAGAAGTAAATGAAAGTATTAAGAAAAATCATAAATTCTTCTATTTTAATATCCCTTATGAGCTTATGTGAATTTTAAGATTAAGAAAATACTAAGAGGGAAGAATCATTCCATATTTATCGCTATAAAATAGGTATTAACATAAATTAAAAACAAAAAAAAATAGCGCATGCATTTTGATATGAAGGAAATATCTTTTTCCACCAATGAACACAATTTAAGACAGTTAATAGATAATATTTCATTAATTAGAGGTTTAAAGCTTTTTATAGAAATAGAGATGTAGATGTAAAATTCATAAGTCTATGTAGAGAAGTACAAAAGAAACCATAAAAATAAGCACAAAGTGCTTCTTAAACATCAAAGAGATGTAGGAAGAAGAATGTGTATGTCAAAGAGACAAAATTCCTTTAGCCTTCACTCAATCCAATGAATTACAAGTAAGTGTACATGAAATATTGAGCTGGAGGGTGTGAGAAAATATCCCTTACACCATAGGCATGACTAATCATTAATGATTCCATGAATGAAGTTCAATAAACCCCATAATATGAATTGGAAAACATAGCCAAGGATGGCCCTTTGACAAAAAATATAATTTCAATCCATAAAGGAACCATGGGTTTAATTTTTCCTCTTTAGAAGTTCGTGAAATAACATTAAAGATCATTCTTGGGGCCTGCATAGACCAAATTTAGTAGTTCTGAAAAGTGGTTACATTATTGAGGATTCTTTTAGGTTATAATCATGCCAAATAAACAAATTTTAGAAATCTAGCACCCTCACAAGTGTCACTTCTAACTATTGTGGAAATTAGGTTCCCTCATAGATGTCACTTGCAATTTTGTGAATGATCTAAGAAAAAATGATGCAATTATGCAAATATGATTTTCTTACCCACGTATGGATATTGTGGAACTTCTAAGGGGTAATTGATATTTTTGGTTTGCATAGAAAATATTCTCACTCATAGTCTTGTGATAAACATAGGTCATTGGGGTATGTGTGGGATTTTGAAGGGAACCAAGATTATAGGAATTCAATGATGATGGAAATACATTTGTATTGAGTGAAAAATTTCACCAAGTTGCCAATGCGAAGAAATTCCTAGAAGATAAGGAGGAAGAAATTTCTTAGTATTTTAGGGGCCAATTGGATAATATCTTATATTAGGTAAAGTATTTTCAATTACAAGATATGCAAGGATTTGGAATCCATGTGGAATTACAAAATTTGATAAGGTATGTGGATATGTCTACAAAGCATAATTTTTTTATAGTTATTGGTTTTGTGAGGAAAATTAGGCTCAAGGTTTGTCAGAATTTGGAGAGGAAGTAAATATTGTGAGGATGCAAGGGGAACTTAGATAATATATTATATTGAAGAAAAGATTCACAATTACAACATATGTAGGGATTTAGAGTCCATGTTGAATTATGGAATTTCATGGTTAATGTGGATATATATGCAAATGATAGAAATTTTTTGTAGATCCTAACTAATAAAAAAACTCAAGAATCCCATAACTTGCTAAATTTTGATTAGGAATTGAAATTCCAAATCTAAGTAAACATTTGGCTTCTCAACAAGGTGATGTTGATATTTGGCAGTGAATCAATTGAAACCCTTAGAAATTTCAAACATCCACTTGTTCTCTACCATTCATAAAACTTCCTCTAGCATCTCCCTTCTTTTCCTTTCTTGTCGATCACTTTGAAGACATTTGAACTTCATCTAGATGAAGAATTTTGGCTTGCATAAGGATAAGTGAGATATCAACTAGCATATTGATATATCTTGATACCCTAAAAATATATGCAATGGAAAAAATCCCAAATTTTATAAATGGTAGAAGTTATGATTTTTAGCTAAGTTATCTTCAACATTGAATGGAATATACTTTTATTTTTCCTTCTCTGAAATGAAAACCACAGATAATCCTTGCAATTAACCAACATTATTTTTTTGTACTTATGTTAATCAAATAGGGTGAAGGGAAGGGAAAGCAACAACTAGAAGCATAAATTGACGTGAATAACCCACAAAGAATCTCTTGGTATTGGTTATAACTAAGGGGAAGACACAAGGGACCATAAAGTGTCAACATGGATCAATGAATGCAAATATTTTTAATGAAGTCTAGGTTTGTATTATTTTATTTTTAATATTTTGAATTGTGATGTTATTTTCACTTATTACTTAGACAAGGAAATTTCATATTAGGAGTTTTCATCTCCCACAATATTTGGATCAAATCATTTTTTTATAAGCATCCTTTTTATTTTATGTATATTCTATCTTCATAAATAACCAAGGAATCCTTAGCTAAATTAGAAAGTTGTTATTTCATCTACTCCAAAATTAATGATATAACTACCTCATCCATTTCTAATTTAGAGGTAGTACTCTTGATTTTCATCACCATGTCATTCCATGAGTCTCATAAAGAATGTGAATAATTCATATAACAATCAATGTACACCCCAAGAGAGCTCAACTAGGCAATAATGATGGAAAAAAGTTTAGATTCTCAACAAAAGGAAGTCCATCCTCTTTGTCGATGATGTAAAAAATGCAAAGAAATTTTTACTTATTAGTATTTAAACTAATAAGTATTACACAACTTCCTCCAAAGATTTACACCATTTAATTATTCATTTACTTACAATAATACAAGGTTTATCAAATAAAACCTAAGGTTATCCATTTTTTTTCTATCTATTTTATTCATGTTCCTTTGTGACATAGTGGTTGGTTTGATTCTAGATATTAAATATCTCATATGTACATACACACACACACACACACACACACACACACACACACACACACACACACACACACACACACACACACACACACACACACACACAGATATATGTATATATGTACATATGTGTGTGTGTGTGTGTGTGTGTGTGTATGTGTGTGTGTGAGCATATCTTGCACTTTGATTTTTCAAAGCTCAAGTATTGTGATTGAGTACTTCTCAATTTTTACTTTTGACATGGTTGGAATTTTTCTTGCAATAAAATTTCCTCCTATGTAATATCCTACTCAATCTAAGATTAGTACAAAAATCCTCATTCCTAGCACATGGAATTGATGTGATCAAGCTTTGATAATAATTCAAAGAAGCAAAATGTACCAAATATAATTTATTCACTAAATTGATAAATGAGATATGCACAAAAACTAAAATAGTCACAAAATTACAAGGAAAAAAACACTAAATTGACATGCATAACCTATTGACCTATGTAGGAAAAATCATTTTAGAGGAGAAACCCCACACTCCAAATCCTCTAATGTATTATTTAGTTGTCAGGGGTTAATTTACCCTTGTAGGGACTAAGCCTTTATAGGAGTATCAACAACCATAGATTTGGAGTAATTTGTCTACAAAAGTAATACCTATAAACCTTGTTCTCAAAAACTCCATCTCAACCACCTAGTAAATGAGACATGCAATACATGAAACCATCAAATGTTAATTAGGAAGCCATGTTGTAAAACCACTAAAAATTTGGTTGCTAAGTCCTAGTTTAAAAATGTAAGACTTAACTCCAAAGATGAGTTTATCTTCGAAGACATGCATATTTCCTCTACCTACCCTAAGCTATTCACAATATAGTCAAAAACTTGCATGTATGAATTTGATAGCATTATCTTCACTCAAAGATGTCTTGTGATGTCTCATAACATTTGTTATAATTAGGTCAACAAATCTAACTCCCTGTTACAATTCTTTTACATGTCGTATATAATTATACATTTTCAAAATGGAAGGACCAACTTTAGAAGGCCATAAATTTTCATTTAAGAGGTCACTTCTATGTATTTATAAAAAAATATAGAACTTGGAGAGATCGAAGACCTAGACACCCATGGAAGTGATGCCAAAGAACTTAAAATTAATTTGGGGCCTTGAAATTGCATCTATAGTACAAGAATTGAGTTTTTATTTTTTCTTTCTTTTTTTACAGCCTAAAAATTCTAATTTTCACATTCTTATCATTACAAGAAAGGTAGAGACACCTTTCCTCACACCTACTTTCTAATAGCATCTAAATATTGTTGAGGGTTAATTTACTTTCCATGAACTAAGTCAAACATGGCCTTTAGCAAAAATATCTTCATTTCTATCTTCCAAAGATTAAACATTTCATGATTGAAACAATCTAAAACCCTTTATGATTCTTTAGGGTCATACATTGCTATCTCTTTGTATTTATAGCTTAACAATGTTATAGGATTGTTCGATGGTAATAAAAAAAGAGAGGACCTATAACTTTAATACCATGCCTAAATATTGAGTACACTTAAAACTTAAAACTGATAAATAGCAATACTTCTCTTCTCAAAATATGTGATATATTAAGCTTAGTTATATTATTTATATTATCAATCATATATCTTATTTTATATTTATATATGAATTTTGATCGTATGTAAAATTCAGACTTTCATATTCAAACAGTTTGCTTGGCCCAATATAGATTAGAAGAGGCTAAGTCGATTCAAAATGTCTTATTGCTTTTTTAAAAATAAAACACAATCAAACTATTAAAGACTCATAATTTAATATAAAAAATCCTATATATAAAATAAAATCGTAGACTAATATCCTAATTGATGGATTAAAATAATAATGTAATATTAGAGCCAAACTAATTCTACAACATAAAAGTATAATCTAAGAAAGACGTATTAGTAAATGCGCCGCACCTAAATCATATACTCAACTAGCCTGACATGAAAGGTCCTACGAAAATCCAAACTGATCAATGAAACATCTAAACATCGCCCACTTAAAATGTTATTTAAGAATCGAGAAAGTTGAAAAAAATAAACTCACAGAAGTCTTCTTCTTTTCTTGTGATTGCGTGAATGCCCATCATGCCTTTCTTGCTGCAATCTGATGTTGATCTCCCTCTAATCGACATTTCACAATTTCCATCTGAGTTTGATAGCGAATGGCTAAACTGCGTTGAAAACCATGCTGGCCTGGCTAAGGTCAGAGAAGCCTGTAAAGAATGGGGTTTTTTCTCTATTAAAAACCATGGAATTCTAGTTGATCTTCTTCAACAAGTGGATTCCCAAATCTGCCAACTATGTTCTATGCCCATAGAAGCGAAAGAAAGAACCCTTGCTTTTAATCCATTGGAGAGCTATTATCGGATGCACAACGCAGAGAGCTTTGCCATGGCCAATTTACTGGAATCCGATTCAATTAAGGAACAAGGCTACAATATATGGCCACAACAGGAAATATCAATGTTCAGGTAAGTTAATTTCAAGAGTTAATATTTCTTATACATCTGAAATTGAAATCTGTCTTATGAAAGATTCGGTTCTTAAATTGAATTTCAGCAAGACTTTGCAAGCATGCTCATTGAGTATGGCAGAACTCGCACACAAGATTGGTAAAATCATACTTGCCAGTCTGGGCCTGGATGTGGAGAACTTCTATCATTTCCATTTCCAGAAATGCCCAGCTTACATGCGAATCAACCACTACTATTCTGATGGAAAATCTGTAGACGAGGAGATTGCATTTGCTCATACAGATATTGGTTGCTTTACAATCCTTTACCGAGATAATGGAGGAGGGATTCAGGTTCGATCAAAGGAAGGGAAATGGTTGAACGTCAAGCCTCTCTGTCAATCATGTTGGAATATCTAATTTAGAGTTGCAACGGGCAAATGCATTAAATACTCCATCCGATGAAACCAAATTGGGACTGTTCCCCCCTTGTTGTGTCTGACCACCTTGCTGGACAACAGCAAATTAATTGTGGTGGTTGAATTTCAATTGGGTGCTAGTTTTTGGAAATGCAACAAAAGACAAAAATAAGAATAGAATGATTATTCAGAAGGAGATGAATGTGAAGGAGACAGTGACAAAAAATTTTCGTAGCAGCAACAAAAAGAATGTTCAGCAGAACACAACTACAGAAAGTAGAAGTTCAGGAGAACCTGCAGTAGTAGAGAATATTGGTAGTGCTCCAGTGCTCTGGAATGTTTCCAGCATGTAGCAGCACACAGAAAGAAGATACGCCAGAACTAGCACAATTTTTGTATGAAGCATTTACAGAGCTTTAGCTCTGAGTTTTTGAATGTAATATCTTTTGATGAAATAGAAAATTGAATATATATATTATTTATGTCTTCTTGTGTTTTGTCTCCTTCTAGTTGTGCATGTTTTCATTTTTTGCTCAATGTAGCTAGATTTGTTTTCTGAATAGATTGGTATCAGAGCCCTAAGCTTTCTGGGCATTTAGTTTTTGAAGCCCTAGCTTTGTTCCTAGGCATGCAGTTATAGAACTTTAGTTTCTAGGTATTTGGGAAAGCCCTAGTTTTCTAGGCAGTGAAGAAAAGCCTTAGATTTTATCTGGGTATTTGTAGTTTCCCCCATTTAACAAAAAATTTTGGAGGAGACGATGGGAGTTGGCAGCAACAACCTATATTTGATGGAAAAAATTATGATATCTGGGCAAAGAAAATGAAAACCATTCTAGTAGCAAATGGGTTCACAAATGTGACTAAACCAAATGCATTTGCAGCATTGAGCAATGCTCAAAAGAACCGGTTGAAGGAGACAAGGAAGAATGATGCCAACGCCCACAGTCTGATTGACGTAGCCTTGACAGAGGCTATCTTCCCTCAAATAGCAGTAGCTAGTTATGCAAAAGAAGCATGGGAAATACTTCAAACCACTTGCAAAGGGTCTAAGAAAGTCAGGTCAGTGAAACTCTAGTTGCAAAGGAGATAATTTAAGACCATGCAAATGAAGGACAGTGAGTCCATTTTAGATTTTCATACAAGGGCTTCCACCTTGATTAACCAATTGAGGATAAATGGAGAAACCATGGAAGAGAAAAAGATTGTGGAGAAGATTCTTAGAAGTTTACCCACAAAATTTGACCTTGTAGTTATTGCCATAAAAGAGGCAAAGGACCTCTCAACACTATTAGTTGATGAGTTAATGGGTTCACTTCAAACCCATGAGCAACGCCTAAATATGTCTGCAAATTCCTCCTAGGAACAATCCTTCAAAGCACAAGCAAATGTGAGAGGCAAGGGAAGAGGAAGAAATGGCAGAGGAAGAGGTCAAAGAGGCAGAGGTAGAAGCAAATCTGGAAGAGGAGGCTCAAACTATCAAGAGGAGGCAAGCACCTCCCAATCATACTTCCAAAACACAAAGAAAAATAGCAACTCAAATCAGATGTCTGATAAGAGCAATGTGTAGTGTTACTACTGTCACAAGTATGGTCACTATGCAAGTGAATGCAGGAAGAAAAACGTGACCAATGGAGTCAAAATGCAAACGTGGCAAACAAGAACAAGGATGAAAATGAAAAAGAGTCTCAAGTGTTCATTTTATGAAATCTTGTAGAATAGAGCAACGCTGAAGTTTGGTACTTGGACAATGGCTGAAGCAACCACATGAGTGGTAACAAAAATTTATTTTCCTCCATTGACCAGAACATTAAGTTTGAAATCAAAATGGGCATCAATGAGAAAGTTCCAGTCATGGGCAAAGGCATAGTGTGCCTACAAACCAAGCATGGTGAAGAAAGACAGCTTCATGATGTCTTTTATGCCCCTAGAATGAAACACAATCTCTTGAGCATTGGACAGACGGTCCAAAATGGATATAGAGTGCTAATGGAGAAAAGGGAATGCATCATCTATGACAAAGATGGAAGCAAGAAAGTTATGGCAGTAGTTCAAATGACAAAAAACTGAATGTTTCCCCTAAAAATGAAAATCTTAGCACAGTCAATACGCTTGCAACAATCAACCTTCAAGATAGTCATCCAAGACCCATCCAAGCTTTGGCATTTGATGTATGGGCATTTAAGTTATTCTAGTTTAAATCTTTTAGCTAAAAAAGATATGGTTAGGGGCCTACCAACAATTGTAGAGTCTAATGGAAAGTGTGAAGCATGCATCCTAGGTAAACAACATAGGCAGCCTTTTCAATTAGGGCATTCTAGGAGAGCTAGAGCACCATTAGAATTGGTGCATTCAGATTTGTGTGTTCCCATGAAGACCCCAACCCTAGGAAGAAATGTTTATTTTATGACACTCATAGATGACTAAAGTAGAAAAATATAGGTGTATCCTTTGAAGAAAAAATCAGATGCATTTGAGAAATTCAAAGAGTTTAAGGCTTTGGCTGAAAAACAAAGTGGCCACTATATCAAAGTCCTTAGAATCGACAGAGGGGGAGAGTATATCTCTCATGAGTTTATGAATTTTTGCAAGTCTCATGGTATTAAGAGACAACTCACAACCCGATATACTCCACAACAAAATAGAGTGGCTAAAAGAAAGAATAGAACCATCATGGAGATGGCAGCAAGAATGTTAAAGAAAAAAGGCTTATCTAATGAGTATTGGGGTGATGTTGTAGCAACAAAACTCTACATCTTGAATAGCTGCCCCACAAAGGCCGTTCGTAATAGAATCCCACAAGAAGCATGGATGAAATGTAAATGGAGTGTTGAGCATTTGAGAATATTGGATGTGTGGCATATGCACTCATGCCAAAAGAGAAAAGGTAGAAATTTGATGACAAAGGAGAAAAATGCATTTTCCTAGGCTATAGTGAAGAATCCAAAGCCTACATATTGTATAATCCCATCACCAAGAAAGTGGTGATCAATAAGGGCGTTGAATTCACTAAAAATGAATCATGGGATGGAATGGTTGATAACACTATGCGTATTTCTATCTCAATACCCTTCGAAGATGAAGAAGCTACAAAAGGTAGATGCTCCAGAACCTTACAACAAGGTAACAATTCAGAAAATAGCAGTAGCAGCTCTGGAAACTTCCAGCATGGCAGATGCTCCAGAAGTTCACAGTAACAATTTTTTTCATCAATCCAACAATCAAATAGCTTCGAAAATTATGATCCTATGCTTGCATCTTTGATGCCATGGAAGACAAGAAGCATGAGGGAAATTTATGACAGTGAAAGGTATGATTAGTTTGATGAGAATTCATATTCTGCTATGTTTTCTTATAGTGATCCAATGTATTTAGAAGAAGCCATGAAAGATGAAAAGTGGTGTAACACCATGAATGATGAAATGGATGCTATAGTGAGAAACAAAACATAGGAGCTCGTTGATTTACCCAAAAGGAAAATCAGTCATTGGAGTTAAGTGGGTCTATAAGACCAAATGCACTGCTGATGGTAAGATTGAAAGACATAAAACAAGGTTGGTTGTTAAGGGATACAAACAACAGCTTGGAAGAGATTATGATGAAACATATGCAGCAGTTGCAAGGCTAGAAACAGTGCGTGCAATCCTAGCTATTGCAGCCCAACACAAATGGAAAGTATTACAAATGGACATGAATCCTACCTTCTTGAATGGAATGTTGAAAGAAGAGGTGTATGTGGAGCAGCCACCTAGCTACGAAGTTCTAGGGAAAGAAGGAAAGGTCTACAAGCTCCGGAAAGCTCTCTATGGGCTAAAGCAAACACCACAGACATGGTATAGTAGATATAATTCATACCTTCTGAGCAATGGCTTTAGCAAAAGTGGTAGTGAGCCTCCACTCTACATCAAAGCATCCAATGGTGAGATTATTATTGTTGTTTTGTATGTAGATGATTTAATTTTCATAGCAAATAGTAATCTTTTCATTGTTGATTTCAAAGAAGCAATGAAAAATGGGTTTGAAATGAAAATCCTAGGTTTGCTAAAATATTTCCTAGGCATAGAGGTCCAACAAACAGATCATGGAATCTTTATTTCACAAAGAAATTATGCTAAACAAATCTTGAAGAGATTTAGAATATTGGACAACAAACCAACCCCAACTCCAACAGCTACATGTCTAAAATTAAGTAAAGAGGACAACAACAATAATGTTAACCCAACCCTCTACAAGAGCATGGTTGGAAGCCCCATGTATTTGACAACAACAAGACCTAATTTGATGTACGCGGTAAGCCTAATTTCTAGGTTCATAGAGAAACCTAAGAACACACACTGGCAAGTAGGAAAAAAAATTCTGAGGTATGTCAATAGCACGAAAGGCTATGGCATTATGTACACTGCCTCCAATGAGTTTCAAATGGTTGGGTACACAGACAGTGATTGGGTAGGAAATGTAGATGACATGAAGAGCACATCAAGATACTTGTTCCACATGGGTTCAAGAGCAATATCATAGGCATCAAAGAAGCAGCCCATAGTTTCACTCTCCACAACCGAAGCAGAATATATAGCAACAAATGTAGTAACATGTTAGGCTATTTGGCTTAGAAGAATCCTTGCTAATTTGAATGAGCAGAAAGAAGATGGTACAACCATATTTTGTGACAACCTATCTTCTATTGCATTGACAAAGAATCTCGTCTTTCATGGGCGAAGCAAGCATATCGAAATTTGATATCATTTCATAAGAGAGTTGGTTGAGGATGGAGAGATTCAACTTCATTATTACAGATCTGAGCAAAAACTCATTGATATTTTCATAAAGGCATTGTCAAAAGAATCCTTTGAAAGCCTAAGGAATAGGCTTGGTATGCAAGAATGCTCTGGAACTTTGGTTCTGGAAGGCATAGAAAAGGGCAGATGGTCCAGAACTTTGGTGCTGGAAGACATAGAAAAGCATAGCATAGAAAAGAGAAGATGGTCTGGAACTTTGGTTCCAGAATGCAAAATAGATGCACACAGGCTTGCTCCGCAAACTTTGCGCCAGTGCTCCAAAACCTTTGCTCCGTTGCTCTCGAACTTTTGCAAAGTGATGAACACCAGAAGTTTTACGCCAAAATTTTCAAATGCAAATGAAGAGTAGAATGGCTCAAAATCAAGGGGGAGTGTTGGAATATCTAATTTAGAGCTGCAATGGGAAAATGCATTAAATGAGCCATCCGATGAGACCAAATTGGGACTGTTCCCCCCTTGCCATGTCTCACCACCTTGCTGGACATCAGCAAATTAATTGTGGTGGTTGAATTTAATTTGGGTTCCTATTTTTGGGAAGGCAACAAAAGACAAAAAGAAGAATAGAATGATTATTCAGAAGGAGATGAATGTGAAGGAGACAATGACAAAAAAAATTTGTAGCAGCAACAAAAATAATGTTCAGCAAAACACACAACTATAGAAAGTAGAAGTTCAGGAGAACCTACAGCAACAGAGAATATTGGTAGTGCTCCAGTGCTCTGAAATGTTTCTAGCACACAGCAACACACAAAAAGAAGATGCACCATAACTAGCCCAATTTTTGTATGAAGCATATATAGAGGTTTAGCTCTGAGTTTTTGAATGTAATCTCTTTTGATGAAATAGAAAATCGAATATATATTATTTCTATCTTGTTGTGTTTTGTCTCTTTCCAGCTGTGCATGCTTCCATTCTTTTCCCATTGTAGTTCAGTTTGTTTTCCCAACAAATCATTTGTTGTCAATTTCGGTGACTCGCTTTAGGTCTGAAATAATTGAAACTTATTCCATGTGTGAAGTATAATCCTATTGTTTTTATGAATAGATTTAGCTGATGCACATAAATATGTGTTAAATGCAGGCATGGAGCAATGGCATATACCGCAACACAGAGCATTGGGTGGTCTGTAAAGAGTGGGTAGAACAATTTTCGGTGCCGTATTTTGTTCACTTTCCATTGGATAAATAAATTTGGGCTCCTATTTAGCTTGTGGATGAACAACATCCAAGACATTACAGGCCATTTTTCTTCTCATAGTTTGACAAGGAGTACATGAATTGTGTAAAATTGAAAGCAGAAAAGCCTACTGCTTTCTTCGAGCGATATGCAGGCTTAAAGGTAGCAGTCTAACTATCGCCAAGTGAATTTAGGTGTTCCTATTTAATGTTTTAAATGTATCGATGAGAGGATTATGATGATTATAAATTACTTGAAAGAAATCAAATGATCTATATGCTAAAAGATTTAAGTCCTTTAGATTATAATCAAGTTGATTGATATAATTTTTTTAAGGTAAAGTTTAAGGTTTTTAGAATACATAACCTACATGATGATTTAAAAGAAAAAAAAGGAGGATTATGTTCTAGTCATTATTCTAAGAATTGGCTATGAAGGTAGCCAGCCAAGATCTAGAGGCCTAATAGAAAGCACAAGCATAAGAGAGATAGAAATGAGATAACAAGAATAAACTATATTCTGTCAATAATATGAGATAATGGTCCAATTGTACATAGGAGACCCCTTGCTTATATACCCAAGGTGAGAACATAGGAGGGCATAAGATTATGACAAGTGTCGTAATCTTATGACATGAGACAACAATGAAAAGTTATCACTCCATCTAAAGTGGAAAAAGATAATGTGATAATCTCCACAAAAGGTGGATCACCCACAAAAGGTGGAGAGATAATCACATGATGTGTCCAAAAAAGGTGGAAGTGATGTGGTAATGACATGTCAAGTCCACCAAAAGTGGAAAATCTCCAACAACCTCCTATGTGGTCCCTAAGTAAACTTAACTAAGGTGTAATCATGACCTAGGACAAGGTACAAGACATTTAATTACACCGACACCCCCCCTTAACTGCAACTTAGGGAGAATGTACACAAATGCAAACAATGCAAGATGGGTCCTGACTATTGGGCCATGTTAGGTACCCATGTACACACAATGCAATCTCTCATAAAATGGAGAAAGATAGAAAAACCCAGTGGGAAAAAACTACAGTCCAAAAGAGAGATGAGATACAAAGGCCTATGAACATGGCATGAGAAGGAAAAAACCCCATGTGAGGAAAAAGTCCCCCCCATACAAGAGAAGAAGATACACAAGGTAGGCCCCCCTCAATGTACAATGATCACCCATGGAAGATGTTTGAGAACGAATGAAGAAGTTGCTCCAAAACTATCGAACAACGTTCCTCCCCTTGGGAAGAAACAATACCAAAGGTGTATGAATGAAGTCTCCCCAATCCACAAGTGAAGAAGGAAGAACCCTCAAAATGTAAGAAGTCTCTGAAATCTTCTCAAATTTATCTGTGTTGATGTTGAAAGATGCCTTTCCAAACCATGTGAAGCTGCAATAGTGTAGTCACTTCTTGGAAATTGTGAGAACCCCTTTGCAACAACACTCTCATCTGCTGAAAAAGACAACTCAGGATCTAGCAAGGATGAAGGTAGAACATACTCCAAAGATGATGTCTCCTCAAAAGAGAAAGTGGCCTCCTCCAACTGCTGTAAAGATGCATCCACAATCACATCAACCTCAAAAGACTGATCATGTAGAGGAGGGTCAGAGTGTTCCCTCGTAACAACTGAAGAAGAATCACCTTCATCAAAGAGAAGATGTAGATAGTCAAATGTGTCCCAAATCTGCAATGTAGGATTCCACAAACAAACTGCTAATGTCTATCAAGTAGTCATCCCATGAAGCTACTACTAGAAGACAAGGTATACACTGTTGTACTGAATCACAAGGCACTGAAACTGTTAGAACACAAGTATCATCATGTACATCAGTCAATGTAGAAGATGGAGTATCAACAATAGGTTCAAGAACCTCAGGACTAGAGAGCACTCAAAGATTCAAGTAACCATACTCAATCTCCTCAAGTGTGTCCACACTACGGTGAACTGAATCATCAATAGGAGCAAAATATGAGAAGGTGTAGAACTGAGAACGATGATCAACCTCCCCAACTGCAACAAGAGCCTTGCTATGCAAATCCTGAACAATGACAAAATTTGGTGTGAACTCTATAGTCTTTCTTGCACCACTATGTGTAATCTGATAGATGGAAAGGATGTTCCTTGACAAAGTAGGCATACATAGAACATCATTAAATGCTCTACCTTAACCATCAATAGAACCCTTCCCACAAACTGCCAAAGAAGTGTTGTTGGCCATCAAAATGGGTGGTGATGAACAAGAATCAAATGGAGAGTACATATCCTTGGACGAAGTCATATGATGCGAAGCTCTCGAATCAAGGATCCAACTATCTGAATTGGAATCTGCAACTACAAGAAATGCTTTCCCCTTATGTTTCTCATGTCGAGATGATGTAGAAGAAGGAGAAGAGCTTGATGTTATTGCCATGAGAGTTGTTCCTTTTCCCTTAGAAGAAGTGGAAGGAGATGAGTCCTTTTCCTGATATGCAGCTGGCAAGTTGATGTTGTTCTTCTTAAGGATATGTTTCAACTAATCAATTTGCTTAACATGACAACGATGCTCATCATGACCAATTCTTTTGCATATGCACATGTTGGTTGCCCCCTCTTGCTTGAATTATTGTACTTCTTTGAAGAAGATGAAGTTGAGCTTTGTTGTGGAGGAGTTGATTGTTGGTTCTCTCCTTGTGGCTTTTGTGAAGATTGCTTCTGCTTCTTATTGTAACCCTTTCCTTGAGTCCCTTGATTCCCTTGATTAGCCACCAAATTTTTGGACTTTGAAGACTTGAGAATCCCCATGCTTATCAACTTTGCTTGCTCTAACATCAACATTTATGTAAAAGCATCAAATGATGGCATAGTGAAAGAACTACCAACTGTCAAGCGATGGGTTTGGAAGCTAGAAACAAATGTTGCATATTCTGATGGAAGCTTTCCCAACAAATTGTAGACCAACTGTGCATCCTTCTTATCAATGCCACAATCCTTAAGTTGTGCTCTTAGCTCATTTGCCTTAGTGACATAGTCTTGGATTGTATCAAAATTCTTGGCATCTAACATTGTGAGATCATTGTCAAGCTGATAACCTCTAATCTCATCAACTTGGCCATACAATTGACCAAACTTGTCCCAAGCTTCTTTAATTGTTTTGCACTTATCAATTTGAAAGATTAGATCTTTTGATACATATTTCCTTAATGTTCCAAGAGCCATAGTATTTTTAGTGAGCCAATACAAATGAAAAATAGGATTAGATTGAGGATCAGATGGTGCAACAACAGTTCCATCAATATAATGAGTTAATCCTTTTTCCATTAACTTACTCCAAGCATCAATTTTCCAAGAAGCATAGTTATGTGGAGTTAACAAGGGAAACTTAGGAGAACCCATAGCAGCAAAATGAAAGACAACAAGATAGAGAGAGAGATGCACAATTACTCAACACACCCCCCCAAATTCACTCAATCAAAGAACCCCCCCAAAAAAGATGATTTGACACTTTATAATTAGTGCATGTACAATGGCCACTTGCAAGACAAGAAAAGTGAGCTTCTGATTTTCAATGTTTTACAACAACCTTAAATAGGCTACAACAGACTCAAATGACTGATATAAAATACCAAACTGAGATCTTATCTTTACAAATGCCAAAATAGGCCAAAAATGACCAAGTGCTGAAAGTAAAATTTTTAATCAGAATTACTACAAACTAATAGCACCACTATGAAGTTTAGAAAAAATATGCACTTTCAAAAAAAATGGCACCTGAAAAGGAGTTCGTATGAGCTTGAACGGAGCCCCGGAAGTTGCAAAAACGGTGACAATCGAGCAAGACCTGAGACAAATCAAATTCTTTGAAAAATCCATGCACCAAAATTAGAAAATAACTTCACCATTGCGATGTACATGAAAAATTAGCCCAGATCAAAAAAAAATTGCACCAAAAAAGCCTTCAAAATGACTAAGATATGAGCCTTTGAAAATGAACTGCAAAATCAGAAAGCTCAACCATGAGGGGGCTGCAAATTTTCAAAAGATGCTGACATCATGCTGATGCTAAGCTGACGTCATCATATCATAGGGTTAAATTTGACGGTTTCGTGCCCGTCATCGTCGCCATCAATCTTCCTGCCGAAATATGCTCGCCCGCCATTAATTGTGCCAGAATATTCCTTACGGAATATTCTACCGCCGGTAATTGTTGGATTTTTTCGCAGTGGCGGCCATTTTGACGAATCCGTCGCTAGTTTTTGTGACTTCCGAAAATTTTGAGAAATGCAAGAATTTTTTCACTACCTGGTGGAAGATTTCCGGCCTCCTACCAATAGGGATAGGTGGCGGTGTGGGGGCCGCGACCGGCCGGTGGCCTCCTGTCACGTGGCGGCTGCAGACAGTGGCGGTACCCTTGCGGTATGAAGGGTACAGTCTGTGGACTGTACAAGTCCACAGACTTGTACAAATTTTTATTTTTTGATTTTTTTAAAACTTTACAATAAATTACAAAACTGCGAAATATTCCAATTTTTGATTTTTTTGATTTTTTATTTTTTACAAAATATTTTCGGCAGAAAATGAAATATAATTTGAAAAAAAAAAATCATACCGACTGCACAAGTTGGCCGTACGACTAGCCTGCTAATTTTTTTTTGCTTCGACGGACAACTTGCTCCAATTTGGATGAATTGGCAGTTGATTTATAGGTTCTTGACCCTTTTGAATGCAATGGCAGTGTCTTTTTTGGCTGAAAAAACTCTAAAGTGGCAGCTACCTCCTAGATCTGGCAACCACCTCCAATCTTCAACCCTTTGCAGATTTGGCCTCCGATGTCCAACTGAGATGAAACAAAAGGTGAATCTGACTATCTCGAACACCACAGACGCAATGGAAAGCTCAGATCTGATGCAACAAGCTCCCAAAATACACCTACAACAGAAGGCCAAAAATGGAACCCTCCAAGAATCTCTCCAAATGACTAACTAAAGGCACTCCAATAGCTCTAATACCATGTAAGAATTGGCTATGAAGGTAGCCACCCAAGATCTAGAGGCCTAATAGAAAGCACAAGCATAAGAGAGATAGAAACAAGATGACAAGAATAAACTGTATTTTGTCAATAATATAAGATAATGGTCCAATTGTACATAGAAGACCACTTGGTTATATAGCCAAGGTGAGAATATAGGAGGGCATTAGATTATGACAAGTGTCCTAATCTTATGACATGAGACAACAATGAAAAGTTATCACTCCATTTAAAGTGGAAAAAGATAATGTGATAATCTCCACAAAAGGTGGATCACCCACAAAAGGTGGAGAGATAATCACATGATGTGTCCACAAAAGGTGGAAGTGATGTGGTAATGACATGTCAAGTCCACCAAAAGTGGAAAATCTCCAACAACCTCCTATGTGGTCCCTAAGTAAACTTAACTAAGGTGTAATCATGACCTAGGACAAGGTACAAGACATTTAATTACACCAACAATTATTGTGGAATTGATAATCTTTATTCATTAACACTTAATAGAAAAAAGATCCATTTTTTATGTCAATGATCCGAACTCTTTATATCAATAAATAGTTTTAATGATTATGATTTTTACTCATTCTATTTTCAATAAAATAAAATATTCAATTTTAAACCTCATTTAAATAGGTCTATACAATAAAGATTGGAGATTAAATAAAAGATGATTGAGTAATAAAAGAACATTGAAAAAATATGATGTTTATCTTATTTTTGTCATTGAATTGATTTTGATTTCTTTGGTAGATCAATATGCTCTAACAAATGACTAGGTATAATGATTGAGTCTTGAAAAAAAATAACAGATTATGAAAAAAGATTCTAAGAGATTATTTTATTATATGGAACCATGGCCACCCTAGTCTTATGACTAGGTCAACCATGGAGCCTAGCTTAACTAGTGAAATTTTATCTTTTGTTTTTCTTGACATAATTTTTTTTTTCAATGATACATGCATGTACAACTGAAATTTTTTGTAATGGAATGAAATTTTTTTATGCAATTCAAGATGTGTCATATAAATAATTGTTTTATCTTGTTGATATTGTAAAATTCACCCAATTTTTAATGAAATCATGGAACCTATATATTCTCATTTTTTCTTGTCATCTTTTCTTTGATTATGAAGAATATCTTTCTCCTTTGTCCATGTCATTTTATTTCTTGTCCACTTTAACTTTCTTTGTGTTTCAATTCTTTTTTAGTTTTAGTTTTTGTCTCATGTTAAATATAGTATATGGTTTAATAATATCTTGTATCTCTCTCATGGCCTATGCAATTTTTTTTCTCAAATATCACTGACAAATTTGCACCATCTCAATGAACCATATAATCCTCTTGTTTTTATGGATAGCTACTTCAAATATGTGAGCTTTCATATTTAGCATTCAATCTCTATTTGTATACATGTCTCCTTGACAGATTATTGCTCGTGTATTGGATATGTTTTTACCTATAACTGATTTTTCATCACCCATGTGTACAATTCAAATTGTGTATGTTTGTTTTTCACAAGCCCCATACCACATCTTCACACCTACATTTAACATGATTTCTCGCACAAGTATAAGCATGGTCATTACCTATATCATGTCAAGTTGTTGTCTTGCCTATCACTATTGCTCTTGTCATGTGATATCACAAGCCACAAAAAATATCAAAATTGGTGACCTTATTAATTTTATAATTTGTATGTGTAACTAATTTGGAGCTCAAGTGGAATTAAAATAAAATGTAGATATGCTATAATTTTGGATTGAAAAATCTTAATTGCTTAAAAAAATAATCTTTGATGAATAATTTTTTATATGTTTGAATTTACAAATGATACAAGGACGATCTCCGACTTATAGAAAATTGTAAGCATTCTATATTTAGATATATTACAACTTTCATCACTCTTGTAAAAACATAATCATTAGTGAAAAAGATAAATCATTATGAAAACATAAGATTTCAAAGAAAACAAAACAGACATAGATATAAAAGAAAATTATATTTAAAAAAAAACTAGTATATTGAAATTACTATTTTGTGAAATAAAATAAATTGACTCGCATGCTATATTTAAAGTGGGGATTTTCTACGTAAAATATAAAAGGAAGATATAAAATAAAGAATAAGGAAGCGTCTACGTTGAAAAATAACTCACATGATATAAGAAATTTTAGAAATAGGCGTGGAAGATTCTAAGGTTAAAAGTCAAAAGGGCAACTAGACGTGTGGATGAAAGGGGATGCTATGTAAGAGGAAGCAGGTGCGGGTTAAAGAAAAGGGCACCTATTCATCAATGCAAGTGGCCTTTTAAAATAACATGGAGGTTGGTGTATAGGAGTGTATGGAGGATTTAAAAAGTATCAAACCCATATGAACACCATTTTGTCAAGAGATTTTGATGAGGTGAGCATAGATTTGTTTGGTGGTGCGAGGAGCTAAGATTATGACAGGAAAGAAAATATATTATTTTAGTTAATGAAAGGGAGTGTATATAGAGGAAGGGCACGTATGAAAATGAGCTTCGACTCATCCCTCTGTTTTCCTATCGTTATTTCAATTAGTGTAAATAAATTTACATAATGAATGAAAATTGCAGCAACCATGTCTGTAAAAGTACATAGAGCTTCCTTTCATTCCTCTTATTTTCTCCGTTTTGTATAAGTAATTAGCTAAGCTATTTTGTGCATATGCATCAATAAGTTTTATAATTTTTAATATTTGAGTTAGTGTTGTCTTTGGGAGCTTATTTTTCATAAGTTTTACATCTAAGTTGTGTATTTCTCAAAATGATATTTAGTTATAGTGAGTGAGTTTGACTTTTTTTAAAGAAATTTATTTGACAAGATTAATGTTTAAATTTATGTTTTTAGTCATCATACTTGATGTTGTATTAATGGGTACTTGGTCTATTAAGGATGGTGGATATTTTTGAATGGGTGGATAATGGATCAATTTGTGTTAAGTACATGGTCTTCACAATATAATGTATTAGGTAGGGATTATAGATCAATCAGTTTTGGGAAAAAAGATAGTTCTCAACCATTGACTCTTAGTTTAAGAGGATTCACTCTAAGGCTCCCACTTTTCTATCAAGTAATTAAATGGTTCTAATGGTTGATGGTTTGATGTGAAACTCTCAAACAAACAAAAAAATAAGTTATAAAAATGAGGTAAGGATCATGGATCATTCAATTTTTTGAAAATAGATATTTCTCAACCATTGACCCTTAGTTGAAGAGGATTCACCCTATTGGTTATTTTTTTAGAGCCAAACTTAATCTCACCATTTACCTATGAATTTCTCAGAATCCAATGATAAGTAAAAGCAATGATTAGCCAACAAATAGGTACTAGCTTGCTAGGCTAGACCTCTACTCTTCGGGCTCTGTGATACCCAGGAGGGTGATCCTAACAATGTCTATCTGATACTCTCATGCCATTTTATCACAAACATTGGACACAAATAGATACATCCCTATAAGATGCAAATAGACAAAATTCCTTGAGGATTTGGCATACCCTTTAATAAATTGCACCTACAATTAGGAATGAGCAGTATTTTGTACCACTATAATGCAATTACAAATGCATTAGAAATTGTTGTAAAGATTTGTGTTCTTTGTCAGGTATAGGCGGCTCACTAACATCAAAAATGACCAAACAAATGGACAAGTGCCTTATCTAAGGGTGGTGGATTCACATATGAAAAAAATCGTAATACATTTAGCAAATTGAAAGAAGTATTTGCAGACTATTGCATATTAATTTGTAACACATAACTCGATGTGTCCATAACTAGAAACTCCTTAACAATCCTTGAATTTCACTTACAAATCAATGATCTCATTTAAGCACTTATTTAGCTCTTTGAACTAAAGGAAAAGATGAAATCACACATTCAATTAGAGTGATTGAAGAAAAATAAACAAACGTTGATTTCTTTATTCATAATTCAAAAGCCAAAATTACAGAGGAGAAAAACTAATCCAAGAACTTGCAATTATCGTTCATATGTATTTTCTATTGAAGAACAATTAAGCTCATCACAAATCTAAATACATTCCTAAGACTTGATGCTAATCTATTTCTCTGTGCTTGAAATTATCAAAATCACTCATATATGAGCTTAAAAATTGCTTAACCATGAAAAGACCTTTGTAACTAGCCATGAATTCCCATTTATAGAAAACATAGGAGCAACAACCATCAGGCCAAATTGCAATTAATGTCACATTTACATTTGACATATATTTCAATTTTAATTTCAACATTCCCCAAGCAATTATATTTGCTTATTGCAAGTGGGGGCAAAACATATAAGAAAAAACATATTTGCACATGTTGAAGAAGATACACTTGCCTTCCAAAATGTATCTCTCATTTGTTGCAATGGCTTCCAAAATATCTTTTTCACGAGCCAAAAGTATTAACCATGTGGAGGCTCCATCAACAAAACCTTAACAGCATAAAAAGCAATAGAGAGATAAAACCTAACCCATCCAAGTCAGCACTGGTGCCACCAATTTCCACATTGGAGAGAGAACATCAATTTTTACAATACTTCAACAAAAGCCTAATCCGTACTTATTTCAAGGCTATGCGTTGTTTCTCTCCCGTCCATTAATTATCATAGTTGTAGACTTCAAGACCAAAATTATACTTCTAACCCCACCATTGCAATTCAATCATCTAGTACATCCAAGTATTTTCTCTTCCAAGCCTAGAATTCATCTTTAGTAGGCCAGCTAAATCTCATGCCACTATCAACCTTTTATTTGTAAGGAGAATACTAGGTAACAATTTGATTGGCTTCCTTATCAAACACTTCTAGGACAATATCTACATGGGATAGCATGTCCATGTTCCTCTTTCATGTACCCATATCATGTTCCTCACAAAATGAAGCAACTTGACCTAAAATGACATCATTAGTTTCCTTTCTTCACTCTTATAAGGCTTTTATGATGTCATCATTCCTTAAAATAGATGAGAGGAGACCATGATGTGTTTCATGAAAGTTTTTAACCAACTCCCTTATCTTGGCCTAAAAAGGCTCAATATTTCCCATAAATTACTTAATCTCATTTACAATGGTGGGCTTAAGGTTCTTAGGGGATTCAACATCTTGCTTGGCTCCAATAGATATCAATCTCAACTATTGCAACCTAGAGATCCATGTCTCCATGAGAAGAATAGCTCTCTCCCTATCATTACCAAAATTATTTATAGCAAACTTCATGGAGGAATAGCTATCACGAATGCTATTTAATATGTTATTAACCCCCTTGTTTAGGCACTCCAAGACTATAGTGAGAATCTTCATATTACTAAAAGATATTTCCTTATTGAGATTGACACATTTTTCTTTGTATTCACTTAGTTTCTTAAGCAACTCCTCCTTGCTAGCACCTTCCTCTTCCTGTGGTACTTTAGATGTGTCTAGATCTACCATTGAAATGGGTAGAGTTCCCATATTATATGGCACAATTTCCCATTAGGAACATGTGGTAGGGGTATAGTAAGCAGGTGCGAGTTTAGGTGAAGTAGTAGGGGCGGCAACATCAATATGCTTTTTCTCTCTTGGTTGTAAATTTTGTAATTTCTCCCTCAATAACACTATCTCTATTTGCATCTACATCTTTTATTGTTTAGTCTTCCCATAATCAACCAGCAAGTCCTTGTATTGCTTCCTAATTTTTTCCTTTTTTGTAGTTACTGACTCCACTACAACTTTCATAAACTGGGCAACATGCACTAGCATTGTTGTTACGTCAAGAGCTAATGCCTCTAAAACTCTCCTTATTATCAAGCCTCCCCTATAGTTTGGTGCATACTTCGCAATATTAGGCTTACTTATGCTAGGGGCTATGGACCATATAGCTAATGCATTCCACTGCTCACAAAATAGTTGATCCTTGTAGTGCAGTTGTAGCTTCTTCTTTTGAATTGTAATGTGGTTTTTCACACCTCTTTATCATATAAAAATTAGTAGAAGAGGCTAAATCCCACTCTGGTAACAAAAAAAGGCTAGTATTTCTCACCAATTCTCTTCCTTATGCTATAGTCATTTTATGGAATTTGGCTTTCATTTCTTTCAAGACCTATGCTTGAATAGTTGCCTCTGGCAACTTTGGATGAAGACTCCTTTCCTTAGCTACAGTAGTAACATATTCATTCTTCTTAGCCTTGTATGAAAATTCCATGAAAACTTGGGATTTTATGAATGAGTCATCATCCATGAAATTTGTGCAAGCCTCCAACCTAAGATCATCAATTTTTTTTATCCCATTGAGGTCATCCTTGCTTAACCTTATACCCAGTCATTGCGACACAATCACTACTAGTGCAAGAGGCCTTCCTTGTTGTATTTCATGCTCATATACCCAAATATCTTCAAGAGGATCACCATTATATTCCACCAAACATGTTGGTTCAATATTTTGCTTCTTCAGTGGTGAGGGATGTTGTGATGGAGCATCAACATCCATGATTTCAGGCCTAGTTGTCCTTGGAGGAGATGGTAGTGGAATTTATGGCATCGGAGAAAGAGGTCTTTGCTCTTGTTGTTGAGAGGGAGCATCTACTACATCATCTTTCTTTGCTTTGCTCTTCCTTCTTATGAAAAAAATTATTCTATGTTCCTTGGGAGGTTGGTCTATAGGTCTTTCCACCATAACAAAGATTTCTCCTCTATCATGTTCCTCCTCCATAGGGGCTTTCCCTTTGTCTTGAAGCATTCTTTCACCTTGAAGGTGACCAACCATTGTGTCAAAGTTCTAGAACACATATTCCACTCTTTGCATTATATTGGGAATTTTTGCAAGTCAATGAATTTAGGATCCTTTTCATTTTCCTTTCTTTGCATTTTTTTAAAAGCAATCCAGTTTGATTTTCTATTCTCTTGCTCAACAAGATCAAATATGTTCCTTATTATATCCTTTGGGTACCTACTAGAAAATATGCAAAAACATGAAACACCTATTCCTTTTCTTTAACCAAGCCATGAAACCTTCAGGATCATGATACTCTCTTCATGTGAAAAGTTTCAGGTATGTCATTTACCTTATTCCAACCTCCTTTGATCATTACAAAATTAGAGAAGCATGCATATGAGGGGAAGAAATTTCCCTTTCCTTGATCCAACAAATGTTTATTCTCCGCATTTCCAAACTAATATATCACCTCAAAAAACCTAATTCTCTCCAGTACACTTCTAGGAAACAAGTGAGGTGTGACACTACCACCATACACTCTAAAACCATATAGGCAAGATAAGGGATAACATCTACCCAATTATGATTAACCCCTAATTCAGGCCTCCTATCCTTAGGTCTCAAGAAATCATGTAGGGCCTTGGGAACTCTTGGCACATTTATAACAAACAAATTTTCAAATATCACATAATCAAATATTCTATCATACATAATCTAAGACGATGGTCCAAAATTAGACAGGAAATTCTAAATTATCCTCCTTCCTATCTAGTGTCATATTTTTCCCAAACCAAGAGGTGTCTTTGAATAGAAACATGTGCATGAGCAATGAATACCAACCAAATCTTACCCCCATCTTACCCCTCTTCAATTTTACCAAACCATCATGAATTTTATCTATAATGAACCCTACATAATCATATATTTTCAATACTATGGGTGTTGTATGTGTGTTTCCATATACATCCAAGCTATGGGAATTCCAATAACTAGGTCATAGATAATTATCTAACAAATGTCCAGTAGAAAGTTCTTTGGAAGTAAGGGACAAAATAATTAAAAGGATAGGGATGTTTATCAAATGGTCCCAAGGTAACCCTATGGCCATTAATCTCTACTAGATACTTTGGCAATATATGGACCTTGAATGAACATTTAGTTTTGTCATATTCTTCGCTAGGATCCTTTTCATCAATTTTAGTCATATCATCACTCCACTCAGTGAGTTTGAAAACCCGAGCAATTTCTTCCTTAGTGACTTTAACCATGTCAATTTTTTCAATGGACTTCATAGTCCTAGTGATAGGGTCATATTTGACAGCTATTGCTTTTAACAGATCAATATCCAGATATACATTTAGCATAATCATTTTTTCTAAGTCAAGGTTCCAAGGATTACCAACTAGAGCACCCCAACTATTGTTTCCAAACTAGCCACAAAATAATTCCCACCCAATGCAGGGCGATTTAGCATCCCTGACAGTACAATATTTTTCAACCATGCCCTTAACTACTTGTGTACCCCAAAAAATCACTTTACCCTTGGGGTTTCTCACTGGTTGAGGGTGACAACTAGTAAGCTAGGTCCTTACTCAAAGGTTTTTTGGAGGTAGAGGCTTCCTCCTTTGATGAAGATGCTCTTGTTTTTGGAGCCAAGACTCAAAGGTTTTTATAAACTGGGGTTTGTAGTTGCATCAAATAAAATCTATGGGTCGAACAAGTGTTTGACATACATTATAGCAATGCAAGACCAACTAAATGTTCCTAAATGAATATCAAACCTTAAAAGAAAAGTAAAACCAAGAAAACCCAATTGATAGAATGATAGATTATGTATAATTGAGCAATTTTTAACAATTTCAAAGGTGGGATAGTATACCAACTTACTTGCTTGGTGTGATCTTAAAACCCCAAGACCGATGTTAAACTTACTTGAAAATTGTAGCACAAGCTTCTCTAGACATGTAGAATACTTTTATCAATCCTTAATTGTGCTTCAAACCAAGTTTTAAAGACCTTACAACTCTTAATTTGGTAGCTTGACATCGTATAAGCCATTATGGCTCACTCGTGTGAACTTGAATGACTCACTTTCCCTTGATCTCAACTTTGAATACTATCTATTGATTTGGCAGCAAAATAAAGTGACCAACAGTCCAAATTTAGCCAACTTAGTTTGAAAAAGCTGACTGTGCACAACCATTTCCTTCATCAAATCCAAATAAGCTATGTGGAGCCACATGCTAGTGATTTGCAAGTTGCACCATCTCTTTGCTATTGAAGCAAGAAACCACATGTCATCTTCCCCTATCTCCCATGAGTCTTAACCAGTGTGCAACTTCTATCAATGGGGAGATGGGGAGAGTCTGAGATTAAAATATCTCACCTTCAATATTTACATGTCTTAACATGGTCCCACATGCCTATACACATAATCATTGGGTACAATGAACATCTACAACCAAAATATTTTTTGGTTATGACAACATGTGCTTTTGAAAATTCTTTTAGTAATCTAACCTTTAACACTTTCAATATGCGGAAAAACATTTCATTGATATTCCCCCCATTCCCTAATGTTTCCTTAGTAGCTCAAATGACAGCACATGGAAATCTCCCACTTCCCCATTGAAAGATGAGAGGTAGAGGTAGGTCCCCCACAAGATGGTAGGGAGTGGTCAGGATTTACCCACATCCCTCCTCCTTCACCATTGATCTCATAGAATGAAGAGCTTTCTCTCTATAAAACCAACTAGGTCTCATATAGAGATGTCATCCACCCGTTGCCTCGTGATAATTTTTAAATGTAAAAAGAAATTGAATGGGGAGGATGGGAGTAGTCCTAATGCAATCATGTTACTTCATCATCACCGATGATGTACTCAATTTCTCCACCTTAAGTATTTTCAATGGTGTTAGAATCTCATGTGTATAAGATAGGCACCACTTGCATGCTTGCTTGTGATAATATTTTAATTTGGAATAAGATCAAATAGGGACACAAGGAGCAGCCAAGATGTCCTCTTGGCAATCAAATGGTTCTCATAAAATAATAAATTTGTACATGTCAATTGTTAGTTTTAAAATGGGGACCACCTAGGAGAACATAACAAAAAGCCTCAATTGTAGAACCATTTTAATCAAAGGATTTAAATGGAAAACATGGTCAATCGATTGACCTTATAAAATAAAATATGTTTAAGACCTAGGTATGAGAGGTTGGTTACTTCATTGGTTCTGATGGCATACCATGCAAATTAAATGACCAATTATTGGTGATAAGGGGTCAATGATGAATTAGAAAATTAGAAAGGATGTAGTTCTAAGGGTTACGTAGAAAGGGTTCTAACAACATAAACCTCAAAATAGTGACAATGAACAAAACCCTAAGGTAAGAGAGAATCATTTAAGCAAACTATTATAGAATTTTGAGATGGAAGATGAAAAATTTTTAGGGGTTCCATCAGTGGCTCTAGTTGGGGATGCATATTATTCTAAAATAGAGAACTTTAGATCCCAAAATATTAGGTTAAGCAGACCAAACATGAAGAACCCAAAACTCAGACCTACTCAGATAAGGCAAGAAAACCAGACCAAAGTAAACACACCTATACACAACATTTATAGGACTGTACAATGTACGTGGAAAATAATATATTTCAAGAGAAATATAGCTTCAAGAACTATCCATGTACTAGAAGCTCAAGAATCTCTCCTATTAATTCTTGTAGGAAATAAAAATCCTCACCATGAGTGTCGTTGATAAAAAAAGGGCCAAGCCACAATGCTTCAAACTTTGCATGTTTTCCCTTATCTTTAGATCTTGCATTCCACATCAACACTAGGTTTCCTACTTGAAATTTTCTTGAGGATGCTTTATTCTCATGCAAGTTCTTGACCTCCAACTACAACTTGGCACTTCTTTTCTAAGCATCCATCCTTGTATCATCTACTTCCATTAGTGCATCAACCCTATGCTACATTGTGTCACACATGTCCTCATCATACTCTTGGAAAAACTTATACATCTACATGGGGTTTTTTTATGGTAACCTAGTTGAAATACCATATACTAGGTCAAAAGGTGCATAGCCAGTGGCCTTAACAGTTAGTCGATCTGCCCATATGGCTAACTTTAACTTGGAATCCCAAGCTCTCTTGTTCTTCTCAATGATACTTTTGATAATTTTTATTAAGCTTTTATTGCTTGATTCTGCTTCACCATTTCCTTGAGGGTGATATGGTTAAGACTGTGACATTTGTATTCCATGATTTGAGCAAAAGTCTATAAAATCCTCATATTTGAAGCACATTGTATTATCTGAGACAATTTTCCAGGTACTCCAAATTTGGTCAATATATTTTCCATCAGGAAGTCTGTGACTAATTTACTTGTTTCTCTTTTTGTTGGGATGGCTTCCACCTATTTTGTAAAGTAATCCATGGCCACAAGAATCCATAAATTCCCCCCACTAGAATTTTCATCTATTTCTTCAATGAAGTCAATACCCCATTGTTGAAATGGTTCTTGCACAATAACTGGTCTAAAAGGCAAGTTAGCCAACAATTTTAGTTTCCTAGAAAACCTTTGGGTAACATCACAAAGATGTGTCACACTTTCAACCAACTTATTAGCACAACTTAATTTAAGTATTTCTAACTAAAAATCAATTTTTGTCAAACATATGATCTAGTAAGATTCATTCTAGCTAAATTAGATACTTCCACAACTTTCTCAACTAAAATTGTTGGCTAAAAATATATGGAGCACCACTTTGAGTCCAATATACCAAAAAAAAAAAATTATTTGAAAAAATTGAAGTTTCAATAACTCTTACGAATGTAAATAACATTTTTAAAAAAATATAAAAAATACCCTTTTGTATATCCATAAGTGTAGTTTTCAAAAATATATTTATTTTAATAGTTTATTTATTATTTATTTTTTTATTTTTTATTTTTACTAAAAGTAGGTTATCAGCACAAAATATTAGGTTGATTATTCCAAGGAAAGATACTAAAACTTATTAAAAAAAATTGAAAAAAATATGATGCATTAGATAAAAGAATCTATTTTAAGATGGTACAATTTTTTTTCCATTTTAGATAAATATTTAATATGAAAGTTGATGTTTGATGGAAAAAAGTAGTTTTTTATGCACACACATTTTAATATTTATTTAAAAATATATATTTATCAAAATTGTAAAAAATAATCCATGCACTAAAGTTTTTAATTATAAATACACACAAAAAAATTGAAAGAAAAAAAAAATTACTATAAAAGGTTTGATGTCTCATGTAACTTCATTTTTCAACATTTTATCAACAACTAAATTATAGTGTTAATTTAATAAAAAAATAGTTTAAAATAATTTTATATGTTTTTTTTTTTTTAAATAAAAATAAAAAATACTAAAAAATACATATTTTACTTGTTTACATCATTTCAAAATTCAAAACATATGTGCCACTTTTTAGTGATTCAAGTTTAAAATTTGGATCAGTGTTTTGTTTTTCCTTTATAAAGTGTAACACAACTTTGTGCTTTTTCCCCTTTGGTACACATCACATGTTCTTACCAGTTTGTATGCATCCTTAAAAACTATATGCCACAAAAATCCAACCTCAACACTTTGTGGGTAGTGGTTTTAGCCATATAATTTCTGCCACATACCCCACCATCCATTTCTTTTAAAAAATCACTGGCCTTAGTCTCATCAACACATTTGAACAATACACCCTCAAAGTTTCTCCACCACAACTCACCTTTTATGATCACATATTTAATGGTGTGTAACTTAAGAGTTCTTTTCTCATTTTCTATCAATCCCTTGGAGCATTGCATTCTATGGAAGTAATGAATGACACCCTTATACCAATCACAACACTTCATATTACAAATGTATGATCTTTTGGAATCATCCTCCAAATTTATTTGAATAGCAACCAAGTTTAGTTCAGCCATTAACTTAGTGAATTCCTCACCTCTCACCAATTTGGTTATCTAGATGTCAATATTAAATTCCTAAATTATGTTTATCCACCTGCATCTTCTACCCACGACTTCTTGTTGGGTAAATATGTCCTTCACAACTACAATTGGGACATAAGCAATTACTATGGCTCCAACTAGATAAGTCCTAAAGTTCTTCATAGCCTTAACAAGTGCATATTCTTTCTTCTCCATCAAGTCATATTTTAACTTTATAGCTTGAAGTTATTTTCTAAAGAAAGAAATTGGTTGTTCAAACCCTTCTTGATTTTTCTGTAACAAAACAACAACAATAGTATGAAATGGTGTAAATGAAAAGATTTTTAATGTCTAGAAAAGTTAGGAATCCTTAAAACAGGGGCTTCCTTGATAGCCTATTTCATACTCTTGAATGCCTGACTAGGATCCTCACTCCAAACCACCTTCTCTCCCTTCTTAAGCATCTTGGAGATAGGTCTTGTAATCTCTACCAAATTAGTTATAAATCTCCTCAAAAATTTAATCTAACCAAAGAATGAGTGAATTCCTTTAACATTATTTTGTTGGGGAATCTTTTATATGGTAGCTACCCTCTCAGGGTCAATCCTTACTCCCTCCTTGGACACAATATCCCCTAGTAATTTACCTTCAGTAACTCCAAAGGCACACTTTTTGGGTTCAAAGAGATTCCATATTCCAATGCCCTGATAAGTATCTTCTTCAAGTGCATGAAATGATCTTCTTCCTTGTTGTAGTAAGTTTTCAAATCATCTTCATAAATTTCCATAAACAAATCAATAAAATAAAAAAAGTTACATCCATAGCTCTTTGGAAAGTGGCACCTGCGTTAGTTAAGCCAAATTGAAATATTAAATACACATAGGTGCCCCATGGATTTGTGAATTCAATCTTATAATGATTGGACTACTTCACTTTCACTTGGTTGTATCAAAAAAAATCCATCCATCATGGATAATAGCTCATAGCTAGTCATCTTCTGCAACATGGCTTCCATGTTCGATAATGGATAGTTATCCTTTAATAATGATAAGTTTAGATTTGTAAAATCCACACACAACCTTATATCACCATTTTTCTTCCTGACTAGCACTAAATTAGACACCCATGAAGAATTCCTAATAGGATTTATGATGCCAGCATCCCTTAGCTTAACCAAATTTTCTTGCATTTTCGAATATAAGGCTATATTGATGGGTCTTCACTTCCGCCTAAAAGGATTTGCATATTTTTAAGAGGAATTTCATATTGGAATAAATCCTCTCTATATGCTTTCAGGTCATCATATGACCAGGAAAAGACATGTTTGTATTTTCTCAATAAGGCAATCAACATTGCCTTGATCTTTGGTTTCATCTTCTTTCCTACATACACCTTTTTAGAGGCATTTTTAGTCCCCAAATTCACTTCTTCTAGATCTTATGGATGGGTGGCAGTTGTTTTAACATTGATCTTGTCCTAACTATCAAAGAATCTTTCTAATTTTAGCATAAAAAAATGTATCATCTTGAAGAAATAGGCAATTTCACACTTAATTTGGACCTATTTTTCCATCCTTACATTAGTCATTCCTTAAATTTATCATTTATAGGACCCTAAGACTCATTATTTTGAACCTTGAGGCTTATTCGGCTCAAAATCCATACAAATCATGAAAAATAACATTCAAATTATTCAAATTTTAGAAAACCCACCTCAAAAACCTCTAGTGGGGCTAAGTCCTCGAGGGTGGCGATAGTCCCTTTTGGGGGATTTTTCAATTTTGAGTGGGAAAATCCCCAACATAATTGAAATATTCGATGGATGTTGGTTTGTGAGTTATAAATATTGCATAATTATGTATTGATGCCTATAAATACGAGTTTTTTGGTCATTTTTAACATCATTTTGTCATTTCAACAACAAATTGAAGAGTCAAGTGTTAAATATCTTTCACAAGAAGATTCATTAGTCTATGTACAACAAATTTGAAGCTTTAGGGCATCAAGCTAGGGGTTTTGTAGGTCTTCAAGCTCACTTTTTTTCCAAGATATTGCATTGCTTAGGGTTGATCATGGATGCCTATGGAGAATCATGAAGAATTCTAGTTTGGGTAGATGCAACTAGCCGTGAAGCCAAGCCTAAGGGCTTGTTTTCTAAGTGATTACATCTTCCATTTTATTTATATTTTCATCCTAAGGAAGGTTTTCATGTTAATAAGATTCATCGCTAATTTGATTTAGGCTCTCTTGGAATGAGTCTTGCATCATTCTAGTTTCATTTATGCATCTTATTCTTGCATGTTAGAATAGGGTTGCATCTTACTTCAGATTTCCTAGTCTTAGATGCACTTAGGGCTAAGGTTTTATAGCATATTTCATTATGTCGTTCAAGGCTTAAATAAAAACTAGGGGTTTGACTAAGGAAAACCCCCTATTAGAAGCGAAATTATATTATGTTTTGCAGGTGTTTTTGCAGGTTCAGATCTGGGTTTTAGTAAAAAAACAAAGTGCTGAATTAGAGCTTCCTTTTCTAGTTTCAGATTTTTAGAAAAGCCAAAGTGGACTAAGTCACCATCAGTGGTGACTTAGTCCCACTACACATGTTTTTCATAAGTTTCTATAGATCTGGATACCCATTTGACTGGAACAAGCTCTAGAGCAGTTTTTCAAATCTGGGACTAAGTCGCCTAGAATGGCATAAGTGTCCTAGTTGGCCACAAAATCAGATTTTCTAGAATTTTAGAGACATTTACATTATTCACCCCAACCTCTATCAATTTCCAGGTGCATTCTTTTTGGATTCTTTATCTTGTTTTATATTGCATTTAATCTATCTTTCTGCACATCACAATGTGTTTTCAAACAAAGTGCATTCCCTTAGTTTTGCATTAATAATCCATCTCTTTTATTAGTTCTTTGCATCTAGGAAATTCTATTTATAAATATTTCAATCATATTTGCATTATTCTTGAGTGAACCAAAAGCATTTTTGGGATACCTTTTTCCTTTTAGGTACAAAACCCTATAAGTGTAAGAGAGTGCTTATCCCCAAAAATTTATGGTTCACTAATGCTGCAAGGCTGTTGGGAATTTTGATGGCCTTGCTTGTACCTCAACCTTAGAGATACCTATGAAAGTTATATCATTTGGTCTTAATTCAATTTTTGCAACTAATTCTACCACTTTGTTTTGTCCTCTTTCCACCCATTCAATTTCAAAGGCATAAAACTATTCAATAGAATCCTAGACAACATTTTTGTATTGTTTCAATATGTTATTTTTGCATGCATATCTAGATGTCACTTGGGATATCATCAACTTAGAGTCACCAATTACCATTAAGTTCTTTGTCCCATTTTTTCAACCAACTTTAATCGTAGCAACAATGCTTCATACTCTACCACATTGTTTGTGCAAACAAAAGACAAAGTGAAAGAAAAATTATATTTATTGCCACAAGGTGACACCAGCAATATTCCTTCACTAGACCCTTCTTTAGAGCTTGTAGCATCAAAGTACAAATTCCAGAGTACATCCTTATCAAATAGTTTTATAATTTCATGGTCTATAGGTGTAGAGTGCCTATCACATTATTTTAGTACATCTTCCACTTTAAACTCATTAATATTAGTATCTATAAATAGAATTGTATTATCCTCAGGGGCATGCTCTAGCATATGTGGGACTTTTGGCTCCCTAACCACATGGAAATCATTATCATGAATGGAGAAAGTAGCGTCAGATGTGTCACACTACATGCTACCTCCCATGGAAGCATTCCATTTCCTAGATAGTGGCATTCCATAATTAGATGGGATATCTACTACCACCACACTCATCTTAAACTCCTTTTTTGGATAAGTGGCTAATCTATAAGGAAGCTCATTAATTACACAAGTCACATGGACTTCCCTTGAATCCATAGCATAGCACTTGCCATGGGTAATGCCAAATTTTAGTCCCAATTCTTCCATGATCTTGGCTAACAGTATATTGTTGAATTCCCCAGAATCAATATTACATTTTTTCAAAAAAAATCCCTCAACAATGAGTGTGAGGAAGAACGGGTCTATTTTCTAGGATAGGCTATGACAAAATTCTCGAGAAAAATATGAGGGATCTTAGTAATCACTCCATCAATGTCTTTATCTTTCTTTTCCTTTTCACTTACTTTGGGTGGAGTGGATACCACTAAATCTGAATAGGCTATAGTAGCACCATTGATAAGGGCTACTTCCTTTTTCTTGTGTTCATCAATTCTCATCATCTCAAGCAAAGGAACAAAAAAATTTACTTGACTAAGAAATTGAAACATATCAAGAGGAGTTTATTTTGGTAGTTCAATTTGGGTCATACCTTGTTCTATACCACTCTCCTTTTGTTGATTCTTTATTGTTTCAACCTTGAGCTTGGAATCTTTTCTTGCTACTTCAAAATTTTGCTTCTATGCCTTTAACTTCATAGCAAGGGATTTGAGCTCTCCATCTGCTTTTGGTTTATCAACTTTCTTAGCACAAATTTTATCCCCCTTGCTTTCAATATCTTTGACTGCTTCTGCTTTTCCATCAAAATTTTTCTCTTTTCCTTTGGTGTTTTGTTCCTTGATAAAGAGACGTATAGTACTACCCTAGTCACCACCCACTGTTTTGTTCTTTAGGCAATATGAGCTTTTGGCTTGACTTGCCAAGGCCACTGTGTATCTTACAATTTCCTCATTTGAAGGTCTCCTTAGGGACACATTGCCTTCAATCGCTTCCAATGTGTACACTTTAATATCACTATCATCATCTTCATCATGAACTTACTGATGATATGTATTGGAAATATTCCTTTGGTCATCCACATTCATTTCATTAAATTCCATATCAGACGAGCATTCATTGTCAGCAAAATTAGAGCCATCCATGATCATATTAATGCAAACATCATCTTCATTGGAATAATCACAGTCTTTAGGTACATATTCTTCCACTTCAACCATATGTGTAGCTACATATTAATGAGCATAATGAAACATTTGAAAACCATACACCAAGGGGTCTAATTAGAAAAATTGCTTGATTTCTTCTACAAAAGATTTGGAGGAGCCTTGTTTTGAGCACTTTTTTGATTGTTAATGATCGGCTTGCCCTTATGCCAGTTTGTATGATATGGATGATCTTGCGGTCAAGGAGGTTTCTCATTCTTATGATAATTAGTCCTTTCATTTGGAAAATATTTCTCTTGCTTGACAATTTTTTTGCTTAGATCCTTCATGGTATTAGTAACATTATCAATCCTATCCTCTAAGGAATCTCCCTTAGCACCAAATTTTTTACCCTCTTTCTTTGGATTCTTGAGTATTTTTACAACATCCCTTCTCCCCACTTTACTAGTTGCTCTACTAATATTATCAATATGGGAAGCCATATTATAAGCCTCTCTAAATGTTTGAGGATTATTATCTAGTAAGCAGTAGCTCATTTTTGCATCAAAGGCATTATATAGTTCACGAAGCATACACTATCATTTAATCTTAAATGAGGAGGTAGTCAATTCATGGCCTTTTGAAATCTGACATTGAAGATAGCCACACTCTCATTAGAAATTATAACAATATTATTAAATTGATTCAAAAGAAACCTTGAATTAGTCTTATCACCATACTACTCTTTGAATAGCCTCTTAATTTCCTCCCATGATCTAATGCTCTCAGCAAGAAAACTTCTATGTCATTCTCTAGCATCCTTAGTAAGTGACTGCATGAATAACTTCATCATGGTATCCTTTGCTTCTACCTCCAAATCATCCATAACATTGGCAAATGATTTGAGGTGGTCTTGACCACTCAAGGCACTATTTCCAGAGAATCTAACCAAGGTAGTCTTGAGATCCTTAGGAAATGGGTTAGGATAACTAGGAATCACATTAAACTATAACTATTGATATCTTTCAACTTGCATTGGTCTCCTAGTATCTTGGTCTCTCTGATAATTTATAGGCTCATCATCTTTTCTATCATCATATTAAGTCTTATCTTTACCCTTTCCATCTCCATTATTATTACCACCTCCTTTCTTCTTTCCCCCATCATCTTCAAAATAAGAGTTCTTATTTTTATCATTTCCTCCAACTCCACCACCGTAATCTCCACCACCACCTCCACTGGTGGTGTATCCATCATACTTCTTTTGTGTATCATTTTTAGTATGTATAGAGCTTGAAGCTACTGGTTTAGGTATGGAGATCTTAAGGAAAAAAATATTCCTTGGTATTTCTATATTTGAAGCTTCCATTTTAGTTTTCTTCAACTCTTATAGTAACTTTTCATTTTCCAATTGTACAAGTTCTCAATATCTCAGAGTCTGGGGGTGTAATTGATGGGGTGGGATTAACATTTCAGATGGAAGTATTAACAAATGAAGTATTGGTACTTGTGTCGGTATTAGTATTGAAGGTATTAAAGGTAGTTTCCTTTGGTTGATCAATGGGATTCTTCCCCTGATCTACATGTGATTTCTTAGTAGTACTAGATGGATTTGATGATTTGGTGGTTGCAATGGATGTGGTATAGGTAAGCAACAGAGGTTCCCATTTGAATGGTCACCTTTAGTGGATCAGGGGTTATTTTAGCAATAAACTTAAAAGCATTTTCATAAATTCCTTTTTTCTTTGCTTCTTGGGTATGTGCAGGATCATGATGGAAAAAATAGGCCCTTAAGTGGTGAAAAGTTAAGAAAAAACATAGTTAGGAAACTTGACATAAAAATTTGAATAAGTTATATTTATTATTTTAAAAATATGTATGAATAGAATCTGTAGCAAGTTGAATATAGTTTCTAAACTACTAGGTTTATTTAAGAAGAAGAAAAATCTATTATGTGAAAATTTGAAATTTCAATGCAATAGTACTTAAATTGTAGGGAAAAAATAAGAAGTAGGTGTTTGTATAACCATCATAACCACAGTAAAATGATAATATTTTTTTATAATATTTTAGATATAAGTAGAGGATTCATGCTTAAATGTGATGCATATATTTTTGTAATTTTTTTCTAAGTAAATAATTAATTATGAATTTTTTATTACAATTTTCTAAAAATAATAAAAAACTCGTATGTTTGACCACCTTTAATTGGTCAGAACTTCATGAAATTTGATTTTTATTTTTTTAATCCTATAGTGTGTGAACCATAGAATGTGATGCATGTTTCAGATTCAAAAAATGTGATACCATTTGAAAGCTATAGATGTTTTTCAATCAGCCTATCAATCAAGACTTTAGTCATAATTCAAATAAAAAATGAATAATAATTATTTATTAAATTCAAAATAAAGCATAGTTTATATTGGTGAAAAGCTGAGAATCTCCTTTAAAAACCCTTTTTGTTTCATCAATTTTGGGTAAAAAAAAAGTCATCAATCACATACCTTACACATACCCATCATATCCCCACTTTTTGGCCCATCATGATCCTGCACATTTCCTCTTCTCTAATATTTTGTAGCCTATCTCTGATTATCTCTTTCTTGAATCTTAGCCTTAATTCTTTCTTTCTTTTCTTTCAAATCCTCTGCTCAATTTTCTTCCAGCTCCCTGAGCCTACATTCTTCATCTTTAAGCCTAAATTATTCTTCTTCTAAAACTTGCATATCTCTATCTATATCTTCCTCATCTTCCAAAATATCTCTGGACTCACTTGGCTCAGGGGTAAAGAAAGCAATATTTTTTGGTTCTCCCTCAAGGGGAAGGTTCAGATCTACACTAGGAGGTTGACCTCTTGGCTTAAAATTATCTCCATTAAAAATAGATCAAACTCTAGGATTTGAGGGTTATAAAAGCTTATTTTTATCCCAAAACTCCCACCTATCTTGCTCTCTTAATACCTCAAATTTATTGTCAAAAACTTTCTCAGTAGGAAAAATTCTTTGATCTACATTAGGCACCTCAACTTCACATGCCTCTCCATGCATATTTGCACTATTTCCTTGACTATTAAAAGTAGGAGATGCATGAGTTGGAAGTTCAATCGACTTACTTGATTCAACATGTTTATTTGAACACCTAGGTGGGTTGCTTGTCCTTCAAAAGCTCAAACTCCATCTTCTATCCTAGATTCTTCTTTTTGTAACTTCTGGCCTTTCTCATGGGGCCAAAGTGTATCTCAAAATTATATTTCTCACTTTCTCTATTGGAATTTATTTTCACATTGGAATGAGAGACTTCAAATTCTCCACCGAAAATATTGGGAAATAAAATTTAATCACACTTTGGGTGTTGCACTTGCAATATTAGAGAATACTTTGAACACAAATCGACACAAGCTAGAGGAATGAGACACAAATTGAAGCATAAAATTATAATTGACTTATATGATGAAAATATGAAACAATTTTTCTCCAAGTAGTGAAGAATAATTAAAATATCTTACTCTAACTATACTAGATCTACCTAGAGATATTTGAATTAGCAATGTCCCCAATAGAGTCACCAATATTTTGGTTTATTTTTTAGAACCAAACATAATCTCACCATTTACCTATTAGTTTTTCATAATCCAATGATAAGTAAAGGCAAGGATTGTCCAACAAATAGGTACTAGCTTGCTAGGCTAGACCTCTACTCTTTGAGCTTTGGGAACCCCAGGAGGGTGATCCTGACAATGTCTATATGATACTCTTGTGCCATTCTATCATAAATATTGCAAACAAATAGATACATCCCTATCAGATGTAAATAGAAAAAAATCTTTAAGGATTTGGTAGACCCTTTAACGAATTGTACCTACAACTAGGAATGAGTAGTACTTCACACAACTATAATTCAATTACAAATGTGATAGAAATTTTTGTAAAGATTTGTGTCCTTTTTCAGGTATAGGAGGTTCACTAACATGAGAAATGACCAAACAAATGGATCAATGCCTTATCTAAGGCTGATAGATTTACATGTGCAATAAACTATAATACATTTAGCTAATTGAAACAAATTTTTTTAGACTATTGTATATTACTTTGTAAAACACAACTTGTGTCTATAACTAGAAAACCCTTAATAATCCTTGAATTTCACTTAAAAATCAATTATCTCATTCAAGCACTTATTTAGCTCTTTGAACTAATGGAAAAGATGAAGTCACACATTCAATCAAAGTGATTGAAGAAAAATAAATGAACCTTGGTTCCTTTATTCATAATTTGAAATCCAAAATTACAGTGGAGAGAAACTAATCCAAGAACTTGCAATTATCATTCATATATATTATCTAGTTTAGAACATTTAAGCTCATTATAGATCTAAATACACTTAGAAGACGTGACATTAATCTATTTCTTTGTTGTTGAAATTATGAAAATCACTGATACATGAGCTAAAAAATTGCTTAACCATGAAAAGACCTATGTAATTGGCCATGAATTCCCATTTATATAAAGTATGGGAGCAACATGCATTAGGCCAAATTACAATTAATGTCACATTTACATTTGAAATATATTTCAATTTTAATTTCAACATTCCCTGGGTAGTTATATTTGTTCATTGCAAGTGGGGGGGAAACATATAAGAAAAAACTTATTTGCACATGTTGAAGAAGATAAACCCACCTTCCAAAAGGAATCTCTCATTTGTTGCAATGGCTTACAAAATATCTTCTTCATGATCCAAAAGGATTAATCATATGTAGGCTCCATCAAAAAAACCTAAAAATCATAAAAATGAATAGAGAGATAAAAACTGATCCGTCCAAGTCAGCACTGGTGCCACCAATTTCCACATTGGAGAGAACAATATTTTTTGCAATACTTTGACAAAAACCTAATATATAGTTATTTATAGGCTATGCATTGTTTCTCTCTCGTCTGTTAATTATCATGGCTACAAAATTCAAGATAAAAATTATACTCCATAGCCTACCAATTCAATTCAATCCTCTAGTACATCCAAGTATTTGTTCTTCCAAGCCTAGAATTCCACTTCTGTAGGCTAGCTTAATTTCATGACACTATTAGCCTTTTGTTTCTAAGGTGAATAGTTGGTAACAACTTGATTGGCCTCCTTTTCAGACTCTTCCAATACAATCTCTGCATGGGCCAACATGTCCATGTTCCTCGTTAATGTAACCATATCATGTTCCTAAAAAATTGAAGTAACTTGACCTAAAATGACATCATTAGTTTCCTTTCTCCACTCTTGCATGTTTTTTATGCTATAATCATTCCTTAAAATAGATGGGAGGAGACCATGATGTTTTTAATTAAATTTTTCAACCAACTCCCTTATCTTTTCCTCCAAAGGCTCAATAGACATCATTCTCAATTCTTGCAACTTGGGGATCCATGTCTCCATGAGTAGAATATCTCTCTCCTTATCATTGCCAAAATTATTTATAGCATACTTTGTGGAGGAATAGCTATCATGAATTTTGTTTAATTTTTCATTCACCCCCCTATTTAGGTGCTCCAAGATTGTAGTGACAATATTCATATTATTGACAAAGATTTCCTTATTGAGATTGTCACATTTTTCTTTTTATTCACTTGGTTGATTAAGCAAATCCTCCTTGATGGCGCCTTCTTCTACCTGTGGTACTTCAAATGTGTTTGGCTCTACCATTGAAATGTGTACAGTTCCTATATGATATGGAACATTTTCCCATGAGGAACTTGTCATAGGGGTATAGTCAACAAGTACTACTTCAGGTGAAGCAGTAGGGGAGGCAACATTAGTCCGCTTTTTCCCTTTTGACTATAAATTTTGTAATTTATACCTCAATAATGCTATCATTGTTTGCATCTACATCTTTTACTATTTATTCTTTCCATAATCAATCAACAAGTAATTGTATTGCTTCCTAATTTTTTCCTTTTCTATAGTTATCGACTCCATTGTTACCATTGTAAACTAGGAAAAATGCACTCACATTCTTGCTACCTGAAGAGTTGATATCTTAGACATTCTCTTTATTGTCAAGCCTCCCTTGTAGTCTGGTATAGGCTTTGCAATATTAGGCTTCCTTGTCCTAAGGGATATGGACCATATAGTTAATGCATCCCACTACTCACTAAGTGTTGATCCTCATAGTGTAATTGTGGCTTCTTCTTCTAAATTGTAAATGGTTTATCACACTTCTTTATTGTATCAAAAGCAATAGTAGAGGCCAAATCCCATTCTAGTAACAACAAAACACTACTATTCCTCACCAATTCTCTACCTTATTTTGTAGTCATTTTATGAAATTTGGCTTTCATTTCTTTTAGGACGTATGATTGAATAGTTTCCTCTAACAACTCTAGATGAAGACTTCTTTGGTCAGCTATAGTAGTAACATATTCATCCTTCTTAGCCCTATAGGAAAATTCCATGAAATATTTTAATTTTACGAATGAATCATCATCCATGAATTTTGTGCAAGCTTCCACCCTGAGATCACTAGACTTTTTTATCCAGTGAGGTCATCCAACTCAAACTCATGCCCAATTGTTATGGAACAATCATTATTGGTACATGAGGCATTCCTTGTTACATTTCTTGCTCGAATACCAAATACAAAAATGTTACGCATTAAAGGTCATGCTATGTCTAAATTGTAATTAACTTTTGACTTTGAAACTTGATTAAGGAAAAAATATTTAATAAAAAAATATCAAACCAAGTGGAAGCACTAGATATCAGAGTTACAAATCTAACTTCAAAAGAATTAGAATTTTATTCCTCATGGAAAAAAAGTTATGCATTATATGGTGAGTGTCACTTTTTAAAAATGTTGTTTTCTGAAAAAAAACTAGTTTTTGAGGGAGATGGGAAAAGAAGTGTAATCTGATTCCAAAAATTTTGAAAAAATATATTTAGAATCAAAAGAAAAAATTTCACGAAAATCTAGTTTGCATCATCTTCAAATTCTTCACAGTTTAGCCGCTATAGGTGCTTGAAAGTGAAGATTTAGTTTAAAAAAACATTTCAATTTCTAGTTTATCCAAAAATTGTAAACCACTATTGTGGGATCACCCTCATCCTTCTTAGCCCTAAAGGAAAATTCCATGAAATCTTTGGATTTTACAAATGAATCATCATCCATTAATTTTGTGCAAGCCTCCACCCTAAGATCATTAAATTTCTTTATCTAGTGAGCTCATCCTTGCTCAACCTCATACCCAGTTGTTACGACACAATCACAGCTGGTGCAAGAGGAATTCCTTGTTACATTTCATGCTCAAATACCTAAATCTATTCATCAAGTTCATCATCATTATAATCCACCAAACCTATAGGTTTGACCTTTTCCCTCTTCAATTGTGGCTCTTTTGGTGGTGAGGCATGTTGTGATGAGGCATCAACATCCATATTTTTAGGCCTGGTTGTCCTTGGAGGAGATGGTAGTGGCATTTATGGTATAGGAGAAAGGGGTCTTTGATCCTTTTGTTGAGAGGGAGTAACAACTACATCATCTTTCTTTCCTTTGCTTTTTGTCATGAAATTTTTTTTTTCTATTCCTTGGGAGGCTGGTATGTAGGTGTTTCCTCCATAATAGGGATTTCTCCTCCACACTATTCCTACTCCATAGGGTCTTTTCCCTTGTCTTGAATCATTCTTTCACCTCCACGGTGACCAACCATTGTTTCAAATTTCTCGAAGACATATTCCACTCTTTGCATTATATTGGGAAATTTTGCAAGAGAAAAGAAATTAGGATCCTTTTGCTTTTTCTTTCTTTGCATTTTGTTAAAATAAATCTACTTTTCTTTTCTATTCTCTTGTTCCTCAAGATCAAAGATGTTACTTATTATATCCTCAAGGTACTAGAAAATATAAAAAATCTCGGAGCTCCTATTCCTTTCCTTTTACAAGGCCATCAAACCTTTAGGATCATGATACTCTCTTGTCACTGCTCTCTTCATGTGAAATGTTTTAAGTATTTCAGTTACTTGTTCCAACCTCCTTTGATAATTACAAAAAATTGAGAAGCATGTACATGAGGGGAAGAAATTTTCATTTCCTTGTTCCAACAAATGTTTATTCTACACAATTCACATCTAATAGATGACCTCGAAAACCTAATTCTCTCTCATACACATGTAGGCAACAAGTGATGCACGATAGTAAAACCATACACTCCCAAAACCATATATGCAATATAAGGGATAACATCTCCCTAATTATGATTAACCCCCAATTCAGGCCTCTTATCCTTAGGTCTCAAGAAATCATGTAGGGCCTTGGGAACTCTTAGCACATTCATAACCAAGAATCTTTTCAACTTGGTAGAAAATATATTTTCAAATATCGCATAATCAAATGTTCTATCATCCTTATCTAAGATGGTGGTCCAACACTCGATATGTAATCCTAAATTACCCTCCTTCCTATCCAATGTCACATTCTTCCCAAAGCAAGATGCACCTTTGAATAGAAACATGTGCATGAGTAGTGAATACTAATTAAATCTTACCCCCATCTCACCCCTCTTCAATTTTACGAAACCTTCATGAATTTTCTTTGGAAGAAATCCTACATAAACATATATTGTGTAGTATTGGGGGTGTTGTATGTGTTCTGCCATATACATCCAAGCCATGGGCATTCCAATAACCAGGTCATAGCCAATTACCTAAAAAATGGAGTAGAAAGTTCTTTGGAAGTAAGTGAAAAAATAATTGATAGCATAGGGCTCTTTATCAAATGGTCCTAACCTAACCCTATGGCAATTAATCTTTTCCAAATACTTTGGAAATATATGGACCTTGAATGCATGTTTAGTTTTGTCATATTCTTCCCTGAGAACCTTTTCATCAATTTTAGTCTTATCATCACTCCACTCAGTCAGTTGGAAACATGAGCAATTTCTTCCTTATTTACTTTAACCATGTCAATTTCATCAAAGGACCTCATAGTCCTTGTGACTGGGTGTAACACCCCTCCATTTTGGCTCTTTCTTTTGCAAGTGTTCTTCTTTGTTATGTTCTTTTTGTTATGCTCTAACTTTGGTACTTGGTTACTATTTCATCGTGAACTGTTAAGTGATGTGAACATTATATTTTGATGTGATGGCATTTTACTCTGATGTTATCATTATGGCATGTTTTGGATTAACTTTGCATATATTTGAATTAATGATGTTTTATGCTTTTGACCATATTATTAATGTTAGATTCGTCAGTTAGTAATATTGTATTGGTGAAGGGGACATGATTTTACCACTCGCTTGTGAGCTCCCTACAATTCCAAGACTTCCTCTTCATGGTGTGTTTGATCATATTATGTATATATGCATGTTTGATATACTCTTTGTTCGCAGGTTGATAGGTACAGGACATCGAATCCACCTGATTTCATAGGTTTGTGCATGTCCATTGGCCAATGGTATTCGATTTGGAGATAGTAGCTAGGTTTTATATGCCAAGCCATCACCCTAGTCATAGTGTGTCGTTAGGTCTTAGTTGGGTTAAGCTGTGTCCTGTAGCCCATTTCTCATTGTTTTCATTTAAATTACAAGTGAAAAAGGTAGACAATTTTTTTTATGTATTTAAGTTGTTTATTAAATTTAATTGGTTACAATGTTATAAATGTTATTTAAATTTATTCATTAATTTAATTTAATTAATAAAATGATCTCATATTGGATTAGATTTATTTTATTGATTAATTAAATTTATTATGTTGAGATAAATAAAGTTATTCATTTTGGAATTGTAATTGTCAAATTATTTTTTGATAAGTGTTAAAGTTGTATTGAAAAGAAAATTTTAAAGTTGAATGATTTTTGGAAATGTTTGAAAACATTTAAATGCATTTGGAATAGAAATTTTAAACTAAATGATGAAGCCATGTTGAAAAGAATTTTAGTTTTAAATTTTCAAAATTCAAAATATATCCAAATTTGCAATAACTATGGGGATAAGATATTTTAGGGTATTTGACCAAATTTGGGGAAGAAAATAGAAAAGGATTTTTCATTATTAAGATTTGGCTGTGAGAAAATTGAAAGGATAGTTCATGTTTTGTTGATGTATTTTGGATTTTTGGAAAAATATTTTGGAAAAGCTTTGAAGGAATTGGAATTTGCAACTCATCTTTCTTCTGAAACACTCCATCCAGCTTTAAATCACAGGTTTTTCTTATTTATTTTGTGGAAAGCTTGTTCGATTTAACTATACTTTGTAAGATTGAGTATATAATATATATATATATATATATATATATACATATATTATGTACTTTCTTTTAATTGTATGCATCTCGTAAATCCTCTGTTTAAAATTTATATGGAATTTTTTTTTGGAAATTTTGTCACAGAGGAATTTTTTTTTCTTGTGTTAAGTATGGAATGAAATAATTTTTGTTGATTTGTTTGGGTGGGGAAACTATCCCCACCACTGCCCAGCCAAGAGGAGACGATTGTGTGAGCCACACAGGCCACCGCCCCTGTGGGAGGCAGACTGTGTGAAGCACACAGATCATCACCCCTAGGGGAGGTAGGCTATGTTCCACATAGGCCGCCGCCCTAGGGAGGTAGGGTAACCTGCGTGCCCTAATTTAGGGCTTTCTTTTTTTAAATTCCTTTTTTATTATTTAAGTTTCTTTTAAATTCATTTTTTTAATTATTTATTTAAATTATTTTATATATTATATATATAATATATATATTATAATTTAAATAAATATTTGATTATTATTATTTAAATATATATGTATTATATATGTAATATATATATTATATATATATATTTTAAATAATAGGGATTTAGTTTTAAATTAGTTGGAATATAAAATTGATATTTTTTTTTTTTAGGCATATATTTAAATATTTAAAATATGAATTTCTTTAAAATGATTATTTCATTATCATAGTTTAATTGAAATTGACTTTATAATAAAGGTTTTTATTTAAAAGATTGATTTTAATCATTATATAGGATTGGTAAAATGGAATTAAATTGTTAGTTTTTAAATTCCTTAATGTTCCCATGTGAGTTGATTTACTTTGAGTATGAACAAATAATCCTAATTATTTAATTGATTTCATGTACTATGTCAGTGCTTGGCTTGGGTTTAGGAAACCCTAACATTAGTTTATTGAGTTTCTTGAAATGCTTTCCAAATGATGTTTTCATTCACTCTCGATGTTGGGAAATTGAGTCATTTGTTTATGTAAGTCTTCCAAATGGGGATTTTCAGTTATTTGTGTGGGTTTTCATAAAAAATTTCCAACCTATGGTTTGTCTTGGGTAGCGCATATAGAAGTATCATGTTATTTCACCTAGTTTTCACGAACGAGGATGGTTTGTGCCTCCTTTGGATTAGGAGTGATTTATGTGGTGTGTGCCTCCTTTGGAAGGAGTGGATTATATGTTTCATTGACTCTAGTGTTTGGAGTGAGTTTCTTTTATTTGTTTCCTCCTTGAGTTGGAGTGATTGTTTATCTATTTTGTATGCACTTTGGTACCCTTTGTAAGTTTTTTTGTTGGGTATGTTTTTGATAGGAGAGTGGCTCTTTGTGGGGGTTTAGCACACAAAGGGGCACCAGGGTACCTCACTTAGGGTTTAAGTAAGTGATAACTTAAAAAATAATTAATGAAAAAAATTTAGACTAAGATAATAAGTGCCTCTCTCACGACTCATTCACTTTTAAGGTATGAGATGAGACAAGAAGCAAAGTTTTTATGGGGGTCCGACGACTGGTAGAGGCAAGCCATGGTAACCTGAAGTGGGGGTTTAATAGCCTAGGAAGGATGAGCCTGGGTAACTCATAGCAAATGATGTGGGACACTCTCTCTATGTCAACCTAAAGTTAGTTAGTTGTACTATGTAGATGATCTTTGTTCTCTGGAAGCATTGTAACCTTTGTGTTAAGTGATGCTGTATTTGTATTTGATTTAGTTCAGTTATGTATTAGCCTATGTCTAGAGGTAGATGGTCTTGTGTAGGAATCCTTGTTACTATCTCCTAGCATGGGGGGTGAGCCTTCAGGTATCACATGGTTGGGTGAAATGCGCACCTTAATCTGTTGGGCCTTCTTCTTGTTTTTGTGGATGAGATTTCCCGTTAGAGAGCTCGTGGGATTCAGTTTTCATTTCTTGCTTTACTCGTTTCAGTTGGAAACTTGTAATTTATTACCCATTATTTTTATCAAGGTGGAAGTTGTAATATGTAATCTTACTTATTGGATTTATCTCATTCAGGGAATCAATGTTGTAATCTTATTGTAAATTTATTGTTATCTGAAATCATGTGGTATCTCTTATCCTTTGATGTATTTTATCTTGTATGGAATGTATGCATTCTTAATTCTTTAAGAAATTAAAGGTTATGCTTTCAATTCATGTTTCTTGTTTGGGTTTAAGTAACTCAGTGTAGTAACCTTAGGGGACGTTGGAAATGGTAGTGAATTTGCATGTTAATTGTACTTAAACAAAAAAACTTATTGGGTTTGAGTAGTTAATTGCAACTTCCCCTACAATTGCGAGGAGGGGAGTTACACATGGTATTAGAGCCCAAGTTTAAATACTAGGTGCTCTGGGATAATGTTGACCCATTAAGTTGTTAGCTGCATAGAGTTTTAGTTATGTACCTTGTCTTATGTTGTGGTGTGTATCTTTACAGGATCATGCCACCTAGGCAAGGTCGTAGTAGAGGTTGTGGTCATGTAGGTGATCGAGGAGGTAATCAACAAGATACACCTCCCATTGTTCCCCATGTTTCTAATCATGAGGAGCATCAGGCTTCTTAGTTTGTACCAGAGGTTGGTAATTACATCAGGATCCACCAGGGATCGGGGACGCTTAGTTGTGTCGCTTGCTTGAGGAGACTCTTGCTTGTATGGGCCCTAGGAAAGATAGGGATCATGAGGTTGTAGGTGAGAGAGATCAGGTTCTAGCTCCCTCTGAGGTAGTCATGGCTACTCATATGAGAGATCTTCTTAGAGCTTGATCACCCACTTTTGATGGTTTGGATAGTGGATCAGAGGTTGAGACTTGGTTGATTGATCTGAATAGGTGTTTTGCTATGCATCTATATGGTATCAACACCAAAGCTAGGTGTGCAATCATGCATTTGAGGGATTTTGCATCTACCTGGTGGAGGTTAGAGGAGTAGAATTTCCATTTGGATATCAACACTGTATCTTGGGATATGTTTCTAGAGCAGTTCAAACCTTGATTTCTTTCTAATAATTGGCATCAGCACCATGGAGATGAGTTCCATGCCCTATGACAAATGGATATGTCAGTGGAATAGTTTGAGCATCACTTTTTCGAGCTCATATAGTTTGCAGGCATAGGTGATGATGAGGGTATGTTGGTCCAAAATTTCATTAGGGACTTAAATATCTAGATTAGTGGTGGAGTTTGGGTATTCGAGCTGAAGACCATGGAGATAGTTGTGGATAAGGATCACATTGTTAAGGAGAATTTATCTCTAGTTTTAGGTGGTCAGGTAGGAGTTCAGCTTGGCAGTACAACTTCCATTAGTGTTGCATCTCAGAGTGGTCGATCTCAGGCTATAGGGATTTCCAGAGGGCATCAATCACCTGCTAAGGGTGAGCAACAAGAGCCTTCACAATCCAGGTAGTAGAATCCTTAGTCCCAACCCGATATAAGTTGGAGACAGAAGAAGAGAGATTGAAGTTGAATGCGAGCTCATCATGATCGTTATGATCAACCTGCTCAAAGTTCTTAGTTGGCATTTAGTGGAGGTGGTCTTCCATGACCTAGTGTATCTCCAATTGTTTAGGGATTTAGTAGAGGGACAGGATGATTCTCTTGTGGTTAGCAAGGCCACTTTACCTATTAGTGTCCTTAGCAAGGCAATTCTAGTTTTAGTCAAAGGCCGATAGCTTCAGAGCTGACAGTCAGAGATGTAGGTAGATCACATAGGGCATTCACTATAGTGGATACCCATTAGGGCAAGCATCTAGGTGTAGTTCATCCTTTTGCTTCAAGAGTTGATCCTCATGGATCGAGGTTCTAATTCAGTTAGGGTCTAGTTGGTTCTAAGGGAGCTCTATCCCTTGTGTTTGCAGGCTTCGAGGAGTAAGCTTGACCCTAGGGGGGAGGATGTAACACCCCTCCATTTTGGCTCTTTTGTTTGGTAGTGTTCTTCTGAGTTATGTTGTTTCTGTTATGCTGTGACTTTGGTACTTGGTAACTATTTTATCACGAATTGTTAAGCAATGCGAATGTTATATTTTGATGTGATGGTATTTTACTCTAATATTTTTGATAAAGGGTAAAATAGGTTTTATAGGGACCCGAAACCACAAAGTTTACAACATAAAAGAAAGGACAAAAAAGTCTAGCAGACAAAACTAGCTACACAAAAGGAAAAAACTAGAACAAGCAGCAACCACCCACAAAAGACCAGAAAGGTTAGACAAAAAGGGCTAGAAAAAAATCCAACAAAAGACCAGCCATGATCAACCCAGAGTCTTCAGGACAAACTCTGTCTCCACCTCCAGGTTCTACATATCTTGAACACCCTTCTTAAATATTTGAATCATTTGTGGAGTGGGGGGAGCCTTCCTCATCAAATTGGCCCTGGCTCTCTTAGAAATGCTAGCATCCTCCTCCTAGTTTCTTTTTGTGATTTCCTCCAAATCAACCACCAAATACCCCTGTTGAGCTTTGTCCAATTTCTCAGTCATGGCATTGATGATGATGGAATTGTGTCTGGCCATATGATTGTTTCTCTCGGAAATAATTTTGACAATATTTTTCATTTTCTTCAGCTCAATTTCAACATTTTTGTCCTTTCTAGCTTGGTACTAGGTATCTTTGCTGACACCCTAATCTCTTCTTTCCACCTCTTTTTTATCAAGCATCGCAACCTTAGCTCCCAAATCTTCCAATTTACTTTGAAGGGCCCAATTTTCTATCTTTAGCTCATTAATCTCATGAAAATTCCATTATGAAAGTTTGAAATGGTTATCAGCATTATTTCTAGCTAAATCCAAAACATCCACAGTGGGATCTCTATTAGTATTGAAACAAGTATTAGTAGGGTCAGGAGTAATAGGGGAGCCATTTTTAGCATTTCTATCCAACAACAGGACAATAGAGGGATCAGAATTGTTAGCACTAGACTCCTTAGATTCAGGAGAATTTAGAGTAAGAGACAAGGTTTTTAGTTGGAGGATTCATATCAATACTTCTAGTTTTAAGGGAAGGGCTTCCCAGCTTAGGCACAACACAAGCTTTCACAGTAAGGGGATTAGGGTTATTCTTACCAATTTGGACAATAGGTGGGCTAAGGCCCATTCTAGCATGTTTTTGATTAACTTAGCAGATGTTTGAATTAATGATGTTTTATGATTTTGACCATATTATTAATGTTAGATTTGTCATTTAGTAATACTATATCTGTGAAGCACCCTACGATTTTGAGACTTCCTCTTCATGGTGTGTTTGATCATATTATGTATATATGCATGTTCAATATACTCTTTGTTCACAGGTTGACAGGTACAAGACATCGACTCCACCTTATTTCACAGGTTTGAGCATGTCCATTGGCCAACAGTATTTGATTGGGAGATAGTAGCTAGGTTTTCCATGCCAAGCCATCACCCTAGTCCTAGTGTGTTGTCGGGTCTTAGTCAAGTTAATTTGTGTCCTGTTGTTAATTTCTCGTTGTTTTCATTTAAATTGCAAGTGAAAAAGGTAGAAAAATGGTTTTATGTATTTAAGTTGTTTATTAAATTTAATTGGTTACAATGTTATAAATTTTATTTAGATTTATTCATTATTTTAATTTAATTAATAAAATGATCTAATATTGGATTAGATTTATTTTATTGATCTAATATTTTATGTTGAAATAAATCAAGTTATTCATTTTGGAATTGTAATTGTTAAATTATTTTTGGATAAGTGTTAAAAATGTTTTGAAAAGAAAATTTTAAAGTTGAATTATTTTTTGAAATGTTTGAAAACATTTAAATGCATTTGGAATAGAAATTTTAGAATAAATGATAAAGCCATGTTTTAAATTTTCAAAATTCAAAATATCTCCAAATTTGCAATAACTACGGGGATAAGATATTTTAGGGTATTTGACCCAATTTGGGGAAGAAAATAGAAAAATATTTTTCATTCTTGAGATTTGGCTATGAGAAAATTGAAAGGAGAGTTCATGTTTTGTTGATGTATATTGGATTTTTGGAAAAACATTTTGGAAAAGCTTTGAAGGAATTGGAATTTGCAACTCATCTTACTTTTCAAACTCTCCATCCAGCTTTAGATCATAGGCTTTTCTTATTTATTTGTTTAGAAATTTGTATTTTTAGTTTAAAACTTGCTTGGAAATCATTTTGAAAACCTGGTTAAAATCTTGAAACAAATTTAGTTTTCTTGAAGAAAAACAATTTCTTTCAACTGAAATTTCCAAGTTTTAACAAAAGAAAGTGAAAGGGGAAAAAAAACAAAAGCATTTAAATTTTTGTAGTTGAAATTGGGGATATCAGGAATTGTGCTATGAAATCTTGCTTGAGTATTTTGTTACTCTATTTTATTTTGTGGAAAGCTTGTTCAATTTAACTATATTTTGAAAGATTTTGTATATAATATACATATACATATATATACATATACATATATTATATACTTTCTTTTAATTGTATGCATCTTGTAAAACATCTATTTAAAATTTATCTGGCAAAAAAGTTTGGAAATTTCACCACAGAGGAAATTTTATTTTTCTTGTGTGTTAAATATGGAATAAGATAATTTTTTGTTGATTTGTTGGGGTAGGGAAACTATCCCCACCGCCACCCAGCTAAGAGGAGGTGACTGTGTGAGCCACAAAGGCCGCCGCCCCTATGGGAGGTGGACTGTGTGAAGCACACTAATCATCACCCCTAGGGGAGACAGGCTGTGTGCCACACAGGCTGTCACCCCCTGTGGGAGGTGAGTTGTGTGCCTCACATAGGCCATCACCTTGTGGGAGGTGGGTTGTATGCCTCACACAGGCCAGCGCCCTATGGGAGGCAAACTGTGTGAGGGCACACCGACTGCCGCCCTAGGGAGGTAGGGTAACCTGCATGCCCTAATTTAGGGCGTTCTTTTTTTAAATTCATTTCTTATTATTTAAGTTTCTTTTAAATTCATTTTTTTTATTATTTATTTATATTATTTTATATGATATATATATAAAATATATATTATAATTTAAATAAATATTTGATTATTATTATTTAAAGATATATGTATTATATCTATATAAAATATATATATTTTTTAAATAATAGGGATTTAGTTTTAAATTAGTTGGAATATAAAAATGATATTCTTTTTTTTTAGGCATATATTTAAATGATATTTAAATATTTAAAATATGAATTTCTTTAAAATAATTATTTCATTATCATAGTTGAATTGAAATTGACTTTATAATAAAGGTTTTTATTTAAAATATTGATTTTAATCATTAAATAGGATTGGGCAAATGGAATTATATTCTTAGCTTTTAAATTCCTTAATGTGCCCATGTGAGTTGATTTACTTTGAGTATGAACAAATAATGCTAATTATTTAATTGATTTCATGTACTATGTCAGTGCTTGGCTTGGGTTTAGGAAACCCTAACATTAGTTAATTGAGTTGCTTGAAATGCTTTCTAAATGATGTTTTTGTTCACTCTCGATGTTGGGAAATTGAGTCACTTGTTTATGTAAGTCTTGCAGATGGGGCTTTTCAGTTATTTGTGTGGGTTGTCATAAAATGTTTTCAACCTTTGGTTTATCTTGGGTAGCATGTATAGAAGTATCATGTTGTTTCACCAGATTTTCATGAACGGGGATGGTTTGTGCCTCCTTTGGATTAGGAGTGGTTTATGTGATTTGTGCCTCATTTGGAAGGAGTGGATTATGTGTTTCGTTGCCTCCAGTGTTTGGAGTGAGTTTCTTTTATTTGTTGCCTCCTTGAGCTAGAGTGATTCTTTATCTAGTTTGTATGCACTTTGGCACCCTTGGTAATTTTTTTTGTTGGGTATGTTATCGATAGGAGATTGGCTCTTTGTGGGGGTATGTCACACAAAGGGGTGCCAGGGTAACTCACTTAGGGTTTAAGTAAGTGATAACTTAAAAAATAATTAATGAAAAAATTTCAGACTAATTAAGATAATAAATGCCTCTCTCATGACTCATTCGCTTTTAAGCTTTGAGATGAGATGAGAAGCACAGTTTGTATGGGGGTACGGTGGTTGGTAGAGGCAAGCCAAGGTAACTTGAAGTGGGTGTCTGATAGCCTAGGAAGGCTGAGCCTAGGTAACTCATAGCAAATGATGTGGGACACTCTCTCTATGTCAACGTAAAGTCAATTAGTTGTACTATGTAGATGATTTGTGTTCTCTGGAAGCATTGTATCCTTTGTGTTAAGTGATGTCTTATTTGTATTTGATTTAGTTCAGTTATGTATTAGAGTGTGTTTAGAAGTAGATGGTCTTGTGTAGGAATCCTTGTTACTATCCCTTAGCACGGGGGGTGAGCCTTCGAGTATCACATGGTTGGGTGGAATGTGCACCTTAATCTGTTGGGCCTTCTTCTTGTTCGTGTGGATGAGATTTCTAGTTGGAGAGCTCGTGGGATTCATTTTTCATTTCTTGCTTTATTCTTTTCAATTGGAAGCTTGTAGTTTGTTATGACTTATTGTTATCGAGGTGGAAGTTGTAATATGTAATCTTACTTATTGGATTTATATATTTCGGGGAATGAGTGTTATAATCTTGTTGTAAATTTATTTTTATTTGAAATCACGTGGTTTCTCTTATCCTTTGATGTATTTTATCTTGTATGGAATGTATGCATTCTTAATTCTTTAAGCAATTAAAGTTTATGTTTTCAATTCATGTTTCTTGTTTGGTTTTAAGTAACTTAGTCTTGTAACCTTAAGGGATGTTGGCAATGGGTAGTGAATTTGCATGTTAATTGTACTTAAACAAAAGAAAAAATTATTGGGTTTGATTAGTTAATTGCAACTTCCCCTATGGTTGTGAGGTGGGGCATTACACTGGGTCATAGTTGACAGCTATTTCTTTTAACAGGTCAATATCCAATTATACATTCAAGACAATCAATTTTCCTAAGTCGAGGTTCCAAAGGTTACCAATTGGAACACCCTAATTCTTGTTTCCAAACCATCCACACAATAATTCCCACTAAGTGTAGGGAAACTTGGCCTCCTTGATAGTACAATATTTGTCAACCAGGCCCTCAGCTACTTGTGTACCCCTAAAAAGAAATTGACCCTTGGGTTTTTCACTAGTTGAGGGTGGCAACTGGTCAACTAGGTCCTTACTCAAAGGAATTTCATAGGTAGAGGCTTCCTCCTTTGATGAAGATGCTCTTTTTTTGGGAACTGTGACACAAAGGTTTTTGTAAATTGAGGTTTCTAGTTGGACCAAATAAAATATATGACTTGAATAAGGGTTTGACACAAATTATAGCAATGCAGGACTGACTAAATCTTCCAAAATGAACATCAAACCTTAAAAGAAAAGTAAAACCAAGAAAACCCTAATGAAACAATGAAAAAGAATGTAAAATACAACATTTTTAATTAATTTCAAAGGTGGGATACTATACCAACTTACTAGGTTGGTGCAAGCTTAAAACCATAACACCTGTGTCAAACTGGCTTGAAAATCACAACACAAGCTTGTCTCGATGTGTAGAATTCTTTTATCAATCCTTAATTATGCTTTAAAATAAGTTTTAAAGAACTTACAACTCTTAATTTGGTGGCTCGACATCCTATCTACCATTATGGCTCACTTGCGTGAACTAGAATGGATCACTTTCACTTGATCTCAACTTTGAATACTCTTTGTTGATTTTGTAGAAAAATAAAATGACTACCAGTCTAGATTTAGCCAACTTTGTTTGAAAAGGCTGGCTCTGTGTAGTTGTTTCCTTCATCAAATCCAAACAAACCATGTCGAGCCACTTGCTAATGATTTTTTAGCTCCACCATCTCTTTGTTACTAAAGCAAGAAACCACATGTCATCTTCCCCAGTCTCCCATGAGTCTTAACTAGTATGCAACTTCTATCAATGGGGAGATGATGGGTGGCTGAGATTAAAATCTCCCTCCTTCAATATTTTTATCTCTTAACACGAGCCCACATGCCTATACACATAATCCTCAGGTACAATCAATTACTGTGATCAAAAGATCCTTTGATTATTACAACACATACTTTTCAAAATCCTTTTAGTAACCTAAGCTTTAAAACTTTCAATATGTGGTGAAACTTTTCATTAATATTCCCCCATTCCCTAATTTTTCCTTAGTAGCTCAAATGACAGCACATGGAAATCTCCCTCTTCCTCATTGAAATATTGGAGGAAAAGGTGTGTTCCCCACAGGATGGAAGGGAGTGGTTAGGATTGACCCACATCCCTCCTCAACTATCAATCTCATGAAATGAAAAGCTTTCCCTCTGCAAAGCCAACTAGGTCCCATAGACTAATGTCATCCACTCACTACCTTGTGATAATTTTTAAATGTAAAAAGTAATTGAACAGGGAGTCAGGGAATGATCCTGATGTAGCGGCATTACCTCATCATCACCATTGATGTACTCCATTCCACTGCCTTCAATTGTTTCAATGGTGTTAGGCTCTCACGTGTATAAGATATGTGGTTCTTTCCTACCAACCCATAATAATTTCTTAATGTGTAATAAGATCAAATGGGGACACAAGGAGCAGCCTGAATGTGCTCTTGACAATTCAATGGTTCTCATAAAATAGAAAATATGAACATGCCAATTGTTAGTTTTAAAATGGGGACTACATAGGAAAAGATAAGGAAAAGCATCGACTATCTTAGAACCATTTTAATCAAAGGATGTAAAGGTCAAATAAGGTCTATTAGTTGACCTTATAAAATAAAATATGTTTTGGACCTAGGTACAAGGGGTCAGTTACTTCACGGGTTTTGATGGCATGATATGCAACTTAAATGACTGAGCACAAATGATAAGGGGTCAATAATGAATTAGAACATTGGCAAGGATGTAGGCCTAAGGGTTACCTAGTAAGGGTTCTAGCAACATAAACCCTAAAACAGTGATAGTGAACAAAACCCTAAGCCAAGAGAGATGGATTTAACAAAAATATTACAGAATTTTAAGATGGAACATGAAGAATTTTTAAGGTTTCCATCACACCCTAAGGCTCTTACTTCTCTATCAAGTAGCTAAATGGTTCTAATGGTTAATGTTTTGATATGAAACCCTAAAACAAACCAAATGTAAAGATACCAAAAATACACTCTATTATGAAAGGTCTCTATAATATGACTTTTTTAACCCATAATTCATACTAACCAATTTAAAAAATTTGTATTTCAAAGTGTTTACTCCAAAGTTAAACATTTCAAACCCAACTAATATCTTGACAACTAGCCATATCATTCTTTTTGTCACAATATAAAACCCTTATTTTTCCCAAATATATAAATAAACATGTAATAAATTAAATAACTTAACAAAATATATTTAACATAATAAAAATATATTAAATATATTCTATTATACAAATAGATCTCAGACATAATATCAAAAAATATATCTCTTAGAATACTATTAACATAAACATGCTTCCACATTGACTAAATCTAGCACCACCATTGATGGTGAATGTTAACTCTAAGCTAAAACAAATCTAGGTAAGAAAAATAGGGTCATATCCAAAATGTCCCAATTAATCTAAGTTTTTTCTTATTTTTGATGATAATGGGATGAGAATTTATCAGATATGTTTTAGCTACTACTATGGAAAGTAAAATTTGTTTGGTCTACATAAAATCATACATCCTAAGATGGAAAAAAAAAACATCTAAAATGAGATTATGGGGAAATAATTATTTTGAAATAAACTTATCAAAACCAACTAGAAATTTCATGTGATAGATTGTTATTCATTACATATCTGAGGAGGCATGATTGGTTTGGGTTTTCCTGTCACCATCTCTTCAAGTATTCTTCTTATAGTGTAGGAAAGTGTATCCCTTTACATTTTCATACTTGTTTGGGCCCTCCCTACTATAACATGGCTTCTGTATTCTCTAATTCATCCTATTTTGCACTAACAAGCCTAATTAAATGAATTTTTCTAAGGATCATCATGGAAAAAATAGGCCCTTAAGTGGTGAAAAATTTAGAAAATCAGATTTAGGGAACTTCATGTAAAAATTTCAATAAGTTATCTAAATTATTTCAAAAATATGTAACAGTAGAATCTATAGCAAATTGAATGTAGTTTCTAAACTACTAGGTTTATTAAAAAAATAAATCTATTTGGTGAAAATTTGAAATTTTAATGTAGTAGTACTTAAATTTTAGGGAAAAAAATAGAAGTAGATATTTTTCTGACCACCCTTACCGCAATAAAATGATAATATTTTTTATAATATTTTAGATATAGGTAGAGGACTCATGTCTAGATGCGATGCATATTTTTTTGTAATTTTTTTCCAAGTAAATAATTATTTATGAGTTTTTAATTACAACTTTAAAAAAATATAAAAAATCATATGTCTAACCACCTTAACTTGGTGAAAATTTCATAAAATTCATTTTTTTAAAATCCTACTATATGTGAAGCATAGGATGTGACACATGTTTCAAATTCAAAAAATGTGATACCGTTTGAAAGCTATAAATGTTTTTCAATCAGCCTATCAATCAAGACTTTAGTCATAATTTAAATAGAAAATGAATAACAATTATTTATTGAATTCAATGTAGAGCATAATTTATATTGGTGGAAAGATGAGAATCTCCTTTAAAAACCCTTTTTGTTTCATCAATTTTGTGTAAAAAAAAGTCGTCAACCACATACCCTACACATACCCATCATATCACCACTTTTTGGCCCATCATGATCCTACACATACCCTTGTGTCCCAAGCTTAAGATAATAAGACTCATACACTCCAACTAGCATATGAGTCCCTCTTTAGCTTGGGCCTATTTTGAATTCAAATTCCTGGTGATATGTTATTCTCCTAGATTTGATGTTAGCTTGTAGTATTGTAATTTTGATAAATTTGGTGTAAACAAGTATAAATACAAGGTTATTTCACATAATTTCTCCTAGAAAGTTTTCAATTTACCTAAGCTTTCAATTCGAACCATAGATTTTTGGGTAGGAGTTATAGGCTACTCTTGCATTGTTAGGAGTGTTTCACCTAAAAGGAGAGAGATAAGCCCCACTCAAAAGTCTAGGTGGTTCACTCAAATAATGAAATTTATGATGTTATTTAGACTAAATGGAATTATATAAGTTCAATTAAATGAAATATTTTACTGATTATGAATGTAAAACCTAAGAATTATGCAATGTTGGAAAACACAATGTGATATGCAAACATGATATAAGTATGAACAAATGTAAAACATAAAAGAAGAAGGTTGAATCATAGTGCAAATAGTTAGAGAATGGAGAATTTGGAATATTCTAAATGTTAGAAGAGCTCACTAAAAATCACCAGTAGGACTCATTCGCCATTGATGGTGAATCTTTCCTACTTCTGATGAAAACTTTTGAGAACAAGTTTTTGACTGTCGGGATCTGGAATGTGACAAAATATGGATTTCCACCCTTAGGGTGGGACTTATTCAGCACTAATGGAAAATCAGTCCACTCCAATTTTTTTGAGATATTAGGGACCAATCCTATAGCACCAGATCTAAGGTTGACTATTTTTCGGGTTGTTGAAGTTAATTTTGCAGAAAACAGACAAAATGTTTTCTCTAAGCTTGAAATAGGTTGTAGTTGACTTGAAATAATTTTTTGAATGTTTTCCCACTTTTCAACACCTAAAAACTTGTCAAATCTGCATACACAAGTCTACAAACACACATGTAAAAGGGGAAATATGGTTAAGGGTTAGGTTATAGGGATTTGCCTTGGTCAATTCCCACTTTGGTAATCACACCCTTAATGAAGAAATGGAATGAAGGAGAATGGTAAAAAAATAACATGCAAATGCTATCAACTTACCAAACCCCTATTGAAGAAATCTAAATATATGATAATGGTTGTGTATGCTAGATATGTAATCTAATTGAAAACAATAAACACAATTAATAGAAAATTAAACTAAAGAAATTTGAATTAAAAATTAAATATAAAAGAGAATTCTTCAGAAGCATTCTATCTTTCTCTATCTCTGGAGATTTGTTCAAAGCTGCTGCTCTCAGATTATGTAAGCTCAGCTTCTCCAAATAGCAGTTTGCAGAATGAGTATGCAAATGAAAATCTCTATCCTATATGCTGGTGAGAGTGAGAATGCTGACGCATATGGACAAGGGCTGTGGATTATGCACAGGGGTTGTAAATGGAGGATGCTATGGATATGCTACGATATGCCATGATTCTATATTATGCTTATGAAATGGGAATGCTAAAAGACTTATGAAGGCTATGCTATTATAAATTGACTATAATTTTCCTGCTGAAAGCTTCTATATCATTTCAAAGGCCTGACAGTCCTATTTATAGTTTTTCTTAGGAAAAATCTTGGCTAGCAAAGATCAATGGCTATGAGATTATCTGGTATAATTTAAAGGTGAGAGATGGAGTGGTTGAGAAGAAGATGGAGAAGGTTGGCAGGTTGGAGAGAAGAATGGATGCCTGTCTTCAACCCATGGGAAGAAGCTCACACAGAAACAGAGGAATTTAATTTTCTATTATGGCAGTTTGTTTCATGGTTGTTGAAGATAATCCCTAAATAAATTAAATAAATAAATTTATTTAATTTATTTATTGAATTTGATTTATGATTTTTTTGGACTATAGAAGATTTAATTAAATATTTTGAGATATTTAATTGTGATGTGCCTTTAGAAGAATATGAAATATTAGAAGAATTAATTAAATATTTTGGAATATTTGATTATAAATGGATATTAGAATCGAATTAGAGGAATTAATTAAATATTTGAAATATTTAATTATAAATGATATATAGAAGATTTAAAAAGAAAAAATTTAATCTTTATTTGAATAAAATATTCAAGCTAAGATTATATGATAATTAATATAAATAAATCATAATGTTTATTTAATTAATTAAGAAATGAATACGAAAAGATGATTAAATAAACTTATTTATTTAATCGAAATGAAAAAGTGAACAATATAAATAAATTATTTAAATTTATTTATATGTAGATGGAATTCAAAGATTTAATTAAATATTAAAAATATTTAATTAATTACCAAACAATTACCAAACAATGTTATGTGACCATTTTTTGGTGTATACAATGGCTACTCCAAAATACTTGATTAATACTTGATTCAATGATGCAATGTGCTTGAATTCTTGAATGAATGTGTGAATAAGTGAACTTGATGAATGGGGGTAAAAATGAGAAGAAAAACACTTATTTATACACAATTGTGCCTTAGTAACTTGATGATACCTCATCACAGGCCGATATAAGGTGATTTTAAATAAAAACCCAAAATAGAATTTCAAATATTTTTAATTTTGATCCAAGAGGGACTCATTCACCACCCATGGTGAATGGGTTCTACTTTGGCCTTGAATGTGCCTGTCAGGAATTAAATCACATTTAATGTTTTTTGTTCAGTTTACATTCAAAAACACACTTAATTAAGCCTTATAAGGGCACAAAGGGGTCAATTAAAGCATAAGAAAGGTGTAAATAGTGAAAGTGAGCCTAGAAAAGAATGAAATATTGTTACAATTCTTTAGAACACTTCAAAATAGGACTTGATAAGTGATGAAAATGTGATTTTTTGGTGAATTATAATAAATAGAGTCTACTTAAGTGTAGGAATTTTTTACAACACTTCACGACACCTTCACAAGATTCAATAATATGGATTTGAAGGGCCTAATGTGAATGTTCAAGCCACATTACAACATTAAATCAAAGCAAAATAGACCAAGCATCATGAAGAAAGGCCTAAAAGACCATGAAAATGATAAGGGACCATTTTTCTATGGTACACAAGTATTCAAGCATTATAACAAATTTATGATCAAGATATTTTACAAGAGAAATCAAGAGAAAATTATCAATCATTTGGAGTAGCATTCAAGATTCAAGCATCATGTCAAAGTCATCATGCATTATGTGTGTTTGTGAGCTAACATTTGTGATGTATGTTTTCATGATTCAAGAAAGCATTCAAGAGTCAAGATCCACATCCATTAGATTCATTTCACATAAGATTGCAACCTTTATTTCAAGAGTTTGGTCAGTTGCAACATTTTATTTGCTCATTCATCATTCCTTCATGCTTTTCTATTTCATTTTAATGTTTGATTACCAAAATAGGGTTTGACCAAGGCGAACCCATATTCACTAATAAATCAATGCTTTTCTCCCTTCATATGTGTTTAAAGATCTAGGTATTTAGATCTTGAAGATCCTTTTAACATAAAGTTGAAATATTGAAGAAAGTTTTCAAAAAATTTCAAGAAGTTATCTTCACGAAAAACTCGCCTATAGATAAAAATTCAAATTTTTCAGACTTGGACATTGAACAAGACAAGCTATAAATGATCACTAGAGGCTACAAAAATATCAAAAAAACCTAATAATAGAACTAAATCACAACCTTGGGAATATGAGCCTTGGTATAGCTCTTTTTCTAGTTTTTAATGGATTCTAATTAGCCACTGTAAGATTGTAGATCTTTCCTAGAAACCCTAGACTGGGATTAAATCATCTAGTCTAGCATATGAGTCCCAGTGCACATCAGAAACAACAAATTTATGGGTTTTTATATTTTATTTAGTCATCTATGATCCTCTAGGTACTTTTCTATATTTTTTTGTTTAGTGATCTACTTTCATATTATAAGGTTTTAGGGTTTAGCATATTCATGTTTTCATTTTTCCTTAGAAACTTCATTTAATCATGAACCCCTTAATTTAATCACACCTAAGGAAACCTCCCTAGTAATACTTCCCTCAATTGAGTCACTTGGTTGAGTGATCTAGGTTTCCTAATGAATTGAGGTGTGAAATAGGTTTCCTAATTGTTCCATCTCCTAAAAGGCGGAACATCATATTTCCCAATCATTTCTTTTTAGTGAACTTGACATTTTGACCCTTTATTTCTAATTTGGAGAGAATTTTTTTCCTAGATCTAGCTTACATTAAATTTGCATTAGATATTGCATTAGTTAATTTTTATTTAGGGCATCTAAACATTTTATTAGTGAAAAGTGTATATAGGTTGAATTTTTGCATCTAAAATACTTTAATTTCAATGAAAATTTGTAACTGCAAATAGTCAAGTAAATATACAAGTTAGGAACCTTAGAATCAACTCAATTTTGTTTAATTTCATGTAAAAACCCTAATTCGGGACTCATTCACCCTCTTGGGTGATTTAGTCCCTATACAAGTTATTTTTCCTATTTTTTTGGAATTTGGTGTTGACTTTTTTTCACTATTTGAATCTACCAAAAACCCTAACTAGGACTCATTCTCCCATCTAGGTGATTTAGTCATGTATTAGACCTAAATCTTCATTTTACAACATTAAAAAATTTATTTCTATGTTTTTGTTTGTTGTTGTCAGATCTCTATTTTAGTTTTTTGAGTTTCTATTTCGTTCTTTTCATTAGATCTAGCTTTATTTGGTTCATTTCATGCATTTCTCAACTTCAAATTTTCATTTTTAGATTGTTACATAGTGTAATTAGAAAATTACCTTGTTTAGAATCTGAATATTGACTTTACATATTTCATTCTAGGTCATTGCATTTCACTTTACCCCCTTTCCATTTTGATATTGCACACTAAGTTTGTAAAAATTATTTGAGCTTTATAACTTGGTGTCCTATGAGCAATAATATTGTGAGACGTCTTTTGAGACTCATGTCATCCTATGATATACGACTCATTGTGGATCTCAAGTTTTCTAGCTTTCTTCTTAATAGTGTTGATAATCAACCCCCTATGGATCATAGTATGCATACTTCATTTCCCATGACTTCACTTCCTACAACCAATGTGCATAATGTTAAAAAAACTATCCCTACCATCACTAATTCTACTCAAGATTTTGGGTGCACTGAAAGCCAGGGTGGAACTTCAATTCATTCCTCTACAATACCCATTTCTATTCCTACATACACTAGTACTCAAGTTACCACAACCATTCAACCTACCAGCAATTTGAACACTTCCTTAGGTATTACCTTAGGGAATCCTTTTGGCATTGTGCATTTGAATACAATATCTCCTCAAACATCCTCCCTCACAAACTTACTATTCACTTTTCCTCTACATACATACACCAATCCATCTTATACCCCTCCACATTACAACAATAATGACTATCATTAAAACACTCTTACAACGCATGTCATTCCTTCAACAATAAGTCACAATTTTAAATCAAAAGAACAATGGTCAACCTTTGTAATCCAAAGAAAACAACCCCTTATCCTATGAGATATTGAGAGAACAAATGCCACAAGGCATAGAAGGTACTCGATTTAACAAATAATGTGGGAAAGGAGATCTTGTTAACCATGTTTCTATCTTTACCACCTTATGTAGTGATTTCATATTTGAAGATAAACTCTTGTCTAAATTATTCCCTATGTCCTTGACTCCTAAGATGATATTGCTGATTTGACGATATGTAAGCAAAAGGATGACAAAAAGGTTACTAACTTCATTTCACACTACCAATAGCTTTATTCCCAAATCAATATGTATACACCTAAAAATGGTCACATCATATTGTCTAGTAATTAATTAAATATTTTTAATATTTAATTAAAATCTTCGAATTCTATCTGCGTATAAATAATTTATTTATATTTCTTCATTCTTTTATTTTGATTAAATAAATAAGTTTATTTAATCATCTTTTTGTATTGATTTCTTAATTAATTAAATAAACATTATGATTTATTTATATTAATTATCATATAATCTTAGATTAAAATTTTCTTCTTCTTCTAAATATCTATTTATAATTAAATATTTGAAATCTTTAATTAATTCCTCTAATTCGATTCATATATCTATTTATAATTAAATATTCCAAAATATTTAATTAATTCTTCTAAAATTTCATATTCTTCTAAAGTCATATCATAATTAAATATTTCAAAATATTTAATTAAAATCTTCCATAGTATAAAATCAAAAAACAAAATGCAATAACTGAAATTAAATAAATTTATTTATTTATTTAATTTGGGGATTATCTTCAACTCCCGGGAAGCAAACGGTCAAAACAGAAAATTTAATTTTCTCTGTTTCTGTGCAGGCTTGTTCCCGTGGGTTGAAGACAGGAATCCATCCTTCTCTCCAACCTTTCAACCTCTTCCATTTTCTTCTCAACCTCTCCATCTCTCACCTTTCAATTCTACTAGACAATCTCACAGCCGTAGATTCTTGCTAGCCGGGATTTTGCCTACAAAAATCTATAAATATGACTACCGGGAGCTCCAAATCATATAGAAGTTTTTAACAGAGAAACTATAGTCAAATAGCTCTCAAGCATCCATAGCATAAGCCTTTTAGCATTCATTTTCATTTTATTTCATAACATAGTAGCATATCATGACATATTTTCAATCCATAGCATCTTTCATTTACAACCCCTATGCATAATTCACAGCCCCTGTTCATATCCGTTAGCAATACCATCTTCACTAGCATATAGAATAGAGATTTTCATTTGCATACTCATTCTACAGCAGCCATTTGGAGAAGCTTACATCAAATCTGAGAGCAACAGCTTCAAAAGAATCACTGTAGATAGAGAAAGACAAAACGTTTCTGAAGAAGTTTTATTTCATATTCAAGTTTTATTTCAATTTCTTTAGTTTAAAGTTCTGTTAATTGTGTTTATGTTTTCAATTAGATTACAAATTAAACATTACACATTTTTGGCACCCACTGTGGGGTTCGAGCCCCTGTTTCTAATCTTTGTTTGCAGTTTTTTTTGACAGATTACAGATAAAAACCTCAGAATAGCGCAGGAAACACGTTTCGGGGAATTTCATCTCCAGTTTAGCGCATTTGAAGACTATTGCAGCGCTCATAATCAGTATTGCAGTGCCTGTAATCAGTATTGCAGGCTTATAATCAGTATTGCAGCACCCGTAACAAATTTTGCAGCGCCCGTAACGAATTTTGCAGCACCTGTAACAAATTTTGCAACGCCCGTAAGAGATATTGCAGCGCCTATAATGTCTATTACAGCGCAACTTTTAAAAGGCGCTATATTGTAATATGTAATTTTAAAACAGTCTAACTGACTCTGACACAACCGCAGACAGTTAGTAATTTTTAAAGGATAAAAAGAAGCAATCCTAGGGTAGTCATCTAAAGTAAAAAGAAGCAATCCTAGGGTAGTCATCTAAAGAAAAATGAAGCAATCCTAGGGTAGTCATCTAAGGTAAAATGAATCAATCCTAGGGTAGACACTTCATGTTTCATTTTGGGCTTAAAAAGAATTTTCTTTTTATGTGAAGCAACATCTTCACTTAGCTTAGAAAATTTTCATTTGGTGCTTAAAATACATTAGTGTTTGCTTTGTCTTTGGTGATAGGCCTATGCTCTCCCCTTAACTGGGTGATCAAAATTCCAAACTCACCTATTTCCCTTTATGTATTTTCCTATTTTATTAATACCTCTTAGAAGGCCTGCCGTAGTGGGAAAAAGTACTCACCCTACGGGAATGACCTAAGTGGGAACAACTAAAGCCAAGTTTTCCAACCCACTATAATCAAAATGCGGATGGTTGATGAAAATCCCATTCGATAGTAGTGTGCATTGATAACCATCCCCAAAGCCTTTGTTCTAAAGGTAGGGAGGTCTCTCGAGGGAGTCTATCATTTGCCACACTGAACGGAAACCCTTACTACGAACCTAGTGTAGTATCTTACCGAGTCAGTTTCTGAACATCATTTTAATCACAGTGCAGGGAAGGGAAGAATCTACCCCCAAGATACTCACCATATAACTGCCAAGGATTGTTTGCTCAGGAGATCCGGTATCCACTTCCGTCACTCTGAGTACGCACCTGGAAAAGACAAAAACACGGGCGCCCTTTCGGGGGTGACATGGCTGTGTGAGTCGACGTAGTTCTAAGATGTGGGCTGTTGATTACTATGATGACCTACTTGAGAACTAAGAGTGAGTCTGTTTGAAGTGCCTATCATGTGTAAAACCCGTTAAAACAATTTTTGAACAACATTTTGGTCATACACTTCTTGTTTAGCATAGGACTTAAGACAACCATTTTACAACTTTGTTTGATGTGTTTTCAATACATTAATTCAGATAAGATCATCCAAAACACTCATTATCACATTGAGTAATCTCATGTTACGAGATTGGAAATCCACAAAGTTTGTAAAGAAATCCGTTTTCAAAAGGATTAAGAAGCCAAAGAGACCCCTCAATCACAAGAAATTATTGAAGAAGCAACGATTCTTGTATCAAACTCGAAAATTTTTACTCAAATATAGAACCTTTCTTCATAGGTATCATGATTGTGTTAGAGGTCTTTCAGATGATTATGCTATAGAGCCCTTATATTCACAAGCTTACTTTCAAAGAAGAGCCCTTTCTCAAAGGCATAACCATAGTCAACACATTCGTTTCAGTTATATTCCTCAACCTGCAATCGAATATTCTACTCGTCCAAATCAAATTTCACAATAGAGAACTTAGAATACATTAGGCATCTATCATAAAATCCATCCTTTTACAAATCCATGATCAAAACTTCATAAAGTGCAAGATCATCCTTTTCTTGATCTTTTGCTTACATTTCCGCTAATAGGATTTTCATCCTTTCACTTAGGGAACAACACAAGCTACAAGATTAGAAATTTTGTGTAAGTCATAGAATATTCATTCTATCCTGACTTTCATATATATCACATAAATTGCACTATTTCACTCTTTTGATCAAAAGTAAGTAGAATTTGTAGCAAAATCTATGCCTGTCTTCACGAGATCTCAAAAAAAAATGGAAAGAGACAAGGGAGAAACCACTACCAGTAAAATGGGTGACCGTAATGAAAAAGAAGAGGAAACGTTTAATCTTGATGAGTTAACAGAAGAAAAGCTTCAAGAATCAGAACAAGATCCCCAATTCCATACTCTTATGGAAAGAATTCTAGAACGTAACAAAGAAAAATATTTTCTTTCATTAGCTAATCAAGGAGCTAAGTTACCTCACACTTTTGACATAGAAGGGATTAAACAAAATCCTAAAACTCCTCCTAATGACTGTAGTTCTCTTAACCAACAGATAAAAGAATTACAAGGGAAAATAAAGGAAATGCAAGGAGGTACAACAAAAAAATATGTTTTGGAAGACATATCTCCTTATCCATTTGATAGGAGTCTTCAAATGATCCCATTTCCAAAACATTGCGAAATTCCTAAGTATGATAGGTATAATGGAAAAACTGATCCCATTGACCATGTTAGGGATTTCTGAAACATGAGTCTTGAATTCGCCTATGACGATACTTACTTGATGCGATTATTTCCACGAAGTCTAGGTGTACAATCCATGGAGTGGCTTTCAAAAATCACTTCACCTATCAAAACTTTTGAGGAGTTGATAAATCAGTTTATATCACAATACTCCTACAACATTCAACACCAGATAACAATGCTTGATCTTTGTAAAGTAAAACAAAAAGTATGAGAACCCTTTACTACATTTTTACAAAGGTGGAGAAGGTTATTTGCACGATATTCTCGTCCTATTCCTGAAAAGGAAAAGATGGATATCTTTATCAATAGCCTTGATCCAGAATTAAGCTATAGGCTTAACCTTCATTGTCCTCATAACTTTAAAAAATTGATTGAAAATGCAATCACCATTGAAGGAGCCTTGGTTAAAAGGGGAGTGATAAAACTTGATAATCCAAGTACATCAAATCAAAACAACAATGATAAACAAGGTTTTGGAACAAAAACAAAAATGTTGTCAATGATGGTATAGTAGATGCAAATAATTTATAGACAAGACCATCTGTTTTTAATCTATCAAGTGCTCCACGAAACAATCCACAAGGAAATACAACTCAACAAGGAAACAACAATCAACAAGGACAAATTTCTAAGCAAGAAAACATGACCAATCAAAATACCAATCAAAATCATGGTAATTTCAATAATAATCTTGGCAATGCACAAACATCAAATCCGTCTAGACCTTCATTCTTTTCAAATCGACAGACTTTTACCGCTTTGGGTCAATCTCTTGAGTCTGCTCTTAAGGAGCTTCTTGATAATAAGGTTATCACCTTACCACCACAAAGAGATTATGAGCCATGAGTCAAACCACCATCATGGAATGACTCGTATTATTGCAATTATCATCGATGTAAGGGTCATAGAACAAACAATTGTCAAGCTTTGAAAAATCTAGTACAAGATTTAATTGACAATGGTACCATTACAATTGAGGGACATCATACCGATGATGATCATCAAGCATTCAAAGATCCTTTGCCAAACTATCAAAAGGGGGAAACATCAGATACCAAAGCCAAAAGTATACATAATGTTGAAGACAATATAATCCGTCACATCCACATAGATGATCATCGGATTAATGTTATCAAAATCAAGGGAAAACAAGAATATCAACAGGTTAATGTGACAACACAAGGTCAAGCAAAAGTTGTTCTAAAAGGAAGTTCATCTAAAACAACTATTTCTTCTCCTAGTCAGTTTAATCTGGTTGATCAATTGAGAAAAACATCAGCTCAAATATCCATCCTTGAACTTCTCAAAATATCCCCCATACACAAGAATATTTTAGAAGAAGCTCTTGTCAATACAACTATTGATACTGATCTAGATGTAAACAGATTTCAAGCCATGGTGGGACATTTGTCTTCTCCCACTTGTCTTTCATTTTCTGATAAAGATGATGCTTCCATGACACATCCACATAATTCCTCCCTCTATCTTGAAGTCATGATCCATAAACATCGAATTAGACGTGTCTTAATAGATGGAGGAGCTGGTTTGAATATTTGTACTTTAAAGTTAATAAATTCCTTAGGAATATCAGAAAATGAAATTGACCCACGAAGGAAGATAACCATCAAGGCATATGATGATGAAGAAAGAGCTTCTAAAGGATTAATATTGCTACCTATCAGAGTGGGACCTGTTGTGAAGAATACATTTTGTCAGGTTCTAGATCGAGATCTTTCTTAGAACATACTTTTGGGTCATTCGTGGATTCATGATATGCAAGTAGTTCCATCAACGTATCATCAATGTATCAAGTTTCCTTATGATGGACAAGAAATAACTATACCAGCTGATTACAATAGTACCCAAACTTGTTCAAATCTTAGAGTAACTCAATATGTTTTTCTGCCACACACTAGGGAAGCTCTTGTTGTTTCTTCTTCCAATCTACTCCAATTGCAAGAATTGACAAATAATTTTGATACTAAGCTAAAGTTCAAAGACAAAGGGGTAGGTGAATATTCACTATCTCTATCTACTTTACCTCCTTCTCCGAGGTCACATGGTTTGCCTACTTTATCAAATCAAAATATTGCAACCGCTTCTACATCTCAAGCTTCCGTGCCAATCACAAAATTTGATGGAAAATTCATTAGAGCTAATACCACTGAAGAAGAAGCTGAAGATAGGGACATCCTAAATTGGCTATACAAAGATGAAGATGAATCTCTCTTGCACATTAAGTTGCCTAAAGAACAATATGGTAAGGGGTACGCTATCATGCAAAAAATGGGCTATGAAGGGAGTGGTCCTATAGGAAAATGAAGAGAAGGAATAGTGGAACCAATTCAACCTATTTCAAAGCATTCAAGTGATAAAATAGGACTTGGATATGGTAAAGATAAAGAAGAATCTACTTCACAGCAGACACAATTAACTCATGAAAGAGGATCCATGTCAGATAAATCTCATGAATCAGTTTTTCAATTGCAAAATAGTTTAGATACTGATTCTAATGAATATGAATGGGACACCATTTATAATGATGAATTTTGGAGGGTTAAATAAGTTGATACCATAGAAAAATATGCACCTATTCTTATACAAGGAGAAGGCTCAAGGTCTCCACTTGATTTTGTTTTACAAAGCGATCATGACTCAAGTGAGGAAGAATTAGATTCTAACGAGATTGACAATCAATAGGAGAATACCATCATAGACCTTGTCTACCATGAGGATGATAACCTTATCATGACTTTGACAATTCAAGACTTTACCCAACCTAATGATCCTATTCCTTTAGTTTATCCAGAACTTATTGATTGGGACATTAATGCACCTATCCACATTCCTACATTCAATAATGACGAGGACATTATAAATTTCCTTTGTTCCTCAAATGAAGAAAACAATTGTTTCATTTAATAATTTCATACTCATGATTTTGATAAGGAGAGTGTCAAGTCTCTTAGCTGCAAAATAAATGAAATAAAAGATGGATCTATTGGTGAAAACCGAAAAATGGCAGTGATAGATCAAAACAAGAGAAAAATAAAGAGTGAATCTAACAGTGAAAACCTTTCTGAGGCACTGAAGGATGAGAAACTTGACACTCTTCCCAAGTATCATCATGAAAGATCTTCTATTTTGATCGAACCAACATAATCAATCAACATAGGTACACCAGAGCAGCCAAAAGTTTTGCAACTTGCAGCATCATTAACAGTTGAAGAAGTTCTAAAATTCATGCAATTCTTGAAGGATAATCAAATTAACTTTGCTTGGTCATATGTTGATATGCTAGGGTTAGATCCTAATCTGATAATGCATCATTTATCTATTAAACTAGGAGCAAAACCTATAAAGCAAAAACTCAGAAAAATGCATCCACATGTTGCATTATTGGTCAAAGAAGAATTAAAGAAGCTTTTGGATGTTGGATTCATTCGAACTATTGATTATGCAGAATGGATTTCCAATATTGTACCTGTTTCAAAGCCAGATGGAAGGATCAGAGTTTGTACAGATTTCAGGGATTTAAATAAAGCTTGCCCCAAAGATGATTTTCCTTTGCCCAACATAGACATGATTGTTGACTTAACTGCTGGCCATGCTATGTATTCATTAATGGATGGATTTTAAGGATACAACCAAATAAAAATTGCACCAGAGGATCAAGATAAAACAGCGTTTACATGCCCTTGGGGTACTTATTGCTGGAATGTAATGCCATTTGGGTAAAAGAATGCTGGAGCTACTTATCAAAGAGCAATGACAACTATTTTTCATGATATGATGCATACATTCATGGAAGATTATGTTGATGATTTACTTGCCAAATCTCACACACGAGAAGAACACCTGGAAATCTTGTCAAAAATCTTTATTAGAATGGAGAAGTTCAATGTTCAATTAAATCCAAAGAAATGTGTTTTCGGCGTTACATCTGGAAAACTCCTAGGATATATTGTTTCAGAAAAGGGTATAGAAGTTGATCCAGAAAAGGTACAAGCTATAATGGACATGCCTCCACCACGAAATATCAATCAATTAAGATCATTGCAAGGAAGATTACAGTCCATTAGAAGGTTTATAGCTCAACTGGCAGACAAAAGCTTTCCATTTACACATTTATTGCATAAAAATGTCCCATTCAAATGGGATGACAAATGTGAAACAACATTCAATCAGATCTAGCAATATCTTATGCATCCACCAGTTTTAATTCCACCTATTCCAGGAGAGCCACTCATACTCTATATTTCAGCAACAGAAGTATCTTTGGGAGCATTGCTAGCACAAGAAGATTCTATAGGTAAAGAAAGGGCCATATATTATATCGGCATAACCTTAACAAGACATGAGTTAAACTACAGTTTCATTGAAAAAGCTTGTCTTGCGGTAGTGTTTGCTTCTCAAAAGTGGTGACATTATATGTTGGCTCATACAGTTAAGCTGATAACAAAGATTAATCCATTGAAATACCTATTAAGCAGAGCTATTTTAACAGGAAGACTTGCAAAATGGGTAATGATCTTAAGTGAATTTGACATTCACTATGTAGATCAAAAAGCTATTAAAGGACAGGTCATTGCAGATTAGTTGGCTGAAGCACCTTTACAAGAAGAAAATCCAATGTACATTGAGTTTCCTGATGCAGATGTTTTTACAGCAACAATTCAGAGACCGTGGGCATTATACTTTGATGGATCTTATACACAATATGGCTCGGGGGCAGGGATTTTCTTTGTTACACCTGAAGGACATACCATCTCACGATCATATCGGTTGATGTTTCCTTGCACAAATAACATAGCTGAATATGAGGCATTGCTTATAGGATTGAAGATAGCTTTGGAATGACAGATTATAGAGCTGGAAGTCTACGGTGATTCACAACTTTTCATTAATCAAATTAATGATGATTATCAAACTAAAGATGATAAGTTGTTACCTTATAAGAATATGGTGGATGATTATAAGAAGTATTTTGTGTCAATCAAGTTTTTACAAATATCAAGGATTGATAATAAAGCTGCAGATGCAATGGCTACCATTGCTTCCTTATTACAAATATCAGAAGATCAAACCAAATATGAATTCTTAGTGGAACAATTGTTTTCTCCCGCCTATGATAATCCTGAAACCCAAGTCATATGTCATTTAGCCGGTTCTGATTCACCTTTATATAGCAAGACTTATACCTATTTGAAAGATAACATCTTACCTTCAGATTTAACCTGTAACCAAAAATGGAATTTCATTCGCCAATCATCCCGCTATACATTAATTGCCAATATCCTTTATCAATGTGGTCTTGATGGTACACTCCTTAGATGTCTTGAATGTGGTGAATCTGAAAAAGCCTTACAAAAGGTTCATGGTGGTATTTGTGGAACTCATTCGAGTGGTTTGACCTTAGCCAAGAAACTTGTCAGAATGGGATATTATTGGCCTACCATGGAAAAGATTCTTTTACTTTTGTCAAGAAGTGTTCTAAATGCCAGATTCACGGGAATCTTATTCATGCACCTGCGCAAGAACTACAACCTTTTGCTTCAACATGGCCTTTTTCTCAATGGGGATTAGATCTTGTTGGGAAAATACATCCTTCATCATCAAAATGGACATAAATTCATCATTACAGCTACAGAGTATTTTACAAAATGGATTGAAGTTGTTCCTCTAACAACAGTGACTGGTAAACACATATCTTCATTTATCCTGAATTACATTATTTGTAGATATGGAATTCTTAATTCTATTATTACTGATAATGGAAGGCCTTTTAAGAATCAAGATGTAGATGAACTTTGTGAAGATTTCACATTCAACACAGGTTCTCTACACCTTATTATCCACAGGGTAATGGTCAAGCAGAAGCTTCTAACAAAACTATCTTGAAGATATTGAAGAAAATAGTAAATGACGCTAGACGTGATTGGCATGTCCAATTAAACCCAGCTCTGTGGGCATACAGAACCAGTGTTCGCACACCAACAAGAGCTACACCATATGCTTTAGTCTATGGCGCAGAAGCAATTTTACCATTAGAAGTTGAAATACCTTCGCTTAGGATTTCACTCAAGGGATTGATAAGTGATGAAGACTACAAGGTTTCTCGCCTCCAAGAATTAGAATTGTTAGATGAAAGACGTCAACATGCAGCTGATCATTTGAAAGGTTACCAACAAGTTATGTCTCGTAGCTATAATCATAGAGTTAAACCATGGGCATTTCAAGTGGTGACTTAGTTTTGAGAGAAAATCCAAGTAATCAGCAAGACAGAGAAAAGAAAGGGAAATTTGAACCTAATTGGCTTGGTCCATTTGTTGTCATTGCAGCATACGGTTCTGGTGCATATCAGTTATCCACATCAGAGGGGGACCTGTTTGAAGAGCCAATCAATAGTATTCATCTGAAGAAGTTCTATATCTAAAAAAGTCCTGAAAAAATCAAAAAAAAAAAAAATCATAAAAAGTCCTTAAAAAAATAAAAAGTCACAAAAAAAAAAAAAATCATCAGAATAATCCTGAAAAAGTGCAATAAAAACAAGTAGTGAAAACCTGGCAAACAGGCGTTACTTGTAATTAAAATGGGCTCCTCCATTTATTAGTTCATGTCTTGTTTACATTTTTCATCCATATCTATCATTTGTATATATCTTTCATTATCCATATCATGTAGTTGGAATCCTTATCTTTCATCATGGCTTGATGAAATTTGTACATATCTTTTATCCTTAGGTTGTGTTTACATTGGGGGAAAAATGCAGAAACATACAAACAAGAGAGGGGCAATGAGCTTTCAAGAATATCACAAACAGACAAATAACAATTTGAAGAAACACAACAAACATTGTCGTATCAAATCAATCACAACATGTTTATTCAATGCCAATGGAAATCGAAACAACATGCTCCAAACAAATGAGAATATCAATGATGATAACTAAAAATTGGATGATCTTAATCTGAATAAATGTTTGAAATACTTTAAGCAGGATTTGAATAGTTGTTTGATTTTCTATCATATCTCTGGAGTAATTCAATGATGTATTGAACTAGAAGAGCAAGGAAGGAGTATGATTTTTCTTTGTCTGCTATTTGCAAGGAAATCATTAGTACTATGTAAATTGGTCGCGAGACATGCTCTACTATGTATCATGGATGACATTTTAGAATTTGCATGAGAAAAGGATTAACTCTTGTCTGTTTATGCAAGCAATACTCAGGTCATCTCGGTTCAATTATACCTAGATTCTTGTATTAACTTGCTATATTACAAATCATGAAAGCAATACTCAGGTCATCACTGGTGCTAACATACCCTTTGATGCTTGTATTAACTTTCAACATTTCAAAGCTCTATGATGATACAAAAAGCATGTATAAACTCTCCAAATGGCAATATTGTATGAATGTCCTGCATGGTTAGTATAGATTGCATTCATGTTAGAATTTGCATTTTGCATTTATAGATTTCTAAAAAGCTGGCAAAGAATCAAATGTTTATATCTTTTCGAAAATATGACTGAGTATATTTTGACATTCACAAAAACATCATTTCATACATTTTTTTTACACATATTTGCATTAGAAAATCATAAAATCAAAGCATACATTACATACATCATTACCATATACATTCATTCATCAAATAAACTTCATCTCATACAATCATGAATATAAATAACATACATCATGAAACCATTATATAGTACACATCGTATGGACACATCATATATATATATATATCATGTAAAATCATCACTGCATTTCATATATCTCAAAAATGAATGTCAAAATGTACAAGGATGTCAACTACAAATGATATAACATGGGATCATTTCAAGGTGTATACAAAATGTCTCTACAAAATATCATGAAAATGTCATATACAATGCGCTATGCAGTGCTATCCTCTGATGGAGCTGGCCTAGGACCTGTACCACCTGCCCATGATGGACCTGTACCACCTGCCCCTGATGGACCTGCACCACCTGTCCCTGATGGTCCTCCTGGAGGTAAAGGCTATGTCACACCCCTACTGGTCGTACGAGACCAACCATGAGTAGATCATGACTGAGCATAACTCTCTCTCCGCTTAGGTGGAACTGCATCATGATATCTGGTCTGATAGAACTCTGCCTCTCGAGTGGCTCTGATAACCTCTCTCATCATGTCACCTGTCAAGGTGCTAGCTGCTACTCTCTGTAGGCTATTTTCCAAGGCAATAGCCTACTCACCCTGCTGTCTAGCTGCGTCCCTCTCAATAGTAATCGAAGTCACCTGACCCTACAACTATGAAATCAAGGCTTGTGCCTGTGATAGCTGAGTCTGTAAACTCTGTACTGTACTCTATAGAGATGATATCTGACCTGCTACTGTCAGATCTACTGAAGGGGATGGGTCAGTGTGTCTCATCCGTTGTCCACCTTTGCCCCCTCTACTACCTCTGCCACCTCTCCTACCACCTCTCCTACCACCTCTATCTCCACCCCTACCATCACCACCATCATCTCCCTCTGAGTCGTCATCTCCACCACTCTCATCATCATCACTATCCTCTGAATCATCATCCTCTGAAGCCGAATCTCTCTGTCGACATCTCTGTGCAATAATAGGAGCAACAACCTCATCAGGATTAAACATACGTGGCGCTGGATGCTCTAGGACATACTGATAATACTCTGGTGTCGTCCCTGCATCAAGGACATCCCCTCGGTAATCCCACATCTGTGCTCCCAAACTAGTGAACTCTGCTACCGCTGCCTCATATGAAATCCGTGGACCCCACACTGCAAGCTTTGGATGTCACCGCACATAAATGGCTAAACTCACAGGCATACCCTGAATCTGACCAAACTGCCGAAGTACTCGTCCAACAAGAAATCTCTCAATAATCCATGTAGTCCGCCCAATCAAAATTCTAGAAGTACAAACATATGGCATCTCCCTTGCATCCTCTGGCCATGGCTCACAATCTAAATATGGTCTCCAGCATACTGTGTCCAGACTATCCAATAACTGTTCCCAATGCACTAGTTTTCCCAGTCTCGGCTGAGCAATAATATGAGCATATCTCCATCTGTAAGATCGAACAGTTGCTCGTTGTCCTCGGGTCAATGGATGTAAAACAGAAAAATGCTCCCAAGCCCATATCTGTAGTAATGAGCATCCAACAGCAAAACTCTGGCCTCTACCATATACGATATGATGTAACTCGTCATATAGGTGGGCTAGCATACATGTACCCCATGCATACCATGTCCCCTGCATCACCATACTCTCCAAAACATGACCCCATCCGATCGCAAACCCCTTCGACCTATGGTCGGGGCACAACACACCTCCAATGAATCCTGCAAGCATAGCTGGTAATGGTGGATATGTATCTGTAATCTCACCCCATGGGATGAAGTATACGGAAATTTGATCATCTCTGAATATTCGTCTCAAAGAAAGAGTACCTCCAACCTCTCGCCTATCAAAAACAACTATCTCTCCCATAACTGGGATCCGTAGGATGTGATATACATCCTCGGGGGTCACTGTAATCTCGCCCATTGGTAAATGAAAAGTGTTGGTGTCACTATGCCACCGCTCTGCAAGTGCTGTCAATAAAGCCCTATTGAGGCAAACCTCGGGCATATCAAGTAGTGAACTCAATCCGCATGCATTAATCACATCTCTATCTGACTGTAACAAATGTGGAATCAATGTCCATGTGCTCAAAAATGTCTCTCGTAATTGCAAGACACCTAGTCTCTCCTGTTGACATATTATCAAAGCAACATCAATATCAAATAATTATAACATATCAATCCAAAACTGAACATCGAATTATTTGTCTTTCATCATCATTATGAAATGTGAATAATATCAAAATCATGTTTGTTTTTAACAACCTTAGAAACAAACGAATCAATCAAACTATTTGTTTTTCATCATCATGGAACGCAAATAATCAACATCAAGTTTCTTTCTAATAACTTTAGGAGAAAACTTATCTGTCCTATTTGTTTTTAACAACTTTAAAAGCAAATTTATCAGTTTATATTTGTTTTCCAACAACTTTGGGAACAAATTTATCATTCACAACAACATACAATCAAAAGCGCTACAAAACTGCTTATGGGCACTACAAAATTCCTTATCAGCGCTAAGGAAATTTAGGCGCTACAAAATTAATTAATAGCACTACGCATTTCCTTATGGACGCTATGAGATCATATGCGCTATGAAAAACATTAAGAGCGCTATAAAATTCATCAAATGCGCTACGAAATTTCATGCGCTATAAAAATCATTAAAAGCGCTATAAAAACTATTATATGCGCTATAGAATAAATTGCAATATGATAATGATCAATTGCGCTACGATATCTATCATATGCACTACAAAATCAAATGTGCTATGATATGTATCATATGCGCTACAAAGAACTTTAAGGGTGCTAAAACTCATTTTTTTTTCAACATAAACATTGAAAAACGTGCATAAAACAGAAAATTTTTGAGAGATAAGAGATTTACGAGACACATACCGGAGGTCCATAGTGCGCTGGCCGCTGATGTCGTCAGATACGCTTGAAACGGTGCTGATGAACTGGAAGTGCCATAATTATCAACTCAAAGCTCAAAATTTGTAAATTTTACTAGGTTAAAATTGAAAATGACATGGAAAATGACATTTTTAACCTATATAATGGTAAAATTGGGGCATTTTTATCATATTTTCACATAGCAATACCATTCTCTATTGCAAAATTTGATTTGGTCAAGTAGAATATTCGATTGCGGGTTGAGGAATATAACTGAAATGAATGCGTTGACTATGGTTATGCCTTTGAGAAAGGGCTCTTCTTTGAAAGTAAGCTTGTGAATATAAGGGCTCTATAGCATAATCATCTGAAAGACCTCTAACACAATCATGATACCTATGAAGAAAGGTTATATATTTGAGTAAAAATTTTTGACTTTGATACAAGAATCGTTGCTTCTTCAATAATTTGTTGTGATTGAGGGGTTTCTTTGGCTTCTTAATCCTTTTGAAAACGGATTTCTTTACAAACTTTGTGGATTTTCAATCTTGTAACATGAGATTACTCAATGTGATAATGAGTGTTTTGGATGATCTTATCTAAATTAATGTATTGAAAACACATCAAACAAAGTTGTAAAATGGTTGTCTTAAGTCCTATGCTAAACAAGAAGTGTAGAACCAAAATGTTGTTCAAAAATTGTTTTAACGGGTTTTACACATGATAGGCACTTCAAACAGACTCACTCTTAGTTCTCAAGTAGGTCATCATAGTAATCAACAGCCCACATCTTAGAACTGCGTTGACTCACACAGCCGTGTCACCCCTGAAAGGGCGCCTGTGTTTTTGTCTTTTCCAGGTGCGTACTCAGAGTGACGGAAGTGGATACCGGATCCCCTGAACAAACAATCCTTGGTAGTTATATGGTGAGTATCTTGGGGGTAGATTCTTCCCTCCCCTGCACTGTGATTAAAATGATGTTCGGAAATTGACTCGGTAAGATACTACATTAGGTTCATAGTAAGGGTTTCTGTTTGGTGCGGCAAATGATAGACTCCCTCGAGAGACCTCCCTACCTTTAGAACAAAGGATTTGGGGATGGTTATCAATGCACACTACTGTTGAATGGGATTTTCATCAACCATCCATATTTTGATTATAGTGGGTTGGAAAACTTGGCTTTAGTTGTTCCCACTTAGGTCGTTCCCGTAGGGTGAGTACTTTTTCCCACTACGGTAGGCCTTCTAAGAGGTATTAATAAAATAGGAAAATACATAAAGGGAAATAGGTGAGTTTGTCATTTTGATCACCCAGTTGAGGGGAGAGCATAGGCCTATCACCAAAGACAAAGAGAACACTAATGTATTTTAAGCACCAAATGAAAATTTTCTAAGCTAAGTGAAGATGTTGCTTCACATAAAAAGAAAATTCTTTTTAAGCCCAAAACGAAACATGAAGTGTCTACCCTAGGATTGATTCATTTTACCTTAGATGACTTACCTAGGATTGCTTCATTTTTCTTTAGATGACTACCCTAGGATTGCTTCTTTTTACTTTAGATGACTACCCTAGGATTGCTTCTTTTTATCCTTTAAAAATTACTAACTGTCCGCGGCTGCGTCGGAGTCAGTTAGACTGTTTTAAAATTACAGATTACAATATAGTGCCTTTTAAAAGTTGTGCTGCAACAGACATTATAGGCACTGCAATATCTCTTACGGGCACTACAAAATTCATTACGGGCACTGCAAAATTCGTTATGGGCACTACAAAATTTGTTACGGGCGCTACAATACTGATTATAAGCGCTGCAATACTGATTACAGGCGCTACAATACTAATTATGAGCGCTACAATAGTTCTCACGGCCGCTGCAATAGTCTTCAAATGCGCTAAACTGGAGATGAAATTCCCGAAACGTGTTTCTTGTGCTATTCTGAGGTTTTTATCTGTAATCTGTCAAAAAAAACTGCAAACAGAGATTAGAAATAGGGGCTCGAGCAAAAGATTAAACAAATAATGCATATAATTTTTTTAGGTGTATACATTTTTAGGTGTATTCTTTGAAGCAATGCGTAAAACACATCACTTCAAAGAGGGGCAAAATGTATACACCTAAGAATGGTCACATCATATTGTCTGGTAATTGATTAAATATTTTTAATATTTAATTAAAATCTTTGAATTCTATCTGCGTATAAATAATTTATTTATATTTCTTAATTCTTTTATTTTGATTAAATAAATAAGTTTATTTAATCATCTTTTCGTATTCATTTCTTAATTAATTAAATAAACATTATAATTTATTTATATTAATTATCATATAATCTTAGATTAAAATTTTCTTCTTCTTCTTCTAAATATCTATTTATAATTAAATATTTTAAATATTTAATTAATTCCTCTAATTTGATTCATATATCTATTTATAATTAAATATTCTGAAATATTTAATTAATTCTTCTAAAATTTCATATTCTTCTAAAGTCATATCATAATTAAATATTTCAAAATATTTAATTAAAATCTTCTATAGTATAAAAAAATCAAAAATCAAAATGCAATAAATGAAATTAAATAAATTTATTTATTTATTTAATTTGGGGATTATCTTCAACTCCTGGGAAGCAAATGGTCAAAACAAAAAAATTAATTTTCTCTGTTTCTGTGCAGGCTTGTTCCCGTGGGTTGAAGACAGGAATCCATCCTTCTCTCCAACCTCTCAACCTCTTCCATTTTCTTCTTAACCTCTCCATCTCTCACCTTTCAATTCTACTAGACCATCTCACAGCCGTAGATTCTTGCCAGCCGAGATTTTGCCTGCAAAAGTCTATAAATATGACTGTCGGGAGCTCCAAATCATATAGAAGTTTTTAACAGAGAAACTATAGTCAAATAGCTCTCAAGCATCCATAGCATAAGCCTTTTAGCATTCATTTTCATTTTATTTCATAACATAGTAGCATATCATCACATATTTTCAATCCATAGCATCTTTCATTTACAGCCCCTGTGCATAATTCACAGCTTCTGTTCATATCCGTTAGCAATACCATCTTCACCAGCATATAGAATAGAGATTTTCATTTGCATACTCATTCTATATCAAAAATCAAAATTCAATAAATGAAATTAAATAAATTTATTTATTTAATTAATTTGGGGATTATCTTCAACTCCCGGGAAGCAAATGGTCAAAACAGAAAATTTAATTTTCTCTGTTTCTATGCAGGCTTGTTCCCGTGGGTTGAAGAAAGGAATCCATCCTTCTCTCCAACCTCTCAACCTCTTCCATTTTATTCTTAACCTCTCCATCTCTCACCTTTCAATTCTACCAGACAATCTCATAGCCGTAGATTCTTGCTAGCCAGGATTTTGCCTGCAAAAAGCTATAAATATGACTGCCAGGAGCTCCAAATCATATAGAAGTTTTTAACATAGAAACTATAGTCAAATAGCTCTCAAGCATCCATAGCATAATCCTTTTAGCATTCATTTTCATTTTATTTCATAACATAGTAGCATATCATGACATATTTTCAATCCATAGCATCTTTCATTTACAGCCCCTGTGCATAATTCACAGCCCCTATTCAAATCCATTAGCAATACCATCTTCACCAGCATATAGAATAGATATTTTCATTTGCATACTCATTCTAGAGCAGCCATTTGGAGAAGCTTACATCAAATCTGAGAGCAACAGCTTCAAAAGAATCACTGTAGATAGAGAAAGTCAGAACGTTTCTGAAGAATTTTTATTTCATATTCAAGTTTTATTTCAATTTCTTTATTTTAAAGTTCTGTTAATTGTGTTTGTGTTTTCAATTAGATTACAAATTAAACATTACACACAACATACAAATTCTCGACCCTCACCTTTAATGAATGTTCATTGAGAACTAACAAAATAAGATTCAAGATAAGCTTGTCATGATGAAATTTTATTCCTTCATAAACTTGCATACTACCCTTCCTGATTATCAAAAATCAATTAGTAGTTGTGTAACAAAATCCACCTATAGCCATCTTGAAAAGTCTAAGTCCACAAATTAAAAAAATTACCAACCATTTAGGAAAAAAAAATTCTTCAACTAAATCCCCCTCAACCAACCCAACATGTTGATACCCAAGTGGCTATTATAAAGAAGACAAATCCCTTTACATTTGGGGATCTGAAAAGACAATTTACTCCCTTCCTTTACCCTCCATAACATCATGATGCAACTTCTATAAAATGACTTGATTTCCTTACCTCCCATTAGGACTCCTAATCCTACTAAGCCATTACCTCCAAAATTTAGATCAAATTCCTATTGTAATTTTCATCACAAAAATGGACATGATATAGAAAATTGTAAGCATCTTAAACATCTTGTGCAAGACCTCATTGATTCTAATCATATTCAAATTTTAGGTGTCAATGATCAAGGTAGTAAGTCCATTTCTCCTCCTAACCAAAACCTAAAAATCTTTACCAATCCCATGCCAAATCATAATATTTCATTTGTCAAAGCTACTGAAACCAACAAGAATGATGTGATGAATGTTAATACAGAAAATGACAACATGGATACTAATGAACAAATTCCTCTAGATAATATGGTTGGATTGATCAAAATTCAACCTCATAAGGGCCCAACTAAAACATCCCTTAACATTTATTTCTCCTCAAAAGATATAATTTGAAACACACCTGATGGTCCTCTTTACATAGCCAGTTGAATCAATGACAAGCCAACTAATGGGATGTTAATTGATCCCTTATGTGGAGAGAATGTGATCACTAAATAAATCTTACATTTACAAGAAATCTATAAAGATACATATGATGAACTAAAAGCACAAATAAAAACAAATAATGGTATTTCTTGCCCTACAATGGGTTTGAACATCCTTCCTTTGAAATTTGGACCAAAAAAATTAGATGTCTCATCCTATGTCACCTCAACATCGAAACAGTTCCATATGAAGCTTGGTTATCCATGGCTACACTCCAAGTAAGTCATCCTATCGGTTGTGCATAAATTTTTAAAGTTTCCCTTTGAAAATGACATCTTTACTATACACCAATAGTGGCTTTTATCCTATTTCTTCCTATGGGGATTTCTCATTTGATTTCTTTTGGACCAAACCTATTGAACCTATTAAACCTTGTGAAGACATTTTTTCATATCCTACTGAAAGTTTAAGGAAAAACACATAGCAGAGTTATTCCTTTGAAACATTCCTCAACCCATGATTAAGAATCCTATCCTTAACGAAGCCAAATTAATCCCTTCCAAGTAACCAAGACCAACCCAAGACAAATCCTTTTCTTATCTTCTACAAACAACCAAGAGAAAACCAAAATAATCCCATTATGCCTCCTAAAATAAAAGAAGTTTACAAATCTAAAGAGAAAGTGGTTGAACAACCTCCCATGGTTCCTTCCATTCCTAACCTTAGGGAATAAAAGAAACCTATTGTTGATAAACCTTCTCCTACACAAACACAACTTGAAAATCATACCAAAATAAATAGAAATGCTAGAGAGAACATGCGTAGATGTCATGTTATTTCCCAAAGGTTAAATGAAGAAGAAAACAAAGAAAATCAATAATGAAACTTAACTTAAGCAATACAAGATGAGTTTTTTTTATTTTCCACAACAAAAAGATACTATATCACAACCACAACAAGAGCTAAATCCTTCTTTGGAAATTATCATTCAACCTCCCATTGTGATTACCTGAGAAAATGATGATGATGAGATTGCTAAAATTGATGAGGAAGTACATAATGACTTGAATTTATTATTTTATCAAAGACTATAATCTTAGAGGATAACAACCATGATGATCCTCTTAAAAAGAGTGATTCACCACATGGTGAACTAGTACCACACTTGTTTTTGTCCCTTTGTCTTGTTGTTTGCCTGTTTTATATGATGAACAAGATTGGGATGTAGATGACCTACTCTAGGTTTACACACATGTGCCTTACTAGCCTTGTCTTTATTTTCCTTTTCATGTTATGTGTGTGATTGCATGTGCATAATTTGATCTCCCATACCATTCTTTTTGATGTATCTCTCTCTTTGTGACATTCCTCTATTTATACCTACATTCTTCTATATGTAATGAAAATTTTATCTTTTCCTTTGTCTTTTCTTTTCCTTTTGGGGATGACCCAAGGCATCAAGAGATTTAGGTCTCTTCTCTGTTGACCCAACATCTTTTTCTTTATATTTTCATTCATCTTATATTTTCTTTTTTGGGATGATGCAAGCAATCAAGACATTTAAGTCTCTTCCATTTTGACCCAAAATCTTTTTGTTGATTTCACTATCTTTGTGTCATTCTTCCCGTTCTATGAGTATTTGGGGAAAGATGACATTTCTGAGCTCTTTAACAACATATTAGCAAAGAAATGCTGACCCCAAATCTATGGATCCCTTATGTGATTTTTGCATTTCATTGTGAAGGAAAACCCTTTTCATGATGTAGCTTCATTTGGAAACATATGACTTGGAATAGGGCTTTCCAAATAATCTCTCATATCCACTTTATTTTTAGCATTTATCACTTGCTACTTGAAACTAATTTCTCATAGTATGGTATTTAGAAATTTCTTTAAAGTGGGGGCGTACATTGGGATTATTCTTTTTCAACTCATGTTTCATTCTATAGTCTTCTTCATGCAATGCATCTTTCTCTTTTTGGTGACATTGGGTGTGATTTACCTCAAGAGCATGATCTCTCTTAGCATAATATATTCCTCTTAGTGGCTTGATGCAACACACTACATCCAATAAGTCATGAATCTTCTATTCTTTGATAGGTCCTATCTTAGAGACATTAGGAACAATATTCCCTAAGTTAAGACCTTACATGAACTAATTAGAAATCCTTTGAATGCACCTTACACTTGTTTCCATTTACAATAATTGTTATATGGCCACCTTGCATAACACACTTTTCTTGCCTATGGATCCATCTTGTTTATTCATGGACCTTATCATACAAGGTTTTTATTAGCTCATGGATCTTGTTGTTTGTGTTGTGTGGCACCATATCAAAGTTATCAGGAGGTATAGATTTTGTATGGTTAGCGTATATGAGTTGAACATAGGAATGACTTTCCTATTGCCACTTGCTTGTATATTTGATCACATATTGGCCATGTGCATATGTGTCTCTAGAGGCTCATCTAGTGGATGGGATGAGGTTCCACTAGCCCTTGTGAGCATGCATTTGGTTTGCATAGTGATTTGAGAAAATGTGTCTCAACCTTGTAGTTACATAAGGTACTATTCAACCAATGATGATGGAGTGGGGGGCATGGGGGGTATCTTCCCTATGAGGGGTTTGGGGGGATCATCCCCCAATAGGGGCCCAAGGGAAGCACACCTTGGCAGAGGCTTGGGGGAAGTGTCCCTGAAAGGAAAATTTTATTTATATTTTGTTATTGTAAATCTGGACCATTCATCATTATGTCTCATATCCAATGGATGATATTTTATTAACTTGAATTTCACTAGAAGGTAATCCTATTTTATGAGGCTCTTGTATTACGACTATGTATTCTGATGTATTTTGAGAGTCTAATAGCAATTGTGTTGCCTTTGGATCTCTGAGTGGTGATACTCTTGTAAGAAGCTTGCTCTATAAGTATACTATAATCTTTATGATTTTTGAATAATATATTGGACAGATTTTGGAGTGTGGTTAAGTTTTTTGGCACATAAATCATTGTTTTGTGGTATGCATGATATTTTTGTTTATTTTTGTTTAATTTTTTGTAACTATTGTAGATCTATAAAATTTTGCATTATTCTCTTCTCAAGCTTAGTGTAGGAAGTTTTTCCCCTACCTTAGCTTCCTTACAAGTGGTATTATAGCCTGATCACCTTTGGTTTTAGTTGTGTGCTGGGTTTTTTGAACTAATCCAAATTTGAGTTGGAGCTTGTGTAGAAGACACTTTGTGATCTTGTTGCAAGAATTTTTAGACGGCATGTTCATCAGGGAGAATAGAGTTGGATAAGTTTTATGGAAATAATTTTGAAATGTGGAAGCTAAAGATGGAGGATTTGTTGATAGATCAAGATCTATGGGATGTTATTGATGAGAATGTTTTAAGGCCTGCAAATCCTACTCAAGCTGCTCAATATGATGTTATGGACCATAAAACTAAGGGTCTAATTAGATTTTTCTTCGAAGACTATTTTAATCAATGTCCATGAAGAGACTCTACACAAAAACTATGGAAGAAGCTTGGTGAGATGTATCAAGCAAAATATTTAGTGAACAAGAATTTATTTAGGAAGAAATTATATTCCTTGAGAATGGAAGAGGGTGGAAAAATTACAAAAATCCTAGAAGCATTGAATATGTTGAAGGCTCAATTGTAATGAGTTAGTGTCAAAATGGATGAGTAAGAGAAATGTTAGATCTTACTTTGTTATTTTTCTAATTCATGGGATTATCTTGTTATGGCTATTAGGAGTATTTTTTTATACTGAAGACTAAAGATGTGGTGGGTTCTTTGCTTTCTTAAGAGATGAGGAGGAAAGTATCCATGAGTGCCAAGGAGGCCCTAAATGTTCATGCAAGACCTAAGGAAAAATGAAAGAAGAATGAGAAGCGTGAAAAATCCAAGTCCAAGGGGAGATCTAAGTCTCCTAGAAAGTCCAAAGTTATTTTGGAACTACAGTAATCCTAGACATGTTCATAAGGACTATAAAGAAGAAAATAAGAAGAAAAAGAAGAATTTTGATTTTGATTTTGATTTTGAGAAGGAAGATGATAACACATTCATTCTATCTTTGAAAATTCATGTAGGTAATGATGCATGGGTAATTGACTCAGGTGCATATTTCCATATGAACTTTAATGGAGATTGGTGTTTTGAATATGAAGAATTTGATGGAGATAAGGTGTACTTGGGTGATGATTCTCATTTAGAAATTTTTGTCATGGTAAAGTTAAAATTAGGTTTCCTAATGATAGAATAAGAAATATTAATGGTGTGTTGCATATCCCTAGTTTAGAACAAAATTTATTATTTGTGAGAAAACAAATAGATACAAGTCTGTAGGTAGTCTTTTTGATGCAAGATGCAATATTGTTAGAGGTGCTATGGTGATTGCTAGAGGTGTCAGATATGACACATTGTATAAGCTTGATGCATTCACTACTAAGCGCAATAGTACTTCTACGAAAAGAAATTTTGTGGAAGAAGTGAGGGTTTCACCTTCAACAAATGGTCATGGATTTTGGGTACCCAAGGGTGCTCTTTCTTCTGAAACAAAGTTACCTATACAGAAAACTATGTTATGGTAAAAGAGACTTGGCCACATTGGAGAAAAGTGTCTAAGGAACTTGAAAATAAAAAACCTTGTTGATGGTTTGTCTAATTATAATCTTAAATTTTCTTTTTGTGAGTTTTGTATTTATAAAAAGCATAACCATGCTCATTTTTACTTGAGTTATCATTAATCTTGTGGTGTATTGGATCTTATTCATTCTGATGTGTATGGTCCTATAGATGTTCCTTCAATTGGTAAATCCACATATTATGTTTCATTTATTGATGATTAGAGTAGATGTGTATAGATTTTAAAGAGTAAATCTAAATTTTTTAGTCGATTTAAAGAAATTAAAGCAATGCTTGAGGTATAGACTGGAAAGAAAATAAAATGCTTGAGGACTGATAATGCTGGTTAGTTTTTCTCTAATGATTTTGATAGATTCTATAAAGATTGTGGCATTTTGTACCATAGAAAAAAGTAACCTTTGCATGAAATGGGAATAATTCATGATAAATTGGAATTGATGAGGCCTTGATTCAGGTGTTGTGAGGTATTTTATGCATCCACACTAGGTCTTGGATCCTTTCAAATTGAATAACATGCTTTTTATGATGTCTTATAAAGGTGTTGTAAAGTCTTGTAATAGAATTTCACACTTTTCTAGACTTAATGAACCCATTTCTTCTTAATTCAACATTATAAAATGTGTTTAATAACATCATTTAATAAATATATAAGATTATTAACCTAAACATAATCTTAAACAAGTGTTGTAATGTGTTGTGCACATTCACATTGGTTTTTGTTCCCTTTTAGGCTAAGTGGACCTCATTTTAGTGTTGTAAAGTATACTTAATCACACTTTCACATTGAATTCTATGTCCCAAGCCCTAATTTACATTAACATAATCATTAAAAATCCCATATTAATCCATATTGTGTAACCCAATGCCTAAATTGATCAAATACTCGACAAAGTTGCAATTTATAGCTTATTTCATTATCTCCTAGCATCTGAGTTGTCAAATTAGCGCATGTGGGACCCATTTTCCATGTGGTGAATTATTCCCACCTAGGTGGGACCTATTCACCATGTGTGGTGAATGAGTCCCATTTGGCCCAATTTTGACATGAGTGGGGAAAAAAGTGAAATTTAAGTTTAATATTGCTTCATGTCAGCCTGTGATGAGGTATTATTAGATGAAATAGGTGAATTACCTATAAATATAAGTATTTTAACTCATTTTTGCATCTCTTAACATCTCTTATCTCTTATTATTCATTCATCCACCATTCTTCTATCTCAAGTCAAGCAACTTAGGGTTTCATCATTACAAGACATCAAGAAAGCTCCTAAAGACATTCAAGGGCTGAATCTTCCTCCATTGTTGTATAAATACAAGATAAAACATCATGGAAAGGTAATCAACTCCATTATTTCATGTTTCATTCCATTCTTTCATCATTTTCATTTAATTACCTAAAAGGGGTTTGACCAAGGCAAACCCCCATGCCCTAACATTTAACCTTCTTCTCTCTTGTTTTGTGTGTTTGCAGATTTTGGCATTTAAGAAGCTTTGAAATCATTGAAGATAAAGTTACAAATTTTCTCAAGTATTCACCTCCTTCAAGAAGTCAAAATATCAACAAAAACTCATTTTTAGACTTGTAAATCAGATTTTTAGAAGCAAACACCTGTAGAAAGCTAAAGTGCAGATCATAAACTCTAGATTCCACTTTTGAAAATTCAAAAATTCAAAAGTGGACTCATTCACCATGGGTGATGAATGAGTCACACTCCAAGGTTAGTTTTATGTTTTATAGATTTTCAGATATCGTTTTGATAGAAAAAAGTTTCGACTAAGTTCTATAGAACTAGGACTAATTCGGCCAAAATGGCGAATGAGTCCCACTAGGCTTAAAAAAAACATCAATATCATTTCAAATGTAATTTATAGTCTTCATCAAGGTTTGAGGTGTACACTTTCAGTTTGATTCAGTTCTATTAAGTTTGACATTCATGTCTAGTTCATTGTTGCATTAGACAACGTGTTTTCAAACATCACTTATTTCTTAGAGTTTGCATTCATATCTGATCAATTACATAGCTTAGTTTCATTTAGATCATCTCATTTTGTCTTAATAACATCATACATTACATAATTTGAATGAACCTAGATAGCATTTTTGGCCTACCTCTCTCCTTTTAGATGAAAATCCCTAGAAGAGCTAGAGAGTCTTATGGTGCCAGAAATATGTAGTTCATTTTGGTGAGCCTGCTTTTCTAACATATTATTTTTTGATTTGGAGTAAATTTTCATCTTAATACTATCTTGCATTGAATTTGTATTAGAGTGCATCTAGGGTTTCACTTTTTTGCATTAGAAAAAAGTGCATTTAGCTTGCATTTTTGCGTACAATTTTCCTTACAAATCTCTGAAATTTTCCATCCCCATCTGAGGTTCACCTCTTACAATATTAAATACATAAAAAAAACTTCAAATTTTCTAAATTTTTTGCAAAACAACCAGTCTTGGGGCTCATTCGCCATGTTGGGCGAATTAGTCCCTATCTAGATTTTTAACTGTCTATTCTTGCATCAGAAACCTCATTTTTGTACTTCCTAAGCCTCCTAGTATCATATAGTATCAGTTTGGAAAGTTTGTGGAACATTTTTTTATGAATCTAGCTCAAAAAAATTATTTTATATTACTCACTCTTCACATCACTTAATTTGCACACATCCTTACATCTTAAAATGCTTCCATTTCTACAATTTTGCATAACATTGACAAAAATACTTTTCACTTTTTCATATTCAATGTTTCTATTCCTCAAAATTTGCATAAGTTTGTTAAAATTACTTTTTATTCTTTCATATACATTGTTTAAATTCTTAAGGTGTTTCATACATTGGATAAGAGTGTTTTGTATCTTTGCATATACATTGTTCATATTGCTAAAACATTGCATGAAATGGTTACATTTGCTTTTCATTCTTACTCAAAAAATCCTACTACCTTACATATGCAAACATGTTAAGAAATATTTCCTATCCCCTCCCTATGAGAGTGATTTTGTGAAAGAGGCTAAAACCTTGGACCTTACTAATGATCATATTTGTTCTTCTCCTAATATCTATCCTATTGGTACTGAAGATATTTTGGTAGAAGAACCAATTCATGAGAGTTTTGAGAATCCTACTTGTTTCTCTCCTCTTACCTTTCTTAGTGGACAATACATCAATAAAAAAGACAATATAACTATAGGCCATGAATCCTTCCTAATGATCATATTTGTTCTTCTCCTAATATCTATCCTATTGGTACTAAATATATTTTGGTAGAAGAACCAATTCATGAGAATTTTGAGAATCCTTCTAGTATCTCTCCTACTTGTGACGTAGATACTTTGATGTTAGACAACATAGCCGATGAAGGCCATGAATATCTTAGTTTTCCCCCTTCACCTAGGGAAACTCCTCTTGAAAAAAAATATCACAACATTGATTGATCATTCCCCTACTTGCGATGAAGTTATTTTAGAAGAACCAACCTATGAATATAAAAAAAATTGGCTTGTTCTTATCCTAAAAATATTCCTACTAGGGAGAATCTCATGGTGCAAAATAATATGAACATCGACACATCTCCTTCAACTACTAAACCTTCCCTAGGTGATGATAATCAAGTGGAATTAGAATCCCCTTCACAAACATATCATGCTAATCAAGACAAAAAAATTGAATTTATGATGACACAAGTAGACTCTCCTTTAATTAGTGAGATTCCTAAGTCACCTTACATTAGTAAAAAAGACAAAAAAATTAGATATGTCTTGAAATCCATGATGCAATCTACTCCTAACAATTTTTTTCAGCAACTAAGTTGTAACTTAGTGAATCAAACATCTAGGGGGCCACACAACACTCCTAAACCATTACCTCTTTCCTCAAAAAGCACCTAGTGTTGAAGATCTTAAAAAATATTCTACTAATATATATGTATGGGAACTCATTCAATTCTCATTGAGAGTCAAACTTCTCTTTCATGAAATGTTGGAAATACAAAAGGAAGAGATCCAATCTTACATCAAATAAAATCATGTAACATCCTCCTCTCCTCCAATGAAAGCCACTCTATCAAAAATCACATTCCCTAAACATGAATTATCCTCACTTGAGATTCAAAACAAAAATGATCCCTCAGTGATAAAGGTGATCATTAATGAAATTTTAATTAGGCACATTCTCATCAACAATGAAGTGGAAATTAATGTTTGTAGCATGCACCTCCTACATAAAATTGGCATTGACAAAAAGCTCATTCAACTTAATGATGTTCATATTTGTGCTTTGACAATGTTCATAAGCAACCACTTGGGAGAAGCACATTACATATTGAGGTCAGACCTACAGTGTTTCCTACCTCTATTTATATCATGCGAGCACCCCTTTTGTACAATAATCTCCTAGGGAGACCATGGATTCATGTTATGAAAGGAGTCCCATGTACCCTTCACCGTGTAATGAAATTTGAATACAAAAACAAGATATACACAATTGATACAGATGAACAAAGCTATGTGTCAGCTGATCACAACACTTCCTACCCCTCCAATCCTTTCATTCCTAAATTAGAACTTGAACCTACACAAGTTGGTCCTAACTCTTCACCTACAATAAAAATATGTCATTATAATTGGGGGTCATTAGATTCTACACCTCCTTTACATAACATTTCCAATATATCATCCTCATGGTCCAAAGAGTCATATACAAATGATTTATTTTTAGACAAAAATTCTATTAGTTATTGGAGTTTCACACCTACATTTAAGGGAAGGCATGCAATATCCCAATCTTAACCTAACCAACCTTGTGTTCCATTCACTCAACTTAGTTCTACTAAATCACCCCATGGTGGTGATGGGGGCTATATAACTCCCATCCATCATGAAGCAACCATACATAACATTACAAAGGATTTTGCTTCTTATAAAGAAACCACTCCTCACACACACACCCCCTTCATCTAACTTGGAAGATTGTTATGGTAATGGTTACAATCTTCCTCCTACACATGGATGCAATGAACACATGAAACAAGATGACATATCATACAAGAAAGATCTAGGGGTATCTCCCTTATCTCAAAACACTTTCCACAACAATAACATCCAACCTCTCAAGGAGTTTGGTGCTCTTCCTTGTGTGGGAGCACCTAATTCCTTTAGTTGATACTCACTTTCATCCATTCCAGGCTCACCTTATTCTTACACTAAATTTTGGGCAATGGGTTCGATAGCCTTGTCCTCGTATGTCACTTGTTGCTATCTCTTTTGACCTAGTCATTAAACTTTCATGAACATATAAAACCAAGCTTGGGATGTGGATGACATGTTGACTCACATGTCACATACTCCCTTTTTTCATGATGTAGCTTATCTGAAACATATTACTTGTCATAGGGATTTTCAAATAAACTCTCCTACCCTCTTCTACCTTAAATAAATTGCTCACAATAATGGTGTTAGCAACTGCTTTCAAGGCATGATTTACTTTTTCCTTTTATGTGTCCTCTTCTTGGTGGTGACATTGGGTTTGATTCCTTCTAAGAGTGTATGATCAATTGAACTACCCTAATGTGAATGAGGCATCCCATAGATAACGATCTGACAACCTTGATTTGTCCTCTCTTAGAGACACTGGGCACAATGCTCCCTAAGAAGAAGACCTTGCATTAGCAAGGCAAAATCCTCTTTAACAAAATTTTTACATGACATTCAAAACATTTACAAAAAGCATTTTCAATGTGGTGGCTTATTAAAGTTATCAAGAGGTATAACTTTTGTATGGTTGAGCTAGAAGCCCATTTTGAGGCATGAATTTCCCCATAGCCACCTATGTGTTTGAGTGCATACAAACTAGTGTATTTTTTTCACCTTTTTGGATTTATCACACCACATACAATCAAAATTTTTGTTGCCCCAAAGTTAGTATATTGTGGACTTCTTACCTCGCAGACAACCTGAAGTTCTATGGCCCTAGAGTCAGTACATCTTTTCCACCTCATTCTTTCCATTGCATGATTATACATCTTGATGGTTTGACTTAGGATCTTAGATCCTAGGGGCTTCGATTCCTTCTTGATCTTTTTCATTCTTTGTCATCTACGCACTTGGATCTCTCTTGAATTTCTACTTTAGTGTGAGTTTCAAGAAAGTTCATGCTCACTAAAGTGGGGGCTAAATGTACCATAGAAAAAAGTACCCTTTACTTGACACTGGAATAATTCATGATAAATTCGACTTAATGAGGCCTTGATTTAGGTTTTGTGATGCATTTTATGCATCCACACTAGGTCTTAGACCCTTGCAAATTGGATAACATGCTTTTAATGATGTCTTGTAAAGGTGTTGTAAAGTATTCTAATGGACTTTCACACTTTTCTAGACATAATGAACCTATTTATTCCTAATTCAACATTATAAAATGTGTTTAATAACATCATTACATCAATATAGAATATTCTTAACCTAAACTTAATCTTAAACAAGTGTTGTAATGTGTCTTGCACATTCACATTGGTTCTTGTGCCTTTTTAGGCTAAGTGGACCTCATTTTAGTGTTGTAAAGCATATTTAATCACACTTTCACATTGAATTTTGTGTCCTAAGCCCTATTTTACATTCACATAATCATTAATAGTCCCATTTTAACCCATATTGTGCATCCTGAGGCCTAAATTGATCAAATACCTAATAAAGTTGCAATTTATAGCTTATTTCCTTATCTCATGGCATTTGTACTGTCAAATTGGCCCCTGTGGGCCCCATTCACCATGCATGGTGAATCAGTCCCATCTAGGTGGGACCCATTTGGCATGTGTGGAAAATGAGTCCCATTTGGCCCAATTTTGACCTTTGAGCGGGAAAAAAGTGAAATTTAAGTTTAATATTGCTTCATTTCGGCCTATGATCAGGTATTAGTTGGTAAATGGGTGAATTTTCTATAACTATACATATTTTAACTCATTTTAACATCTCTTAACATCTCTTATCTCTCATCATTCATTTATCCATCATTCTTCTTTTTCATGTAAAGCAACTTATGGTTTTATCATTACAAGACATCAAGAAAGCTCCTAAAGACATTCAAGGGTTAAATATTCCTCCATTGCTGCAAAAATCCAAGATCAAACATCATGAAAAGGTAATAAACTCCATTATTTCATGTTTCATTCCATTCTTCCATCATTTTGGTTTAACTACCTAAAAGGGGTTGACCAAGGCAAACCCCCATGCCCTAACATTCAACATTCCTCTCTCTTGTTTTGTGTGTATGTAGATTTAGGAATTTAAGAAGCTTGAGAATCATTGAAGATAAAGTTACAAAGTTTCTTAAGTCTTCTCCTCTTTCAACAAGTCAAAATATAAAAAAAAAAACTCATTTTTAGACTTGTAAATTAGAGTTTTAGAAGTGGACACCTATAGAAAACTAAAGTACAGATCAGAACCTTTGGATTCCACTTTTGAAAATTTAAAAATTCAAAATTGGACTCATTCACCATGGGTTGGACTCATTCACCGTGGGTGGCGAATGAGTCCCACTACAAGTCCATTTTTATGTTCTGTACATTTTCAAATACCTTTTTGACAGAAACAAGTTCTACCTTAGTTTTACAAAACTAGGACTGATTCACCCAGAATGGTGAATGAGTTCCACAAGTCCTAAGAAATAGAATTAGTATCCTTTCAAATGTAATTTCAAGTATTCATCAAGGTTCCAAGGGCACACTTTCAATTTGATTCAATTCTATTAAGTTTTACATTCATTTCTAGTTGATTGTTGCATTACACAATATGTTTTCAAACATCACTTATTTCTTAGAGTTTCCATTCATATTCAATCATTTACATAGATTGGTTGAATTTAGATCATCTTATTTATTCTTAATAACATCATACATTACATAATTCAAATGAACCTAGCTAGCATTTTTGGCCTACCTCTCTCCTTTTAGGTGAAAAACCCTAGAAGAGCTAGCTTGTCTTAAGGTGCGAAAAATCTACGGTTCACATTCATATACAAAAGACAACTCTATATTCTCTATAGTAGAATGGAGTTGTATAAAAAATGAACAAGACATTAATGGAGAAGGCTGGGAGTATGTTGAGTGGTGTTGGTCTAGAACAAAGGTTTTGGGTTGAAGCTCTTGCCACTACTTGTTACCTAATTAACAAGTCTCCTACATAAAATCTTTTTGATAAGACAACTATAGAGGCATGGGTGGGCCACAATCATTCATTAAGACATATTAGAGATTTTGGTTGGAAGGCATCTACACATGTGCGAAGGGAGAAGTGAACAAGGTTACAAAACAAGGGTTTGAGATGTATCTTCATCGGATATGGTTATGTGGTGAAAGGATACAAGCTTTGGGATCCTATTACAAAAAATTAAATACATAGTGCAAGTGTTATTTTAGAGAAACTAAGCCTTCTTCTATTACATTACAGCTAAAACAAATTAAATAGGAAGATGTGATTCAATTTCCATATACACCTAAGAAATTTGAATCGAGGCCCATGGACAAAAAGGAAGTTGAGGAGAGCTCATCGAGCTCTGAATCTTTAGAAGATGAGGAAGAACCTCCAACTCAACTTGTTCATAGGTCTGCAAGGAATAGACAACCACCTGAAAGGTATTCACTTAATGATTGGAGATTCAGTTTTTCTTTGAATACTAACATGGATGTACCCAGATTGGTAGAAGATGCATTAGGTATAAATGATGCAAAATATTGGAAGGTTTTTATGGATGAAGAAATCATAGCTTTGAAAAAAAATGATACATGGGATCTTGTACCATTTCTTGAAGGAAAAAAACTTGTTAGTTGCAAATGGGTATTCAAGAAAATAATTGGTTAAGATGGAAGTATTGAGAAGTACAAAGCAAGGTTTTTTCCAAAAGCTTACTCTCATGTTGAGGGTGTTGATTATGGTGAGATATTTTCTCCTATTGCAAAAATGACATCGATTATATTTTTTCTTTCTATTGTTGTTTCTTATGATTTATAGGTTGAGAAAATGGATGTGAAAACTACTTTCCTTCATGGTGTCTTGGAGGAGGATATTAATATGACACAACTAGAGCACTATGTGGTGAAAGGTACAAGTAAATTTAGTTACAAATTGAAGAAATATTTGTATGGTTTAGAAAAGAGCCCTAGGATGTGTGACCAAAAATTTGATACATATGTGTTTTTTTTGGAATTAGAGCATTCTAAATTAGATCATTTTTTTTATTATAAAACTAATGGTGATCATTTTCTTTTTATTGCATTATATGTTGATGATATGTTATTCATTGGTAAAGGGAAAGGTATGGTTTCAACACTAAAATCTCAACTTACTGCTAAGTTTGAAATGAAATATCTTGATATAGCTAAACACATTCTTGGGATGGAAATTAGAAGAGATAGAGTGAATAAGAAGCTATGGCTTGGCCAAAGTAAGTATTCCAATTTAATTTCATAGAGGTTTGATATGCGGAATTGTAGACCATTATGTGTTCCTATTTCAATTGGAACAAAGTTATCTATTTTAGATTGTTCAACATCTCCATTAGATATGAAAGACATGAGAAGAGTGCCTTAGCAGAGTGTACTTGGAATTTTGATGTATCCTATGGTTTCTACTAGACCAAACACTACCTAAGCAGTGGGATTTTTTTCCTTATTAATGTCTAATCTTGGTAGAGTTCATTGGAATGCAGTTAGAAGAGTCTTCATATATTTGTGTGGTACCTCATATTATTCCTTCTGTTATCATAGTAATATTAATAAAGACGAGATTTACATTGATATTCATGGTTATCTGGATTCAGACTAGGCAAGTGATGTTGATAGTTGAAGATCCACCAGTGCTTATGTGTTTAGTTTATTTGGTGGTGCGATTAGTTGAATGAGTGAGTGAAACACTATGGCTGGTTTTCTCACTACTAAATTAGAGTATATGAAAGCTATTCATGCTTGTAACAAAGCCATATGAATTAAGAGACTATCTTTACATATTATAATAAAACAATGTGTAATGATAATTTATTGTGACAATTAGAGTGCGAGGTGTCTAGCCAAAAAACACAACATTTCATGCCAAGACCAAGAACACTAATATACAATATCATTTTGTTAGAGATATGGCTGAATATGGTAGAGTCAAGTTGGTTAAGGTAGAGACTTTGATGAATGTTGTTGATTCTTTAACTAAGTCTATGAGCACAAAGAATTTAAAATGGTGTTTAGAGACCATGGGCCTTTTAGCACCTAGCAATTAATGTTGGAAATATGGATTCTTGCAACATGAGAATGAAGTGTATACAGATTGATCTCGTTGTTCCTATGTTGTCATTGTTTTCAACATGGTGACAAAAGTATGGGAAGCTTATTTGGTATATCAAAAGTGTTCTTTACTAATAAACTAGTGCATTGGTTTTTGAGTCTGAAATTCACTGTAAGATGACTCTAATCTCTTAACCATGTTATCATGACTCATTCAGATAGCTATATCCAAGATCTCGAGAATTTTTGTGTCAAGAGAAGAAATTTATCACTGACAAAGTTTAACTTTGTACTCTATAGTTGTTTCTCTGCTTTGCATATTAGTGTGGAAGACTCCACATTTTCTTAAGGAGACCATTCTAATGTTGCAATTCTAATGGTAGTCTCTATGATGGTAATGTGAAGAAATTGATGTGATATCAGATTTGGAAGGTGTTTTCTTTGATAAGTGTGTGTTGGTTTGGAGTTTTTGTATTTAGGTCCTAGTCTTAGCTGACCTAATATATGACATGCATTAAGAAAACTAGATATACTTGTTACACAATGCTATGTAGTGATTTCATTTTTTAAGACAAACCCTTGGATAAACTATTTCCTAGATCCTTGAAAGATACTGCTTTAGAGTGGTTTTGATCCTTACTGAATATTTCAATTTGTTCATTCAATGAACTTATTTATGCCTTTTAAATTTTTGTATATAAAATATGTGAGCGCATAAAACAAGTAATACAACACAATCAATGTAAAGTTATATTAGATAATTCAAATAACAACCTAATCAAATTGAAACAAACAAACTCTCTAAAGTCATCCCATTGTCCTCTATCTTCAAGGATGTTTCAAGTCATTATGGCTCTTAGATTGTTTGTATGCATATGACTTGTCAAATGACAACCTGAAGAATGAGATACTAGAAATGCAATAAACCTTTCTACATCATTGATTACTAACATGATATGTTGTAAATGATTGTGCAAAGAGTATGATAATTCTATGATATTGATAATGGAAATTCTATGATGCAACTACGTAATTTAAAATGCAACTAATGGTAAATCCATGATTGATTAAAGTAAATGATACTAAGATGCTCAATTCTCTATATGAAATGTTCTAAATGAGGCCGTATTTATAGATTTCTCCAAGGCATCAACCTATGTGGTAGGATTTGATGGTCTAGATTTGGTTTGGGGAAATGGATGGTGGAGGATGAAGAGGTTGGAGAGAATCAAGGAGTTTGTTCCCTTTAGTAGAAAAAACTTCCAAGTGTGGAGGAGAATCAAATGGAGGAGGAAGCCAAGTGTCTCAAATTGGTTATAATTTGTTGAGATAAAATGCCAATTAAATATTAAGAATATTTAATTTCATGAGACACATGATAAGGTGGAAGATGAGAAGTTAGTATAAATGTGACTAAATTCAAATATAAAATTTGAATTTAATAAAAGGGAGTTAATTTAACAAAACTAACTAATTAAAGTTGTTAATTTAATTAAAACATGAAGAAAATGATTTAAGGTACTATGAAGAATTAAAGGAAGTGAAACTATATAAATAAATTTTACAATTGATTTATAAGTAGAAGAATTAAAAATTATCAATCAAATAACTTTTATTTCATTAATTTTTCTGTAGACCAATTTTAGGTGTACATATTTTTCCCCTCTTTGAAGTGATGTGTTTACGACACATTACTTCAATGAATTTTTTTTTATACTACTGATATAATTTTGATATGCCCCAGACATTGATATTCAAGTGATGTTGGATATATTCCCCCTTAGGAGATAAATTGGGGAATTTTAGAATTTTTAGAATGGGTATGTACAAGATCATGATGCGCAAAAAATTGGTGATATGATGTGTATGTGTAGGGTACATGGCTGACAACATTTTTTTTAACCCAAAATTGATGAAATGACAAGAGCTTTTAAAGGAGATTCTTAGCTTTCCACCAATATAAATTGTGATTTACTTTGAATTTAATAAATAATTATTATTCATTTTCTATTTAAATTATGACTAAATTCTTGACTGATAGGCTGATTAAAAAACATCTATAGCTTTCAAACGGTATCACATTTTTTGAATCTGAAACATGTGCCACATTCTATGCTTCACATACTATAGGATTAAGAAAATTTAATTTCATGAAGTTTTGACCAAGTTAAGGTGGTCAAACATATGAGTTTTTATATTTTTTAAAATTTGTAATAAAAAATTTATAATTAATTATTACTTAAAAAAAAATTACCAAAAAATATGCATCACATCGGAACATGAGTCCTCTACTTATATCTAAAATATTATAAAAAATATTATCCTTTTATTGTGGTTAGGGTGGTTAGACGGACACCTACTTCTCATTTTTTTCTTCAAACTTAAGTACTACTACATTGAAATTTCAAATTTTCACCAAATAGATTTTTTAAAAAAAATTGACCTAGTAGTTTAGAAACTATATTCAATCTGCTACAAATTCTATTTTTACACATTTTTGAAATAATATAGATAACTTATTCAAATTTTTACGCAAAGTTTCCTAACTTTGACTTTTCTTAATTTTTTGCCACTTAAGGGCATATTTTTCCCATGATGATCCCGCACATGCCCGAATTTTTTGAATTTTTCAAGAGTTTAATTATTTTATATTATATTTTGATTTTATGGTGTTGAAACAATTTATCTCCCAATAAATAATATTGATCCTACCATATTTTATTAATTGATGCATTGGTTTATTAAAAAAATAAAAAAATCCCACTTAATTACCTCTTTAATTACCCATTTTAAAAGTTAGAAAGGTGAGAAGAAGCTCACTTGAAAACATTTGCACTTTGGAGATTAAGGTGATTGAGCAAGTTTGAGAAAATTGAGCAAAATGGTGATCCCCTATCAAACCCACCGATTTGAGCGAGTCTGATGTCACAATCGCCTCGCCGTGTATGGACCTCTGGTACATACCCTGAGAAACCAACATTTGAAATTTGAATTGATTTTTCTCACATTTTTCATGTTTGAAATTTTGTTGTCAGTGTTTTAGTGTGTTTGGAACCCAATTTAGCGCATTAGATTTATGTTATAGTGCATCAAGTTGATTAGCATATAGATGAAATTGTGTAGTGCATAGATTGGTTAGTGTAGTGCATCTGGTAAATTAGCACTTTTATGCCTAGATTTAGAGCATTGATGAATATTGTAGCAAATTTGTTTTATTAGCACATTTAGGTCACAAATTAGTGCATTAGATAAATGTTTTAGTGCATTTGATGTATGGGTGCATAGATACCACATAATAGTGAATATAGCAATTTTTGTAGCCAATCCAAGGTTTTAGCACTTTGAGACCCTATTTTGGTGCATGGATGAAATTTTCTAGCGCATCTATGATTTCAACACATAGAAACATTGTTTTAGTGCATTTACACCAGAGTTCAACTTTTTTATTGATCTCCTTTATTTTGATGTTTAATGATCATTTCAACTATTGTTTTGATGATGTTTGATGATGTTTGATGATGTTGATGATTGATCTCATGATAGGTGAGAACCAAGGATAGGATAGATGATGATTGACCTCCTGATAAGTGAGGGTCAATGATAGATGCTCAACAAGATTTGATCAAAATCTCATTAGAGTTGATTAGCTTGATTGATAGGTTGCTTGATAAAATGCTAATTTGTGATATGTTATGATTATAGGAGGATTTAGGATTTTTCAATCTCAGGAGAAATTCCAGAAGACTTGGGACATGATTCCATAGTTTTCTCAAGTTGATTTGGATCTAATTAGGCAATGTGGGTTGACTTCTCTGATCGATATGCCCCAGTATAGGATCAACAAGGGACTTCTGACTACTTTGGCTGAGAGGTGGCATAGTGATAAAAACACATTTCATTTAGCCACTAGTGATATGAAATTATGCCATAGGTTGTATATCGTATCTTTAGGATTATTGTTGCTAGTGAGCTAGTTGTTTATGACCACATAGAGCAAAGAGATATGGATACATTGTGGAGGATCTTCCAAGATGATGAGATTAGCGGGTATGAGATCCCATGGCAGGAGATCGTTGCATTATATCAAGCCTTACCATGTGTGTTATCCGGATTCATTGGGGGTTTCCTATGTCCTAACCATAGGTCAAAGGGACTATCAATTGGGTGGGGTCATATTATAGAGAGCATGATTACACAAGGAATTAGATATGCATGAGGATCTTGCATGCTGGCTCATTTATATCATGATCTTCATCAGGTAGTTTATCTTGGAGTGGTGAGTCTATCAGTTCGGGCTACATTATTGTAGATTTGTGCATGGGAGGACATAGTTATCACTCAACCTATTACATATAGAGATCATCCAATTAGGAGACCCTATGTCTTTGTATAAATAGGTCCAATTTTACAACACAAGATAGGAAAATTAGAGTACTGGCATCGTGTGTTGGATGATCCTGAGACAATTACATGGCAGCCATACTTGGAAATCAAGGATTGGCCCAATGATGACATTGAGATGTTGTATGTGTTCTCTTTCAGATACTTTATTGGTTGGATTCCATATGTGATTGAGAGATTATTGATCATGAGGGTGCTTTGACAGTATGGAAAATCTCAAGTTATGCCGTAGAGTGTGGAATTATATGCTTGACGTCGATAGGATATTCCAGTGTGGGGACCTATGTTATCCTATGATGCAACTTTTCAGGAGTGCTTTTGATTATAGGAATGGATATGGGATTACCATCTAGAGATTGTTGATGCCTTGATGATAGACTCTTATGCATAGTATTTCTTTACACATCCCTTCCTAAGGATATCCAACTCAGAGGAGCCAATGCAAGCCATGGATGATGATGAGAGGGAAACACCACATTCCCCTAGATAGAGGAGAGATGTAAGAGATGGAGAGGAGGAGGGAGATGGTGATGATGGAGGGGATGGAGATGGAGGAGACAAATATGGTGGAGGTGATGGAGATGGTGATGGACTAGTATTGGAGGTGAGAGTGGCTCAGAGGAGGAGATCGATAGTGTCCACATGACCACAGTAGATTAAGATTCATTTTCCCTCCCATCAACAACAGGTTCAGATAGCTATTTTACAAGCATAGGTGCAAAATTTATAGGGAAATCTAACATAGACTCAGGCATAGATCGCCTCTCTAAAAACAAAGAGAGATACCCTGAGACAAAGATGCAAGCATGTAGAGGCTTTATCAAAGATATTATAGAGAGTTGTTGAGGGGACCACTACAACTGATATGCTCATAGAAGTATGGAATTCTACCTAGAAGGTCAAGTATTACAGGTTGTTGTATCATGAGGTAGTGCCTAAAGAGTAGTGTGTTAGTTATGTAAAGTCCTCATGTGCCAAATCAGGTTAGAGCCACTCATGGATAACTAGCAGAGTTGTGACTGGGCCACCTCCTAGGGATCTAGGTGTAGTGCCACTAGGTGGGACAATATGAGGTTTAGTGAGGCTAGCAGCATTTTCGGGGAGCAACACATAGCTCCTAATATTCGCCTTTGATGTATTTGAGACTTGATGATGTATATACTTGTTCAGTCAGAGACATGATGACTATTCTTCCACATTTTGTTGATGTATCTCTCAAAATTTTATGATATCATTGTACACTTGACATTTATTTTGATATTATGTATGGGATGCATTGGATATTATTGATCTATATGTTTTCTATATGTTTGTATGATGGCTACTTATAATTGATGCATTTGATTTCCACTTTCAATGCTATGTGATGTTTTATATGATTATTCCATGGTTATGTATATGAATGCAATAATGTAATGATGATGCATGGATTATGAAACTATATGGTTTATGGATGATGCATTATGTTATATGAGATGGATTTGATTATATAAATGAGATTTAATGCACCTTTGGTTTTTTGTATTTTTCAAATGCAAATATATGATCTAATTCATGGATAGATGTATGATTATTTTGATGCATTTAAGATATGATAATGCTTTCCAATGTATGTATGATATGATATGATAATACTTATGACACTATATGTGAATGATATTGTTTTTGTTAATGTCAAATCTATCAATCTTTTGATGAGAGAGATAGAATAATTTTGAAATTTTTACCATCCTTGGATAAATCTAAAATGTAGATACAAAATTAATATGTATGAAATCTATCTTAACCATGCAAATCTAAATATGCAATGTTGTCATTTTGTCAGTCAATTTCTTGTTCTTGGTATCATCATTGAGCCTTTTAATATGTTGAAAGTTGGTACAAACATTGATGGTATAATTAGACCATGATGAGCTGAGTACAACTTCCAAGTATTTTTTATATTGCAAGGCAATACAAGCATCTAGGCATAATTGAACTGAGATGACCTAAGTACTGATTTCATAAAAAAAAAAAAGAGTTAGTCCTTTTCCTATACAAATTTGAAATTTCATCAATGATACTTTGTAGAGCATGTACCACAACAATTTGTATAGTAGTAATGATTAAATCACATACAACAAACAAAGAAAATATCATTCTCAATCATAGCTCCTCTAGTCCATGACATCCTTGAGTTGCTCCAGAGAAATGATAACAAAAATCAAGATACAATAGTTGAACATTCATTTCCAAAGTGATAAAACCACGCTTCAAATGAGTATCATCCAATTAGATTCATTTTGACTGATTTTGTTGTTGATTTGGATGGTTGATGTTTAACTTTTGTGATCAATGTTCAATGTTGAGTTTTTATTGTGATTTTTGTGTTTGTTGTGTTGCCTAAATGTATTCTTGTCTATTTTTTTAAGCTCAAAGTAGATTGCCCCCAATGAGTTTAGGATGTTTCCCCCAGTGAGAAACCAAGCATTTATTATGGATATGCACAATGATAACCAAGCCAAAGTGAAACATGACTGCAACACCCAGATATGTACATGCAGCTCTTTTGATGATTAGGCATTGTGATGGTGAAAAGAGGACGACCAACACATGTGACAATAGATGGAAAAGCCAATCTGTCACAAATAGTGCTTGCTGCTAGGTTTTCACTACTTATTTTTATTTCACTTTTTTAGATTTTATGATTTTTTTGTTGTTACTGAGATGCCTATTTGCCATTTTTTCATCAAGGTAACCATTTTTTTTATTTTTCAGTTTTTTTGTATTTTCTCCTTTTTCACTTTTTTTTTTGTATTTTTAATTTTTTGATTTTTTTTTTGATTTTTTTTCCTTTTGATCATGCACTGGATCAGTCAAGCATAGAAATTCTTTAGATGAATGCTATTTATGGGTTCTTCAAATAGGTCCCCTTATGGTGTAGACAACTAATATGCTCCATATTGAAAGATTGATACAATGATGCCCTGATCTTGTGTGGATGAACGTGATGGATGAGAGGACCCAATTGGAATGAGGAGTAAGTGTGGAAAGTATGAAGGATGATATATCTGAAAAATAAAAGAGGCTATAATAGGATCCCTAATGTGGACACTAAGTGGGTGACCAGGATTCAGACGAAAAAGAAGCTTGAGCAATTAGTGAGTTATAGTACATGAAGAGGTCATCATCAAAGACACATTGAAAGACATCACTAGTGGAGGTGTAATGATATGACAGATAGGTGAACATGGATGTGTGGAATGGAATATGTGGTATGAGTGAGGGTGACATGGATGGAGACCTTAGGTCAACAAGTTCTTTCTTTCTTTTTCTTCTTTGATAGATGCCCCCGGTGATTTTTGAGGGAGAGGTATATTTGGAGATCAAATTTTTCTTGTTTTAACTTTTGACTTTTATTTTTGATTTGTCTGATATCTTTTTTTTTGGCTAAGGAACTTGTCTAGATCTTTTAATCTTTTTGATTTGTCTAATAGCTCTTTATTTTGGCTAAGGGACTTTTCTTGATCCTCTTTTGTTTTTTATTTGTCCAGTAGCTTGTTATTTTGGCTAATGGACTTTTCTTGATATTCCTTTCTTTGAATGCTTTCTTTTGATTCTAGATCTCCATTTCAAAAAGGCACTTTTACCTTTTATTCTTGAATTACCTCCTTTATATTTTCTTTAGGTGATATTTGTTGATCCATGTTTGCAACGTGGGTGGATGTGGGTGAGATGGATGAAATAAGTGAAGTGAGAGGAATATTTAGTGGAAAAATGTGAGTGGTGTTGCCATCAACAAAGTCTTTGAGACTATCCTTTTTAGTATTGTTAACATAGTATTGTTAACATGAAAGGAACCTTGCACATCCTTAGTGACTTGGAAAGATGGCTTAGTATAGGAAATAATAGGATATTCATATCCTAGCCCAGGGTAGGTGGGATGGAAGGATGTTGGTTGGATATCCTCAATAGGGTTATGATCAAAGAGTGGGTTATCATAGATTTCCTAGGAAAATAGGGGGTTATCATAGGTATGAAAAGATTGAGTAGAAGCAGATATGGAAAAGGTAGGTGTATCATTAGGATAACAAAAGGTTTCAATCCAAGCACATTCATCTTTCTGCATGCCTTTTGTAGCTATCTCAACATCAATGTTGGAATTTTGACCCTTCTCAATGATAGTAGCAATATCTTTTACTAGTAAATTATCTAAACACTATCTCCACATCCCAGATTATGAATTTGGAACTTGGGGTTTGATAGTGTAGTAACAAAAGTGGATGGTTTTAAGGATTTAGGATCAACATATGTTTTAGCATAAGGTGCTTCATGATTGTGAGAGATCAAGATTTCAAATTTAGGGCTTAGATTATAGCCATACATGAAAGGATTGGGATCTCCTTGTAATGTGATTTCAACTCAACTGTGTGGGGATTTGATAGATTGATAGTATGTAGAGGATATTGCTTGTATTTCATGTATCCAAGGTCTTCCAAGGAGGATATTATAGGTCAAGGGGAGATCAAGGACTTGGAACACCACATCCTTCACCACAAGACTAACTCTGATTGGTAGAGTAAGTAATCCTTTATATGAGTGCTCCTCTTCTTCATATGCCTTCATGGTAATATTTTTATTGCAATCTATTGCACTTTCTGAATATCCCAATGCCTGAACAAGCTTTAAGTTGTAGATATTTAGACCAGCTCCTTCATCTATTAAAATGAGTTTGAATAGATGTTTATGGATTAAAACCTCAATTTGAAGTGGAGCATTTTGTGGATGAGTGAGGGATGCATCATCATTTTCTATGAATGATAGACAATGAGGTGTAGTCATATGTCCCATCATTGCTTGGAATTAACAAACTTCCTAATTCATTGGTACTGGTGGGTTTTCCTATTCATCATTGATTTTGGTGACATTACTTTGATTTTATATTACATAAATGTTAAGAATGGTAGTATCATATAGACATAATTCACATTTTTCCCTTTGTTGTTTTTTGAAGAGGATTCTCCTTTTTCGTAGTTGGGTAAATTATTTTTGAATGCTCCATGATCAACATCTATTGTAGGTTCTTCAATTGATATTTTCTTTCTATCTATCAAGTCTTGCACCAAGTGTTTTAATTACATGCAATCATTTGTTTTCTAAAATTTGTTTCTAAGAAAATAAAAATAATGTGCATCATTTCACCATGGTGGTTGAACTTGTGGTTCATAATCTCTTGCCTCTGGTATTGTTAAGTGTTTGGCTACAAGAAGCTCTTTTAATGCTGATTCAAGTGACTATCCCAAATGTGTAAATTTCATACGATTTGATGGTGTTCGATATGGTGGTGGTTTAGATTCAATATTGTTTGGATTGTTGTTTTGACTAGTCTTTTGATTAGTTTTTTGATTGGTCTTGGTTGTAATTCTTCAAAGATTAAAGACTTATTTTGCATTATGTGTTTCATCTACACCATCATTACCAACATTCTCATTTCTTTGCCAAACTTTGGGTTTCTCATTGTTGTTATAATGATTGCTAGAGTTTGCTGAGTTGTTTCCTTCATTGTACATTTTTAAGACTCCTCTCTTAACCAAGGCTTCTTCAATTTTAATTCCATTTTCAATCATTTCCTCAAAGTTGGGTGGACATTGTAATTTGAGTCTATAGCTCATCTCATCATTTAGATTGTAGATGAAGATTTCCATATTTTCCTTTTTAGGTATAGGACAAGCATATCTAGCAAACAATCTTCTCCATCTTTGTAAAAAATATGAGAAATGATTCACCCTTTTTCAGTTTTGTGTTGCAAAGATCTTTCATGGTTATCCCATGTTGGATGTTGTATGAGTATTGGGTGATGAATTTATTGACTAGCTCTTCAAAGGACCTAATACCTAGTGGAAGTTTTGAAAGCCATTCCATGTGATGGCCACCTGAACTTCATGGAAACAATCTCATCAAATAGGTCTTTTCATGTGCAAACTCCAATCTCATGGTGGAAAATTCTCTTACATCATCTATAGTATTAGATTTTCCATTATACTTCTCATATTTTGGAAGGTCACAATTTGGTGGAAATGATATCATGTTCAAACTTCTATCAAAGGATAAGGGAAGATATCTTGCAGCAAGTATCTTTTTGTGGTTCCTCTTTGCATGTCATGAATTTGTGTTTGAAGATTTTGTATTTGTTGAGTCAAAGTATTCATTGGATTAGCATTTTATGGATCATTCTTTGTCCTCTTGTGAGTTCCTTTTAATTGATTGACATCAAAATCAGTTGGTAGTTTCACACCTTGGTTTGCCAACATCAGAAAATATTTGTCTCCATCTTTTTCTAAAACCTTTTCCATGAACTTGTGGAATTTGGGATCTTGTTGAGCATGTTGAATGTCTTCATCAGTGATTTCATCAGTTTTAGGTTGGTGGAATCTATGAAAGGGATTTTCTTCACCTTCAACCATGGTGGTTTGAGTTTCAAGTTCTTGTTCTTTGAGTTTTTTTTCTGAGATCTTTTTCAAATGGGAATAGAAGTGATAAAGGTGTACTATACCTCGATCTTTGTCTAAGAGTGCCAAAGAGATACCTAATTCAAATAGAATGATGCATTCTATTGTGGAGACTAAGGTGATAAATCTGATGTCAGCATGTTGTTTCATGATGAAGGATGATAGATCTTAATGATGAAACTCAGCTAAACAACTAGAGATAGGTTTGATGATTTAGGAACCTTAAGATGGTTTGGTCCAAGTTTAGTTGATGGAATTTCACTTGTAAAATATAGTTTCTTCAAGTTTAAATTTTTGTGCTCATAAGGAATGATCTGTATTCTAGAAAAGTCCCTAAATCCAATTTTAATTGTTTGAAAAATATTCAAATTATCACTTTGTTTGTAAATCAACTAGATGCGCTAAAAGAAGGACCAAATGCACTAAAAGATGGCATATATGTGTTAAAATAGAGACTAGATGCGCTAGACTGTTCCCTAGATATGTTAGAACAAAAAAATTATGTGCTAAAAGATCTAATGAATGCACCAGAAAAGAATCCAGATGCACTGGAAGATGAACAAAATGCACTGGAAAAGTACCCAGATGCACTAGACTACCCCTAAGTATGGTTCAAGTTATTTAATAGAAGTTCAACTTAGTTTTGATAAACTTATTACACCAAAGTATGAGCTAGATGCACTAGAAAAGGACTCAGATGTGCCAGAAGATGACCTATATGTGCCAAATAATGAACTAAATGTGTTGAAAGATGAAGGCAATGTGCTAGAAAAGACTGGAGATGTATAGGAAGATGGGCTAAATGCACTAGAGTAGGACCTAAATGTGGTAAATTGTATGATGAATGAACATAAAAAGAAACCAGATGCAGCAAAGCATGAGATAAATTCTCTAGAAGAGGAATTAGATGCACCATAATATGACCTATATGTGCTAGACTATGAACTAAATGCGCTAAAAAAGGGTGTATATGCATTGGAAAAGAATTTGTATGCACTGCAAAATGAGCTAAATGCACTAAAATAAGAAAATAATGCGCTAAACTAGAAATGGTCATCATTTTTGAAAGGTTTTTCTAGTTTTTCTATTTTTGGATTAGTGAATTTGAATGTTTCTGGTGAGTGATCTTCGAAACAATAAGCTTGCCTAGTTTTCTTGTTTGTGAACCATGTGAATTAAATGTTTTTAATGGATGATCTCTTGAAAAATGATTTCAAACACAATAACAAGTTGTAAAATAGTTGTTTCACCCTATGAACTAAACATTAAGTGTATGTTCAAGGATTTGGTCTGATCCCTTTTATTTCCATAGGTATTAAACAATAGCAAACAATTCTGTCATTTTTCTAATGTCAAGGGTCATTAATCATATGACAATCCACATCTTAGAACTATGTCAGCTCACACAACCATGTCACCCCCTAGAGGGCACCCATTTTTTTGGCTTTCCCAGGTCTTAATCAAAGTTGAATCCTCCACTTTTGGCTAGTAATATTTGGTAGTTATATGGTGAGTATCTTAGGGGTTGATTCTTCCCTCCCTTAGCACTATGAATATTGAAAAATTTCAGAAACTGACTTAGTTGGCTACTACACTTAAAGTTCTTAGTAAGGGTTTTTTTTTCAGTGTGAAACCCTTAATAGACCTCCCAACCTTTAGAACAAAGGCTTTGGGGATGGTTATCAATGCACACTACTGTTGAAAGTGAGTTTCCTCAAATTCACGTTTGATTATAGTTGGTTGGAATACTTGGCTTTAGTCATTCCCACTTAGTTCATTCTGGTAGGGTGAGTACTTTCTCCCACTATGAAAATCCTTTTAAAGGTGTTATTGCAATAAATGAAAGAGTGAGTCTGGCATTCTAGTCACCCAATGAAGAGGAGAGCATAGGCCTATCACTTTACAAGTGCAACATACAAGGTGTTCATTAACCTTCTAATTAAACTAGGTGCCTAATTTAATCAAAGTAAAAAAGATTAACTCTAGCCCCTATAAACACCATTAGTAGTTTTAGATAATTGTCTTTGATAGTTTTTAAATCACTTGTAAAACAAAAAGACATCAATGAGTTTCCCAAATTTTAAGTTTTTGCAAATAAAACTGAATGTGCTAAAATATACACCATATGCACTAGAAGATACACTATATGTGCTAAAAAATTTATTAAATGCGCTAATCTGGAAAGAAAAAAATGAAAACTAAAGTACTGTATGCACTAGAAGAGTAGCCATATGCACTAAAAAATCCTACGGATGTGCTGAAACAGAGACTAGATGCACTAGAAGAGAAGCCAGATGCACCAAAACAAAAACTAGATTTTCCAAAAGAACAATTAGATGCATCCATAGATGCTTCAGGTACGCTACATTGAAATTCATGACTAAACCTACGAATGAAAACTTACCAAAAAATGTTAAAAACCAGGCTAGGCCCCATGGTGGGCACAAAATTTATGTGTGTATAAACTATGTACATGCATAAAGCAATTAATACAACACAATAAGTGAAACATTATATTAGATAATTCAAATAACAATCTAATCAAATTGAAACAAACAAACTCTCTAAAGTTGTCCAATTATCCTCTATCTTCTAGGATTTTTGAATTTATTATGGCACTTAGATTATTTGTATGCATATGACTTGTCAAATGAAAACCCTTTAGAAGGAGATGTTGGAAATGCAATAAAACTTTCTACATTATAGGTTTCTAAAATGATATTTTGTAAATGATTGTGCAAAGAGTATGATAATGCTATGATATTGATAATGGAAATGCTATTATGCAACTATAGTAATTTAAAATGCAGCTAATGGTAAATCCATGAATGATTAAACTAAATGATACTAAGATGCAAATGCTAATTGCTTAATGCTAAAATGATAAGATAACAATGCTCTAATGAAATATTTGTAGAATGCACTTATGCTCAATTCTCTATATGAAATGTTGTAAATGAGGTTGTATTTATATATTTATCAAAGACATCAACCTATGTGGTAGGATTGAATGATCTGGATTTGATCTAGGGAGATGGAAAATGGACGATGAAGAGGTTGGAGAGAATTAAGGAGTGTGTTCCCTTTAGTAAAAAAAATTGCCAAGTGTAGAGGAGAATCAAATGGAGGAGGAAGCCAAGTGTCTCAAATTGGTTATATTTTGTTGAGATAAAATGCTAATTAAATATTAAAAATATTTAATTTCATGAGACACATAATGAGATGGAAGATGAGAAGTTAGTAGAAATGTGACTAAATTCAAATAAAAAATTTGAATTTAATAATTTAAGGTATGAAGAATTAAAGAATGTGAAACTATATAAATAAATATAAATTAGAATTTATTTATAAGTAGAAGAATTAAAGATCATTAATCAAATAACTCGTATTTAATTAATTTTTGTCCAGACCAATTTTAGGTGTATACAACAACCAATTCCAAATTCACATGGGTCCTAAGATGACTTTTTCTTACCTAATGAATTATAAATAAAAGGATGATGAGAAAGTCATTGATTTCATAGATCAATATCAAATGCTTTATTCACAAGTAAACATTAGCATTCCTAATGCCAACATTCCAAGAGTATTTATTTCAAACTTAAAAGAAAAAATTCAAAATAAGCATGAGATGATGAGATTTCCCTCCTTCACACAGTCATGCATAGCCCTTGATGATTACCAAAATTTGGTTAGTAGTGAAAAATTCTAAATCCACACCTCAAAATAGATACCAACCTTTGAAGAAATATAATAGGAGCTTCTACAACTTAATTCCCTTGAACCAAATCAACAAGCTGATAACCAAGTGGCTTCTATAATATCATGTTGTATCTCATGAATAAGAATATGATTTCCTTACCTCTTGTTAGAGATCCTGATCCTAATAAACCATTACCCTCAAACTATAGATCAAATTCTTATTTTAATTACCAACAACAAAAGGGACACGATACAAAATATTGCAAGTGTCTTAAACATCTTGTGCAATACCTAATTGATTCTAATCTACTTCAAATTGGAGGTGTGAATGATCAAGGTAATAAGTATGTGGCTCCTCCTAACCAAAACCTAGAAATCTTTACCAATCCCATTTCGAAACACACTATTTCATTTATCAAAGCAAGTGAAACAAAGAATGATGTGATGAATGTTGAAACAGATGATGAAAACATAGCATATGAAAATGAGAAAAGATTGATTAAAATTGTGTTGATTATTGAAGCTAAACCTCATATGGGCCAAAAAAAAATGCCCCTTGATATTTCCTTTTCACAAAAAGACAAACAATCATGCACTTGATGGTCCTCTCTATATAGCTAGAAGAATCAACGACAAGCCTACAAATGGGATATTAATTGATCTCATTTGTGTAGAGAATGTGATCACTGAAGAATTATTATTTGTGCATGAACTTTATCAAGATACATATGAAATACCAAAAACATGGATCAAAACACATAATGATTTTGCTTGCACTACGATTGGCTTGATAAATCTCCCTCTAAAAGTTAGACTGAAACTCATTCACCATCATCTTATCATCAAACCAATTTCATGTGAAGTTAGGCTATCCATGGTCTCACTCCATGAATTTCATCCTGTCAATTATGCATAAATTTTGAAGTTTCTCTTTGGCAATGAAATCTTTATAGTGCATCATAGTGGCTTTAATCCTATGTCTTCCTTGGGAAATTTTCATTGGATTTCTTTTGGCTTGAGCCCATTGACCCTATTAGACCCCATGAAGATTTTTTTTTCAAAGCATATAAAAAGTTTAATGAAAAGGACATAGGAGAAATATTGCTTAGAAATATTCCTCAACACATGATTGAGACACCTATCCTTGACGAAACCATGAATGAACCAAAAGCCCTTACAACTATCCAAGATCAACGTATTACAAATCTTCCTACCATTTCCTATAAGATACTATGATACAATTTAAACAGTCCTATTGTCCCTCCTAAAATCAAACAACTTTACAAAGCTAAAGGGAAAGTGGTTAAAAACCATCCTATAGTTCCTTTCGTTCCCCCCCTAAGGGAAGAAAATAAACCTATGGTTCAAAATTCTGCTACTACATAATCAAAACTTGAAAACAGAATGAGAAGAAATCAAAATGCTAGAGAGCATAGGCATAGACATCATACTATTTCTCCTATATTACAAACTAAACAAAAGTGGAGCATATAGAAAATAAAAATCCAAAATTTCCTGAGGAAATGCATGATGAATCTATACCTTTGCTATAATATAAACAAGAACCTTTTAGAAATATTATAATTTGACCTCCTATTACATGATTAACTTAGATGATGATATTGATATTGCAAAGATAGATGAACAAGTGCATAGTGAGTTGAATTCATTGTTCTCCTCTTCTATGAGCTTAAATGCCAATTCTACAAATAAGAGTGTTGAACTTGGTACATATCCAAGTTCAAAACTTGACGTTGTCCCTTTGGCTAGTTCTCCACCTTCTATATATACTAATCAAGTTTCGAATGCAAATGACCTTCTATAGGTTGACTCGCATTTTCCTTACTATTATTTTGCATTGTTTTCTTTTTCAAGTTCTTTGTACTTAATGTGATCCCCTATAGTGTTCTATTTGATTCATCTCTCACTTTTTGTACATTCCTTTATTTGTATCTGCATTCCTCTATATGTCGTAAACATTTAATCTTTTCTATTTCTTGTGTTTTCTTTATGAGAATGACAAAAGCCGTTGAGAAATGTAGGTCTCTTCCATGTTCACCGGAAAGGTTTTTTTATTTTTCACTCTCTTTGTTTCATTTTTCTGATTCTATAAGTATTTAGGGAATGATGGTAGTTCAAAGCTCTATAACAACATTATAGAAAAGACATACTGACGCTGAATCCATAGATACCTTATATATTTTTGGGGGCAATCCCTCCTTCCATTTTCATGACGTAGCTTCATTTCGGTAACATATGACCTAGCATAGGGATTTCTGAGTAATATCTCATGTCTTAGGATTGAACATTTGCTACTTTAAAGTAATTTCTCACAACATTGGTGTTAGAATTTTCTTGAAAGTGGGCATAGACATTGATAATATCTTTCGACAATTCTCATGTTTCATGGTGTTTGTTTATTTATTCTTGCGATGCATCCTTTTCTTGGTGGTTTCACTAGGTTTGATTTCCTCCAAGAGTGTGATATCTCTTAGTGTACAACTTTCCTCTTAGTGGTGATGTGATGCACTACATTCCCTAAGTTATGAATCTATAACTCTTAACTTGTACTCTCTTGGAGACATTAGGCATGATTTTCCCTAAGAAGAAGACCTTATATGAACTAAGAGAAATCCCTTTGAACAAAAAATTTTAATAGCTTTATTATTCATAAGTGTTATCATATCACAACTTGTTAATGTTATCAAGATCAAACCCTAAATTCAAGGCCACTTATCATAACACACCTCGCTTGCCTATGGATCCTTGCCTTGTTCATGGGTGCTTAGCATAACTCATCTTGTTAAACTCTATGAAGCTCAAACTTTGAATTCAAGGCCACCTAGCATATAACATACTTGGTTTTCCTGTGGAGCCTTGGCTTGTGGAACCTTCTTGAAGTTGTTAGGAGGATAGCTTTTATATGGTATGGGAGCCTATTATGATTATCTCATTTTCCAAACTTTTGTGATACTCACCTCATGGAAAGCCTAAGGTTCCACTACCCCAGAGTGAGCACAAAAACTGATAGCTTAGATGTGTTATGTGTCAATCAAATAGTCTAGGATTTATCTTCCTAGTCTTTGATGGTGTATGATCATGTATCTTTGTCATTCGTCCATGTATAAGTGTCTTGAATGTCTAATTTAGTGTGATTTTGTACTTGCACTCATCTTCACACTAAAGTGGGGGCTAAATGTAGTATAGGAAAAAGTATCCCTTTTTCACACTTAATTTGGGAATAATTGATAAATAAATAGCCTTAATGATGCCTTAATTTAGTGTTGTAATATGTATTAAATTACATATTCACATTAACTTTAGGGCCTTTTAATTAAAATGAACTCAATTATGTTTTATTTTTGGTGTTATAAGGTGTACCTTTAGACTTTCACACTAAACTAGGCCTTTATTAATTTATTGAGGTTAATTTTCCTTAATTGGCCCCTTTAATTCAAAACCAAGAATAACTAACTATAAAATTTTGAGGGATAAAACCAAACATTCATAAATCCATAACATAATGTTTAACATTGAGTAATGTGTGTCCTAGGTAAGTGACCTAGGCCCATTTGCTAGATTAGGGGAAATGGATCCTCACTTGCACCTGGGACCTAAATTCAAATTATGTTTTTGGTGGTTTTTCAATGATTTGAAAGGTATATTTAGATGTTGTCTTGTGATATTTTAAATTCCATAATATTAATGTTAATATATGTATAAATAAGAGGTCATTTCACTATGTTTCACCTAGAATATTTTTATGAGCACTTAATATTTTCAAGGGAGTGATTTCACAAGAATTTTCAAGGCATTGAAAGGTAGATTTATTGAAGATTATTGGAGCAATCAAGATTCCTATCATCATGTCAAAGATTTATTGCATCATGCATGTTATTTGAGCTAATATGCTGATGTAGTGTTCAAGATCTATGCAAGTATTGAAGGGGATTATTTCAAGACAAGATTCATGATTACGATCTACATCCATTATGGCTAGTTCTTGCTAAGTGTAGATTTATATTCCAAGGTTCAAATAAAGGTTTGGTGAATTGTTACATATTGTTTTCCATGCATCATTACTTCATTTTTTATTCATTTCAAGGTTTAATTACCAAAATGAAGTTTGACCAAGGAAAACCGCTATTCCTTAATGAAGAACACTTTTCTCTCTTTGATGTGTGATTGCAGATTTTAGGTTGAAGATCATTTGAAGAGAAAAATTGAATAAAGTTGCAAAGTTGTCAATGTTGCAAGAAAAAAGGTCATATCATAGAAAATCCTCTACTGAATTTATTTCTTGTTGTCCAGTGCTAAACATCAAGAATTTGGGAGGGCAGACATAGAACCCATTAAGGATATTTTAGGAACCCTACCCAAAACCCATTCACCATACAAAAAATTAGTCCTTTGTGAGATTAGAAAGGTGAATTTTGGTGAAAGGTACACATCCTTTTCCTCTTTCCATATATTCCTTTTGATTATTATTTATTTTAGATTTGATTACTATTCTTCAACTATATTTTATATCTTGCATTTTGGTGTTTGTTTGATGGTTTTAATCTTTCCCTCCAAAGTTCTATTTAGCTTATTCCCCTGTCCTTGCATAGATAGGAAATTTTTTGATTCATACCTTGATTTGACTCACCTAAGGGTTGATAGTCCATTCACCAATTTGGATCTCATTTCCTTGAATGAAATTAGAGAAATAGATTATTTTGGTGAACCCACTTTTCATAACATCTTCCCCAACCTATTTTTTGATGTTTCAACTACCAACCTCTATGGAAGAGCCAAAATATTGGATTAGGGTTTAGGTCAATTTAGGGGAGGGTTGATTCATTAATTAATGATTCACTTAATTTTATAATTGAATTTTTTACCTAGGCTAACTATGCAACTATAACAGCTGATTATGATTTTAGAAAACTACAAAACTATAACATAAAAAATGATCACAAAAAATAAGTGCAGAGAAAGAGGGGCTTGGCATATAAATTCAAGATCAAATTGGTTGGGTAGGGGCACTAACACCCTATACTTAGGAATACTTATATTAGGATTCATAAATTAAATGTTAAATGGTGATTATTTGTATGATCTTTCATTCTAGACCTTTTTTTTGGAACATCATTTTTTTATGATTAATTTCACATTTCCTAATTTGTTGAAATATGAGGCTTGAATACTTGGTCTTGCAATTATTTCTTCACTCCTTTTCCAAATCCACTTTATATTTTTCATTTACAAATGATAGAGGAGAGAATTGGTTACGCTTGATAGAGGCTTCCCTAACTCAAACTTTCCATTCTAGTGTTTCCATCTACATAATATCTATAATGATGTAGATATTTCTTACCCTAAGTTAGGCCGAGGCCAAATGGATGAAAGCAAATGATAAATTGAACATTTTTTACAACTTACCACTTAAATACACCTTCCTTTTTGAAATAAAGTTTTTGTACTCATTACCTCCAAAGAGAATTCGATTCTTGAATGAAGGTCTTGCAAATGCTAGTATTCACAAAATAAATGAAAATTAAACATGAACAAGCTTATATGAATTTTTTTTGCATTGTAATCATTGATCTAGACTCATAATAAGTCTTATAAATCTACTAATGATGCTCTTAAATTTTTTTTCTAGGATGCTCAATTACTCAATCAATTAACCAAGATTTTAAATTTTGAAAAACAAATGTATTGATATGCATTTCTTGATTTCACACTAATTTAATTATGAAAATTTGAAAAATAAGTTTAAGTTTATAAATTTTAAAACAATAATAATGACATATTTTAATTGGTACCAAAATAGGTGAGACAAGTGCACTAGCACCCTAGTTTAGACCTATTTTGGGTGTTTATGTATCATGAAATGAATATTAATTCATAATTCCCAAGTTAATTATGAAAAATTTAAGATTAACATAAAATGGGTAAACTAAGAGCTCAATTAGGTCCAAGAGCATAAGGGGAAGCTAAACCTAGTGAGAAATTGTCAAGTGTAACAATTTATGATGCTACAAACTTTAATATGCACAAATTTTTAAAATATAATAGAAATTAAATTTTAAACACTATTAATCTTCATCTTATGACATCAAGAAATTCTCATTTTAAATATCTTGAAATACTCATCATAGATAACAATTAATATGATTGACAAATTTAGAAAGTGGTTAACTTTAACCCCTATTTTCATACACTTACCCTTACAAATTAACTCTACTTCCTAATAGAAATTTTTAATTGTATGTGTTCTCTTTTAAAATTTTCATGTTGCTTGAATCCTTCAAAGGACTATCTTCATGGTCTCTTATGGATAATCCATAATTTCAATGAATGCAATACATGCCCAAATATAGTGGCTCTTCAATATCATATAATTATTGAAGTGTGTCTATAGTTTGTTTTCCAATGTGTGTTGTATAGTTTTCTACTTAAGTTTCTTTTAGTTATTGAAATAATGATTATGAATACAATAGTCTATTATCAAGGTAATTGACTATAGTTTATAATTGACCACAAGAGTTAACATTGTGTTTGATCATATAATTTAATAAGTATGTGGCTCTACTTGGGGATATAAATACCCTATGTTGTCCTTGTCACACTTATAAGAATAGGTATTTATGCTCAAATCCTAATTAAAATATCATTGACTTTAACCCTACACAAATAATAGGGACTAATATTAGAAAGGGACATAATAGTTACAATTGGTGTCATTATCTCTTTTAAAATAATAATATCTCTATGATTAGTGTGTTTTTTAACACTATATTTATCAAATTTGATTGATACATTCATTTTTTATAAAACTTATCCTTTAATATTAATATTTTAATATTTTTTTGGGTAGGTTCTCTTATGTCATATATGATATCAACAAAATAAAACATATTTATAGATTACATCAACAAGTATACAAGGAAAACATTTGGCATGAGGATTAATATAAAATGTACAAAGGAAATAATTAACTATAAGCACTATTCATATATGACCAATTCAAATTAGATGTTTGTATTTAATGAATAAATGCATTAATTTTAATAGAAACACAATATCACACATTTGATTGTGTTAATAGAAAATTTTACCTATCATGGTAGTATCAACAAAATGCAATTATGGAGATGATTAGTTGAAAAGGACACACATCAAATAGTTTCATTTGATATATTAATATAATTCTAGTGTAATTTTATAGTTGTCAGGTCATTATGTTCATAATTTTTTGATGTAAAATTATAGATTTCAATGAATTCCAATCATACAACACTAATTAGTATATTGTTACACCCTTTTTGAAATTATTCTTATGTAATTATAATTATAATAAAATATTTCTATATTGGTTATGTTCACCTGACTAACTATTCTGTGATTTGTTATAATGTGTGGTGATGAAATTAAAGTATTTTCCTCTTATTATAAAACACATTTTTTCTAGTATTGAATGATTTTTTCAACTATTATGTACTTAGTGTGAACATGGATGGGTGGGAGAAGCGGGAGCATGAGCAGGAAAAGTGGGATTTTAGATCTTCAAACAATGGAGCATGCCATGGAGTAGGATCTAAGGATTCACAAGCGTAATCGACAAAAATTCTGAGTGGGAAGAAAGGTAAGGATGATTCATATGAGAAGGATGTTGGAAACAATATTTTGGTGGACCTAGGGGGAAGTTTGTCTAGCCTAATAACCCTACAAAATCTATTGAAGGACAGTTAGGTTGATAAAAATATTGATGTGGTGGGGGCCGCTGGAGGGGATGGGATAAATGAAAAACATGGTCTTCTCTATTTGGAGTCAACCCTAATGGTAAATTGGTTTTCCCTCCAGTGTGCAATATATCTGACCTGGTGAAAGGAAATTTTACCATCTCTATGCCTGATCCAATTATTGATCATAATATTGCCTTAATGGATAGAGCGTTGGTTGGAAAGTTTATGGTCCCTAGACCAAATATTGAAATGGTTAGGGAGTTTTTCAAAAAAATTGGAGAACCAATGGAAAAGCTACTATTGCAGTGCTTCCCAAAGGTTACTTTGATTTTGAGTCTACCTACATGGAGGATATGGTGGATGTCAGGAGTGGTGGTCCTTGGGTTATAGGAAAATCATCCCTAGCCCCTAAGAAATAGACATCTAATCTGGACCTCTTTGACTCCATTTTTTAGAATGTTCTAGTGTGGGCTAGACTTCTAGGTCTTCCTTTGGAATAATGAAAATAGGATGTCTTCAATGGCATTGCTAACTCTTTTGGGGATCTTTTGTTAATTGATCCTATGATAGCAGCTAGAAAAAGGCTTGTGTTTGCTAGAATCTATGTGGGAGTGTCCCAGAATGCTGACCTCCCTTCTTCTATTGATATCCAATTGAGGTTGGGAACTTGGTCACAAGTTATAGAGTTTGAATTGATCCCTTTAGCATGCTTTAAGTGCAAAAAAATAGGGCATTAGGCTAATAAATTCCCACTCAAATCTAGCAAGGAGAAAGATAAACCTCTTCCTAATTTGAAGCCTATCTGGAGAAAGAAGCCTAAGGGGGAGGGTAAAGAGAGAAAAGTAAACTCCCATATTAATGTGAGTTAGGGTGTATGAAGCCTAATGCTCGAGTGAATGTCCCTGAGTGCAATGAAGTGGAGGGTTTCAAGGAATATTTGAGTTCTTAGGAGCCTCAACGAAATGAGTCAGAGAACTTATCTGGAACAAAGGTGGAGGGAGAGTGTGAACTGGAAGGCATTGGAAATGGACTACTAAATTTGGATTTCTCTTTAAAAAAACCTGTAATGGAATTAGAAGGTAAGGAGGATGGGGAACCAGGTTTGGATGATATTCCTATTCAGGGATTGATGCTAGAATTTGGTTTTCCTCTTCCTCCTTCTTCTTCTGGAGGAGGTCTCCTGTCTAGCATGGACTTTACTTAGATTCTCAAAACTGCTACCTCTCTAGAATATGTCAAGGATACCTTTGAGAACATGAGTCTGAATCAAGTGTTCTCAAGTGAAAATTTGGCCTAGTGCAATAACGGTCTGATGGACACCCTTCCATTAGATCAAAGGAGGATGTATAATAAGGATTGGGAATCAAGGAGTGAGGTTGAAAGAATAGAAGATATGGATAGAGATGACACCATCTCTTTGTCCAAGAAAAAGAAGAAGAAAAACAGACAACAAAGTACCCCAAGTGGAGTCTCTATGAGAACCAGAGCTAAGGAAGATTATGGAGCTACTAAGCGCAACCAAGGAAGAAAATCTATAAAGTGGCTGAGGGAGCATGGTAGTTTATAGGATATTGCAGATGGTGTTCAAAAGACCATCCCAAATATTCTCCAATCCCTTGGTATGATGTGAAGATAATGTCATGGAATATTAGGGGTCTAAATAGCCTCCATAAGTAGGATGTGTTGTCCATGAAAATAGCTCAGAAGGTGCCTTAGGAGGAATTGTCACATTCTGGAAGAAGAATCTCATTAAATGGGAACATTTCTAGAGAGCACTAATCATGTGTGGCTACCAGATTTACCCATATTAGAGACATCTTTAGTTGGATTCAATATAATATATATGCCTCTAATGGGAAAGGAGTAAGAAAGTCATTTTGGAAGGAGATTACTTCCTTTCATAGGATTTTTAACAATGATTCATGGGTCATTATTGGAGACTGTAATACCCCTCTTCAGGATGATGAGAATTTCAGAGGTTCTCAGGTTAATATGGAAAGTAGAATGGACCTTTTGGATTTCATGAATAACCAGGTGCTGATTGATTTGGATTTACAAGGAGCCACCTTTACTTGGTTTAATCGAAGAACTAGTAAGGACTTGTTCTAAGTAACTTGGTTAGATAGAATGTTAATTTCAAGTCAATGGTTTTTAAACTATTACTTTTCTTTAAAATCTCTTTCAAGGGTGGGATCTAACCCCTTTTCTATAAGTTTTGTGGCAGATCCTTTAAAGGGGAAGAGGAACTTTCCCTTCAAATTTGAAAGGATGTGGCTTTCCCATCCTCAGATATTTGAGGAAATAAGGAAATGGTGGAATATTGTTGTCCCTGAGACTGCAATGTTTAGGGTGGCTAAGAAATTGAGGGAAGTTAAATATAAAATAAGAAGATGGAAAAAAGAGACCTTTGGGAACATTTTTGGAATCAAATCTGAGCTTCAAATGGAGTTGGTAGAGATTCAAGATAAAATCCAAAGGGAAGGATATATTGACAATAATAGGGAAAAAGAAAATGAGTTGCTTGTGAAAATGCATGAAATTATAGCCAGAGAGGACTTTTGGAAACAAAGATCAAGAGTTTTGTGCCTTTCAGTTGGAGATAAAAACACCAAATATTTTCATTTTTCTACGTCACAAGACAGGGCAGCCAAAATAATCTCTCACATTGAAAGTAATGGAAATCAGTTTGAGGAGGAGGATGACATTAGAAGACAAGTTGTCCTTTTCTTTAGTAATCTTCTCTCTGTGAGTAGAGAAATCAACTAGGAATAGAAATATTACCTTTTAAAGGCTATCCCTAATTTAGTTGAGGGGGATGATAATACCAAGCTTTCTACTATTCCTTCTAGGGAAGAAATTAAAAAAGTCATATTTTCCTCTAAAGGGAATAAGGCCCCTATCCATGATGGGTTTCCCATGTTCTTCTTTAAATGGTTTTGGGAGATTGTTGAAGAGGATTTGGTGAATTCAGTTAAAGAGTTCTTTGGATCAAGAAGTCTCCTAAAGGAATTAAATGCTACCATTTTGGTCCTTATCCCCAAGAAACCTGGAGCACCGGAGTTTGAAGCTTTTAGGCCTATAAGCCTTTGTAATTCTTTCTACAAAATAATCTCAAAGGTTATGACATCTAGGCTTCTCATAATTCTACCTTCATTGATCTCTCCCTAGCAAAATGGCTTTGTTCCTAGAAGGCACATCCTTGATTCTATTGTCATTTTCCATGAGAATATGCACTCCCTTGTGGAATCCAAAACTGAATGTTTTATCCTAAAGTTGGATATTTTGAAAGCCTATGACAGTGTAGACTAGAAATTATTATTCAAAATCATGAGGGCTCTTAGATTTAGTAATAAAGTCCTTTAGATGGTGGATCAACTTGTTTTGACTGTTTCAATTTCTATTATAGTGAATGGATCCCTTCACATTTTTGCAAAATTTGAGAGGTTTAACACAAGGAGATCGTATCTCTCCCATCTTGTTCACTATTATGGCTGAATGTCTTGGGTGAAACTTGAAAAATTTGATTGATCAGGTATTTGTAGTGGGACTAAGGCCTTCTTCGAGTAATCTGATTTGCTCACATCAACAATTTGTTGATGATACCATGTTGATGGGGAGTTTTTAGTATGAGAGGGCTTCATGTTAGATGGTCAATAGACAGAAAATCTCTCTTTTCTTTTTTAACATCCCTGATCATAGATAGGTCAAGATAGCTAGAATCCTTGGATGTAGAGTGAATTCCTTACCTTCTATTTATCTTGGACTTCCCTTAGGCCTTAGACCTCCTGACTCCTTTTGGAGTTCATTAGTTGATAGGTTCAACAAAAATTTTGCTAGATGGAAAGGAGCTCTTCTTAGTCAAGTAGGAAAAATCTAGCTCCTCAAAGCTTTCCTTTAGAACCTTCTAATTTATGCATTAAGTCTTTTCAAAATCCTTGCTAAATTTGTGGATACTATTTAAAAAATTCAAAAAATATTTCTTTGGTCAGGGGTTGAAGAAAGAAAGAGAATGCCTCTAATTGGATGGGATCTTTTTTGTAGGCCAAAAAGATGGGAGGATTGGGTCTAATAAAGATCAAAATGATGAATAAGGGTATGTGCACGATCATCATGGAAAAAATAGGCCCTTAAGTGGCAAAAAATTCAGAGTTAGGAAACTTGACTTAAAAATTTGAGTAAGTTACCTATATTATTTCAAAAATATGTAAGAATAGAATCTATAGAAAATTGAATCTAGTTTCTAAACTACTAGGTTTTTTTTTCTTAAATCTATTTCTTAAAAATTTTAAATTTCAATTCAGTAGTACATAAATTTCAGAGGAAAAAATGAAGGTGTCTGATTGACCATCCTAACCACAATAAAATGATAATATTTTTTTTATAATATTTTAGATATAAGTAGAGGACTCATGTCCTGATGTGATGCATATTTTTTTATAATTTTTTCCAAGTAAATAATTAATTATTATTTTTTGTATGTCTGACCACCTTAACTTGGTCGAAACTTGATGAAATTCATTTTTTTTGTAATACTATAGTATGTGAAGCATAGAATGTGAACACATGTTTCAGATTCAAAAAATGTGATACCATTTGAAACCTATAGATGTTTTTCATCCAACCTATCAATAAGGACTTTAGTCATAATTCAAATAGAAAATGAATAATAATAATTTATGAAATTCAAATTAAAGCATAATTTATATTGGTGGAAAGCTTAGAATCTCCTTTAAAAACACTTTTCATTTCATCGATTTTGGGTAAAAGAAAGTCATTAGCCACATAACCTACACATACCCATCATATCGCCACCTTTTGGCCCATCATGATCATGCACATACCCATAAGATGCTTCTTGCTAAGAAAATTTGGAGGCCTTTTTCATCTTATTGGGAATGGAAAGATATTTTAAAAAGTAAATATATGGCTAATTGTGGATCCCTTAAGACCCTACTAGATTCTCCCTCTCTGCCCCGTGGATCTTCTTGTTGGAATGATATGATTATAGGGAGAAAGATTGTAGACTTAGGTGTTGGGTAGAATATAAGAAGTGGAAATCAAACCAAGTTTTGGGAGGACAGATGGTTCCTAAAAGAGCCCATAATTAACAATGAAAGGTTTAACAGGTGGGTTGACACTTGCAAAATGACTTGGCATTCATGTCAAGGACTATTAGTGTAATGGAGGTTGGGTGGACTTGTACCAACTTAGCCTGGAGCTTTCCCTTATTCACTCTTCACTGATGGCTATTAGAATTGGTTTGACTCAGCAAGATTACCTTTTAGTATGGATAGATAACCCCTTGTGCAACTACTATGTTTCATTGGTTGTCTCTTTTTTGGCCCTCTGAAGCCCCCTATCCTTTCTGGACCAGAGCATGGATAAAACATTTGACCCCTAAAGTCAATATTTTTTTTTGGATCCTTCTTCAAAATAAAGTGCTTACAGTTGAAAATCTTTGCAAGCATGGTTTCAAGATACCTAATACATGCTATCTTTGCAAGAATGAGACAGAGTCTTCAAATTACTTGTTTCTCCACTGTCTGCTTATTGCTACTATAAGGGGTAATTTTTTGGCTATCTGGAACATTTCCTAGGTGTTTCCTTATTCTATTGAAGACTTTTTCTCTCAATGGAAATCTCCTTCTCTGAATCATTTTATTCAAAGATTATGGGCTATCATTTTCCCCTATATAGCCTAGGGTGTGTGGAAGGAACAAAACAACAAACTCTTCAGGGACAAGGAAACTTCAAAGAATAATTTGTTTGAAAAAATATTTAGGCTAATTGTGGAAAACTTTAATATCAGCAAGAGAATAATTTGGAGGCTATGGTGTGCTCTCCATATGACCTAAAGATCGCTAAGGAGTGGAAGATTAAAAATGATGTGTCAAGGGCTTCTAAACCAACTAAAAAGAACCGAGAAGGGGTGTGTTGGATTTTTTGACTAAGTGGTTGGATTAAAGCCAACTTCAATGGTGTGGCACAGGGAAACTTGAGGTTAGCTGGAAGTGGAGGTGTGATTAGGGACTCAAATGGAAAATTTTTAGTAGTGGTGGCTATCTCCCTTGGATCTCAAACTAACCACGTGGGTGAAGCTATTGGAGCCTTTCAAACGATTAACTTAGCGCTTAGTCAAAATTTCAAAAATTTATGGCTTGAAGGAGACTAGAAAAACATTATTGATTGCCTCCTACGAAAGTCCCATCCCTCATGGACTATCAAGAGTTGGATCGAAGATGCTAAATCCCTTTTAGCAAAATTTGAGAAAGTAAAAATATCACATGGTTTTAGGGAAGCCAACATTTTGGACAATTTTTTTGCTAATGAGGGGCTTAAACAGAAGGGGTTGGTCATGTGGTAGAACATCAGGGGTCTAGGCACTGACACAAAGGCCTTAATTGAATATGATATCATGCATGGGAAAGTAGCAACTTTTTTATGATGAAAGAGAGTAGGGTCAAGTACATCAACATCATTAGATTTGATGGGGCCGCATTTATTATTTTAACTAGTAGTAAGAAATGGCACATTTTGTGGGCTCTTTGGTTCAGCTACTGCATTTTATTTCAGGACTCTTGCTCTGGTAGAGATTTTAGTGAGGAGCTTGTGACAATGGGAGGAGATAGGAAAAGGTGGAGCCAAAGAGCTATGAAATGCATAAGAGGAACTTGAAGGTATGGAGACAAGTTAAACATGGAGAGTTGCTCCCTTTCATTGAAAACCTTCATGGGCTTGATTTGAAGGCCACTAAGTACTTTGAGAAAAACTAGAAGAATGGATAAATAATTCTTTTCAGGAGGAAGGTCAAGGTGGACGATAACCTCAGGGGAATTCACTGGCATGTCAACAGAGGGAATGAAATTCTTTCATGATAGAAATTTCTCTAACGAGGTAATTATGAGATTCCCTAGGAAAGATAAGGAGAACATTAAGCTACTAAAAGTCTCCAACAACTACTTTGAAGTTGATTCAATTAAGTCATTATGGAGAAAAGTGCTCAGAATCATCATGGAATAAATTACCCTAGATGGTAAGGTTTTCATTTCCTTACTATCTGTATTGTTCCATGAGTAATAGCCTAGAAGATCATAAGAAGAATCCTAAGAAGTACCGTATTTTGTATACTAGCCTTATTAGGCTTATTTATGAACATTTTCAAAATATGCTAGCCTTATCCAACCTTGTCTCAGTTTCTTCCTCTGAAGATAATGAGATATAATATAGTGTGTCAGAGGATAATAATAAACCTGTCTTTGAACGGGTTGAAGTTAATTCTTGTAAGAAAACCCTGCAGTGTAAACTCCCATTCAAGAAAACAAGCACTATCAAAAACCACAATAGCTCTATTATGAAAGAAAAGTCCATTCAAAAGGGTTCCCTTACTAATAAATTGGTCTCTTACTCTGAGGATACCCTAGAGGACAATTATGAGGTCCCTAATTCTAGTAAGGATTCTTTCTCATCCTATCCTACCACAGATAGATAAAAAAGACCTAGATTTGCTAATGACCTTAACCCTGAAGATCACTATTTTTAGCAGGACCATGAGTTTTCTAGGAATATCCTAGCCATCACTAGAAATGGTGTTGTTGATTACTTCAAAATCATGAAGTGGGCCTTTAATGAAATTAAGGACCTTAACCTCAGAAATAGGGCCCTCATTAGCAAGCTGGAGGATTTGGAAGTTAAAGCCAATTCCCTTAATACAGCGGAGGGCAGGAGGAATGAGGATAAAATAAGGATGGAGGCTGAGGATAATGAAGGTAAGGTTAAGTTCCTGGAAGCTGAAATTGGTAAAATAAAAGACACCATGAAAACTATTATGGAGCATAACCACATAATGGTGAAACATACTACAATTATCATCAATGCTATGATTGAGAAACTCGAAAACACACAATAGGGAGCTTTGATCATGGATTTGGAAGTTCAAAAGGACAAGAGTAAGACTGAGGATGCTGGAATTTTGAAGAGGACGAGAGCTAATCTAAAGAGGAACAAGAATCCTATGCCCCATATGGTTTAGGCCCTAAAGAAGTGTACCCAAGACATGCACATTTTGAAGCTGAGGCGGTTGATGCTCAACCCATTTTTTCCTTTATCAAAAACTATTATGTATTTAGTGTGGGTATTTTACATAACACATTGTGATTGTAAAAAAAAAACATAAAATTATTCAATTACATTAAATAAGTGATTAATAAACTCACGAAATCAAAAACTCAAAAAAAAAAAAAGTATTTATTTTTTATGTTTTGAGAATAATGTATTTTTGACATGACTTATATATAATCTATGCTAAAAATTTAGTGTTATTGGAAATATATATATTTTAAAAAATAAAATTATATTTTAATTATTATCAATAATAAATATTGTTTCTTTTATGAATATTTTTAGAAATCATCAATACTAATACATCAAAAATACTTTCACTATTATATCTTTATTTCTAAAATCATTTAAAATCTATAAAATTGTGATAATCATAAACTTATTAAAAACTAATAAAAAACTTTAAAATATTATCAAATGATGACTAAGCATAAATATTTTAACTTATTGACCAAACATTTCTGAAGATTCCTTCTAAAAATACAATTATCTAATACTTACCTAACAAAACTATTTCATATTATCAAATATCTGATAATATATTTGAATACTACATATATAACAAACACAGAAGAAATGTACAATCTGTTAAAATTGAAAATAGACAAAGACACAAGTTAAAATTATTGTTTTTTTCTATCATTGTAAACGGGAATCTGATTACCTTATCAGGAGGGTGTTTTTTAATCCATAGGTTCCAATACCTCATTGCCTACGTCATTTGCTTCATTTTCTTCAATTTTCATCACATCTCTAATGTCATCTATGTTCAAACGTATAATTTAAAAGAGATTAATTTAATCGAAAAAAGTTTCTCTGCCGGGTCACTGAAAATAGACAATTTTAATTTAAAAGAGATCAATTTAATCACAATTTTTTTTTTTTTTGCTTTGTCGGTGACAGACGATTTTGTCATCCCAACTGTTTATTTGTCATCACCGTTGTCAGATATTATTGGTAGGCCGGCTTTCATATTACTTAGGCCATGATATTGCATATTTGAATGGTATATGTATCATTTTCATCGATTCTAAATTTAGCAAAAGAATATTGAATTAAACAATTAAAATAACCAGAAAAAAATAATAAATATTTTGTATTTTTTTATGATCATAGAATATTATTTTATTGATATCAGTAAGAATTTGTAGAATATTCTATAGAAACTTTGAGATGCTTTCTGTTTTTTTAACTTTAAAACCTTTCTTATTATTATTATATGTAAAATACTATTCATTTAGTTTATTGATTTGACTGTTTCAATATTTTACCTACTCTTATCAAACAATAATATTTTTTTCACATTTATGATATTGTTGACAAAACTATCTTTCACAACAAAGGAAATAAATCTTCTACAAGCAAAGATACAAAGATAAGTGGATCATATTCAAAGAAAAGAGCACTACCTATGATAAATAAGTGTTTTACAAATAAGATATTAATTAGATTTAGAATTTGAATTTCAAATTTGTAAATCTTCATTTAAATAAATAATATAAAAACTATTGCATATAGTAATTTTCTCGTATATTAAACAATGTTATTCTTTTGGATTTTGTGTTAAGGAGTCAAAATATTTTTTTTCCAAAAATTTCATGAATGAAATTAATAATAATTAATATCACTTTGCACCTACCATTGAGTGAGATCTAAAGAAGGTACTTTAATCATTTTGTATAAGATAAGTATCTAGTGCTAAATCATTCTTTGCTATTTTGTTCAAAAAATGGGAGATACCAAAGTTAGAGGTTATTTAATTTTTAAACAAACAAATGCTATAGGAACTATTTGTATTGAAAGTTATTATTTTAAAAATCATTTTGATTCTCAAGAATTCTAAAGAAAAATATCTAAGTGCTATAAACAATCTCTAAGGGAGAGGACCCATTAGTTGAGCACCCTAATTTCTGGCTTCTAATTATTATACACGAAAATTTGAAATCACTCCCAATTTGTTAGAGCAACTTACTTGGCAAGTCCCCTGCTTATAGCTTCCATTTCAAGGCCACATCATCAAATATTATGCCACATCAGCATGCTTTTTGTCAAGATGTAGTTGACCAATACTTGTGCATTCACATCATGGGTAGTTGATTGTTGATGTGGCATCACATGATTGGTTGCTTTTAAGATCAAAGGAATACATTTTCTTTAATTATGGGTAGTCATGTCACAACTATTGGTCCAATATTGATAAAAGTATTGGGCATTATATAAACAACTACTATCAAAACTATTGAAACATGCTCAACTACTAGGTCCTCTCTACTACATGTAATATTTCCTACAAAATTATATCAAACCTAGTTATTATAATGCTAAATTCAGTCATATTCAATGACTAAAATAAAAAAATAAATTAAACATTGTAAAAAATATTGACATATTTAAATCTCATAACTTATACAAAAACAAATAGCAATCAATTTACTATATGATTTTAAGTTACACCATATATTAAACATGAATAAATTAATAGAAAATTTTCGAACCCTCCCTTATAACTAGCTATTAATATTATTAATATAATTTAATCTTGTCCTCAAGGGATTTCAATAAAAACATCCCTCTACATACAACTAATTATATTATTATTTAGAAATTTATATTTTCACTTTCCAAATACTAATAGATAAAGGGTTGTATTTGTAGGATGGAAATTTTAAAGAAAGGAAAAATATCAACATTATTCTAGTTTATTCATTATTAAATTTTATTTTATTTGTAAGTATAAAAGGATATAATACATATATCAATGACCCATTAGTCAAATGGATAGTTTGAAAATATAAAGGTAAAAATTTAATTGATTATAGATATATGGTTTCTTTTAATTAGATTAAGTTGGAAATAAATATTCCAAACCTTTGTATCTATGACTATGATCATAGTATAAGTTAAATACACTAGATTCATATCAATTTGAGGCATATTTAATCCACTAAGCCATGATCCCAATGAGATATTCAAAATCAACAAGAAACTAAATAACCATTAAACTAACATGAAATAAAAAAAAAAGCATAATAAAAACCTATTGTAAGACCTCAAATCTTATCCCATTGGGGGAATGGTGTCACATTGATGTGGAATGGTAACCCTTTTCAAATCCCTTGGATAATATGAGTTTTTTCAATCGATTTTATTGAAGAAAACTAACAAAATTGATAGAATATGAACTAAACATGGAGGAAAAGCTAGTTTAACATGATGTTCAGATGAGTGCTAAATCCTAAATATTTTAATGTAGATGGATGCAATCTATTCCAAATAGACACAAATTTAAAAGATGCAAGCCATGGATGCAAATTATGCTAAAATGGATGAAAACTAAACTAACATGGAAGCCATCAATGGATGATCAATCTAATATAAATGAATATTAATCTAAAATGCTAATAAGTTCTCAATATGCATGAAAATGAGTATGAATTTCAACAACATAAATTTTCTATCAAAAGATGGATCCATTTCTCTCCAAATAGTGATGTATTTATAGGAAAACAAATGAAAAATGAAGGGCTCAAATTGATTTGGTTTATCAATGGTCAATAATGAATGAAGGAAGAAACATGGATCAAGGATTCTCATCAATGGATGAGAATCAAAGATCACATAGATCAAGGAAAGATCAAATGATAAGAATGATTAAACAAACACACTTTGTAACAACTTTGAAACTTTGTTACAAAGTTTATTTGAAAGAAATCATTCCAATTTTTGAGCCAAATAGGAGAATATTCTTTTGAAATATTCCCTATGCAAGTGGATGGGAGGGGAAATTAGAAAATTTAGTAATTAAAACTAAATTTTAATGTGCAAGATGAGGAATGTGAGGATATTCATTAAATTATTGCTTTATTTAATGAAAAGATATTTGTGATATTTAATTAAATAATTTAGATTTAATAATTAAATGAGGAGATAAAGGAAGGGGTTTTAATTAAATAAGTTACATTATTTAATTAAAATAAATTAAATATTAGTGTGAGAGGGTAGGAATTAACCTAATTAGATTAATTAGATCAATAGATGAAAATGAAGCATTTAATTAAATAACTAGGTTATTTTAATAAAATAGGCAAAAAAAGAATGAAATTTAAGACAAAATGCTCTTAGTATATTAGATTCAAGTGTGTAGAATCGTTTAGGATATGTTTAAGTGTCTACATTTTCCCCCTCTTTGAAGCGAGGTACCTATTACATTGGCTCAAAGAATGATACTTTTTGGAATAAAACTCCTTTGCAAATATATATTTTTTTTAATTTTGATTTTTTAGATGCCCCACTATTTCCCTAGTGGAAGGAATTAAGATGGTTCCTTGCTGCCTCGAGAGATCAGGCAAAAATTTTGAATTTTGGGTTCTCTCTTGACAAAGATACAACATAGGTTCAACTCAAAGAGGACTAGAAAGCTTAGATGTTCTATGTAGATAGATTTGATGATGTATAGACAATCATCGACCATGAATAGCCTTATGTACATTTTGATATATCACGTAGATTTAAAAGTTTGATAGAAATGTTAGTGAAGATAGAAGAATAAGAAGAATAAGATTTATGGGTTAACCATTGATTTTGAGATTGATTCAGAAGTCCAATAAGCCTATGATCATTCGAGACTTTATAAGATATGGTGATAGAGTGAACATTTTCTCATTTCTTGGATTGGGACTCTCCATCATTCCTTAATTTTGATATAGCACATAGACACAATGTGTCATGCTATTGATAACCAAGATGAAATTGTATCCAATGGGGTGTACTTTGACTCTAACAATAGATAGGAGTGTTCTTATTCACACCTTGACATACAAAAACCTTTTCAGAATGTTGTTAGAAGCTTAGAATATTTTAAACCAAAGCATAAGCAATGGTCAATAATCTACTCCAAACAACTTCCCTACACCCAACTAAGCAAGTATGCACTAAGATTATTTTATAAGAATACCCACACGCATGTCAACAAATAAAAATATAATGATTGATTCCCCATTCCTTTCTCTCTAAATAATTTAGACATCATCGAGAGGTCCTCAAAAGGGGTGAACAAGATAGATCATAAGAAAAGATTTAAAAAAATAGTCAATGTTATCTATATCTTTTCCCAAGGGTGACATAGCTAAGATGATATCTGATGTTGATGCCCATTATCAGAGGGATGCATCCTAGGGAATGCTTATCAGATGTTTTGAAGAAGACTAAGTGTTTGATAGGTCGTTGATACAAATGCTACTGACTCACTTACTTATGATCTAGATTTTATATTTTGACATTTATGTTTTTAGTTTATGACTTGTAACACTTGCTTTCTATTTGTTTTACCAAAGTTTTAAGATGATGATTGATTCATTATGGATGATGGTTTGTTGTGGGTGAAAGAAAAATGGGATGGATGGTTTTGGAATTTTGGAATATTTCATTTTTTTGGTATTTTTGCAATGTTTCGAGGTTGCTTTTTGTCTTTTTGAATGTCTATGTGAATGTTTAGGTTTTTTATTATTCAAGGTTGTTTAGTGTTTTTGAATATTTTCCAATGTTTTGAGTTTCTAAGTTTTCAAACATTTTTTGTGTTTTTCTAGGTTTTTATTTTTTTTGTGTTTTCTAAGTTTTTACCAAGACCTAATGAGGACTGACCTAGGACCTCAAGGGCTTGTAAAATATTATCCTTTCTTACATTATACATGCAAATACCTTGTAGTCTGACTAACTTTGACCTACTTATTGATGAGATATGGACAATTGATGTACTTTCAGTTTATTATGATAGACTCCTAGCATAAATTCTCTTAGGGGCACAACAATGATGACCTTTCCTAGGTTAAAGCCCAGAGTCAATGTACTTCAACATGGTACTATTTTTTAGTTTTAATTTTTTTTTACCATTTTAGCATTTTTGTTGCATTTTGGATGTTTTGGATTTTTTTTATTTTGCACGTGTTTGGATTTAGATGAAGTTTTATGAATGTTTTTGGGATTTTTAAGAGATTATGAGATAAATGTTACCTAGATCATGATGTTGATGTCATGTTGTGAGATCTAAGACATGGATCAAGAGTTATTCGAAAACAAGAGTGTAATAACCTAACCCTAGTGTCTTGCAATCCTTCATAGTTTAATGGAAAAACCATGATTGGTAATCTATATGCTAAGAGTTCAACAAAGTTTTATCATGCTAGATATGGGATATAAGATAAAATAGGAAATATTATGTCAAAAGTTAGCCATGAGTAGAGTAGAAGTACATGCCAAATCTTTGTAAAGATCAAGATAAATGAGAATATCTAGATAAATTTGGATTGGATGGATGGAGGGAACATTAGATTTATCATGAAAAGGAAGAGATACTTCTTTCTAAGAAGGATCATATAGATGCTCGATTCTACTCATGATACCTATTTTCTAGGTTTTCATTATATGACTTGCCCAAAGCGCCACCAAAGTGATTTTCAATAGAGGATGCTTTTTGTTTTTACTATTTTCTTGATTTTTTTATTTTTTGAAAGTTTTATCCTCATGTTGAACCACCTTGTGGTACTGATGTAGAGGCCATTTTCATAGCATTCCAATGATATCCTACTTGAAGAAGCTACTTTGCTAAGGCATGATCACTTGAATGCAACTTTGAAGAACTCTAATTTGTCTTATCCATAGTGGAATTAACCTTGTCTATATGCACATATCGCGATAAAGTTCCTTCGAAATCCTTATGATGAAGAGTAGCTGTAAGAACTTGGTCAAAGAAAGAATTTGATATCATGAATGGACTGTAGGTGTTATAAATGAAAGAATATAAGATGGATTGGTTGATGGTTTGGAACCTTTGAATCTCCACAATTGATAAGATGAGCAATGATGGGTGTGAATAAAGGTTTTTCAAGAAATTAGGACCAACCACTAGATATACTTCGTTCCTTGCATGAGAATCCCAACTTTGTATTTGAGGATGCTTCTGATGGATGCATTTCCCCTTTTTATTTTTGCCCATACTTTCTTTGACTAATGGAGTTTTAGAGCGATGATTTTCTTTATTTTTCTTTGGTATCTATTTGTATTTTCTTTGTCCCTTTTTCTTTACTACTTCATTTTATATGATGATATTCTCCTTGCTTTGATAGTAATTTTTCCTTTTATGCCGGTCCTAATTTGTGTATGAGATGATGGGTGAATGGTAACTCATGATATTACTAGTTGTAGCATTGACAATATTTTCATTATAAAGATTCGTCAATAGCCATATGTTGATGTTTGTGGTAGACAAGGTTACCCCTTATGTTGTGAAGGTATTAACAATACCTAATCCTTTTCCTTGATAATGTATCATTTGATCCATAGCTACTAAATATGACTTTCCATGAACACATGATATTGCTATGGGTTCCTTCTATTACGAAGTTTCAACTATTTTCTCTTATTTGATGACATCATTATCTATTGATATTGCTTCAAAAGATGCAGTTGTTGATTCAAAAGATGTTGATGATTTACAATCAATGTAGGAATCAAGAATCTTGACCATTACTTGCTCTTTTGTGGGGATATCAATAGTGAGAGACTCTTGTTTTTAATGGAGAACATCTATATGTCCATCATAAAACATCTCAGGGGTTATATTGAGAATATCTTTGGACTATAAAATGGTTTGGAAGATGTCCCTTAGCTCTTCGTAAAACTGTTGAGATAGGGGTTATTGATCCTGACTTGATTCGGAGTAACTTTTGTTATCCTAAAGAGCCTCTTCTCAACATGATCCTTGGGTGGATGATATATCATTAGTAAAAGAATCTTCACAATATTTTGTGGGTATGGGTTGAATAAGGTATATTTCTTGCTCATTTGGAACTTCTTCAACATGCCCAATCATGAAGTCATATATGGAGAGATATTGTAATCCGATACAAACTTGATGTCATTATGTTATAAAATATTGGTAGACATTGTTGATGGATTTGGACATTGTTTTAAATTAGTATCTTGATATGTGTCTGATTCCTCATGTGGTGATGAAGGAATAACATAAATATGTCCCATTGTGGTATCATGCATATCGTTTACATTGTTTGAAGTTGATGCCTTCCATGAACCTTTTGTTTTTCCATGATCAGGCGTAGGGTTCGTGTAAATTTTCAGATTTTGATTCCCAAATTTTTGATCGCCATCAATGTCTCCTTGTTCAAAAAGATCTTCTATTAGATGTTTGAGTCTAATTTTTTTTTTGTGTGCTATGACCTTTTTATCAGTGAAATTCATAAAAAAATGATCTTCTCTATAGCTAGGAGGTTTTATTCATGGTGCTTGGTAGTTCAAGAAGTCTAGGAGTGTGATAAGGCTATATTGTATCAATATCTTCAATCCATTAACCATAAGTTCTCCTAAGAGAGGGAATTGTTGCTTAGGAGCACTATTTGTTCTTTGTGATACATGTTGAGTGTTTGTGGAATTTATTGTTGGTTGATTATTTGGTAGTGGTGTGGATGGTTGTTGTGTGTTCGTGGTTTGGTTTTTGGATTTCTTAGGAGAAATTAAGACCATATTTTCATCAACAACTCCATCACTAGTAACCTTTTTGTTCTTGTCCCAAAAGTGGGGCTTATAGTTAGAACTCGTGGATGGGTGGTTTTATCTATATGCTTGTGTGTTTCCTTGTGAGATTAGGGTTCTCTCAATGTTGAGGGACCTAGGGACAAGCTCATCATAAGTGGAGATAAATTTCATATTTAAGTGGAAGGATAAATCTAGATCAACATTTGCTACAATAATCCTCACTTGTTTGTTAGGAATGGGCCACTTGCTCTTACTAGCTCTCTACCTCCACCTTTGTAAGAAAATAGTGAAGGATTCTCCTTTGTTATGCTTGAGTGTGTATAAATCTTCTAATCTTACATCCATGTCTATATTGAAGGAGACATGATCTATGTGTTTATTGATGATTTCTTGGAAGGTTTTGATACCTAGAGATAATTGTGAAAGAAAATTGATGGTTGGGTCTATCAAACTCCATGGATAAAGGTGCATCAAGTAGAAATCATTGTAGGAAACCTCCATACACATGACCTTGAATTATTTGATGCAATCAATAGGATTTTCCCTCCATTTGTATTTATCAAATTTAGGGACCTCAGAATTGGGAAGGAAAACTACCATTGTGATGTTCCTATCGAATGGGTATGCACATAAATTTTTTTGTGTATGTGGTTTCTCTGTTTTCCCATTTAGATGTCACACATTTGTTGCATTAGTGCCTTGAGTTGCGATGCCATATCGTCTTGTGGGTTTGGTGGAGGAGCATATGTTTCATATTGTGGGATGGTCGATGGATTGTAAGTGGTATTTTGATATCATGGGGTGTTGTATGTTGTGTAGGGTGGTGTTTAATACTATTATGGTGATGGTGGTAGGGGTGTATATGCTCTTAACATAATTGGATTAATGATGTTTTCTTGAGGATTATAGTATAGACCTTTTTGTTGTTGTTGTTGTATGTACTGTTGTGATAGTAAAGATTTCGATTGTTATTGCTATGGTTGTTGTGCAATTAAGGCTTGTTCTTACGCTTGTTGTTACAAGGCTTGAGCTTGGGCTTGCTTCTCTTGCAACACTTATTGATAAGCATGTTGCACTTGCAATTCTTGTTGTTGGGCTTGTTGTCATTGCAATGCTTGAGCTTGAGCTTGTTGTTGTTGTAACACTTGAGCTTGAGACTGTTGTAGTTGCAACACTTATTGGTAAGGTTGTAACACTTGTTACAAGGCTAAAGCATGAGCTTGTTCTACTTGCAAAGTGGAATAATTTTGGGTGATCACAAGTTATGAATTGATTTGAGGTGGTTGTTCATTTTTCTGGTTTAGCATTCCTTTTAATATGGTTTATTGATATGGACAAATGTAAGGTAGGGACCCCATTTGATTTTGGATGTCTTGCAATACCCATGGTAGAGATGATGATGGTGCCATTTGGTATTGTGACATCAATGGCACATTTTATCCTTGGATCAATAGATTTGAAGGGTTCCCTTGAATGATTTGTTGAGGGTTCCCTTGTTGCATTTGATGTGGAACCAAGGTATCACCTTGGTTGGTGGGGTTTTTCATCAAGGTGTTGTTTGGATCTAGATTGTTTATGGATAGGTTGGATGTGTCTTGTGGATTATATTGAGTATATTGTGTGACAAATTGTTTTGATGTGTCAATAGGATTATCGGAGCCACTTGTCAAGTGTTGAATTTGTGTGAGAGTGTTAACATTACCTTGTTGTCTCACTTGAGGAACTTGGGTAATGTTAAGCAAAATTTGGGTACTTGTGGTGATGGATGAAGATGGTTGTGCTTGAAATGTCGAGGTCATTGTGGTATCATGGAATGTAAGTGGTTTGTGCAGATGTAGAGGGTGTTCTGGAAAGGTGGTGGAAGATTGAGGTGGGGAAAAAAATATTTGTGTACAAGTTGTGTTTTGGGGAAGGTTGGTGGTTTTGGTACACAAAAGTGTGTTTCTTCCTAGAGGAAGAGTGTGACCAAGATCGGTGGCAATCCTAGTTTCAATACTAGGAGTTAATGTTTGACTTGGCACAAAGGATGGAGTTGGTTGATTTGTTGATTGGGTTAATCCTTGTCTTATGTTTTGTGTGAGAAAAGTTGGATTCACATTTTAAGGATTGATGAGTTTATACTCAAGGATTTCTTCCTTATTAGGCTCAAGTGGGTTTTTTGTGACATCTTCTACCTCATATGGTCCCAATGGCTTTTGGGGTTGTTGTGAGGGGGTACAATGACTCCTTGGATCAAATTCTTGTGGGTTTAGATCACTTATGGTGGATGGAGTTTTGGCTTGTTCCATGATTCTCTTGTGTTGTGATCTTTTTGTAACCATAAAATATGGGTCACCTATGGGAGAGGCATGTTGAGATTTATAATGTTGAAACTCTCTAGTTGACTCAAATTTTGATAAAAGGGACCCTCTAAGTTGTTTTGGAAAAATCATGTGAATAAGTGATGAAAAAGGGTGGATAATAATGAGAGATGAACTTTCTAAAAGTTTGGACAACACTTTTAGAAAAAGAGGTTTGTTGTTTTGATGAAAGTTGTTAATGAAGTTGTAAATACTTAAGGTATACTTGTGACCTTTAATATAAACTTTCCCACAATACATGATAACTAACTCAACTAAATGTGTGGACAAGGATCCATTTCACACACAACATAGCTAAGTTAAGGGATGAGTTTGATAAATTTCTAAGTCCAAAGGGTGTTGGTGTGTCCAAAAATTTTATGAAGTTATGTGAAGTGAAATGTAAAATATGATAAAGAGTGGATAAATTTTTGACCAAAATTTTAACCTAAAATGAACCTTTGTTTTAAAAGACCAAGGTAGTGAGAAACATGCTATACCTCTAAAGTGATAAAACTCTAAGATTCCAATGATTTTGTAAAATAGAACTCAATGATTTTGTAAATAGGATCCAATGGTTTGGACAATAGGACTCAATGGTTTTGATAATAGAATTTGGACTCAATGTTTTGCAATACTTGGGTATGTGTAGGATTATTATGAATGAAATAGGACCTTAAGTGGCAGAAAATTTAGAAAAATTAGAGTTAGGCAAGTTGACATAAAAAAATGAATAAGTTATCTATATTATTTCAAAAATATGTAAGAATAGAATATGTAGAAAATTGAATGCAGTTTCTAAACTACTAGATTTATTTATTTTTTTAAATCTATTTGGTGAAAATTTGAAATTTCAATACAGTAGTACTTAAATTTTAGGAGAAAATAAGAAGTAGGTGTTTGTCTGACCACCCTAAACACAATAAAATGATAATTATTTTTTATAAGATTTTATATATAAGTAGAGGACTCATGTCCCGATGTGATGCATATTTTTGTAAAAAATTTCCAAGTAAATAATTAATTATGAATTTTTTATTACAACTTTTAAAAAATATAAAAATTCATATGTCTAACCATCTTAACTTGGTCAAAACTTAATGAAATTCAATTTTAATCCTATAGTATGTGAAGCATAGAACTTGATGCATGTTTCAAATTTAAGAAATATGATACTGTTTGAATGATATAGATGTTTTTCAATCATCCTATCAATCAGGACTTTAGTCATAATTCAAATAGAAAATGAATAATAGTTATTTATTAAATTCAAAGTAAAGAATAATTTATATTGGTGGAAAGTTGAGAATATCCTTTAAAACCCCTTTTTGGTTCATCAATTTTGGTAAAAAAAATTTGTCGGCCACATACCCATCATATTGCTACTTTTTGGCGCATCATGATCATGCACATACCCACTTTCCTTGTCTCATTTTATCTTGTGTTTAGGGAGTCAAAGTTTGAGCATACATCAATATGGGGTGTTTATTTGATTTAATCTTTGTTTAAGTGAGATTGTTTCATTACCACATGAAGAAAGTCTTAACTAATGTTCAAACTAAATGTCTATGTCAAAGCAACCTTCATTTCACAAAGTCCATTATGTGAAAATAATGTAGCTAAGGCCATAGTTCCCTATATTAACTTTGGAAAGTGTTGATTTAGATATAAGTAAAAATACTTAGAAGCCTCTAAGGATATAATCCTTAGGATAAGCATCAATATTTGGACTTTTCAAAAGGTATCCATACTTAATCCAAAGGGTTTGAAGTTTGAAAACTTGTTGATGTGTGTTTAAAATGTTTTGGAAACAAACAATGTGTCAAACACAACTCACAAGCAATAACATTCCTAGCTCAAGTGGGTACATTTTTCTTGGTGGGATTGTCTCATGCCCTTCGTAGTAGAAGAGATGATTTTACATGCAATCAAGGAAATAGGGTAGAGATATGTTAAGAATGAAGCCTTAATGTCTACACTTTAACCAAAATCGAACATGGCAAGTAACTTTTTGGAATCTATGTTCCAATGCACCACTTTGAAAAACTCATTAGATGGAAAAAGTTGGCCACTACTTAAAAATGGTTCTTAATTAGTGTTTTAGGATAATTTTGTGTCTAGACATGTGGCGATTCACTCATTTAAGAGGTCTCCAAGCCATTAGTAAGGGTTTTTATGCATCTCATGGATACTGAGGGAGGATTTTGTTAGTATAGAATATATATACTAGGTGGTTGATGACTTTCATCACACCCACAATTATTTTAATAGTGGACCTAAATGAAAGTACGGCTTGGGTTGTTGCCTCTCACAAATCAGGACATAGGCCCTATAAAGGTAATGCTTTGAAATTAAAACAATGTGTGAAATTCATTACCCAAGATCACCAAAAGATGTGAGGGGAAAGGATATGTACTACAAGTATACACAAGCATAGAGAACACTCATTCATTTTAATCCTATAAATCAAAATGACTTCATTTTAAGCACCAATGGAAGTGTTTGATTGTTTTATTCAATTTTAATCTAATATTGCAAAATGAGGATATGTGGGTCCAATTTTAACCAACTTTGAAAGTTAATTTTCAATCCAGTGGAAGTTTAGTTCATCCTAAAACATAAAGAAAAGAAGCATATAATGGGTATAATTGTCCCATAAGTGTTAAAAAACTTGTTACAATGTATGGATGAATGATTACAAGCTCCTTCACTTTAAATGTGTTTAAATCTGCAAAACTAGTTAGCCTCAAAAAAAGAAAACCAGATGTTAATGACCTATTCGAGTGCACATGAAATCAAAAATTTAGAGCACATGTCAAAATTATCTCTCTATTTTTATCACTAGTAAAAAAGTGTCACTATCCATAATGACATCATTATAATTACAAAGGTGTCGCTCTGCACAAAAATAGTGAGCAAAATGGCGTTGCCACAATCAAAGGCATCTTTATCATTAAAACAAAAGAAGCAATTTAAAATAATAAAAAGCGTCACTGTATTTAAAAGATAGAAAGGCATAGATTTCCATAGCTTCATTGTTATAATTGTCAAAAGTGTTGCTATATGGTGACTCTTGATAAAGGTGTTGTTGTATGCTCCATAAGCGTCGTTGTTTCTTGAAAACTAAGAACACAAGAATCTAAAGAGAAATTCATCCGATTTGATTAGTATAGCCCTCCTTCTAGTGCCAAAATGTGACCATGATCATATTATAGGTTAAATACACCAGATCCATAAGGATTTGAGGCATACTTAATCCACTAAGCCATGATCCCAATAAGATATTTGAAATCACCAAGAAACTAAATAACCATTAAACTAACATGAAATCAACATGAAATCTTGAAAAAAAAATATTCTAAGACCTCAAACCTTATCCTATTGGAGGAATGGTATTGCATTGATGAGGAATGGTGAACCTTTCCCAATCCCTTAGATAATATGAGCTTTTTCCAATTGATTTTATTGAAGAAAATCGATGAAACCAATGAGATAAAGTATTTTAATCATAAGATGGCTTCCATGTTAGCTTAGTTTACATACATTTTAGCATATTTGCATTCATGGCTTCCATATTTGAACTTTTCTTCCACATAGTATAGGTTTCATGTATTTTATCAAGAATTTTAGCATTTAGAACGCATCTCCATCATAATGAAAATAATTTATCTCATCGGTTTCATCAATTTTCTTTAATAAAATCAATTGAAACAAGCTCAAATTATTGATGGGATTGGGAAAGGTTTTCCTTTCCATATCAATGTAACACCACTCCCCCAATAGGATAAGATTCGAGGTCTTGAAATAGATTTTTTTCAAGATTTTGTGTTGATTTCTTGTTAGTTTAATAATTATTTAGTTTCTTGGTCATTTCAAATAACTTATTGGGATCATAAATTGTCACCTCTTACTATTTCACACTACTGTCATGCCCTAAATTTTAGCACTTGTAGAGAAGGGGGATTTTCTACTCATGAATCTCTTTATTCTCAAGAGATTCCCAAGGGGCTAACTACCCTAAAATACCTCAGGGAACAAAGTGAGAATTTTAGAATAAGAAAGAGCAGGCCAGAGATTTTTTCTAGAAAAACTAGTAGGCTTTTGGCCAAATGATGTCAACACAAAAAATGGATGATAGTGTAGTGTACTAGAGTCCGAAAGGAACATTGGCATCTCTATAGACTAGAAACTAAGTTTATCACAAAAAATAGCAAACTGTCTACTTCTACCCTTACTATTAGGAACTCTTGGAATATGGGGAAAATGACAAAAAATAATGGAACTAAAGTAAAGTATAGATGATAAAGATAAAGAAAATAAAGTGCTTACAACCACCTAGGTAATGAAGCCTCAAGTAAGGAAATATATTCAATACCTACATATATAATATTGGGAGAAAATGTTGGGGCCGTATAGAGGTTTACCTTAGTCAAACCCTTGTTTTGGTGTTCCCACCTCTATGGATAGCTAAATAGATAGAGAGAGTGAGAAAAGTAAGCAAATATAAAGTGATAAAAGAAATCCCATCTCAAGGAGGAGAACCTGTATCATGAGATAGAGATACTATTGGCAGGGGATGTGAGAAATATCAAGATGCTTGCAAGCAAAATATAAGGGAGATAGGGTTACAAGAGCCAATGGAGATGCAAAGAGCATTATAAGAGCTTGAGAGTGCTACTATAGAAAGTTGTATGGAGTTGTGCAAGCAAGATATCAAGAAAAATGGAAGAGGAAGAGGTGAGATCCAAAGCTAGAAAAGTCTAGAGAGAGAAAATGAAGTGAAAATATAGCATTTGAGGATAGGAGGGAAAATAAGCTTCCTAAGCCATTACAAGGTGTCCCAAGCTATTACCACTAAAAAATAGGAGGTGACAAGTCACAAAAATTTATTGAAAATGGTCGTTTGAGCATTGATATATCAAGGGACACTAGTGTGGTGTGTGGGATTCCACATGATGTGCTAGTATCTAGACACATCACACTAAAAAACAAGGAGAATGGGAAATGTACAAGGTTTGACAGAAAGTTGGTGCATGAAGGTAGCTGCTAAAAAGGGGTCTTGACCATCTGGAGAGGGAAAATGGCTAATGCAGGGGTTAAAATGATCCTACACAAATGTTAGGGGAGTGGACACTAAAATAGAATCATGAATGCATGTGAAATTGCAAGGGGTGCAATTTTACAACATTATTGCACTACAGGAAAAAAATAGACATTTTTTTTAAAAATATTAACATATAGGTCACCACTAATAATTTATAACCATGCATGAACATATTATGTAAAGTATGCACATCAAACAAGTTTATTATGTAACGTCATTACATACACATCACTTGAGAGCAAGGTGTGGGAAGTGAGAGGGATTGGGTGCATTATGTCCATCTCACACACTCCATGTGGGGAGGTTAACCCTAGTACTCTAATTATTTCATTTATAATTCTTATTTAATTTTTTTATTTGAATATTATTAATAATATTTTTATGTATTAATTTATCTAATCCATAATCATGAATTCATTATCCTTTAACAATAACTTAGTAACGATAAAAGGGTATTTAGTTAAACAATGGGGACACCATTCTCACTATTATTAAATAAATAAGTCAATGGTAAGACTATTAGCAATAATTCAAAAATTAACCCAAGGGTGTTGTCGTTAAATAACCTCAATAATCATCCTTAACATTATTGTTATAGTGTATGCGGCAATTGGCCTTCTAATGAAAAATATGATGTTTCTTATTTGTTTCCAATTAATGTTTATTTAACCATCTTTAAAAATAAAATAAAATAGTTACTAGTAAGTCTTGATTAACATTATTATGAATATTTTCAATGAACCCAATAATGGTAAGAATTATTATCTAGCCAACTATATACGATCATAAGATCTTATTAATGCTCATTCGCCAAAAAAAAATTAATGATAGTACTAATAAAAGTTGACCGATGATCTTAGGGATTCCAATAATCTAGGTTAGTCATTCAATTATTAATGATGAATCTTTATGTAGTGTAGGAAATTGTATACCCTTTACAATTTCAAACTTTGTTTGGGTCGCTTAATTAATTGGACTTAATTAAGCTTATTATTTTTGAAATTATGCATTCCAAAGATTTAATATTCCCATTTTCTAAAAGGGAAACCAACATTTATTTAACCCAATTCATAATTTAATCAAATTGGAGAATGAGTGTCTTGGATTTTTAGGCCAAGACTCATTCTCCCAAGGGAAAATGGCTCCCCTTTATGTCCTAGGACCAATTTTTAAATATGTTTTTGGAGGTCTTTTAATGGTTCAAATTTCATATATAATTGTCATATTTTGGAATCTATTTTTGGGGAAATTAGATAAACATCTATAATACATAGTCTTTTTATCAATTAAAATTTAACACGCTTTTTTGTGAACTTCACATGAGAAAATATTATTGTTAAGAGAATTCAAGAGCAGATTTAGTAGTCATTTATTTTTGCATTCTAGATTGTATCATCATGTTCAAGCTTATGTGTGTTCATTTTATATTGTGAAGGATAGCATGCATTGTTGATCCTTAAAACATCCAAGCATTTTAGAGTTTTCAATCTATACCATAGAAAAATGGATCATTGAAATTTTCATGGTTATTTAGGTCTTTCTCTTGTGATGTTTGACTTATCTTGCTTTGATTTAATGTTGCAATGTAAATCATGCATTCACATTGGGTCCTAAATATTCAAATTATGACATCTTATGAAGGTGTTGTGAAGTGTTGTAACATATTTATACACTTTTCTAGACTCTTCTCATTACAATTCACTTAAAAATCACCTTTTCATAACTTGTCAAGTCCTATTCTAAAGTGTTGTAAAGTCTTGTAACAAGATTTCACACTTTTCTAGGCTTGGTATAACTATTTACACCTTTCTTATGCTTTATATGACCCCTTTATGCACTCATAAAACTTAATTAAGTATATTTTTTAATCTAAACCTAAAAAACAACATTAAATGCAAGTTAATTCCTGAAACCCACTTATAAACCTAAGGTAGGACCCATTCACCATGGGTGGTGAATTAGTCCCTCTTTGCTCCAAATTCAAAATTCCTTTTAGGTTTTTATTCAAAAAGACCTTATGTTGGCTAGTGATGAGGTATTATTGGGTAATTAGGGAATAAGTGTGTATAAATAAGCATTTTTCCTCTCATTTTAACCCCCATTCATCAAGTTGAATCATTCGCTAATTCATTCAAGCATTCAATTGCATTCAGGCATCATTCAATCAAGCATCTTGGAGTAGCCATTGACATATCTTCAAAGTTCTTTAACAAGGTTTTTTACTTTTGTATATATATTTATCAAGAAAATAGGTGTTGAAAGATGGTCAACAAGTTAACAAAGTGTTTCAAGTCAGCTAAACCCTAATTCAAGCTTGGAGACAACCTACAGTCAGTTTTCTATAGATTTGACTCTCGATATGTACAACATCATTATGGGGCCAAACAGTGGTGATATGATGGATATGTGTAGGGTATGTGGCTGATGACTTTTTTTCTACCCAAAATTGATGAAATGAAAAGGGTTTCTAAAGGAGAGTCTCAACTTTCCACCAATATAAATTATGCTTTACTTTGAATTTAATAAATAATTATTTTTTATTTTCTATTTAAATTACGACTAAAGTCCTGATTTATAGGTTGATTGAAAAAAATCTATAGCTTTCAAATGGTATCACATTCTTTTAATCCAAAACATGTGTCACATTCGATGCTTTGCATACTATAGGATAAAATAAAATAAAATTATGCTTTACTTTGAATTTAATAAATAATTAGTTTTTATTTTCTATTTAAATTATGACTAAAGTCCTGATTTATAGGTTCATTGAAAAACATCTATAGATTTCAAACAGTATCACATTTTTTTAATCCAAAACATGTGTCACATTTGATGCTTTGCATACTATAGGATTAAAAAAAAATGAAAAACATCTATAGCTTTCAAACATAATCACTTTTTTTTAATCCAAAACATGTGTCACATTCATTGCTTTGCATACTATAGGATTAAAAACAAATGAATTATTTACTTGGAAAAAATTTATTAAAAAATATGCATCATATCAGGACATGAGTTCTCTACTTATATCTAAAATATTATAAAAATTATTATCATTTTATTGTGGTTAGGGTGGTTAGACAAACACCTACTTCTTTTTTTTCCCTAAAATTTAAGTGCTACTACATTGAAATTTCAAATTTTCACCAAATATATATATATTTTAAAATAAACCTAGTAGTTTAGAAACTAAATTCAATTTGCTATTGTAAGAGAGGGGGACCACTACATCCAAGACCCCAAGTCATGGAGGGTCAAGATGCGAGAGGCTGCCCTAACTTACCTCAGCTAAGTGCAATGTTTAGGATATGTAAGGAGAGCGTAGCGAGGAACATAGGACCTCTCAGCTACTCAATAGGCCCGAAATACAGAAAGAGGCTAGGTGAGCTGGTTTCTAGGTTTAACACTTCATCTTAGAAATCTCTCTACCCAAGGATAGAAGCGCGGACTTTGGACGATAGCATGATGCCTTGGCGTCTTAAAAGTGTGATGTCGTACGTACAACTAGACAACAATAAAAATGAGGTTATGTCACTAAAAAATAGCTAACAGCCTAGCAAGCTAAATAAGGGGCCAAAATGATAGAACTCAATAAATTATGTAATCTCTAATATGATAAAATAAATAAGCAAGAGTGATGAAGATGAGGATAATCTCACCAATTAACTCATTCACCAATTGATCCTCTAGGAGCTTGCAGACCTACACACAACAAAGGAAAATGTTGGGTGGCTGTATAGGGGCCTACCTTAGTTAGACCCCTATTTAGGTGTTTCCACCACCACAGAAAACCAAAAGAATGATATAAAAAAGTAATGTAATGAAAGCGCAAACACTATGATGCCTACTCACCAAATGATAGAGGAGAGGAGAGGAAAGCTTACCACCTCCACCAAGAGCACTCAAGGCTGCTTGGGGGAGAAAATAAGTGGAACTCGAGCCTTGTTTGTGAATGGTGTGGTCCCATATGTACTCTACCAAGTTGATGGAGTGTGATGTTCTTGTAATGGAATGCTTGGGAGTGAGTTAAAGTCAGCTTGTGAGAGTGAGAGTATTGAAGCTTAGTTTGTTCAATAGTTGGAATGCAAACTGGAAGAGTGAATATGAAGGAATGAAGAAGAAAATGACCATATTCAGGTTGTTCAGCCGAAGGAGGCATTACAACTTTGTTGTGAATGGGAAGAGTAACACCTCTACTGGCTCAGCTGCAGGAATATGCCAGGGACATAAGCATGCCACATAGATATCTACATGCCGTGCGAGCATCCCCAATATAAATTCATCCACCGACACACAAAATAGGTTCCACATGGACTGCCAACAATAGGCCTAAGTAAATTTAATTCTCTGATTTTTTTTTCTAAAGTGTATAAAGGAAAAAAGGGGAATCACACCTAGGGTGAAAATTCACTCTTATACAACTATAGATTCTATTCTTACATGATGATCCTACACATACCCCTCTATCAACCTGATAAGATGACAAATGCAGATCTAAACCTACAAAATTGACCCTCCAATTTGCAAATTTTTGGAGGAGGATTGATTCTCCATTAGTGTTGAATGAGTCCCACCTGAAGGATGAAAACTCTTATTTTGTCAGAATCTAGTTCATGATACTCAGAAAGCAATTTTAGGTGCTTTTACCAATAGGAGGACTGATTTGCCATCAGTAGCGAATGAGTCCCACTGGTGATTTAAAATGATTTCTACTAGTTTTCAGTGCCTTCCATATTTAACATCCAATTCCCTAGTGCACTATGTTTAGCCTCTTTCAATTTTGTTTGTATTTGTTCATGTTTTAGTTCATTTTTGCATACCTCACTATGTTTTCAAACATTGCATATTTCATTAGTTTTACATTCATAATCAATCAATTTCATAACTTAGTTGCATTTAGATCATTCCATTTAGTCATAATTCCATCTTCCATTCCTTTAATTGAGTGAACCACCTCAATTTTAGGGTTATATCTCTCTCCTCTTAGGTGAAAGTTCCTAAGAGTGCAAGAGAATTCCATAGAACACTTCAAAATTGATGGTTCATTTTGGTGAACTTGGATATTGAACACATTATCTTTCTAGTTTTAATTGCATCTTTCATCTTAGGTTTCCTTTGCATCAACATTCAATTAGGTTTTTCTTTGTTTTTACATCCTATGGTTTCTCAAATTGCATTAGTGAAAGACTTATGTAGACTTCATTTTTGGATATCAAATCATTAAAAAACAAAAAAATATGCATTTGTGTCTTCATTTTGCATATGAAAAGAATTGAAATCATTTTAAATTTTCTGAAAAAAAAATAAAAAAATCCATACTTGGACTCATTCACCACCTATAATGCCCCGCCGTGCGAACCCCAAAGGACAAAAAACACCGTACAATTTTTTTTTTAAAAAGTGAAACATTGCAGAACATTGCATATGATGAATGTGTGCACACATTACATGAAAAGCAATTATTCATTTACTAAATCTTTCACGTCCTCTGGGATACATGAAACGGTCATTACGAATCATAAACTTTTATCAAATTGAAGAGACTTAACAACCAAGAACACAAAGTGATGACACACTACTATTAATGATCACAAGCATGAAAAATGATACATCATTTCATTACAATTCAAATCATAGTTCCATAATACAACTGCAGAGCATATTTTCAAATTTTGCAATGATTTCACTTTATTTTGTTTTGTTTACTTATAAGACAACAACAACACGATTCACTACATATAGCTATATTTAATGATCACACAAGCTACAAGAAAAGATAGAAGTAATTTACTAACTTTGGCAATAGAGTCTACTTACTGAGGTTAGCTTAACATACCTCTTACATTCTATTTTATCGACATGTCCTTGCTCCCAATGCCTATACTTGCAAGGTCTACATGACTTGGCACACCCATAAGATCAAAGATAGTTAACACAAAATTACTAAGAGAAGCTATATAAATCAATAGTAGTTTTTATGTTATCGGAAATAAATGACAAATCTCAAATAAGACTCAGGAGAACAGTCCTAGGGGCCCGACCTAATGCCTAGAGAGATCATCACTCGATGGCCTTGCCTACATATATAATTCGCAGAGGCACCGTAGTTCGACAACTTGAGCTGCTCCAACTCATTGACTGACCAACCAAGGGTTCACTTATAAGACTTTCAAGGAGGAATCTACCCCAACACAAAAGTAACACAACACCACAAATACACACTAACCTCAATCCTCTATGCATAAGCATTATGTGACCCATACAACATTACATACTAGAGGAGTGGGTATGCAACCCTTTCTAGGGTCCATCACCCCAGACAGTTTCTTAGGCGGCTGCCACCCACTTAGGTGAAGCCGAAGACTGAAGAACAAGGTAAGCATAATCTTGCAAAAATAAAATAAAAATAGCCTACTAAAATATTTATTCATACTTGCACAAGGAAGGTCACAAGACATAACAACATTTCCTTTTAGCTAGATAGCTCACGATAAAACATATACTTAGATATATTATAGCTATCCACCATGGAAGAAAATAGTGATTTCACATCCTTCTTGGTTAACAAACAAACAGTTAATATAGGCACTTACAATAAATATCAAATCCTTACCACTAGTCAAATACCACTCAATAAACTAATACTCAAAACTTAAACATTTAACGATATCAATTTATAATATACAAATTGATTATTAATGTATGAAAATATGTCAAGGGTCATTTAAAATGAGAATTCAACAATATAATATCAACATTTGAATTATATGATAGTACCATTTACAATTATAATCAAGATAGTAATCTACACTTGAACTATATTATTCTTTACTATTTCTTAGCTCCTATTTACTAACATATCAATCAATCATCTTTAGAACCCATGTATAGCTAATAAATTGAACTAACATAATATATGCAATTAATAAAGTTGAATCTTAAAGCTATCTAAAACTATAGTCCATCAGTTATCATTCCAATATTAATAATTGCAATGAATAAATATAAGTTCGTAGATATTCTAATTGGTATAAGTATATGAAGTAATGGTAATGGATAATAAGCTAGGTTTATCACATCATAACCTAAATGATGAATTTTCTAAACCAACAATAATTGAATATCCCACAGGTCTATTATAAAAACCAAGTAACCAATAATATACTGATTTTAATTTAATAAACCATACCTGCTAAGTCCACATAAGGAAGAATCTAAAATGATCTATATTTTATCAAGATATTTCTTAGATGGGCAATTCTAAAATCCACAAGTGAAATTATTTAAGAGTTCTCACTAAAACCAAAGATCCAAGAATTAAATTAATATGATTATTAAAATATTTCAACCTTCAATATAACCAATTACAATTGTCTCGATATAAACCATACAATAAATTAAGGCTTATTTTCTTTTAAAAATTTCTATTTTATCAAAATAACCAATTAAACAAATATATTTAAATATATATATATATAATACATATAATTAAACATATATATAAATACTTATTAATTAATACATTAAAATAATTACTATATTCAAACAATGCTAATAATAAAACTAGTGTATTGCGACTTGTATAACTTTTGTTTTCAGATCTGGGTCTGTTTTCTTTTCGAATTTTCTACCATTTTAAATTCATTTCCTTAGATAGGATCTAAGATTTTCACAATTCTTCTACAAAGATTTTTTTTAAATTTCACAACGAATTAACAGACAATATTTCAACATATGTAAACAAATTATCTAATTCTTTTTTTTTTATAATTTCACAAAATCAAAATAAATATTTACAATTTTGTACAGACAATCTTTTAACAACATAATTTAAATAAACATTTAAGATAAAGAACCTGGAGTCCTGCGCTTATTTCAGAATCTGATGATGTTTGCTTGTTCCCGATGGCCTCTACGATGAGTTTCTCCTTCCTGCTTCGAATCTCCTCTTCAGAAAACCGTGCTCAAATCTTGAATTCAAATCCTATATCCCACGACTCTTTTCAAAGTATTCTCCAAAACATAAGAATGGAAAAATCCCTTTTGAAAACTTCAGAAGATTAAAAAAAAGGCATCACAATTCTTTCTTTTTTTTTTTCAATTTCTTGTCTCCATAAAATCTCTGTGTCAAAAACTCACAAAATTCTTAATTAAATAAAAGATATTCCAATTTATTCAAAAAGCTCACAAAAATCCAGAATAAAAGAATTTAATTCTTTAAAAGCAAACTTTTCAGTTAAATCTCAATTCTCATTCGTTCACACAACTTTTTCATTCTTTTATTTCTTTATTTTTCTATTTTCAATACTTTTTATTTTAATTTCTATTTTTACAACTTTACTTGCAAAGCACATTATCTAATTAATTTAAATAATTTATTCTAAACAATTATCCTGAATAAAATAATTGATTAAAATAATAAACACTATTTAATATTTAATTAACATTTAATAAAATACATGACTTTTTTAAAAATAAATAAAACATTTAAATATTTAAATATAATTTAATCTAACATTTTAATAAACAATATTACCCTTATTTAATTAATTCAATCACAACATATAAAATACTATTAAAAAATCTTGTCCTATCTTCCTCTTCTGATTTCTTAGCCAGACTACCTGCACATCTCAGGTGAGAATGGAGGGGTACTACATCCTCCTCCCCTAAAACTCAACTTACTCCTAGAAGTCACATGGCTCAAAATGGAAACATAACCACATTAGTACCAAAATTTCTCTAATCTATAATTGATGTACACCCTCTTTCTTTATCATTGTAATTAGAATCACTATTCAGCTTCACATTTGAAAACAATATCTTCTTAACTACTTTTATTTATAATTTCTTACATCTCTTACAATAACATACTGGGTTTCAGCATTAATAACAATAGAAAGTACTCCTATTAACTCAATTTTCCATTTACACAACATCATCTTCAAAATATCATAGAAGGTAGAACACATCAAATGATTACTTGAAATTAACAAAAATACACACCATATCATGTTTCAGTAACATATTTAAGTCACAATTTATGATTCTCAATAATATCCAATCCATTTATACCATAGAGTCACAATATACCCACATTTAAGATAGTGTGGTTATCCCTCTTTTACATCAATAAGCAACAACACATAAGAAATATACATCTAACACATACATACACAATCACATCACTGGTAAAAACACATCACAAGGCTACACAAGGGTCCATCTGGAGGCCGAAAAGCAGCATACTAATCCACAATACATAATCCATGAGCCAAGATCCAAAATCCATCTCACATAATCCATACCTCACACTCAGTGGCTTGATGGTGTTAGGTCACACACACATGGCAAGACCATCCAAACAAGACCACTATGACCCATCTCTTTTTGTACAAGGTGGTTAGCCTCCAAGAGATAGTCATCACACATAGGTGGGTAGTGGGTCCTAGCTATAAAATAGCCTCACATACCCCCATCCTCAAGGTTCCCTGCGTCTACTTCCTCGTATACACTCACCAAGTCCGCCTCATACGTCCTTGGAGAGGAATCACAATACAACACATAGCCGACCTCGAAAATAATAAGGATAAATTAGTTTAGCCACCAAAGTCATAATTAAAAGAAAACAAAAATTCAATTTCAACAATAAGGAAATAAATGTGCACAATTTCAACACTAAATCAAATGTAACCACGAGGGCTACGAGCAAATAATATCACAAGGTATGGCTAAACCATCACAATCAAATATAACAAAGTGTCGGCTTTCACAATCACTAGAAAATCATCAATAATTATAAAGAAAGTTCACAATCTTAGAAATTGCACTATACAACACTGCGTGACTAGATACTAGCCACCAAACGAGGAAGGAGGGAACAACGTCCGGCTATACAATAGCCCCCATGTGGTGCGGAGTGAGCACGCCATCCACATGACCCAGAGTGTGCTCCTCGGCTACACTCTGCCTCGCGTCGTCACGCGACATGGACTAACCAAGTGGCCCACGCACTCCTTGGTTGCCCGCATAGGATGTGCACCTCGGCCTCCATCCTGCATCGCATCTCAGTGCGGCATGGTCATACACCAGCCGGAGAAGGCACGCACTGGTCGTATGCCGCATGGCAGTGTGTCCGTGGCTCCTCGGAAATAGGCACGCGCTAGACACACCCCGCATAGCGATACCTCGTGGAAAAGGCACACGCAGGTACTCACCGTCGCTAGAGGTATACATGGCCAGGACCTACCCATATGCTAACCGACCCAAACACTATCGAAAGCAAACATGAGTATCCCTCTACAAATATATGAGGCCCCATTATGCTCATCACACAAGTAGGCTATCATAGCACATCTCATAGTGCACCATCACGTGTCTAAGCACGTGGCATCGTGTCATCGAGCCCAACTCGCTACCATCAACAACACGACATCATCACCAGCACTGTGTCGGAACATCAGTGGGGTGTGGCATCGTATCCATTGCATCATGTCAGAACATGTGCAAATATGGTGTATGCAATACATATATGGGCATATCAATATGGGGCTACTCGAACTTCACCTCTCATATGGACGAGGTTCACTCACTAATGTCAGCTCAACGTCCCTATGGACGGCCAGACAAACACTAACAACCAATGATGCTATACTCAAAACTATGGGGTTTAGGCTAGCACATATGAATCAAGTACCCTGATCCATCATAAGGGGAAATAGTGAGTATGTTTCCTCGGGATTGGTTGAGCTAAGAATACTCTGCGTCGCAATAGGCGCACGCTACACACTCCGCCCAAGGAACTTTGTGGCTGCTACTACCCCTTCACAGATTGAGGGACTAGAGAACCAAAAGAAAAGAATCCATGAAACTAGCTTTTGGCTACTCTTATATGTATAGATTTTCAACCACACGTGGGTTGGCCCTCAATCAGGTAACAGACATGCGACACATGAATGGTATGGTTATTTCCACACTAAGAAAAATAACAGTTTCCCCATGGATGGGTACATAGTATCACCATCGCATGGCACACAAAGCAAGCACGGGTTTAACACAACACACAAACATTGCACAGATACTGGTTTCCACAAAGCAAGGAATACATTCATACCTACGATTATAGAAAACAAATTTTCCTTATTCTCATATGCACATACATGATTGATGCCACATATCAAAAACAAGTACTCCCAACATCCTCCATACTTTTCTTCAAAATTTATAAACTCTTTAATCACATTTACAATTCCTTAAATATCAACATTATCCTCTTCCTCAAGTTCAAAGATCAATTTTATCAACTCCCTTAAAGCTAGAATTAATTCCATAAGCCTAAACAATTCTCACCCACTTTCTTCTAGACAAACATACTCTTTTTTTTTTATCACATAATAATCTTCTTGATTCACAAAAAAAATTATATATATTTTTATCACCATTTACTACATCATACAATTTACGAGAGATAAACATCAATGTCTTTCAATTATAGAATTCCTGTTTGCTTCCATCATTCATAATAATACCCGCATAAAGAAACTTTTATTTTCATGTCATGAAACAACATTTCACCCAAGTTATATCATTTACATTTGTAGGGGAGAGTGCACTTAACATAGAAACACATCATATACATGTCAAAATGCATTGTCTTTCAACACAAAACGTTACCATTTATTTACATACTATATTTAATAACAATTAAGAAGAATCGTCAATCAATTACACACCACCACACATCAATTTTGTATTAATTCAAGATTTCATTAAATGAACATACATCATCATATTTTCTCCTAAGGTAAAACATTTATTTGATCAACACAAGGCCTTTAAACACCATCCAAGTACAACACTTTTATAAAATCAAAATATTTAATTTTATTTCTACTTCATGAAAATACCTAGGAGATTGTTTCACCCATACACCTAATCACACTCATACAATGCAATATTCTTACCACACTTCTAGCACTCTACAGACTTTAATTCAATAAGATTTTCCCCTATATACTAGTGCAAATAATATATGATCAACTTCACCTATGAATTTATACTTATGAAGGAAATTTTGAAAACTTAAATTTATTCCTAAACTTATTATGTGCAACATCCTTTCATAAAACTTAAAATTAACTAGCATATATAAGTATTTAATAACCAATGTACTCTTAGAGCATTCCCTTAAAACTTATGCATCCAAAAACATGAGGAGATAGAAGAAGTGTTCTTTGCAAGACACACACTAAAATAAGTTTGTTAAATTAATTTCAAAGATTTACCCTAACAATATTTCACACATGTTATATGATCGAGTCACTCACTTGCACCAATCGTAAAGGAACCATCATAATTATTTTAATGGATCACTACTTGATAGTACGATTATACTATACTACATTCCTTTTATACTTATATAGTATATTTCAATAAAAATATATGCAATCTCAATCTAGGATAACACTAAAGTCATTCGTTTATCTATTTCTATTTCTACCCTTCATTACTCATAATGAATTTTCAACACATAGCCTTAAAATCACATAGAATACAATCAACGCCCACATACGTCAAAAGAGGTAGAATGAGGAAAAAAATAAATAAATAAATAAAAATTCACATAATATAAAGTCAACAAACATACACCCAAAGAGAATATGCTCGAAGATAAGACAATATAACTAACTTCAAAGTCACCTTGACCTCACTCAAACTCGAAGTTAAGAGACACAAGAGAATGCTGAACATAACTCTCACCCTCAACAAGCTAAGACTCAACATGCCCATCTACATCCAAATGACAAAAGGGTAAAACTATATCTGTATTGACACAACGACTCACCACAACTAAACATGGTAGCAACATTACCCAAAGATCCCAGTGCTGCAACCTGGCTCTGATACCAAGTTGTAATGCCCCGCCGTGTGAACCCCAAAGGACAACAAACACCGTACAATTTTTTTTTTTAAAGTGAAACATTGCAGAACATTGCATATGATGAATGTGTGCACACATTACATGAAAAACAATTATGCATTTACTAAATCTTTCACGTCCTCTGGGATACATGAAATGGTCATTACGAATCATAAACTTTTATCAAATTGAAGAGACTAAACAACCAAGAACACATAGTGATGACACACTACTTTTAATGATCACAAGCATGAAAAATGATACATCATTTCATTACAATTCAAATCACAGTTCCATAATACAACTACAGAGCATATTTTCAAATTTTGCAATGATTTCACTTTATTTTGTTTTGTTTACTTATAAGACAACAACAACACGATTCACTACATATAGCTATATTTAATGATCACACAAGCTACAAGAAAAGATAGAAGTAATTTACTAACTTTGGCAATAGAGTCTACTTACTGAGGTCAGCTTAACATACCTCTTACATTCTATTTTATCGACATGTCCTTGCTCCCAATGCCTATACCTTGAAGGTCTACATGACTTGGCACACCCATAAGATCAAAGATAGTTAACACAAGATTACTAAGAGAAGCTATATAAATCAATAGTAGTTTTTATGTTATCGAAAATAAATGACAAATCTCAAATAAGACTCAGGAGAACACTCTTAGGGGCCCGACCTAATGCCTCGGGAGCTCATCACTCGATGGCCTTGCCTACATATATAATTCGTAGAGGCACCATAGTTCGACAACTTGAGCTGCTCCAACTCATTGACTGACCAACCAAGGGTTCACTTATAAGACTTTCAAGGAGGAATCTACCCCAACATAAAAGTAACACAACACCACAAATACACACTAACCTCAATCCTCTATGCATAAGCATTATGTGACCCATACAACGTTACATACTAGAGGAGTGGGTATGCAACCCTTTTTAGGGTCCATCACCCCAGACAGTTTCTTAGGCGGCTGCCACCCACTTAGGTGAAGCCGAAGACTAAAGAACAAGGTAAGCATAATCTTGCAAAAATAAAATAAAAATAGCCTACTAAAATATTTATTCATACTTGCACAAGGAAGGTCACAAGACATAACAACATTTCCTTTTAGTTAGATAGCTCACGATAAAATATATACTTATATATATTATAGCTATCCACCATGGAAGAAAACAGTGATTTCACATCCTTCTTGGTTAACAAACAAACAGTTAATATAGGCACTTACAATAGATATCAAATCCTTATCACTAGTCAAATACCACTCAATAAACTAATACTCAAAACTTAAATATTTAACGATATCAATTTATAATATACAAATTGATTATTAATGTATGAAAATATTTCAAAGGTCATTTAAAATGAGAATTCAACAATATAATATCAACATTTGAATTATATGATAGTACCATTTACAATTATAATCAAGATAGTAATCTACACTTGAACTATATTATTCTTTACTATTTCATAGCTCCTATTTACTAACATATCAATCAATCATCTTTAGAACCCATGTATAGCTAATAAATTGAACTAACATAATATATGCAATTAATAAAGTTGAATCTTAAAGCTATCTAAAACTATAGTCCATCAGTTATCATTCCAATATTAATAATTGCAATGAATAAATATAAGTTCGTAGATATTCTAATTGGTATAAGTATATGAAGTAATGGTAATGGATAATAAGCTAGGTTTATCACATCATAACCTAAATGATGAATTTTCTAAACCAACAATAATTGAATATCTCATAGGTCTATTATAAAAACCAAGTAACCAATAATATACTGATTTTAATTTAATAAACCATACCTGCTAAGTCCACATAAGGAAGAATCTAAAATGATCTATATTTTATCAAGATATTTCTTAGTTGGACAATTCTAAAATCCACAAGTGAAATCATTTAAGAGTTCTCACTAAAACCAAAGATCCAAGAATTAAATTAATATGATTATTAAAATATTTCAACCTTCAATATAACCAATTACAATTGTCTCGATATAAACCATACAATAAATTAAGGCTTATTTTATTTTAAAAATATCTATTCTATCAAAATAACTAATTAAACAAATATATTTAAATATATATATATAATACATATAATTAAACATATATATAAATACTTATTAATTAATACATTAAAATAATTTAGTATATTCAAACAATGCTAATAATAAAACTAGTGTATTGCGACTTGTATAACTTTTGTTTTCGGATGTGGGTCTTTCTACAATTTTTACTGAAGGTGCATCATTAAGAATTTTAACAGATATAAAAAATTCAGCCATAAACAGTTCGTAAATTGTGCGTTATGATGAATTTAGTGACTCTATGTCTCTGCTGTTTTCTACAGGAAAATATTTATTATTTCATCATAGGATTTCATTTTTTCTAATTTATCAGAGGATTTTCTTTGTTTTTCAATCCTACAGAGGTCTTCTAAATTATAAGTGAGATTTTCTAAATTATCTGTTGTTTTCTTTTCAAATTTTCTACCATTTTAAATTCATTTCCTTAGATAGGATCTAAGATTTTCACAATTCTTCTACAAAGATTTTTTTTAAATTTCACAACGAATTAACAGACAATATTTCAACATATGTAAGAAAATTATCTAATTCTTTTTTTTTTATAATTTCACAAAATCAAAATAAATATTTATAATTTTGTACAGACAATCTTTTAACAACACAATTTAAATAAACATTTAAGATAAAGAACCTGGAGTCCTGCGCTTATTTCAGAATCTGATGATGTTTGCTTGTTCCCGATGGCCTCTATGATGAGTTTCTCCTTCCTTCTTCGAATCTCCTCTTCAAAAAACCGTGCTCAAATCTTGAATTCAAATCCTATATCCCACGACTCTTTTCAAAGTATTCTCCAAAACATTAGAATGGAAAAATCCCTTTTGAAAACTTCATAAGATTAAAAAAAAGGCATCACAATTCTTTTTTTTTTTTCAATTCTTGTCTCCATAAAATCTCTGTGTCAAAAACTCACAAAATTCTTAATTAAATAAAAGATATTCCAATTTATTCAAAAAGCTCACAAAAATCCAGAATAAAAGAATTTAATTATTTAAAAGCAAGTTTTTCAGTTAAATCTCAATTCTCATTCGTTCACACAACTTTTTCATTCTTTTATTTCTTTATTTTTCTATTTTCAATACTTTTTATTTTAATTTCTATTTTTACAACTTTACTTGCAAAGCACATTATCTAATTAATTTAAATAATTTATTCTAAACAATTATCCTGAATAAAATAATTGATTAAAATAATAAACACTATTTAATATTTAATTAACATTTAATAAAATACATGACTTTTTTAAAAATAAATAAAACATTTAAATATTTAAATATAATTTAATCTAACATTTTAATAAACAATATTACCCTTATTTAATTAATTCAATCACAACATATAAAATATTATCAAAAAATCTTGTCCTATCTTCCTCTTCTGATTTCTTAGCCAGACTACCTGCACATCTCAGGTGAGAATGGAGGGGTACTACACCACCTTAGGTGAATTAGTCCAGTTGCATTTTCTGCATTGAAATTTTTGGTATTTTTACAGTATTTCTTGCATTTTTTGTTTCCTGTTACTATGTTCTTGTTTCATTTTACAGAATTTTTGTCATTAGCAATTTATTATTCTAAGTTTTCATTTTCATTCACCTCATATTTTGTGGTACTTATATGAGTGTTTGGTGCCCTATTGATAATACTTTAGTGAGAGGAAGTTCTAGACTCATGGCTTCCTGCAGTAGCACTTTCATTGTAGACCTTGGGATCTTAAGAGCTCCTACTCCTAGTATGGAAAATGGTGCATTAGGTAGGGATACTACCACTAATACACCCTTACCTTCACATCTAATGCATGTTGACACACAAAATAATTCAATTTCACAAGATAAATTCATTAGTATTCATGAGCATTTTTCATATTTACAACAAGATTTAAGTCTTGAAAAGATTTGTACCACTGCTATACCTGGAAAGTGATGATGGCTTACAAGTTATGAAAAGAATAGTTCAGATATACAACAAACATGTTCCTTCCACATCCCAATCAATAAACATTTTTGTGAGCCAAGGAGGATCTCACATTCCTCCTTCAACCATAGCATCCATACCCACCTATACCATTCCTCAAATTACAACAACCATAGAACAAGTTAGTCATGTGACTCCTTCTTTCATTATTCCCACTAGCACTCCTAGTTCTTTTGTGGCATTGAATGTTCCATCTTCTACCTTCACCCCTATTAGTATCCCCTTCACTTCTCCTAACATTACATACACTTCATCACCATTCTCTCTTCCACCTCATACCACTTACACTAACCCCATCATTACACAACTCTTTAACACTGTTTCATCCATGCAACAAAAAATATCCACCCACATACCAAGTTTGTAGTAGCCCATTATCTTTAGAGATCTTATGAACACATATTCCAAATGGAATTGAGATGCCTAGGTTTGAGAAGTATGAAGGTAAAGGAGACCGGGTACTAATCATGTTAATTCCTATACAACATTGTGTAATGATTTTGTCCATTACGATAAACTATTAGCCAAACCTTTTCCTGGGACCTTAAAGGACACTACACTAGAGTGGTTTTCAAACTTACCCAATCATTCAATCCTATTATTTAATGAACTTTTGGATGCCTTTATAATTCATTTCAAAGTCTATATGACTCCCAAAAATAAAATGGCTAATTTAATGAGATGTAAACAAAACACAAATGAAAAACTAACTGATTTTATTTCATGTTATCAGTCATTATATACTCAAATTGATGTTAATATTCTTGATTCACATCTTCAAAAGATGTTTATCAAAAAATTTCACACTCACCTTTAGGATAAGTTGACTATGATGAAATTTCCTTCATTCATGCATTTATGCATGACCTTTTGTGACTACCACAACTCAGTTACTAGTCGTGATTCAAAGTCCACTTCTAATCAAGCTGAGAAGTCTAAAGAAAGCCACTAAAACAACACGTAAAACTTAGAAACACCCAAATAGGGGCTTCTTATAGTTCAATTTTCCTCGTCTGCAACCAACACAACCTATTTAGAGTCAAGTGGTAGCTTTTAAAGTAGCGTTGCCCTTTACCTATGGGGACCCAAAGAGACAATTTACCCCCTTACCTGATACTCTCCATAACACAATGAATCAACTACTCCAACAACAAATGATAAATTTTCATATGGTTAAACCACTTGATACCACCAAGCCTTTACCACCCACCTTTAAACCAAATGCTTATTGTTATTTTCATTGCCAAAATGGACATGACACTGAACAATGTAATCATCTCAAAAACTTAGTTCAAAACCTCATTGATTCTGGCCATTTGTCCATTGTGGGTGTAAATGATCAAAGAAATAAGTCCATTGCTCCCCCTAATTAGAATTTACAAATCATTACCAACCTTATGCCTAAACATAATGTTTCATTTGTTAAGGCTAGTGAACCTTTAAACACTCATGTGATGAACATTGATACAAATAATGAACAACATGATATTACTCCAAATGTTACCCAAGATAATCCTATGGATGATCTTGTGGGTATGATAGGAATTGTCCCTTGTAAGGGCCCAACTAACAAATCTATTGATATTACATTTTCTTCTAATGATATACTTAAAAATCTTCCTGATGGTCCTCTTTACATAGCTGGCCACATCTATGATAAGCCCACCAATGGGATATTAATAGATCCCGCCTATGGTGAGAATGTGATCATGGAAGATTTTTTATTATTACATGACCTTTACAAAAATGATTATAATAAACCAAATGCATGGATTAAAAAACATAATTCTTTTGCATGCCCTATGATCGGATCGATTGTACTCCCATTATAGATAGGACCCAAAACTTTGGATGTAACATTTTCTATTATTCCATAATTGGATCAGTTTCGTCTACGGCTAGGTCATCCTTGGCTTCAATCAATGAAATTTGTTCCTTCAATTCACAAATGTTTGAAGTTTCCACATGGCAATGAGATATTTACCATACACCATAGTGGATTTAATCCATTGTCCTCTAAAGGTAATTTTTCCTTAGAAGCCTTTTGACTTGAACCTATGGAACCCATCACCCCTCAAAAAGATTTATTTTTCATTACCTATCAAAAGATCAAAGCCAAATGAATAGTTGAATTGTCTCTTCATCACATGTCCCCATCCACTTTTGCTACTTCTATCCTTGATGAGATCATTCTTTAGCTTGAGTCTAAAACTAAACATACAATATAACCTCATGAAAAAAAAACCATAGACACTTCCCCTTAATCATTTAAATTCCCAGGAGATAATGAAACCAATCATGTCATGCCTCCTTTCATTAAAAAAGTTTATAAATCCAAAGAGAAAGTGATTGAACCATCTTCTTTGGTTTCTCCCCTTCTTCCCCCTATGGAAGAAAAGGAACCTATGGTGGATCAACCCACTCTTACAACTCAAAAACATCAAAATAAAATTAAAAGATATTGTAGTGCTAGGGAGCATAGGCGTTGTCATCATCTCCTTGCTCGTAAAATGCAAACCAAAAACAACAAAGAAAATAAACCTCTTCCTTTGATAGAAGAAATGCCTGATCACCCTCGTCCTCTTGAACCGCCACAAGATAGTATGATACAACAATCCTAAAAGAATGATTTGAATTTTCCTTTTTCCCTCTTCTTTCTCTCTTTCTTTCACATGTGTTCCTTTGTTCTTATGTTTAGTTTGGTATGGGATCTTCATCTTGGGGGCTTGATTATCCCTCTCGATCGTTGTCATTCCATCTTGCTAACATAAGTGCATTTGGATCCTTCTTGTTATGCATGGCTACTTTAGTGTGAGTTTGAAGCAAGTTCATCCTCTCACTAAAGTGGGGGCTAAATGTACAATAGAAAAAATGATCATTGACATTTTCATGGTTATTTAGGTCTTTATTTTGTGATGTTTGACTTATCTTGCTTTGATTTAATGTTGTAATGTAACTCATGTACTCACATTAGGTCCTAACTATTCAAATTATGACATCTTGTGAAGGTGTTGTGAAGTTTTGTAACACGTTTCTACACTTTTCTAGACTCTTCTCATTACAATTCACCTAAAAAATATCTTTTGATCACTTGTCAAGTCAGATTCTAAAGTGTTGTAAAGTCTTGTAACAAGATTTCATGCTTTGCTAGGCTTGTTATCACTTTTTAAGTCTTTTGTATGCTTTATATGACCCCTTTATGCAGTTATAAGACTTAATTAAGTGTATTTTTGAATGTAAACCTGACAAACAACATTCAATGAAAGTTAATTCCTGACACCCACTTACAAGCCTAAGGTGGGACCCATTCACCATGGGTGGTGAATGAGTCCCTCTTGGCTCCAAAATCAAAATAATTCAAAATTCCTTTCGAATTTTTATTCAAAAAGATCTTATGTCTTCCTATGATGAGGTGTTATTGGGTAATTAGGGCATAATTGTGTATATATAAGTGTTTTCATTCTCATTTTAACCCCCATTCATCAAATTCACTCATACACTAATTCATTAAGCATTCAAATAAATTCAAACATCATTTAATGAAGCAAACATCAAGCATCTTGGAGTAGCCATTGACATATCTTCAAAATTATTTAACAAGGATTTTGAATTTTGTATGTAGATTTATCAAGAAAATAGGTGTTGAAAGGTGGTCAACAAGTCAAGAAAGTGCTTCAAGTCAACTAAACCCTAATTCAAGCTTGGAGCATTTGTCCTCTTATCATATTGACAGAGTCAAATCTATGAAAAATTTGACTCTATCAATATGATAAGAGGACAAATGTAGATCTGGACCTACATAAATGAGTCTTGAATTTGTATATTTTTGGAGGAGGACTGATTCGCCATCAATGGAGAATGAGTTCCACCAGAAGGATGAAAAAGTTGTTTTTGTCAGAATCCAATTCCCAATAGTCAGAAAGTAGTTTGAGGTGTTTTTATGAGTAGGAGGACTAATTCGCCATCAGTGGCGAATGAGTCCCACTAGTGATTTACATTGATTTCTACTAGTTTTCAAAGCATTCCAGATTTAACATCCAATTCCCAAGTCCAGTTTGTTCATCCTCTTTCAATTTTGTTTGTATTTTTTCATGTTTTAATTCATTTTTGCATACCTCACTTTGTTTTCAAACATTTCATATTTCACTAGCTTTGAATTCATAATCAATCAATTTCACAACTTAGTTGCATTTATATCATTCCATTTAGTGAAAGATCCTAAGAGTGCAAGAGAATTTCATAGAACACTTCAAAATTGATGGTTCATAGTCAAGGAAAGAAAGATCAAGTTCCTTGGAGTTATGTCTTTGAATTCATTCCTCTAAGACAAGCCATTAAAGGTTTGGTGAGCTATAGAAATCAAGTGTTCATTGGTTATTTCCTTCCATTTATCAATTCTCATTATCTTTCTATCAATGTTTAATTACTAAACTTGAGGTTTGGCCAAGGCAAACCCCCATTAAAATAAAATGAAATTTCTTCTCTTTTGTATGTTCAAATTACAAGTTAAATAAGGATTGAAGAGATCTCAAAGGAGCAATTTTTCATTATTTCACAACTCATCATTATTGTCATGCCACAAAAACTTAATTGCATAGATGATTTCTAAGTTTTTGACAGTGGGGCTTGAGTCAAACTGAATCCTAGATCTTGAATCACAGGACTATCAAAACTTATTCGAAACACCCTAACAAGGACCCATTCACCCTATGGTGAATCTATCCTTTAGTAGAGATCAAAAAAAAAAATTGGTCTAAAGTACATGTGTCCAAACCCTTCTCAGATCTTCATGCAAACTATCATTTTTATTTTTCTATCTTCAAGAATTTGAATTTTATCATGTAGCTCATATTGTTTCATTAGTGTAAGTGCATCAAATCATTTCAATTTAATTATAGATCTTCCTAATGTCCTAACGAACTAAGATGTAGGTATGGTTGACCCAACATTGAGGTTGAAAGTCAATATTTACTTGGGATCTCTTTCCTAATGAAATGCCTTAGGGAGAGGAAGAAATATAAAGGATACACCTTATCCATTAATGATCGCCCCTTTTCTTACATTTCATTTTGGTGAACCCAACTTTGTTGAGGTGTATTATTCACCACATTTCATGTTGGTGAACCTGAAATTATACATCATACCTTTTCTAATTTTTAGATCGTTGAAACCCTAGATATAGGTTTTTCATCATCTTGTTTTGCATTTCATTTAGGGTTACATATTGCATGTTTGCATCAACTAAACTCATAAAAATCTAAAATTATTGCATAAATTCTTCATAATAGCTTGCATTAAATAATGTTTAAGTTATTTAGATCAACATTTCATTAAAATTTGTATTCAAAAAATTTATCATTTTTTAAATACATTTCAATTTAAATTATATTGGCATTTCATCATATTTCTAGAAAAACTCACTAAAGAATTTGTTTGTTGTTAGGAACAGTGAGCTTAAAAATCAAGTTAAATACTCAAGTTTAAATTTTTCAAACCCTTGTCCTAGGAGTCATTCTCTCTAGGGTGAACTTATTTTGGTCAGGTGATTTATTAAATTTCTACACACTATTTTGTCTTTGTATTATTAGTCTCTTCTAGCTTGCAGATCTTTGTTTCAATTTCAAAAATTGTATACTCAGTAATTATTTACATCTAGTTCAATTGGTAAAAGATAGTGCATTGTTTAAAATCAAAATTGGCATTCAAAGGTAATAATTTTTCTTTTTTTGCAACTATAATCAGTCAATTGTAATATCTCATATCTAAAAATATCATTGTGTTTCATATTTTTTATATATTTATTTTCCATAATTAGTTCCTTTTTTCCATTTTGGGTACACTTTTGGTTTGGTGAAACATGAATGAGTATCACAACCTAGTTTCCTACTTCCAATAATTTAATGAGATGTAATTCGATTCTATTGGGTTTTCCAACTATTTCACTCATAGTATTGACACTAGTCAATTCATGTTGGACTCTATGATATGAATGAGGTGTAGTTCCTTATCAAATAACCCAATCCACTCATTTAATGAGATTTTTGATGCTTTTCTCAACCATTTCCAAGTGCATATTGGTCCTGAGATGGCCCTACCTAATTTTATGAAATGTAAACAAAATGAAAATGAAAAGGTCATTGATTTTATAGAACATTAACAACTTCTTTACTCAAAAGTCAACATTAAACTTCTTGATATTGATCTTCAAAGAATGTTCATTGAAAACTAACAAAAAAATATCCAATATAATCTTGGTATGATGAAATTTTCCTCCTGTGCACACTTATGTATGGCTCTCCATGATTATCAAAACTCACTTAATCAACACTTAGGAAAAATTGCTTCAACTCGTCCAAATTTTTTGAAACCATGCCTCAAAAATATTTTCAACCATTCATGAAATAAAAAAAGGATTTATATAGATAAATCCACCTCAAGTGGATGCCAAGAAAATAAAAAATCCAACATCCATACAAATATTAGGATAAGAATAGACAATTCACATTGCTACCTAATACCCTCCATTCGATCATGTCGTAACTCTTGAGAAAGAACTTGATCACATTACCTCCTGTTAGACCTCTTGATACAACCAAGCCTTTACCTCCAAACCATAATCCTAATGCCTTTTTTCAATATCACTGATAAGTTGGACATGATACAAAATGATGTAGGTGTCTTAAGTGTATAGTTCAAGACCTCATTTATTCCAGTCACATCTAGTTGGGTGGTCATAATGATTAGGTATTGCCACAATAATATGTTACACTTTCTAGGACATCTTGGATTTTTGTTGAAATCACATAATTTTAGAAAACATAATGATCTAATCCTTTAAAGTTTTTATTTAAACTATTTTAATTGAAGAGGGTTTGATCAAACACCCTTACATGAAACCCCTTGGATAAAACCTCATTAGTTTTAAAACATACCTATAATGAAGTCTCAGCCACACCTATAAAGTTGATTAGAAACCACTTCTAATTTAGCTTTTTGGGGATAAAATGAATTCATTTAAAATTTATATTTTATAAAGCTTCCAAAAAAGTATAATTTTAAATATATTTTAATTTCTTGTGAATTTAGTTTTTTTAATGAACATGAAGGTATTTGTTTCCCAGATATGAAAAAATACAAAAATAGAGGAAACAATTTCTAAAAAATACATTTCCTCTATCTATTGATGTCCTTGTGCCAACAAAAAAAAAATTGAATTCCAACACATGCAAGAAAGGTTATGCTCTTTATAGTATACCTATGTCTAAATTTTAATTGGTTTGACTTCAAAACATAATTAAAAAAAAAATTATTCAATAAAAAATTATGAAACCAAATGCATCCTCTAAATATTATAGTTAAAAATCTAAATTTGAAAAAATTAGAATTATATCCTTCATAGAAAATAGTTATATGGTTTATAGTACACATCACTCTTGAAAAATTGTGTTTACCATTAAAAACTAGTCATTGGAGGAGATGCAAAAAGAAATGAAATTTGATTCCAAAAATTTAAAAAATATATATTTATAATCTATAGAAAAAATTTCATAAATCAGTAGTTTGCATCATCTTAAAATTCCTCACAGTTTAGTAGCTACAAGTGTCTGAAAGTGAAGATTTAGTTCAAAATGTGAATTTCAATGTTAACTTTGGCCTAAAAGTGTAACCCACTATTGTCATATCACCCGATCAAGTAAATAAATCCTCCACCCCACCTAACAAAAATTTTCAAATCTTTACCAATCCCATGCCAAACCATTTCATCTCATTTGTAAAAGCTAGTGATAAGAAGAATGACGTGATGAATATTAACAACATAAAAGATAGTGCTATTAACACCTCTCTACACCCAGGCTAGTAAGATAATATTTTAATGTTGATTTGATATTCTAACTATTAAATGTTGTTATAATGAGAATATACATTGATGATTAGTTATTATTCATGATTTCATGCTTCCATGTTATATATTGTTATCATTGCTTATGTATGATTATGGATAGGAAAGGGATGATGTCATAACACTCATATTCGAGAGGCTTACGATATCATGACTCCCTTCCTGATGATTCATGTTGCTTTGGACTATATGTATATGAACATGTACTTTGACGCATAATTGGAAGTGATGCAGGTATTGAGTATCAACTTCGCATGGATCCACAGGCCTGAGCGTACTCATATTCCCTTATGGTGGTTGCTGGAGGTAGTTACAGGACAAATTTCCCCTACCCTAGCCCACTATACCTTGTTAGGGTAGTGTTTTCCTTGTTGATGCCTTATCGTCTGGTTGCCTAATAGTAACGTTTGGAGTACCTTTCTGTTGTATGTTTCCGTGCACCTTTTTGTTGTATGCGGTTCACCAGTATGTCTCACAAAAGTATTTTGTTATGGTTTTCGTGAATCTTTTATGTGGCTATATATTTTGGTTGTCGGTGTCTTGATGTGGTTTCTTTGACATCTTTTTCGTGATTTCTTATGTGGCATTTTATAGATTGATGGGAGATTTAAATGGTTTTACCCATGAGATTTTAAAATATGTTATTTTAAATGATTTTATTAACCCTTTTTGGAGGGGAGCTTTGTGTATTTTTAATGTTGCACATTTAATGAGTTTAATTAATTGTATTTGGGAGCTTTAGAAGCTTGTTTAATTAAATGCTCTATTTTATTTTATTGTGTGGAGGAGTGGAGTTAAAATAAAATAAGGGGAAACCTTGTTTTGGGAAGGGATATATTTATGATTTTGTTTTAATTTGGGGGGAGTGATTGTTTTGGGAGAAAAAGAAATTTTCAGCTTTTGAAGGAGAAGGAAAATCCTTGAATTGGGTAGTAGATTTGGGAGTATTGCTGAGTTTTGTTGAGAGGAGTTTGTGGGAATCTATCTGTTGATTTTTGCATGCCATTTCCTCTTTGCTGACATATTTTGGAACCCAGCCACACCTTCTCTTTAGAGTAAGATTTCTTTTTCAGTTTTGGGCAATATTTGAGGTATTTTTTGTGGTTCTTGAATCCTTGAATTTTTGTTGGTTTTGAATGTGATTTAATTTGGGAATGGAAGCTCTATTTTTCCCCGAAGTAGATTTATTCTTTTATTCAATTTTGTGAATGCTTTGAGAATGGAGAATGTTTGTTTTGGTTTCAATTTTCTGCTCGGTAGTTGCTTATGGTAGATTTTTGTGCATTCAAACAAATCTAAAATGAGTTGTTGGAAAAATAGAATTTCTGAGATCTTTCATTTTAGTTTTTTTTCCTTTTTCCCAACTTGTAAAAACTACATTTTTACTACTACTCTTAAACCACTCATTAAAAATGAAAAACAAATATGGATCTCATGTAGAAATGCTAAGATCTCAAATGGGTCTTTGGCAGATTTTAGTTATGCACAATTTCATTTTTGCCCAAATTCGTGCCTACTTGTTAAAATGGCATTTTGATGCTTCTCTTTAACCGTATGTTAAAAAAGTAAAATAAAATTGGATACCATTTAGAATTGTCCATATTTCAAATGGGTCATTGTCCGATTTTTAGTTTGGACAACTTTGAATATTTTCATGTTTTCCTTGCCCAACTTGGCAAAAGACTTTTTTTAGAATAGCAGTTCATTTCTTGTCCTAAACTCAAAATTCAAGGTGGATTCCAACTTGAAACACAAAAATATGACCTCGGTCAAGCTTAGAATTTTAATGTGCACTTTGAATTTTTATGTAATTTTTATGCCTCTATTTCATAATTGAATTCAACTATTAAACATGTCTTCTTACAACCATGTTTGCTTGGCTATGTTAAATGGATTTTATGATAGATTCTTGTGGCTTTTATTTTGTTTCACATTTTATATGGATTCCTCATTTTGTTAAATGAGAAGGCCTATTCTTCTATACGGCGATGAGTTATCCGTCTGCAAGGCGTTGATACAGGCATGTTTGAGTCTCCTCATTTGTATGAGAGGTGTACTTTTCTTCCATATGGTGCCATCCCTTTGAGAAAACATGATAACATTCCTTCTGGTTTGTGCTCTAGCACCTCGTACCTTAGTAGTCATGAGTAGTACCCGACATGTTAATGTATGTGCATCTTCATGTTGTGACATTGGCTTAATGCAGTGTATTCCATGTTTCCTCGATGTCTAATGTGAGTATTGGCCATATGTTACCCTTGCCTTATTTTCTGCTTGGGCCTTGTGACTACCTCCGAGCATGGTGGGGTGGCCTCTTTGAGTCCACATGGTAGGGAGGCATTTCCACTACCATTGGGGATCAGTGAAGAGGTTTTTGGAGCATCAGTTGGAGGTGTTCTCTCTTGTATGTGCCTTATCAGATGATGTTCCTTATTCAAGGCTATTCCTTTTTATTTATGTATATTCCTTTATGTATATTGTACTTACTTGAGATTGAAAATGTAACCATATAGATTAATGAGAAGAAATGTGATGTTTATATTTGGATTACGAGTTCCGATGTTGGTATCAGAGTTGCTTGTATTATGATGATCATGATGGATTTTTCTTCAATATTTTCCATGAAAAAACTAGAGTTTTGGTTGTATATTTCCTTCATATCTTAGTCTACAAAAGTTTTGGAGCAACACTACCTTTTGTTAATGTTTTGTGTTGCGATTGTAAAAGTTCCAGAGCAATGTCGCCTTTTGTTGATGTTTTGTGTTGTGACTGCAAAAGTTCTAGAGCATCGTCGCTTTCTACTTGTTGCTTTGTGTTGTTGTTGCCAAATTTTTAGAGAAAAATGCTTTGGAGTAGCAGAGGTTCTGAAGCAGGAAGTTCTGAAGTAGGAATTTATGGAGAAGAAGTTCCCCAGCAGTAGAAACTTCTGAAGTAGAGGTTCTAGAGCAAGAAGTTCTAGAGCAGAAGTTTCGTAGCAACACAAAGTTTTAGAGAATAGGTTCCAGAGTAGGAAGTTCTATAGCTAGAATTTCCGTAGCTGGGAGTTTTGTAGCTAGAAATTCCATAGTGGGAAGTCTCGTAGTTGGAACTTTTGTAGCTGGAAGTTTTGTAGTTGAAAGTTTTGTAGCTGGAAGTTTCGTAGTTGGAACTTCCATTGTTGGAAGTTCTAGAGCAAGAAGTTTAGGAGCAAGTTTCTAGAGCCATTATGTTTGCTCCTATTTGGATTTTCTCTTGAGGGTGAATTAGTCCTCTCCTTTGGGTTATGTTTGGCCATTCTTGGCCATGTTTGTGGTCATTATATCAGTTTGGCAGCTACTTTATCTATAAGTTATTCTATATGTTTTCAAAAAAAAATTATCTTGTCCTCTTTTGGCTCTTACCCTTTAGGGTTGCATAGTGGGATGTTACATCTAGTATCAGAGCCCATGTTCACACACTGGGAGCTTTGGTGTACTTGAGCCTTCTATGTTATGTTGTGTTTTGTGTGTGTGGCATGGGCTTGTTATATATTTTTTTCATTGTTATGATTGATTAGCCTTTATTCCTTAGTTTGGTGTTTATATCATCCTTGTGATGATCTATTTTGATGTGTTCCTTGTTTTCCTTAGGATGCCCCTAGGGGCAGAGCTAGAGGAAAAGTTAGAGGTAGAGCCCATGTTGCAACACTGGGATCCCTTCTTATGGTTGTCACCTATTTGGTATGTTGTGTGTGGCAGAAGACAACAATTTTTGTTGTTGTTTCTGCCCCTTGGTGGCTTTTTGATGAATGCTTTTGTGAGGGTTAGTTAGACCCTCGAGCCTACCAAGGAGTGTATTTTGATTGGTATCCTTCTTGATGCATGGACTTTTTTTTGTGTAAAGGGTTGTAACCCTTGAGTGGTCCCTAAGTGTGGTTGTAGCCCATGTGGTTGTAGTGTGATTGATGTGTGTGTACTGAGTGCTTTTTGTGGCAAGATAGTCATAGAACCTCTTTATTTGAGTGCTTTGCTATGGAATTTTAGAGGGTTGAGTCTAACAACCCTGGCTTGTGTTTTGGAGGAATGATGCCTCCTAGTCCTTGCCTTACCTTGCAGGATTGGAGTGATTCCCTTGGTTAAGAGTCTCCTGAGGTTGAGGTTGATTACCTTCCCTTTATCCTATGTTACAGGTGGGTATGTTGGACCTTAGCTTGTTGGTGGGTTGAAGGTGACACGTGTTACCTAAAATTACCCTTGCTTGGTTTCTTTTTTCATGTTGCGGGAAGGTCTGTTTGACCTTGAGGGTGCCAAGAAGTTCCATTTGTGTATATTCTCTTCCTAATTTTTCTTTTATGTTCGTTACCATGCAAGTTTTTGGTGCATGTCTTCTTGTGCTTTACCTCATCGTGCAAGTGATTGCTTGATTGACCTTGTGTGCTTTTGAAGTTGCTTTTGCATGTTATATTGTATTGAGATTGTAAATATGGTAACAAAAGATGAATGATCGAGTTGTTAGTTCATAGAGAATACTGCATGCTCTCGCATGATTGATGCATTTGTGTGGAAGTACTTTTATGGTGATGAGGTCATGTTTGCATTAGTTCTTATGTCAGAATTGTAAATATTTCTCTCCCTCTCTCTCTTCTCATTGGTTTAATGAAGATGCCTATCTTTGAATGTGTGGCACATTGAAATCCATTATATGCTTGTCTCTTATGAGCAAATGTTATGCATTCATGAAGATTTTTTTTATTAGATCTAACCTTGGGTAAAAGACCTAAGTCCCCAAGTTGCATTCATAATCATGGAACATGTATAATATGAATAGAAAATCATTCTGAATTAAGTAAAAGTTTAGAGAAAAAAGGATTAACCATTATGTGTGATTGTATGTCTGTTACCTTATTGAGGGCCAACCCATGTGTGGTTGAAATTTACATATATATTAAAAGTAACCAAAAGTTAGTTTCATAGAATATTTTCTTTTCGTTCTCTAGTCCCTTAGTCCTTGATGGGGTAGTAACAGCCATAAAGTTCCTTGGGTGGAATGTGTAGCGTACACATGTTGTGACACAAAGTGTTCTTAGCTCAACCGATCCCAAGGAAAGTACTCACTACTTCCCCTTATGATGGATCAGGGTACTTGATCCATATGTGCTAGCCTAATCCCCATCGTATTGTGTTTAGTAGCATTTATTTGTTAGTATTTCCTAACCATCCACAGGGACGTTGAGTGGGCAATGGGTATGCCAAAGACGTGGGGAAGGTCAATTAGGAAAAAATTGGTTTATTTTTTGCACACATTTGTGTAGTGTATGAGGTAAATTGGTAGGTCATTTAGAAAATGATTTTAATATTATTATTTATTTTATTTTATTCTTTTATTATAGAATAATATTATTATATTTATTTTTAAAATTTTATGTATTAACTATTATATTATTATATAAATATATATTATTTATGTCATTATTTTATGTATTTATTATTATTATATTATATTATATTTATTCACGTATTAACTATTATACATTATGCTAATTTATACTTAACTATGTAAAATAAAGAATTCCAAAAATTTTAAAATCTAATATATATATATTTGATAGTTTTGTTAAAAAATAAGATACATAATAAATAATATTTATATTAACAAATGCCCCTACAAGCATTACCCATTTTTTAATTGTTAGATAAATTGAAATGCTTTCCTTAAGATCAAACTATTTCCCATATTTAAAATGTATTATCCGGTCATATTTTAAATGTATATCTCATGAATTTTGTTGTCATTGATTTCGGAGGGGAAAATACATCAATACTACCCCACTATTAACAGACGGAGTGTGGGTAATAATAGAAGAAGCTTCGTCTATAGATGACAAAAGAGGGCCCCAAAATAGGAAAAAAGAAACTAAAAGAAAGTTTCCCTCATGGCTGTCATAAATTTATGTCGTGGAACTCTCGTGTACATTGTCCAAACTTGCAACCTGCATTTCTACGATGAAAAAGATAGGCAGGAAAACAATTGACAGTTGCCAATTACTATGCTATCAAACACTCCCTTCACTCCTTTTAAGCCGTTGAAGGAAAAATTGAGCTCTGAAAGCTCATATAGGACACACCTTTGGTATAATTAAAAGTAGTTCCAAAAGTTAGTTTCATAGAATATTTTCTTTTGGTTCTCTAGTCCCTCAGTCCTTGATGGGGTAGTAGCAGCCACAAAGTTCCTTGGGCGGAATGTGCAGTGTACACATGTTGCAGCATAGAGCGTTCTTAGCTCAACCGATCCCAAGGAAAGTACTCACTACTTCCCCTTATGATGGATCAGGGTACTTGATCCATATGTGCTAGCCTAATCCCCACCGTATTGTGTTCAACAGCATTGATTTGTTAGGGTTTCCTGACCATCCATAGGGATGTTGAGTTAGCATTAGCGAGTCAACCTCATCCGCATGAGAGGTGAGGCTTGAGTAGCCCCATATTGTTATACTCGTATATGCACTATTTACTCCATATCTACACGTGTTATACCATGATGCCATAGATATGATGCCACACCACACTGATGTTTTGACATAGTGTTGGTGATGATGCCACATGCTTAGACACATGAAGGTGCACCATGAGATTGTGTTATGGTAGCCTACTTGTGTGAAGAGTGTGATGGGGCCTCATACACTTGTAGAGGGACACTTATATTTTCTATTGAAAGTGTTTGGGTCAATTGGCATATCGGTATGTCATAGCCATGTATACCTCTGGCTACGATGAGTACCTGTGTGTGCCCTTTCCATGAGGTATCACTATGTGGTGTGTGTTTTGCACATACCTACTTCTGCAGAGCCACATACACACTGTCATGTGGCATATGACCAGTATGTTCCTTCTTTGACTAGTGTATGATCATGCCACGCTAAGACGGGATGCGATATGTGGCCGAAGTGAACATTCCATGCAGATAGCCAAGCAATGCATGGCCCACTTGGCAAGTCCATGCTGCATGATGATATGATGCAAGGTGTAGCTGAGGAGTACACTTCATGCCATGTGGTTGGTGTGTTCACTCTGCCACACATAAGAGGCTATTGTGATAGTCAGACATTGTTCCCTCCCTCATTTGGTGGCTAGTATAGTCAGATAGTTATGTATTGTGCCATTTCAGAGATTGTGAATCTTCTTTTGGTTATTGATGGATTTTACTTTGACTTTGAGGACCAGGAAAATCTGAGTTATCTTTCTTGTGATGGTTTAGCCACATATTGTGAAATTTCTTTTCTTGTATCCCTTGAGGTTACACATGATTTAGTGTTGAAATTGTGCGCATTTCTTGCTTTATTGCTGAAATTGAATCTTTATTGATAATTATTTATGATCTTTGGTGGCTAAACTAGTTTTCCATTTGTTATTTTCAAATGTTGGTCTTGTGTTGTAATGTGATTCCTCATCGAGAATGGGAGAGCCAGACTTGATTGAGTGTATATGAGGAAGTAGACGTAGGGAACCTTGAGGATGGGGGTATGTGAGGCTATTTCATAGCTAGGACCCACTACCCACCTATGTGTGATGACTATCTCTTGGAAGCCAACCACCTTATTCAACAAGAGATAGGTCATTGTGGTCTTGTTTGGATGGTCTCACCGAGTGTGTGTGCCCTAACACCATCAAACCACTGAGTGTGAGGTATGGATTATGTTAGATGGATATTAGCTCTTGGCTTATGGATTATGTATCATGGATTAGTATGCTACTTATCGGAGTCCAAATGGACCCTTGTGTAGCCTTGTGATGTGATTCCCAATGATGTAAGTATCTATGTATGTATAAATGCATGTTTCATCTTGGATATGGATTCATATGAAAAGTTCACAAGTTGGTTTATTGTGTTATAGAAAGTGTAAATTGTTATATTTTGGTTGAAAATGATGTCAAATATGCTCTTATGTGTGAGATTGGAAGTGTTTGGAAAACAAATATTTTTGCAAATTATGGTGTTTTGGAAAGAATTGAGTGCTTATACATCTTCTTTACCCTATTCTTAGTGGAGCTAATGTGTATATTAACCTATTTTTGAATGAATGTGGATGTTAAATTAAATGCTTATTTTGAGAGTTGTGGCACACATGATGTTAGTAAGATTAACCATGTTATTTTGTTTCATGTTGAGACCATATGAGTAAGCCATATGTCAATATATTGATAATGATTCTTAGAAAGGTGAATGTTAAATGGATGTCCTCTTTATTTTGTTTAGTGATGAATGATGTAGATTATGTTTCTCATCCTTGGAAGGAAGGACAATTTTTTAATGTTGATTATTATATTTTTAGTACTAATGTGTGACATGGTTGTATATTAAGTTTACATGACTTCCAGGAGTAAATCAAATTTTAGGGAGGGAGGATGTAACACCTCTCTAAACCTAGGCTGGTAAGATAATATTCTGATATTGATTTGATATTCTAACTGTTAAATGTTGTTATAATGAGATTAGACATTGATGATTAGTTATTATTCTAGATTACATGCTTCTATGTTATATATTGTTATCATTGCTTATGTACAATTATGGGCAGGAAAGGGATGATGTCATAACACTCATATTTGAGAGGCTTATGATATCATGATTCCCTTCCTGATGATTCATGTTGCTTTGGACTATATGTATATGCACATGTACTTTGATGTGTAATTGGAAGTGATGCAGGTACTGAGTACCGACTCTGCTTGGATCTATAGGCCTGAGTGTACTCATATTCCCCAATGGTGGTTACTGGAGGTAGTCATAGGCCACATTTCCCCTACCCTAGCCCACTATACCTTGTTAGGGAAGTGTTTTCCTTGTTGATGTCTTACTTTTTGGTTGCCTAATGGTAACATCTGAAGCACCTTTCTATTGTATGTCCTAGTGCACCTTTCTATTGTATTTGGTTCACTAGTATGTCTTGCTAAATTATTTTGTTATGGTTTTCATGAATATTTTATGTGGCTATATATTTTGGTTGTCGGTGTCTTGATGTGGTTTCTTTGACATCTTTTCATAATTTATTATATGGCATTTTATAGTATTTTATTGATGGGAGATTTAAATGGTTTTACCCATGAGATTTTAAAATATGTTATTTTAAATGATTTTATTAACCCTTTTTGGAGGGGAACTTTGTGTATTTATAATCTTGCACATTTAGTGAGTTTAATTAATTGTATTAGAGAGCTTTAGAAGCTTGATTAATTAAATGCTTTATTTTATTTTATTGTGTGGAGGAGTGGAGTAAAAATAAAATAAGGGGCAGCCTTGTTTTGGGGAGGGATATATTTATTCTTTCTTTTTTTTGGGGGGAGTGATTCTTTTGGGAGAAAAATAAATTTTTAGCTTTTGAAGGAGAAGGGAAACCCTTGAATTGGGTGGAAGATTTGGGGAGTATTGTGGAGTTTTGTTGAGAAGATTTTGTGGGCATCTATTTGTTGATTTTGGCATGCCATTTCCTCTTTGCTGACATATTTTGGAACCTAGCCATGCCTTCTCTTTAGTGCAATCTTTCTTTTCAGTTTTGGGAAATATTTGAGGTGTGTTTTGTGGTTCTTGAATCCTTAAATTTCTAGTGGTTTTGAATGTGATTTAGTTTGGGAATGGAAGCTTTATTTTTCCCCGTAGAAGATTTATTATTTTATTCAATTTTGTGAATGCTTCGGGAAGGGAGAATGTTTGTTTTGGTTTCAATTTTCTGCTCGGTAGTTGCTTATGGCAGATTTTTGTGTATTCAAACAAATCTAAAATGAGTTGCTGGAAAAATAGAATTTTTGAGATCTTTCATTTCATTTTTTTTTCCTTTTTGCCCAACTTGTAAAAAACTGTATTTTCATTGCTACTCTTAAACCACCAATTAAAAATGCAAAACAAATATGGATCTCATGTAGAAATTCCAAGATCTCAACTAGGTCTTTAGCAGATTTTGGTTCTGGGCACTTTCATTTTTGCCCAAATTTGTGCCTACTTGTTAAAATTACATTTTTTGATGCTGCTCTTTAACCGTCTATTAAAAAAGTAAAATAAAATTGGATTCCATTTAGAATCATCCATATTTCAAATGTATCGTTGTCCGATTTTTAGTCTAGGAAACTTCATATTTTCATGTTTTTCTTGCCCAACTTGGAAAAAGACGTTATTTAGAACAACAGTTCATTTCTTGTCCTAAACTCAAAAATTGAAGGTGGATTCCAACTTGAAACACAAAAATATGAACTGGGTCAAGCTTAGAATTTTAACCAGGGCACTTTGAATTTTTATGCCTCTATTTCATGATTGAATTCATATGTTAAATGTGTCTTCTTACAACAATGTTTTCTTGGCTATGTTAAATGAATTTTATGATGGATTCTTGTGGCTTTTCTTCTGTTTCACATTTTCTATTGATTCCTTGTTTGTTTAAACAAGAAGGCCTATCCATCTGCAGGGCTATGAGTTATCCCTCTGCAAGGCATTCATACGGGCATGTTTGAGTCTCCTCATCTGTATGAGAGGTGTAATTTTTTTCCATGTGGTGCCATTGCTTCGAGCACACATGGTGATATTCCTTCTGGTCTACACTATAGCACCTCGTACCTTAGTAGTTGTGAGTAGTACCTGACATGTTAATGCATGTGCATCTTCTTATTGTGACATTAGCTTAATGTAGTGTATTCCATGTTTGCTCCATGTTTGATGTGAGTGTCGGCCATATGTTACCCTTGCCCTATTTTCTGCTTGGGCCTTGTGACTACCACCAGGTACAGTGGGGTGGCCTCTTTGATTCCACATGGTAGAGAGACGTTGCCACCACCATTGGGGACCGGTGTAGAGGTTTTTGGAGCATCAGTTGGAGGTGTTCTCTCTTGTACGTGCCTTATTAGATGATGTTCTTTATTCATGGATATGCCTTTTTATTTATGTATATTCCTTTATGTATATTGTACTCACTTGAGAGTGAAAATGTAATCATATAGATGAATGAGAAGAAATCTGATGTTTATATTTGGATGACGAGTTATGATGTTGGTATCAGAATTGCTTGTATTATGATGATTATTATGGCTTTTCCTTCAATATTTTCCATGCAAAAATTAGAGTTTTGGTTGTATATTTCCTTCATGTTTTAGTCTGCAAAAGTTTTGGAGCAACACCATCTTTTCTTAATGTTTTGTGTTGTGGCTGAAATTTTTTTGGAGCAATGCCACCTTTTGTTAATGTTTTGTGTTGCGGTTGCAAAAGTTACAGAGCATCATCACTTTCTACTTGTTGCTCTGTGTTGTTGCTACCAAATTTTCTAGAGCAAAAGGTTCTGAAGTAGCAGAGGTTTTGAAGCAGGAAGCTCTGGAGCATGAAATTCTAGAGAGGAAGTTCTGGAGAAGCAAAAAGTTCTGGAGCATGATGTTCTAGAGCAGAAGTTCTAAAGCAGAGGTTCCAGAGCAGGAAGTTCTGTAGCTAGAAGTTTCATTGGTTGGAGTTTTTTAGCTATAACTTCCATAGCTAGAAGTTTTGTAGTTGGAACTTCTATAGCTGGAAGTCCCATAGCTGGAAGTTTCGTAGCTGGAAGTTCCATAGTTGGAATTTCCATAGCTAGAAGTTTTGGAGTAGGAAGTTCAGGGGCAAGTTTTTGGAGCCATTATGTTTGCTCCTGTTTGGATTTTCTCTGGAGTGTGGTTTAGTCCTCTCCTTTGGGTTATGTTCGGCCATGCTTGGCCATGTTTGTGGTCGTTATATTGCTTTGGCAGTTGCTTTATCTATAAGTTATTCTATATTTTTTTTAAAAAAAATTATCTTGTCCTCTTTTGGCTCTTACCCTTCGGGGTTGCATAGCAGGATGTTACAAAAAACATGATAATAAGAGTGATAATGGAGATGATATATATTCTATGATTAGATTCATTTATGTTCAACCTTGTATGGGCCAAACCAACATGTATCTTAACGTTTCTTTCTCAAAGAATGATATAATTCAAAATGCACCCAATGGTCCTCTTTACATAGCTAAAAGAATCAATAAAAAGCCTAAAATAGTATTTTAATTGATCATATGTGTGTTGAGACTGTGATCACTGAGGAATTATTATTTATGCATGAACTTTACCAAGATTCTTATGAAAAATTGAAAGCATAGATCAAAACACATGATGGTTTTATCACCCTACGATATGCTCATAAACTCTTCCTTTAATAGGTGGATCAAAGCATATATATGTATCATTCTCCATTACCTCGACATTGGATTAGGTTTTTTTTTAAATTAAGCTATCCATTACTAGGCTCCATGAATATCATCCTATTGATCATCCACAATGCTTGAAATTTTCATTTTGACAACAAAATTTTTATAGTGCATCATTATGGATTTAATCCTTTATCTTCCTGAGGGAACTTTATATTGGATTTATTTTGGTGTGAACCTATAGAACCTATAAAACCTCATGAATATTTCATTTTAAAATCTTATCAAAAGTTGAAAGTGAAGTGTATAGCAAACTTATCCCTTCCCAATATCCCACCTGAAATTCAAGATCCATTATTGTTACTCCAACTCCAAGTTTTATGGATGAACATATTCTTGAACCAAAATAAATAAAATATGATGTTATTATACCACCTATATCATACAAGATACCAAGATATAACCATACAATTCTCTTCATGTCTCATAAAATAAAACATGTTTATAAGCCTAAAGATAAAGTGGTTATGCAACCCATCAAGGTCCTTTTTGTTCCTCCCCTAAGGGAAGAAAAGAGACTAATGGTTAAAAAACCTGCTCCTACAACATCATAACCTTAAAATTGTGCAAGAAGAAACCAAAATATTAAAGAGCATAGGTGTAGACATCATGCTATTGCTCATCACTTAGAAGAAAAGAAATAACCAACTCACACAAAGAATGACGATTCTCCACCTTCACTACAACATGAAACTTCTAAACTAAAAAGAAAACAAGAACATACAATGGACATTATTATTAGACATTCTATTGTGATTAAATTGGATGATGATGGTGAGATTTCTAAAATTGATGAAGTGCATAATGAATTGAATTTTTTTTTTCCACTTCTATGAACTTAGATGGATGCAATTGTAATGATCTTCCTAAAAAGAGTACATAATCAAATTTTGAACCTAGTGATTATCCAAGTATGACACTTGTTTTGCTTCCTTTGGCTAGTTATCTACCTTCCCTATATGGTGAACATGATTGGGATGTAGAAAACTTGCTATAGGTTTGTGCACATGTAACATACTAATTTTGTATTCTTCTTTGTGATTGCATGTGTGTAATGTGATCCCCCATATCGTGTTTCTCATTGTGGCTTTATATTTTTGAGATTTCTTTGGATGACCCTTGTTAGTTCATTTGTGCAAGGATAGAAAGAAAGTGATTTTGTCATGAAATTATTCTATTTGTATTACATTCTTCTATCTATCATAAATATATATTTTTCTCATGTATTGTGTTTTCCTTTTGGGGAAGATGCAAAGTGTTGATATATTTAGGTCTCTTCCATGTTGACCAAAAATGATCGTTTGTATTCTATCTCTCCATGTTTCATTCCTCCTTTGTTTTCATTGTTCCATAGCATATTTGGGAAAAGATGACCGTTCCAAGCTCTATTATATCACTATAGAAAAGACATGTGTTGACCTCGAACTTGTGGAATCCTTATATGTTATCTTTTGAGATTCGATGTTGGGGAACCCTCCTTTTTCATGACGTAACTTTATTTGGAAACATATGATTGGAATAGGGATTTCCAAATAAGCTCTCATGGCCTTCTTATCAATTGAAATTTATTATTCTACTTTAAAGTAATTGCTCATAGTATGGTGTTTAGCAATTCCTTTAAATTGGGGGCATACATTAGAATTATTTTAATATTGGAATTGGAATTATTACATTGGCATTATTATGACATGGACATTTTCATTCTCATTCTCATTTTGGAATGATCGTATTAACATTTTTGCTTCACTTTTATTCAAACTGAGGTTGGACTTAGTGTAGCATTGGCATATCATTAATCATTTTGTTGCACCTTATCAAATTTATTAGGAGCTATGAATTTTGGTATTACTGACGATGGGGGAGCTATAGATCTAGTATGACTTTCCAATCTACCACCCATTTGTTATGAGGTCACACCTTGGAGACCTAGTGTGTGCCTCTCAGTTTACCTCTGGGGCTCACCTAGTGTATACCCGATTGTACTAGCCCTTGTGAACATATTTCATTGCTACCTAGTATAACACAAATTTATCTCCAGTGGATCCATTTGTTTCATAAGTGATTGTACACCCTTGTGAGAGTATTTCATGGACACCTAGCATAACACATCTTTATCTCTAGTGGATCCATGTGTTTTAAAGGAGATTTAATATCCTTATATTTGTATTTCATGGATGTGGCATAATGCAACTTGGTAGTCAATCCATTTTGCATTATCTTTAACATTATATTATTTTGTACCATTTCTTGCTGCACAAATCTTACACATCTTTGGTGTCCCTTTTTGCTTATGTTGGTTTTTCATGGTATCTTTGATCCTAGGGGATTGATCATCCTCCTTGATCTTTGTAATCCTATCTTACACTTGGACCTCTCTTGACACATATTTATCTACTTTAGTGTGAGTTCAAGCATAAGTTCATACTCTCACTAAAGTGGGGGTTAAATGTAGTGTAGGTAATTGTAGACCCTTTACAATTTCACACTTTGTTTGGGTTGCTTAATTAATTGTACTTAATTGTCTAACTTTCTAGATTATACATTCCAAATCCTTATTATTCCCATTTTTTGAAAGGAAAACAAACATTTTGTATACACCTAAAAATGGTCTGGATAATCTAATTAATTAAATATGATTTATTTGATTAATTAACCTTAAATTTCATCTACTATTAAATAAATAGAAATATTTATTTATATAGTTCACATTTTAATTCTTCTAATTCTTCTATTATTTCATATTAATTAAATAAACAAGCTCACATACTTTGTTTTATTTAATTATTCATTTCTTCCATTTTAATTTAATAAATAGACTTCTATAGTTTGTTTTATTAAATTTCATATCTTATTTCTTCTGAAATTTGAATAAATCCAAACATTCAAATTTATGCACATATTTCTATAGCTAATAATATCCACCTACCAAATTAGATATGAAATGTCTAATTTAATTCATCTCAAACTTTCATGGGAAAATTGGACACAAGTTTTTAGGAAATCCTTTTCATCTTTCTCCAATGATTCTTCCTATCTTCTCGCTGAGTGTTTTTCTGGGGAGGAACAATCCCCATAATCAACTCAGGCTTATGCATCCTTCACCATTCAATCCTCAAGATCAAATCTAGACCATTTTTTTGCTTCCCCTTCACAAATGTGTTGTTGGGAATCTATAAATACAACCTCTGTCTATAGGAAATGGATCCCAACTTTATGCAAACTTACTTTGCAGAAACACCAATTGAGAAATCAAGCATCTTATCAATAACATTATCATTCAATAATAGAAATAATAATTATTTTAGAATCAATATCATGGCTGCATCATAGTTCACTGTAGCTTCTTTCATCAAGTTTCATGTCAATTTAGATTATGGTAGCTTCATCATATAGGATTAGATTATTGCATTTAGCAGCATCTCATTCTCTAGATTGGCATTTTAACAGTCATAATACTTACAAAATATGAGAGCCCTGTGACTTAATAAATCTTTGGAGATAGAGAACAATATGATGCTTTCAAGATTTTTCTTGTGTTAATTAGATTAATTATCATTGATTCTCTTGATATAATGTCTTTTTTAAGAAGTGATTATTATTTTACTCATTACTTATTCCATGCTTACACCTTTAATTATGGTAATTAATGTTTTAATCACATTGGATAATGTGTTTCCTATATTTTTAGGATAGGACCCATTCGACCAATGGTGAATGGGTCTCATTAAGTCCTAAGACCCATTTTAAAATATATTTTTGGTAGCCTTTTAATGATTCAAATTTCAAACACAATTGTGAGCTTTTGGAATCTAATTTTTAGGAAATTAGACAAACACCTATAAATACACTAAAAAATTATTATTGAAAATATAACATGTTTCTAAATGAACTTCATATGAGAAAATATTGTTGGAAAGAGCAATCAAGAGAATATTTATTAGTCATTTATTTCAGTATTCAAAATTATATCATCATGTTCAATATTATGTGCGTTCATGTCATCTTATGAAGGCTCACATGCATTGTTGAATCTCAAACCATCCAAGCTTTTTCAATATTTTAATCAAGGAAAGCAAGATCAAATTTCCTTGGAGTGATGTGTTTGACTTCAGTCCTCTAATGGAATCCATTGAAGGTTTTGTGAGTTGTAGCAAGAAAGTGTTCATTCATCATTTCCTTCCATATATCAATTTCCGTTATTTTTCTATCAAGATTTAATTACCAAACTTAGGGTTTGACCAAGGCAAACCCCCACTACAAAAAAAATATTTTTTCTTCTCTTTTTGTATGTATAGATTAGAATTTGAAGAAGGATTCAAGAGATATCAAAGGATAAATTTGAATTACTTCACAAGTTGTCATCATTTTTATCAAGCAACATAAACTTAATTGTAGATTTATTTCTGACTTTCTAGTAGTGGGATGTATGTTGAACTAGAGCCAAGATCTAGCATTATAGGACTATCAAAACCTATTTTGGATACCTTAACTAGGACCCATTCAACGTAGGGAAAAGTTTTTCTTCAATAGAGCTCAAAATCAATTACTAGTGCTACCTGGAAATTCTCATTTTGATTTCTATATCTTTAAGATTTTGAATTTTATCATCTAGGTCATTTTATTTCATTAGTTTAAGTGTATCAAATAATATCAATTTAATTTGAGATCTTCCTACTATCCTAAGGAACTGAGATCCAAGTCTGATTGGCTCACCATTGAGGTTGAAATTCAATATTTACACCTTGTGATCTCTTTCCTAATGAAATTTGGGAAAAGGATCCACCATTCATCTCAGGTTCTTTGCATGTAGGATCTAGGACCACCCCTCTTTGTTTCCTCCATTTCTTTTTAGTGCACACCCCCCTTTTCCTATTATTTCATTATTACAAGGATTTAAATGATTTAGATAATGCTTCCATTAAATCCACATTTCTTAATGATATATTAGTTTTATGGGACATTTGGCTCCTAATGATATCAGAAGTATAATATAATTACCAATGACATGCCTATATTTAAAGTTCATTCAAGAAAAATGGCAATATCAGTTCTCACTTAATATTATAGGCATTACTTTCATTTAACTCAACTAATAATGTTATTATTTAATTTTTGATTACCACAAATAATATTATTAAAGTAATTTAATCGACATATGAATATTATTATTTAGTCATATGTTAACAATATAACTAGGTCAAGTAGGTGGGGGAATCATCCATGACCACAAGGAAATTGCAAGTATGAAGGTGTTGACATTGATGTCAACTTGTTATTATTGTCATTGATGTCAATGATGTGTATGGAAGTAGGTTATTGGTTGTATATGTTAAGGATATTGAGAAAATTGCAATAAAGAAGGCTTGTAAGTTGTGCATGTATAGTTGAGATGTTGAAGAAGTGTTATGAGTACATGGATTATCCTTATGTTACTATGTCTCAAGGTGTGTTAGTGTGAATTAATGTGCTAAGCCAATGTCTCTAGTACTTGATATCCAAGTGCTTTTGAGAAAATTTCACAAATGAGTAAAATAGTTTTATGCATGTATTGAATGTATGCTTTGGGATGTGCTCCACATTTCTTCTAGGTTGATGTTATGCTTGTCCAAATCTAAGGTATTATTTGTGACTATTGGAAGTTTCTATATCCATAATGTGGGCTTCTGGGTTGTCATACAGTACAAGAAATTTTCACTAGTATGTGAACTGTGTATTTTAATGTTTCTAGATGTGGTTTGGGAGAAATGTATTTGCTCCAAATTTCTCTAAATTTTGGTTCTAGGACATGGGGTTAGGTATGTGCAGGATCATCATGGAAAAAATAGGCCCTTAAGTGGCAAAAAATTCAGAAAAATAAGAGTTAGTCAACTTGACGTAAAAAATTGAGTAAGTTATCTATATTCTTTCAAAAATATGTAAGAATAGAATCTATAGAAAATTTAATGTAGTTTCTAAAATATTAGGTTTGTTTAAAAAAAAAAAATCTATTTGCTGAAAATCTGAAATTTCAATACAATAGCACTTAAATTTCAGGGAAAAAATAAGATGTAGGTGTTTGTCCGACCACCCTAACCACAATAAAATGATAATATTTTTTTATAATATTTTAGATATAAGTAGAGGACTCATGTCTAGATGTGATGCATTTTTTTCCAAGTAAATAATTAATTATGATTTTTTATTACAACTTTTAAAAATATAAAAACTCGTATGTCTGACCACCTTAACATGGTCAAAACTTCATGAAATTCAATTTTTATTTTTTTAATCCTATAGTATGCAAAGCATAGAATATGACGCATGTTTTGGATTCAAAAAATGTGATACCATTTGAAAGATATAGATGTTTTTCAATCAACTTATCACTGATACATTTTGAACCATTTTTCGACAACAATGCTGGGTCAAAATTTTGACGTTTCAAATTTCATTGAAATTCTAATGCAAAAATAGCAACAAATAGCCATCGAAATTATGACGGGCTATCATTGAAAAATAGTACAAAATGTATCAGTGTATCAAACAGAATTAGGACTTTAGTCATAATTCAAATAGAAAATGAATAATAATTACTTATTAAATTCAAAGTAAAGCATAATTTATATTGGTGGAAAGCTGAGAATCTCCTTTAAAAACCCTTTTTGTTTCATCAATTTTGGGTAAAAAAAAGTGGTCAGCCACATATCCATCATATTGCCACTTTTTGGCCCATCATGATCTTGCACATACCCAATTCTAAGAATAGTATGATAAGGTTTCTCTATTTCTTGGTTCAAGAGGATTTTAGATTTGGTGTTGTTGTTGATGTGTGTTTTAGATACAATGTATTCAACTGGTTAACAGGGTTATTCAGATGTACAAAATGATTATATTTTTTAGGTAAAGTTTGTTGTGAAGTGTCTAGATGAATTTATAGGTGTTCATTACTTATTGCAAATCGTATTCAAGTGAAGATTTTGTTCAAAAATATTGGACTGAGTTAAGGATGTGTGCTTAATTTTTTTATGTGTTTGAATGGGTGTTGGCCAACCTTGTGGTAAACACTACTTGTGAAGTTTAGAGAAGCATGTTGAGGCATGCTAGGAGTCATTTATGTCCTCATTAAGAATGTATTTTGGTTTCCCTATTTCTCTTCCATAGTGGGAATGCTCTGGCACCAACCTAATTTGAATTAGTAAATGTAAATCATTTATGGATGACCTTGGAAGGGTTTCAAGGTTGAAAGCAGTATAAGTACAAGTTGAGATGTTTGTGAAAGATAATATAGACAAGACATAGATATGATCTAGTGTGTGATGTTATTTTAAGCATATTAGTGTGAAATTAAAGTGTTGAGTTCCTAAAGGAAGTGAGCTAAAGGTGTACTCTATATTTCAAGCATGTCTACAAGTGTGTGAGTAAATTGAGGTGGACCTCATATTGTATTGAGATAGTTTTCTCCTTATAATAATTCTCTTGTATCTTCTTTATAATTTTGTGGTAGTGAGCCCCCATTAGACAGTGTGTTATATCTTGGTAGTGAGCCCCTTTGGTAGTGATCCTTTTTACTCAGTTTTAAAATTCTTTATATTTTGAGCTAATCCTTATCGTGGTTTTTCCCTCATTGGGTTTTCCACATAAATCTGGTGTTCCTATGTGCGTGATTTTAATAATTTTAGTTTCAGTTTATATATTGAATAAATAAACATGTTAGAAGAGTAAGGGTTTCATGAATACATATAAACTGTAATATTGCAAAATTGCACCTAGGGGCAATTCCAAATTTTAGCACTTTTCCTAGCATTTATGATACCTAAATGCATTAGTGGAAAAAACCTCATGGGCCATAATTTCATGATTCTAGCTCCATTTTATCTAGTAGTGAGCCAACAATATATCAATGACATTTTTCCCAAAAACTTGTGCTTTGGATGCTTGTATGACATGCGGACATCTGCGCAACATGCTAGCATCTTGGAAATTTTCCATGTTTGAAATGAGGAACCTCAAATATTAACTCTTCACACATGTCCTAGAAATTAAGTTTTCAAGTGTAATGGATCTTTTTCACCATTATATACAACAAAAGCCCTCATTTTCACTCATTTTTGGGGTTCATTCATTCATTCAAGCTTCTCTCTTCAACTTCACTCCTTAATCTCTTTTATTATTGGCAACAATACTTTTACAAGTGAAGCTCAGCTAGAATGAGGTCCTTGCAATAGCCAAATCACTCTAGAAATAATTCAATGGTGTGTCTATGTGCTCAAGAGAGGGTTAAGGCCTATTGGTAACACTCTCTCACTCTTTTATATTGGTGAATTGATTAGATCTCTTATTCATTTGTGACTTGGTGGTTTGGGTTCTACTCCTAAAGCATGGTTTGATTTCACTACTCCCTTTGTCCTTTTCGATTCCACTCACTTTCTATCTTCCTATATATGGAGGTGGGAACACCAAAGTGTTGGTTTGGCTGAGGAAAACCCCTCTACAACCCCAACATTTTCCCTTGTTTTCCTTGTGTTCAGGTTGTCAATGTAGAGCTTGGAGTGAAGATTCAAATGTTTGGTTGCTAGTAAGTTCTCTCCAAGCTCCCCTTTTGTTTTCTAATAGTTTATGTTCTTTATCTTATCATTCTATTGAAAAGACCTTAGATTTGGGCTAGTTAGTGAAAATTTATTTTGCTTTCCTAGGTTCCTAATCTCTCTATTTCTCAAGATTCCAGCATGCCATTTGGACACCATCACACCACACTGGTGTCCTAAATCTATGTTGTCCTTTGGATGAGGGTTCACCTATAGAAGGTAAAAATCTAGAAGTTTCACTCTCTAATATTTTGAAGTAGTCTTCTCTAATAATTAACTTGTATATGCTTTCTTTGCAATTTCTTCATTCATCCTATGTTAAGGTGGATAGGGGATGTTTGTTCCCTAGGATTCTCTTGAGAATGAAGAGACTCGTGTGCGGAAAATCCCCCTTATCTCACATTTTGGTGAACCTAACGTGAAACATGTTGGATCTATTTTTACAATGTTTTAATGTCTATGATAATGTTTTTTCTAAGGAATATTTTGACATGTTGGATGATTATCTAGATGATTTCTTAGAATCATCTTCCTCTATTTGTAAATCTTCTAAGAAAACCTCTTCCTTACAGGCTGAAGAGTCGGTAAATGTTGTGGTGCTCTCTATGGCTTCTCCAAGCCCTTAGAAACCTATCATGTAGTTGACTCCAACTATTATTTCTCCTAAGAATGATCATTTTGTCTATGGAATTTCATATCATGATGATTCACCATATTTCTATTCAAGGTTCATAAAAGTTGTAGACTCTACCTCTTATAATGTTGTTGGGCACACATATAATACAAGAAGAAATAAATAGAATTTGGATCAACAACTTTCTAGTCCTACACATAAACCTACTCAACTTCCTACTTCTTTACCACCCTCTCAACCAAGCCTTCCTTCAACACCTAAAACTATTACTAAAGCACTAGGTGATTATGACCTTGTTGAGAAACTTCACGTTACTTTAACTAAGATCTCACTTTGGGATTTTCTTCAAACTACTTCGATTTATCAAGAAATGCTTCAAGAATCCTTGAAAATGATCCTATTTCCTACCTCCACTAGGATGATGAATTTTAATCTGTTGATGGCCCATATTTGTGTAGATCCACCGAATATTATGTTCTATCTACAGGAACTCCCACCTTCGAATGTGCACAAACGAGTAGATCCTTTAATGACTATAGTTAATGCTAATCCTATTAGTATTGGGCATACTCTCATCAACACTGGTTTAGATCTTAATATTTGAAGGTATCAATATGTTACCTAAGATTAAATTTGATTCTTCTTCTTTAGTTGCTTCTTTGTATATTAATAGATTTGATAATGCTGGCCATCAGGCTCTAGGCATGATAATATTGCCTTTGCAGCTAGACCTTGTTATGTTACCCACTTTGGTTTATGTGATGTGTAGCCCTTTACCTTACAATATTCTTCTAGGGAGACCTTGGATTCATGTTGTGGGTGTTTTAACTTCCACTCTACATCACTCTTTAAAGTTTGTTGCAAATAATCGAGTAGTTAGAGTTAAAGATGACCTAGAAGTTGTTCACCTTTTGTGAATTAGTAGTTGTTGGTAAAGCTTCAGTTGTCTCCACTCTTAAGAATTGTATTCCATCTCTAACCTCTGATGTGATGATGTGCTCCTTAGAAAAAACCTCTATGGAGGTTTTCCTCAAAGTGAACACCACTAAAGAAGATCCACCTAAAGTAGAAAGTCCTAAGTCCTCCCCATCTACTTATTCTAAAACAAATGCATTCCTAGGTGATGATTTGGGGTCCTTGGAATTCTATAAATTATTTATTGGAGAATACAAAGTGAACCTTGTTCATCTAAAACTTTTGATAACCTCAAATGCCTTTGATGAAAAAGTAGATGAAACTCCCATTGAGGAGGAAAACTGTATTCATATTCAGGAGACTAGTCTTTCCCCTATCGAGGAGGATATTCATACTCTTACAAAGGAGGTTAATGTTTTTGAATCAAGGATAGGATACAATTATTCACTTGTACAGATGTGTTTGATGTGTACTAGTGGAACAATGATGTCCACATGGAACCACCAACTTTTGAAGTTTTGCAAACCCACTATGGTTCTGGGTATAGACTAACTTATCAGTATGGCTATGGGAGAAAATTCCTTAGGTGTATTGAGCAAGGAATCTAGGTCCCTATCCAGTTTAAGCCTCGTAAGCACTATCTGGGTTTGGGATGCACTATTGAAAAACCTAAGCAAAAACCTTCATGGAGTGTTAATATGATTTCAGTTGAACCACTTAATCTGGTCCATCCCAAATTAATAGAGGATGGGGTGCAAGCCAACAAAGTCTCTTTAGATGTTTTCTCTTTGAATGAAGCACTCAAGGAATTTTTGGGTTCCTACTCCTCTTTGCCTCCTTTTCATCATAAGAGATGATTCCCATATCACCTACATAAACAGGCATATTTTAGAGAATTTTTCTTGAGTATTGATGATGAGGACCCTCTAGCTAATTTTGATGATGATTTTCCAATATTGTATCCCTGAGACCATAGTTCTTTCCTTAAGTGAGATAATACTAAAGTCTCTATGGATCCCAAGTCTCCTGAAAGGGTGATTAAGATTGGGAACTATCTTTCTTTCAAAGCAAATAAGGAGCACTTTGATCTTCTACATTATCAGCCTAATATTTTTTCTTGGACATATGAGGACATGCCCTGTATAGATGAGTCTATAGTGGTTCAAAATATCATTTTATCTCCCAATGCCAAGATGATTAAGAAAAAAAGCTAAAATCTTAATCCCAAGCTTGCATTTTTGGTTAAGACTGAGATATTGGAGACTATTAATTTCCAAAAGGATATCATGAAGTTTCTCTTGGTCCAACTGGTAAAGGCTAAAGAAAGAATCCAAATTCTAGAAGGAAAGGTTTTGGAGTAGTAGGTCCCATGGTCGAGGGAGGTGGAGAAGAAGGGGCACTGGGACATGATTTCCTCTCTAGCCAAGTCATTCAAGAGGTGGGAAATTTGGGAGAAAGAGCTGGAAGATTTGTGTGCCATTTTTGGAACTAAGGAAGATAAAAAGAATTTACTAACTAAGATTGATGCTATCCATCAAAGATAGGAGAAAACCATGCAATTCCTTAGGGTCATCACCTATTATAGTAGAGAAACTGTGAAGAACACTGCCCTCAACCTTTAGGTTTTTGAAAATGAATTAAGCAAGTGTCAGGCGAAACAAGTTACAAATGATAGTTAGGAGGATGGTCGTATGCAAAAGAAGAAATGTAAAATGGAAAATACCTAGGCTCACGATGTCATGGTAAATACTCAGGCCATTCAACATAGGTCTCTAACTTCTGAAAAGAAGCTCCAAATTTTGTCCTAGGAATGGAACGTGATCAATAGTCTCAAGCTATTAGGAGATCTGTAGGTGTCTTGTGGTTCATTTTTGGTCTTGGTTCTATGTGATTTCTTTGTTGTTCTTCACTGGTTGAACTATTTAAGTTTAAGTTTACATATTATTTTTTGGGTTTCTCACTTCTCATGAGTTCCTCATTTGCCTCTATGGTGGATTTGTAATTGTTAATGGCCCTTCTAGTTTTAATCTAATCATAAAAATATAATTATCACTACTTTTGATATTTAAATCATTTTCTTTAACACTCAAAATTTTTAACATCATATTTCTCGATATTTCCAGTAGTAATACCACTATTATATTGTGTCTTTAGTGATGTCTACACCTTTTAATATTATCCCTAGTGTTTTCAACTATAATAATAGTATTACTATGATTATAAGATAATGCCAATATTTTCACTAACCCCTTTTTTCTATACATATACATATACATCTAGGTCCATGTTGCACCTATTGCTTACACAGTAAATATATTATCCTTTTATACAAAAATTAATATTCTAAATAATATCAAAATTATCATAGAACCCAATATTAATATTATTATTAACTCTCAATCATAAATAATATTATTGTCCCTAGTAAATTATAAAAAATTAAAAATAATATCAAACCTTCATTACTAATGATAATTTAATGTCATTTTTGTTTAACCAAAATAATATTATTATGAATGATGATAATATCGTTATCGTATAATTTTATTTGAAAATTTAATATTGATTCTATTATCATTATTATTATTCTCTTGTATATTCTCGACATAGGTTTTCTTTACTTCAGTAATTTTACTACTTATAATAACTATAACATATTTATATTATGACTTTTTTTTATATTAGCATTATCATCAGTAATTAACAAGTGTATCAATAATATTATTACCATTAATATTAAGATTAGTAATACTAATATTGATATTGGAATTAATAATAACAATAATGTTGTAATTTAATTATTAACATTGACTAATCATTTTGGATATGGTTTAAACTCTAATACCACATATTTGACCAACAAGGGGGGTAATAAAAGGATTATAGTTACACAAATTTAATTATTAATAATTATAAACTCAAAAAATAATACTCAAATCCCAACTATTAACTCCATAATTTAATGACAAAAAACTCTATAATTTTTAATTAATTAATATCTACACTCCTTTTAAGTTGATTTTTCCTACCCATGAAAAGGCTCTGTAAATGGGAAGACAACCCCAATGTGTCCTTTATTATATTTTTGTTTAGTCCTTTGTTAGGAAACCTCATCTAATATGTTGGTTGTCTCCTCCCTTAAACCCTCTATAGGTTCTTTCATCGCTTAGCACATCTTATCCCTCAAGTGAAGTCAAACCTAGTCCATGAAATGTAACAAATTTGGGAAGTTGATTTTGAATGTTATTGTTTTGTGTTTAGCTACATTTTTTTATTTCAAATGAGAAGAATCTACATTTTAAGTTAGAGCCTCCTCCACTAAGGATATTGTAGCCTCCATAAAGAGCCATGGATCCTTTGATGGGTCCATACCCCTATATAAGGAGAGAGGGTGGGGGTTGTTTTCCATTATAGGCAGTGATCCTTCCTCTCAAGTGTAGATCCTACTTGATAAATATATTTTTTTTGAGTTAAATCTATTTTTATAAATATACTAAATAGTTGGTGTTCCTCATAGATGTTTTTTCTATTTTTGTATAGTTTCATGTTACATCCTGATTCTAAGTTGCAAGATTACTTTTACCTTTATGAGTAAATATAATTTTAAATGTAAGAATATGACTTTAATATGTTTAATGGATGAATGAGTTGTATGAATATGCACATTATGATGAATTAATTTAAAATACTTTAATGATTCTTATGATATATAATAAATATGATTTATATGTATTAGCTAATTACATACATATTGCACAAAGATGGATGCAAGAAAGGTTTGAAACCTCTGGAGGGGGAGGGAGAGTATCACACAAGAGAGGCTTTTGTATCAAAACCATTGGTATGTACATCTAAGTTGACACACACACTCACTACCTAGGAAAAATAAACCTTGTTGAGTTAGTTTGATCTATGTGTTGGTAAGTACTAAAATAGGTCAAAAGTGTTTTGATCGATATGAAAGTTAGGATACTTGTTTTTAATTATTTTGTTCATCTTTGAATCTCCTTGACCATTTAATAAAATAAAATAAAAAAGCTCTTCTACATGTCATTAAATATGTGAAATGTGTAGAAATGTGCATGTGTGGGTGTATCTATATATGAATATGAATATATGGAATGTATATATATAGGGTATGTGCAGGATCATGATGGGCCAAAAAGTGGTGATATGTAACTGATATGATGTCCCATGTGGCTGACGACCTTTTTTTTACCCAAAATTGATGAAATGAAAAGGGTTTTTAAAGGATATTCTTAGCTTTCTACCAATACAAATTATTCTTTAATTTTAGTTTAATAAATAATTATTATTGATTTTCTATTTGAATTATGACTAATGTATTGATTGATAGGCTGATTTGAAAACATCTATAGCTTTCAAACGGTATCACATTTTTTGAATCCAAAACATGCGTCACATTCTATGGTTCGCATACTATAGGATTTCAAAAAAACAAATTGAATTTTAGGAAGTTTTGACCAAGTTAATGTGGTAAGACATACAAGTTTTTATATATTTTTTAATTTGTAATAAAAAATTCATAATTAATTATTTACTTGGAAAAAGTTATAAAAAAATATGCATCACATCTAACATGAGTCATCTACTTATATCTAAAATATTATAAAAAATATTATCATTTTATTGTGGTTAGGGTGGTCAGACAAACACCTACTTATTTTTTCCCTAAAATTTAAGTACTATTGCATTGAAATTTTAAATTTTCACCAAATAATTTTATTTTTAAATAAACCTAGTAGTTTAGAAACTACATTCAATTTGCTACAGATTATATTCTTTCATATTTTTAAAATAATATAGATAACTTATTCAAATTTTTATGTGAAGTTGCCTAACTCTAATTTTTCTGAATTCTTTGCCACTTAAGGGCCTATTTTTTCCATGATGATCCTGCACATACCCTGTATCCAAGGGAGAATTTAGGTGACCGATATCTAATTGAAGCATATATATATTGTTAAACATATATTAACACACACACATATATATATAAATTTAAATGAATTTTGTGTATATATATTATATATATACATTATTATATTATCGTGGAGAAGTATTTTAATATATATACTATTATATATCATAACATGTATATATATATATATATATATATATATATATATATATATATATATATATATATATATATATATATTACTAATGATGAATAGATATTTCAAATTACTTTAATTTAAAATATAATATATATATTATATTATAAATTACTATTAGGGTTATGATCTCAGCGATATTCATGGAAAAATTATCATGCTAAAATGGGGTTAGCAAAAAAATTAACAAGGTTGAAGAAAATATCTATAAGCAACAACCACATGAGGAAAGTAAAGTCATGTTAAAATGTAGCATGTTTTACTATTTAACTATTTAACTAACTATAGCAAGACATGGTAAATATATGGCTAATCATGCATTAAGTAGATGATATGACTACCATGTGATATGGCTAATTAGTATAGTGATAAGGAGTTTCTTTAACAACCAAACTTGAAGGTGTAAGAATAGGAAAAAGGGACATGAAAATGTTAGTTTCGATGTGATGCATAGGTAGTTTGAAAACCATTTTTTAGTAGTTGTTATTAGACTTTTAAGCCACCCAACATGGGTGGATATATTGCAAATAAAAAGGAAGCATGAAAGCCTCGAGGGAAGCTAAAAAATAAATATTTGGTGACTCTAAGAATAGCATCCATAACTTAGGTCAACTTCAACATTTTTGTAAATATCATTGAAATAAAGATCACAAGGTGTAAGAGATTGAATTTCAAACATAAAGGTGAGCCAACCAGACTTGGATGTATATCTTAAGGGGGATTGGAAACGATTGGAAATATTTTGAAATTATTAACTTAGTGATCCTATGTGACTTAACAAATAAAATATAGATTCCCAAAAAATTGATAGACTGAAACAACAATTTACCAATTGATCTAGGAAGTGTAGAGAGTGGAAAATATGCTCATAAAAATTGGTTTCATCATCTATGAAAGGAAATATTTTCCCAAGGGCTAATTGGTTCTTATAGAGGTGTCCTAGTAAACTTTTTTGTTCCTCTGGTACTATATCTAAGCTTCCATTTTCCCTAGGTCTCACTCTTAGAAAGTTGGAAGTAAATTTTGAATTTGAGTTTCCATAGCTTGACAACAATGATTACAAAAAATGCAAGAATATACAATTGATCCTTCAAGATCTTTCCACTCCTTCTTCGACCTATAACCTACATATACATAGAGGAAAAAAATATTTTGTTTATTTGTATGAGGGTTTTCCTTGGTCAAACCCCAGTTTGATAATTAAACCTTGATAGAAAGATAATGAAAAGGGGAAGGAAATGATGAATATGCACTTTATTGTTACCATTCACCAAACCTTCAAGGGTTTCCCTTAGAGGGATAAAAGCAAAAATATCACTCTAAGGATTTAGATCTTGTTGGATTGGTTTGACTAATTTTTTTCTTATGCTTCAATTCTTGAAAAAATGCATCACAATGTTAGCTTCCAAAACATAACATGGACACATGTAACTTTAACATGATGTTAGAATCTTGATTTCTACTCCAAATGACATAATGTTGATCTTGAATGTTCTTGACAATAACATTCACTCCTATGAAATTTCTCATTGATCCTTCTATTTTCAAATGATAAAAATACTATATATTTATAGGTTTTTATCCAATTTACAATAAATTAGATTCCAAAAGATGAAAATTGCATATGAAATTTGAATCATTAAAATATTGCTAGAAAAATATTTCAAAATGGGTCATGAAACTTAAGGAGGACCCATTTTCCCTTGGGTGAATGGATCTTGGCCTAAAATTCTATGACACTTATTCTCTAATGTGATTTAATTATTAACTAGACATTAATTAAATGTAGGTTTCCATTTCAGAAAAAATGGATAAACAAGGCTTTAGAATACATAATTTAGGTGATTAGAAGCTTAATTAATTCCAATTAATTAAGGAGCCCAAACAAAGTGTAAAATTATAAAGGTATACAATTTCCTAAACTACATTTAGCCCCTACTTTAGTGAGAGTATGATCTTACACTCAAACTCACAATAAAGTAGAAAAATATGTGTCAACAGAGGTCCAAGTGTACAAATGTTGATGGCATAGGATGACAAAGATCAAGGAGTATGATCAAGCCCCTAGGCTCCAAGATCCCATTGCAAACCAACATAAGGGTATGTGCAAGATCATGATGGGCCAAAAAGTGGCAATATGATGGGTATGTGGCTGATGACTATTTTTTTACCCAAAATTGATGAAACGAAAAGGGATTTTAAAGGAGATTTCCATCTTTCCATTGATATAAATTATGCTTTACTTTGAATCTAATAAGTAATTATTGTTCATTTTCTATTAAAATTATGACTAAAGTCCTAATTCTTAGGTTGATTGAAAAACATCTATAGCTTTCAAATGGTATCACATTTTTTGAATCCAAAATATGTGTCACATTCTATGCTTCGTATAATATAGGATTAAAAAAATAAATATTGAATTTCATGAAATTTTGACCAAGTTAATGTGGTCAGACATATGAGTTTTTATATTTTTAAAAAAGTTGTAATAAAAATTCATAATTAATTATTTACTTAGAAAAAATTACCAAAAATATGCATCACATCGAGGCATGAGTCCTTTACTTATATCTAAAATATTATAAAAAAATATTATCATTTTATTGTGGTTAGGGTTGTCAGACAGACACTTACTTCTTATTTTTTCCCTGAAATTTAAGTACCACTACATTGAAATTTCAAATTTTCACCAAATAGATTTATTTTTTTATAAAAAAACCTAGTAGTTTAGAAACTACATTCAATTTGCTACAGATCCTATTCTTTTATATTTTTGAAATAGTATAGATAACTTATCCAAATTTTTAGGTCAAGTTGCCTAACTCTTATTTTTTTGAATTTTTTGCCACTTAAGGGCCTATTTTTTTCATGATGATCCTGCACATACCCATAAGGAAAAAGGGACACACAAGATGTGTATGATATATGTAGAAATATAAGATAAACAAGAAAAGAATGTCAAATTCAATGTAAGAATAAAATATGGATCAATCCTTGACTATTTGTCCAAGTAGAATTGATCAAGTGTTAGTTATTTGTCCAAAACAATGAGAAACACACACTAGATGTACAAGGTTTGTACCCACAAAAAGGTGGTAGATGTAAGTCATGTTAGGTCCACAAGCCTTCCATACTTCAATCATACCAAAATTTATACTTCGTGAAAGCTTTGATAAGGTGCCATAAAATGATTAATGCTATGCTAATGCTACACTAAGTTCAACCTATATGAACAACAGTGAAGCAATAATTTCAATTCCAATGTAAAGGTCACACTTCCTAGGAGATGTATGCTATGATCACTAAGAAGGGAACATGCAACACATGAGAAGGGGACTATATCCCCCCCTTAAAATGTCAACATACTTGATGTGTTGCTATTTTAAGAAGAATGAGGTGAACAAGGGATCCTTGAAAAGAATGCATGCCTCTGAAAAGGTTATCCTAGCCCCCCAAGTGTAGTAAAAGAGACAACCAACAAGTACTATAATGTTTTTGCCTTGAAAAATATGGCTGTTCTTAACATTTTATCACCATGAATGGAAATCAGCATAATACATTAAGCTACCAATGCCACATATTGATGAGAAATATGAAAGGATGAACTCATTATAAATTATAGGAAGTAGGTGCATCAACATAAGGAAGAGCATCACAATCCTTAAGAGGTTGAATTTTATTACTCAAGGCCTTACATTCATTGGTAAAATGACAATGTGCTCCATGAAATGCACAAGATGATCTTTTTTTAGAATTTCTTTCAAGTTTTTGGAGGGAGAGATAGCAAGTGGGCTTGGAGAAGCCTTGTCAAGGTACTCTCATGATCACAGTTGGATACATATTTTTTTCCTCTTCTTACTAAAATTTGTGGAATCACATGGTTTTGATGACTTGGATTGTGTTGATATTATGGTAGCTTCTTTCTCTATTCTTGATTTGTGTGTGATTGTGTATTTTCACATGAATGTAGGTGTAAAATATAATGAGCCCCAATCATCATACAATAGTTTTTGGATTTTTGAAAATCACTTCTCTTTCTCTTCTTCTTGTATCAGCTCCACTTTAATAGTTGGTGTTAATGTTATAAGATGATTTGTAATTCTTGTCTTATTTTGTAAACAAATCTTAGGTTGTAGGTAAGCTTTAATTATGTGGACCCTATTTTTATGTGTATTTCATTAGATGATCAAGTGTTGAGGGGACTCCCTTCCTATGATAAATCCATGGATGACCTAAGAGAATATCATAAGAAAGATCATGGGGCATGACCTCGATAGAATTTTATAATGTAACCCTACCAACTTTAATAGGTAATGTTATCACTGCAAGTGGTTGCTTTCCCACATTATCAAAACCACAGATAGATAAAGAGCCTGGTTGAATTTTAGTCTTGTCCACTCCATGATTATCCAAAAGGTTTACACTATAATAATTGAGTATCAAACCATTATCAGTAAAATTATGCTTATGCCAATGTTGTTAATGCTAGATATTATCATGAAACCATAATTTTGTTTCTATATGTCCAAAGGAGGCCACTCGTTAAGATAAAATACAATGTCCAAATTAGGTTGATTTATATTATCAATCAAATATGCCACATTATTTGGTTGCACAATAGGAGGGATAAAAAAAATTTGCAAAGCATTTCGAAGCACACCATGGTAAAGAGGTGTTGCTTGAATCAAATCCTATAAGGATATCTTATCAGGAGTGATGTGAAGCTATTCAACAAGATTATATTCTTTACCACTACACTCCTGGATATTAAGTGCAAGTGGGAGATATGGTTGAGGAAATGGGAGGATATTGGAGTTTTCCTTGGTTGTGCATTATTCCTAGTGTTAGATGTATGATCAATGGTATGATAACTTGGTTGCTACAAAAAAAATTACTACTAAGTTGCCTTGCAAAATTTAAGATATTTGCTAGAGGTTTTGTTTCATGTAGAGGTGTTCCTATAATGAGAAGTGGTTTAGGAGGTCCAATAACTAAAGGAAACTTAGGAGGTTTATAGGAAATCTTAGGTGTCCCAATTAGTAAAAGACCCTTGGGAGATCCAAAAGGAGTTTTTGGAGGTCCAATTGTCAACATAGATCTAATGGTCAATTATGTGTGCATAACCTTGGTGGATTTGACTTTGTTTTTATGATATTATATTGAGGTGGAATCTAATTTCACCTTAGCATCTTCATATAAGAAAGCTAAATTACTATCATTTGAAACATGTATCAACGATATCATCCTCATGCACCCTAATTTCTTCATAAGTAGAAGAGGTTTCAAGAGAGGACCAAATATTATTTTCATGAAATTCAATGGTTGGATCTTCTAAGATAACTTCATAAAAAATTGGGGATGTATCGAGAAAAGAATGGGTATGTGCAGGATCATCATGGAAAAAATAGGCCCGTAATTGGCAAAAAATTCAGAAAAATCAGAGTTAGGAAACTTGACATAAAGATTTGAATAAGTTATCTATATTATTTCAAAAATATGTAAGAATAGAATCTGTAGAAAATTGAATGTAATTTCTAAACTACTAGGTTTATTTAAAAAAAAAAAAACTATTTGGTGAAAATTTGAAATTTCAATGTAGTAGTAGCTAAATTTCATGGAAAAATAAGTGATGTAGGTGTTTGTATGACCACCCTAACCACAATAAAATGATAATATTTGGGTATGTGTAGGATCATCATGGAAAAAAATAGGCTCTAAGTGGTAAAAATTAAAAAAATCAAAGAAGTAACTGACATAAAATTTGAATAAGTTATCTATATTATTTTAAAAAACATATGTAAGAATATAATCAGAGTTCTGAATGTAGTTTTTAAACTACTAGGTTTATTTTATGAATATATGTATATATATATATATGTATATATATATGTATATATATATGTATATATATATGTATATATATATTTATATATATGTATATATATTTTAA
>VDFB02379711.1:131257834-131411617 GCA_007258455.2 Sequoia sempervirens
TTAATCCTATAGTATGCAAAGCATAGAATGTGATGCATGTTTCAGATTCAAATAATGTGATACCATTTGAAAGGTATAGAAGTTTTTCCATCAGCTTATCAATTAGACTTTAGTTGTAATTCAAATAGAAAATGAATAATAATTATTTATTAAATTCAAAGTGAAGCATAATTTATATTGGTCGAAAGTTGAAAATATCCTTTTTAAAACCCTTCCTTTTTGTTTCATCAATTTTGGGTAAAAAAAGGTTATCAGCCACACACCCTACACATACCCATCTTATCACCACTTTTTTGCCCATCATGATCTTGCACATACCCGAATAAGTATGATTTTTTTTCTTATCAATGATTGCATCCTCTTGTCCAACAATATCCTCCCAAATAGGAGATGTAGCAGGAGAGAAACAAACAAGATTCTCATGATGCTCAATGATTGGATCTTCTAGTACCAAGACACCTTCATCACAAGTAAGAGAGTTATTAGGAGAACACTTATGGTTGTCACAATTATCAAGAATTTTATTCTATTTTACAAAACTAACTTCACACATAGGAGAGTTAGTGGGATAGGGATCAATGAAAAAAAAAAAGAGGGGAAATAACTTCATATTCATATGCTTTAACAAAGTTTTCTTAAAGTGATCAACAACATTAAAAATATAACATGAAGTATGATAACTATATATTTTCTAATGAGAACATAATGTTACAATTGTACTATACATCTTAAATGCAACATTTTTTCTCAAATTTTCAAAAAATAAAATAAAATGAAACTTTTCTTGCACATGCAATAATAATTTTCCAAAATTTCAAAATATACTTCTACAAGCTAGAAAAAATTAATAATACAAAGGTAAAAGACTGAGAAAATGTTGTCTGAGACACATGTATAAGTATAGGTTCTCCCTAGGGATAACAAGTCCTTATATAGAGTTCTAAAAAGTGAGAATTTGAAGACTTATGTTGTTTTTTGATGTTTATTTCTCTAGTTGTAAATAGGTTAAATAGTGATTGTTTTCACAAAGTTCTATCACATTAAGACAATGTAATTGAAGATGCAAGCATGAAACAAAGGTAACAATTTTTTTGACAAGTTTTGAATGTAAATTTTAGATGTAAAATCTAATATTTGACTGATTCTAAGATGCCACAACTTGAAATTAATGCTCATATACAAATTGAAATCAAACAATGCAATTGTTTTCAATTTGGAGACACTGTGATCTAAGTAGAAATACATGTAACAATAAAGGAAACTTAGGAATTAAATTTTCATATCTAATATGCAATACCTATCTAATATGAAGATGAAAATTCTGAAAATGATGATTTAATTTAAATTGGAAATAAAACTATGCAATTTTTCACTTATTTTTTAGCTAAAATGAAAGATACAATATATATGCATTGAACAATTTCATATTTTAAAATCTTAATGAATGCAATATGAATATAAATCTGATATAAATATGATTGAAAAAAACCTCAATGGAACCTATGTTGAAACATGGAATGCATTTTTTTATGGATTTTAATGATGTAAAGATTAAACCCTAAATACAAATCTAAACCTAGGGTTTAAAGGACTTCCAATTTTAGAAAGTTTATACTGTAATAATTTTGGGTTCACCAAAATGAAACATAAAAATAGGGTGACTCTAAGATTAGTTTCCATAACCTAGGGCCATTTCCACATTTTTATAAATTTCATTAACATTTAGATCACTAGGTACAAGAGATTGACATTCAGACATAAAGGTGAGCCAACCAAACTTGGATCTATGTCTTAAGGTGGATTGGAATTTATAGGAAATTTTTTAAAATGATTAAATTAATGGTATTATATCACCTAATACATACATTATAGATTCCCAAAAATTGACAAAATGAAACAATAGTTGACCAGTGGATTTTGGAAGTGCAGAGAGTGGAAAATATGCTTATAAAAATTGGTTTTAGCCTCCGTATAAGGAAACCATCACCCAAGGGACAATACATCCTTGTATGGATGTCTTAGTCAACTTTTGTGATCCTTTGGTACAATATCCGAGCTTCTATTTTCCCTGCATCTCACTGTCAAAAATTCAAAAATAAATTATGAATCTAAGTTTCCATAGATTGAAAATAATGATGAGAACAAATGCAAGAATATAATTTTTTTCCATCAAGATATTTTCACTCCTTCAACCTATAACTTGCACATACACAAAGGGATTTTTTTTACAATTTTTTATAGCGGTCTACCTTTGCCAAACCCTAGTTTGGTAATTAAATCTTGATAGAAAGATAATGACAATGGGAAGGAAATGATGAATGAATAGTTGATTTTTATCACTCACCAAAACTTCAAGGGTTGGCCTTAGAGGATTGAAGACAAACATATAACTCCAAGGGTTTGGATCTTGCTTTATTGGCTTAATTGATTCCTTTATTTGATGCTTGAATGCTTGAAAACCTACATCACAATGTTAGCTTCCAACACATAATATGAACACACATTACTTTGACATGATGTTAGGATCTTGATTTCTACTCCAAATGACTAATAATGTTGCTCTTGAATGCTCTTGAAAATAATATTTTCTCTTGTGAAATTTCTTCTTGATCCTTCTAGTTTCAAATGATAAGACTATGTATTTATAGGTGCTTATCCAATTTCCCAAAAAATAAATTCCAAAAGCTGACAATTACATATGAAATTTGAATCATTAAAATATTTCTAAAAACATACTTAAAATGGGTCATGGCACTTAAGGAGAACCCATTCACCCTTGGGTAAATGGTTCCTAGCCTAAAATTCAAAGACACTCATTCTTCAATGTGATTTAATTACTAATTACATTAATTAATTTTATTTTTTTTAAAGGAATAAAATTGGGGGCTCTCTTCTTGCTTTTATAGTTTTGGACCTAAAGGAGAGACAATTTCCTTACACTCACTCAAGAACAAACCCTTGATATTTCAATGCAAAGTAGATTGAAATCTTGCAAAGGGCTATCCTAGAGGCTGAATGATATCTAATAAGGGGTTCACAACCAAGTTTAGACTTGGAATAGATAATACAATGCAAATTGTAAAACAAGATTGTAATTCAATGCAATGAACTAGAAAATTCCCTAGAAATGCAAGTAAAATAGAACAAGAAAGAAAAAATATAAATAGTGTGCACCTAGAAACTTTGAAATGACAAGAAACAACTCTAAAATTATATAAATTTTGACTTTTTGACAAACTAGGACTCATTCACCAATCTGGGCGAATCAGTCCTAGATCAAGATTTCTTTATGAGAGTTTTTTTCAAGAAAAGGGGTATCAAAATCTACAAACAGATCTGATAAACAACTATAGTGGGACTCATTTTCCACTCTTGGTGAATTAGTTTCATTCCACTTTTCTAGAAATTGAAAGCTCTGATATGTACTTCAACACCTTCCCTTTCTTTCCACTTTGAGTTCTAGATCTGAAAGTTTGAAAAACACCTACAAAATAGAATTCAACTTTATTTGCTAATGGGGGGTTTTCCTCGATCAAACCCAAAGTTTGGTAATAAAACATTAATAGAAATAATGAAATGTGCATGAAAACCCTAGCCTTAAATTTTTCAAAGAATAGGAAATATGAAATATGATGCAATATTATTCTATTGTGCAAGAATATGATGCAAGAATGGAAATGTAGAGATGAATGACTCACTTGTGGTGATCTCTAATCACCCAAAATGAGCTTTAATGAGACATGTACCTTCCTTATGTTGAATGTAGAATGATAATGGAAGACAGAATCACTTAGGAAACAAGTCTTTAGGATTGGCTTGATGGCTAGTTGCATCTCCCCAACCTAGAATCAATCATGATTCACCATAGGAATCCACGATCAACACTTGAAAATGCTAGATCTTGATTGAAAGTGAGCTTGAAGACCTGGAGAAATTACTTTAATGTTTCCCCAATGCTTCAACTTTACTTGCTCTTGAAATGAGAATGATCTTGTGAAAGCTTTCTTGAAAATTCTTGATGCTTAATGCTTGAAAATGCTTGCTCAAAGTCCTTAGAGATATGATTGGATTGTGAAAAATGGCTTAGAAGCTTTCTTTTATAGGAACCAACACCTAATTGACCGTTATTTAGATCTCAAAGGTCAACATCCACCAAAAACCTGAATTAAACTAATAAATTCCCACTCAAATTTGAAAAAGACCCCAAATGGGACTCATTCACCACACTTGGTGAATGGGTCTCACCTAAGGGGACTCATTTATGCAAGGTGGTGAATGAGTCCCACCTTATCTTTTTGAGGTGGGTTTTGGGTTTTTCAATGTTTTGAATGATTTTATTTGTTTTTTGAGTGAAATGAGCCTCAAGATCCAAAATAATGGGTCTTAGGGGCCTATAAATGGTGATTTTAAAGGGTAATTAATGCAATGGTACCAAAAATAGGTCCAAATTAAGTATGAAATTACCTCTTTTATTAAGAGTGTATAATTTTCTACATTACATTTAGGCCCCACTTTAGTGCCCATATGACTGTATGTGAAGATGTAAGCTAGATGACTCCAATAATAGCCTTTGTTTCATAAGAGGATACACATATAAGTTCAATCATGATACAGGAGAATGAAGCCCACAATGTAGCCTATGTACAAAACCACAATGTTAGGAACCACATCCTACAACACGAATTCATTAGGTGTCCAAAAATCCTCTTATCAAACCTCTCTCTAGAAATCACATTTGAGGGTAGATATATTCCCCCCTTGATTTCACCAAAAATGAAAGGAAGAAAATCGGGGGCTCTCTTGAATTCTAGGTGTTGAATATGAGTGAAGGAACCTTGTATTTATACTCAATTATACAAGAATTCCTAAAATTAGAGTGCTACAAGCTGACAATAGATATAGGAGAATAAAATACCATGGGAAGTTTGTTTTAAATTTGAATTTTGGTCACATGGGACTCATTTGGCCATGTTGGTGAATGAGCCCCATCACACATAATGTATGGGATTGAAAATGAAAAGTGCTTAGAAATGTGTGAAACCTGCATTAGGGCAAAAAAGACCTAGGTGGGAATCATTCGCCCAAGGTGGTGAATGAGTCCCAAACACTAAATCTAGGCCATATAAGCTAGGAACACCCAAATTATTATTGGTTGTTGATTGGTGTCAGGATTATCCTTGAAAAGAGGCAATAAATGAGGCTTGTGGATGCAAAATAGGGCCAATTAAAGCATAAGAAATCCCAATTATTAATGACAAGCCTAGAGGAATGTGAAAATGTGTTACAACACTTTATAAAACTCCAAATAAGGTAAGATTAATGTAGATTATGATTAAAACTATGTTAATTATGCTTAGTTAATTGATAAATCCCTAGAAAAGTGTGAAAGTGTGTTACAACACTTCACAACAATTTAGCAAGGCACCATTGAAATCCATTAGTTCACAAGGGCCCAGGACCTAATTTGAATGTTTTATCCACATTAAAACAATAAATTAAGGAAACATTAAGCAAAAATCCACAAGGAAGACCCAAACGAGTGTGAAAATGTTATGGGACTCATTTTTTGACACTATAGTTTCCCTTTTACAAAACATAATAAGTAAAGCTTCATAATGCATAATTTACGTAATTAGAAGCTTAACTAAGTCTAATTGATTAAGAGACCCAAATAAAGTTTGAAATTGTAAAGGTTTACAATTTCCTCAGTATAGAAGTGCTAATGAAGTTTCAAAAACCATGCATAGCCTTTGTAAAGAGCTTCAACCAAGTAAAATCTACATGAGAGAAGCACATTCCTAGGTATTGGAAAAAGGAAGAGTTTGTATTGTCTTTGAAATACAACATGCCATTCTATATGATATTTTTACTTATATAATGAACATAAAATAGTAGGGTTGAAACTTTCAACTAGGTCATGGCATCAAAGTGAAGCATTTGATTTGTTTTTCAAGGACAAATATGTAATTGAATTTACCCACAAATTCCCATGGTTGGTAAAGAGTAGAGAAGTGGCATCAACCATAACTAACTTTTAGGAGGAAACTTCTAATGGTTTTTATATAAATAGAGAGTGTGGTGAACCAAGATCCTAGTACCTACAAAACATAACAAACAAACACAATAGAAGATTGAAATGAAAGTTAGAATCTAAGCTCCCCATAAAATCCATTTAACAATGCTCAATTAGGAATGAAAGCAAGAACAATACAAAAAGCAATAAATAGATTAAATCATATTAAAAAGAAATGAAAACTCTTGTTCTTATGGGGGAATTGGTGCCAATTTGATGTGAAAATTGGCCCTTTCCCAACTCCTATGATGCAAGATTGATGTGTGATGAAGAGTGGTCCACTTTGTTTAAGATTCAAGTGTGCTCCAAGATGAAAATCCTACATAAGCTAGCTAATACTTGATGAAATGGATGAGAATTTCTATGCTTGAGTATGGATTTGAGTATAGTAAGTTTGCTAAGATTGTGGATGATGAAATGAGGAAAGAAACCTCTTACTTATAGAATGACAATTTGGAGAAATGCCCAAACTGAAGCAATGTTGGACTAGATTTCAACCAATGGCAAGGTGCCACTTGTCAAGAGATGGGTGGATGAAGAGTAAAATGGAGTAATGGACACTTGGCTCAATTCAAAAGGACTTGTGTGGTTAAATAAATGCCTTTTTAAAAGGAAAAAGGTCCACTTGGATTTGAATTCAAACTTGAAGGGATTTTCCCCTATTATACCATGTTGAGAGAAATAGGGATTTAATAGATGAATTAAATCTATTTTCATGTGCAAGTGGAAAAACCTAGAGGATGGGACATGAATTAGGATTAAATTAATCAAGGGTTAATTAATTTAATGAGCGATTAGATTAATTGAAAATTTTGACTTAGATTTATGGGTTAATTTAAATCAAATATGAGAAGAATATGATAAAGGGATTAATCAAATAGAGATTTTTAATTTATTTAATTAAAGGAGATGAAGTTAGATTAAATCAACTAAGGTTTAATTTATTTTATTCAATAGGTAGAATTTAGAGATTAATTAAATAAAATTGATTTATTTAATTAAGTAGGAATAATTAGATCAAATTGATTGATTTAATTAACAAGAAAGAATGACTTAATCAGATAAATGATTTATTTAATTAAGAGGAAAATTGATGAATTTAATCAAATAAGGGTATTCCATTAAATGGTTAGACTAAGGGATGATTTAGGATGAAATGGTGCTAGTAGTTAGAATCAGATGTGCAATGTCAATCGGTGCATTTTGCATTTCTACATTTTGTCCCTCTTTGAAGCAATGCACTTGCTGCGTTGTTTCAAAGAATAAACTGAATTGATCAAAAAGACAAAATTTCTCTGCTTTCAAAAATTTCCCCATTGTTTCCATAGCAGACAAAACATGTTATACTACCCTCTCGAGAGATTAGACTAAAATTCTAATTTTTGGGTGATCTCGCGAAAAAAGAGGACAAGGTGCCCAATGGGTTAGAAAGGCTCCAGGAGATGAAAAAAGGAGATAAAATGAAAAAAAAATGATGCAAAATGTCCTTTAGACAAACAAAAACGGGATCGAGGGACCAGAACCCTAGTAGGACAGCAAAATAGGGTAAAAAACACTAATTTTTAGGCTTAAATAGGCCTCGAGGGGCCACTTCCAATTCATTTTCACATTTAGCCTTGAGAGATTTTACGATTTTGAGCTTTGACACCTTGGTGAGATGGCACAATGACAACTCCCCATGGATATTTTTGACAAGGTATGGATGGATCAAAGGCTTCCCAACACTGGACCACCTGTGAATCAACTTGAACCAACCTCTTTTTTTTAATTTTCGCATTCATTTATTTTGTTTAAAAAACTAGGTCCCTAGGAGCTATGCTATATTGGCCCACTAAAATTTCAAACAACGACACTAGGTGTTTAAACTACCCTATTGTTGCAAGGTCCAACACCACTGTGTAGTTTGGGATTTAGGGTTAAATTCCCAACTCCACTACCTTTACAGATTGCATCACTCTAGTGCTCTTTAGAGTTAGCGTTTCAGATCAAACTGGATTGCCTTTGCAAACTGCAACATCACAGTGCAGTTTGGGTGTTTCAGGGCTTTAGCATCGCAGTTTGAAATTTCCAAACTGCACCACCATCATAGGAAGTGTCATTGGGGTTAATTTTGGGATGCTGAGACAAGTAAGGATCAGGATTTGTTTGATGAATTTTAACATGGTGGCTTTCCTGATGCAGGAGGAGGCGAGGGAGATCTAATCTTGCTAGCATTGGTCCCGAGAGATTTTCAGCCTTTTGAGGGATTTGACTAATTAAGAGCAGGAGCACCTAGGAGATATGTGACTTTGGTACATTGCCTATGCATCACCTATGCGGACAAACTTGGGCATGATGATAACACTTGTTGAGAGGTGGCACAGTTAGACCTCATTCCGCTTTCTGATGGGCAAGGCCATAGTCATGTTGGAGGATGTGTGGTGGATATTGAGATTTCCTATCCATGGTGAGTAGGTCATTTATGATATGAACGTCGGGAGGGAGGCTTGTTATGCCATCATTGAAACTAACCAAATTGTATTTTGTGAGGGTCAGATTGAGTTGGAGCACCACAAGCCTATCGTGTCACCCTACCCTTTAGTCTATGATGGGGGCTATGCTTAGAGTGCATGGTCCGGTGGTGATCAACACTATTTGCATGGGGGCTAGTTCTGCTAGCCTCATTTTACAGGGATCTTCATGAGTTTTTGTACTTTGATGGTAGAGCACTTGGGGCGAGGGTCACACTCCTGCATATCTGGGCATGGGAGCACATCCCTCTTCTCCAGTCGAGAGTTGTTCTAGTTCCAATGGAGCCAGATGATCTAGTGGTCTAGTGATACAGGGGAGGCCTTTTCTTTACACACACTATACAACATAGGATTCCTCATTGGAGGAGGTTCTTTGATGATATGACAGTGTTCAGATGGTGGTCATACCTTAGATGGCCCACTTGGTTTGATGATGCACAACAAATGTTCTTCACCTGTTAAGACAAACTTATGCAAGGGTGGGAGCACATGATGATTTACATGTACCTACTAGGCAAGGTTCAAAGACAGTTGGGTGAGGCATAGGATAGGCTAGATAATTAGTACATGGCTATTTTTGTGAGGATAGTGAGCCAAAGCTCTTGGGGTCAGTATAGACCTACCCATGAGGTCATTTAGAGTTTCATGCAGCTGGTGGCTAGGCCATGGCTATATGATCAGGGATAGGTAGATCGAGGGTCACATAGGCCTATAGAGATTGGTTTAGGCCGCCACTTTGTTTGACAATTTCGGGGGCACCATCTGCTCAATGCAGGGCAAGAGGAAGGGGAGCAGGATGGGGATGAGGGAGGGGAGATTAGGATCAGGGTGGTGGTGGGCCACCACCATTTCAACCATTTTAGGATCCAGCACTCCCACATCAGCAAGAGGGAGAGTAGAGATAGGATGCCCCTTGATAGGATCAAGATCCAAGACATTAGGATGGGAACTAGGATAGGATCCTGACACCAGCCAGACATGGGGAATAGGATCAGCCCCACATGCAACCACCCCTATAGCCAAATCCTAGAGATGGGAATATTTTGTAGTTGTAGGCCCAAGTACAGACATTGACAGCTAAGAGAGATCAGCTACGGGTAGAGCAAGATCAGGCAGTTTTTTAGAGACAGGCTACAGAGTTATAGGCAACAGCCAAGATGGGCCACCGGTAGTAGATAGAGAGAATGTCTGCCTCTTCCTCTTGGAGCACAGTATCACTTCGAGCATATAGGGAGGCTGTTTAGGAGGCTAACTATTATAGGATACACTACCACCAAGTTGTGTCGAGACTAGGCCAAGTCCCATATTTTTCATAGAGGACTAGCCACAAACTAGCATAGGAACATGAGGAAAGAGTAGGTGGCGAGGGCAGTAGCCAGCAGGGCTAGCCCTCTCTTTGATCAAGATAGGATTAGTTTTTTTTTATGGGCTCATTTTTATAGCCTCGTGGGCCATTTTGTACTTATTAACATTACATGCATGCATTGATCAAATTTTGCATACCATGATAGTGTATATTTTGATGATATATGTGATATAAGATGATGATGTTGTGATGCGATGTTCTATCTTTACTTTGATGCATTATGGATGGTTCTTATTTCTATATTTTGTGCAATGATTCTATCTTATTATGCCATGTATGGATGCATTTATTTTCTAGTACCTTTTCTTATGCATTTTTTAATGATGTATGCAAAATGTTATGATTTGCAAATGCATAGACTAACACATCTCTATTATGTAGTGATGGATGGTATGATATAATGTACTTTTTCTATGTATGATATGTACTTATGATGATGTGATACAATGATATTATATGGAATATTCTGGTTATGAGATGCAAATGGATGCTTTTAATGTATGATGTGTGGATGCTTGTATGTGTTATGCGATTATTATGCAATGTTATGATAGAAATGATGCTATGATGATGCAAATTTTTATAATACTATGGGATGATTGTTTTTATGTTTATGTAAAATGAATGAAATGTAATGATTCATGAGATGCTTAGAATAACTAATCTATATTATGTATAATGGAAATGTAATGTTATGATATGATTTTAATATTTCCTATATTCTATGCAATATGCAATATGCAATGTGCTGATGGTTTGTGGATGAAGGATGATAGTGATTTTTTGATTAACTGCCATGGTACCATGTTAGCACAAAAAGCAAGAGAGAAGAAAATAAGAGATTCCAACAATACATGACATGATGATGATGATTACTTGTCGAGGAGTTGGGATTTTCAAAGGACCAATTATCTTATGTTTGATAACACAAGTAGGAACAATGGATCAAGGTATAAGGAACCAAGATGGCGTTGCACCTAGTGTGATGGACTTTGACTTGATAATTAGATAGGAGTACTCATGTTCACACCTAGCATAAATAACCTTTTTCAAAATGTAGTTCAAATATTTCAAACATCTCTGGCCAAAACATAAAAAGGCAAGCCTTCCTATGTGGTCAAGAAGATATCTAAAACACCCTCCCTACACTTAAACAAAGCATGCATGACAAAGTTATATTACAAGGATATCCAACAAACATAGTACATAAAAGATAATGACCATTTCCCCATTCCTATCTCTCTAAATCCTTCTATTCATATAGCATCAAGAGGTCCTTGGAATGAGTGCAATAAGGTAAATCAAAAGATAAAGATAAAGTAAACAAACAAGCTAATGTTCTTCAATACCGCTAGCCAATACTAAACTACAGTGATGCCTAATGTTGATGTCCATTTTAGGAAGGATGCATCCTAAGACATGATGAGATAAGATGATTTTGATATGGGACTTGATTGGATGATAAGCTATTGACACAAAGAGTTGAATAACTTGCCTATGTACTGACCTAGACTTTAAACTTTGACATTTAAGTTTTGACTTTTGACCTGCTAGACTTTTTTTTGACCGTTTCACCAAAGGTTGAGGGTGATGATGATTTCTTATGATTGATGATTGATTATTGTAGGTAAAATAGAGATGAGACAGATGCATTTTTTTCAAATATTTGGATGTTTTGGATGTTTTTTGAAATGTTTTGAGGCTGTTTTTAGTATTTTTGATATTTTACAAATGTTTTGATTCTTTTATTTTCACATGTTTTGGGGTTTTATGTTATTTTTACCAGGAGACTAACCTAAAGAACTATCCTAGGGGCCTCGGGGGCTGATCAACCAGATTAGCCTTACCTACATTATACACACAGAGACCACGTAGTTTGACTAACATAGACTTGATTATTTGATGAGATATGAACAAATGGACTACCAGTTTATTATGATGGGCTCTTAAAGGACTGACCTAAGTATCTCAGGGGATAATCAAAGATCAACCTTGCCTACATTCAAGGCTCAAAGACCTGTAGTTTGACAAGATGACTCTATTTTTGACTTTTTGACTGGCTTTTTCACTTGTTTTGGATTTTGATATGTTTTGTATGTTTTGGGACTTTGATATGATTTTCTGATGTTTTTATATTTTTTGATATGATTTTTTTATGTTTTTGGATTTTTTTTTAATTTTATGATGTTTTTGGATTTTTTGATTTTAGGGACTTCAAAAATATACACGAATCTGATCTGATGAGAACATGCCCCTAGCTTGAAACAATAGACTACTCTGATAGAGATAGGACAAACTCACCTTGAGAATGGGCTGAGTAGTACTAGGAAGGACCATGACATGAACATAGGACCAAGCTATGATGTGGACATAGGTGGATGATGGATGGAGATATTGCATGTGATGGATGATGGAAGCTTGATGGATAGATGATGTAGAACAAGCTATGAAGGTCCTGGTGGATGCAAAGTTCTTATTTACACAAGGCGCATGTTTGCTAGGTTTTCACCAAGGTACTTACCCAAAGTGCCACCGAAGTGCTTTTCACTAGAGGATGATTTCTCTTTATTGTTTTTGATCATTTTTCTAATTTTTTGATTTTTTTGTTGTCACCAAGACACCTGTTTGCCAGGTTTTCATCAAGGTAACCATTTTTTCAAGATGTTTTCTTTTTTTTTTGGATTTTTTCGTTCTATACCTTGAAATATTTAGGCATAAAACCTTTTGAGATTAGAGCTATTCATGGGCTCCTGCAGAGGTTCCCCCTCAAGTTTTGATAACTAGTATGCCCCTAACTTGTAGCTCGTTGTGATGAAAAATGGTCCTAGCTAGTTGGGTTCAAATTTTCCTTTGTTGTTTGGATTTGGGACATTCTTCTGATTTTCCTTTAGGATGAGTTCTCTGACCTGGAAGTTCTTGCTCCTAATATTTTTTTTATAGCTCCTCTTTAATCGATTCTGATAGACTTGAAAATGATTTAAGGCATCCATACGCCACTCATCTAGTAGCTCCAGCTCATTTAGTATTGATACTTGGTATTCCTCATCCGTGATGAGATTTTGTAGTGATATTCTTAGTGATGGGAGCTTGATCTCAATGGGAAATATAGTTTTTGATTCATAGACTAGGGTGAAGAGGGTGGCGCCAGTGGGTGTGCATATACTAGTTCGATAAGCCCAAAGGGAAGGATTCAACTATTGATTCCAGTCACGACTACACCATTGATTGTCTTCTTGAGAATTTTTGGAATGGTTTTATTGGTGGCTTCTGCTTGGCCATTTCCTTGGGGATAGTATGGTGTGGAGAAGCAATGTATTTTTATTTTGTCGCATAGGTTGCAGACCTCCTAATTTTTGAATGGTGACCCATTATCTGAGATAATAGCTTGGGGAACACCGTATTAGCGTATGAGCTAGTTCAGGATGAATTTTGATATCTATTTCCAAGTTATGTAGGTCATTGGTATGGTTTCCACCCACTTGGTAAAGTACTCAGTGGAAGTTATGATAAACTTGTGGCCATTGGATGAGCTAGGAGTGATTTTCCTTATGAGATCAAGTCCCCACTATGAAAAGGGCCATGGTGTGACAATCGGATGAAGCTCTTCAGTTGGAGCATGGATGAGGTCCCCATGCTACCGACATTGTAAACACCTTTTGATGTAGTCATGCACCTACCTTTCCATAGTAGGCCATTAATACTGTATCCTTAGCAATTTCTTGTCCAAGGTCATTTCACTCGAGTGCAAACCACAAATCCCATTATGCACCTCAGTTAAAGTAGTCAGGTCTTCTTTAGTGTTTAGGCAACGTAATAGGCTTCCATCTATGCTCCTATGGTACAAGGTATTTCCTAGGATGACAAATCAGTATGATTTCTTAACAAAGGTTCTTTTTAGGCTTGAGGGTAAGTCAGCAAGTAGGAACCCTATTCGCAAGTAGGTATAAATTTCATGGTACCAAGGATCACCAGGACCAATGATTTCACACACAAATTCTGACTCTGGTACCTCGAATGCAAGTACTAGGAGTTTTTCTATTGGGAATTCATGTTTTGGGACGTTATGAGAGATATCTAGTGGGGATCCAATCATTTCCATGGCATCTTTTGCTCTATTTTTTTCTCTTGGAATCTTCTCAAATGTGATATCAATGAATGATTCTTTGAGGCTCTCTACCAACTTTTTGTATGGAGTCAGCTTATCATCCTTTGTTTGGTACTCGTCATTCACTTGATTTATTATCAGTTGGGAGTCTCCATATACTTTGAGGGTTATGATGTGCCACTGCACTGCTATTCTAAGACCTATGGTTAAAGCCTCATATTCCACAATGTTGTTATTGTAGTGGAATGCAAACTTGTAGGATTTAGGTATAGATTCCCCTTATGGGGTGATGAAGAAGACACTGGATCCTAATCCATGCTACATGTAGGAACCATCAAAATATAGTTTCTAATGGTCAACTATGTTGAGATTGAAGATGCATTCATCCAAAAACTTTGATATAAGTGGATTCTTTGAATATATGGGTGCTTATGTGAGCTAATCTACGATGACCTAGCCTTTGATTACTTTCCACTCTATGTATTTAATTTCTTACTCTAATAGTATCATGACCCACTTGGTTATCCTTCGTGTGAGCATTTCCTTTTATAGTAGGTACTTTAGGGGATCAATCTTGGTGATGAGTTTTATTTTGTGATCCAACATGTAATGTTTGGATTTCAATGAAGCAAACACTACTACTAGACAAGATTTTTTGATGAATGAGTAGTTTAAGTCATGCCCAACCATTGTGCAGTTGATGTAATAGATCACCCTTTCTATCTCATTTTCATCATGATGAGCTAGAAGAGCACTGAGGGCTTTTGTTGGGTGATCCCATAATAGTGGTTTACAATTTTTGGCTAAACTGGACACTGAAATTATTATTTTTAACTAAATCTTCACATTCAGGGACCTATAGTAGCTAAACTGTGAGGAATTTGAAGATGGTGCAAACTAGAGTCTCATCAAATTTTGTCTGTAGATTCTAAAAATATATTTTTTCAAAATTTTTGGAATCAAATTACACTTCTTTTTCCATCTCCCATGAAAATAGATTTTTTTCAGAAAACAACATTTTTAAAAAGTAATGCACACCGTATAACACATAACTTTTTTTTCCATGAAGGATAAAATTATAATTATTTCAAATTTAGATTTTTAGCTCTGATATCTAGTGCTTCCACTTGGTTAGATAGTTTTTTATTGAATATTTTTTCCTTAATCAAGTTTCAAAGTTAAACGAATTACAATTCAGACATAGTGCGACTCTATAACACGTAACTTTTTTTGTATATGTCAAAATTTTATTTTATTTTTTTGTTGGATCAAGGACTTCAATATCTGGTGCACTCATATTTTTCAAATTTTTTTTGATAATATTCTATTTTTCCACATGTGAAGAACAAAGAAATTCATTTTCATGAAAAACATATGTTTAATAAAATTCAAAACAAATACATAACAAAACCAAAACATATTAAAATTATATTCATTGGATAGCTTGTTCTAAGGAATACCATAATCATTTGAAATAAATTTTAGATGAATTCATTTGATCCCCAAAATCTAAATCAAAAGTGATTTTTATCAGCATTTTGATAGGTGTAAAGGAGACGCATTTATAGGTATGGTTTAAAACTAGCGAGGTTCTATCCAAGGGGGTTTGATCTAAGGTGATTTGATCAAACCCTCTTCAATTGGAATCCTTAAAATGGAACTTTTTAAGGCTTAAATCATTATATTTTCTAAAAATATGTGATTTCAGCTAAAATTCGTTCCTCTTAGGAATTGTAAACCACTATTATGATAGCACCCTGTTGTTGCTAACACATAGAGGATTAGCGGTTTTCTTGGAATCAATGGCATGAGGACCGGAGGTGTGAGTGGGTATTCTTTGATTTTATTAAAGGATTCCTCACACTTATCATCCCATTTGTATAGTACTCCCTTTTGAAGTAGGTGAGAATATGGGTTTTGTTTATCTTCTAGTTGTGCTATGAGTCTATGGATGGACTGAAGCCTACCTTGGAGGCCTCTCAATTGTTTCATTGTTTTGGGTACCTCCATCTCAAGGATTGTCTTCACTTTTGCATGATCTATTTCAATACCCCTCATTGAAACTATGTATCCCAGTAGCTTTTCTGACTATACGTTGAAGACACACTTCTTTGGATTTAAGTAGACCTTGTATTCCTCCAGCTTGTCAAAAATAGAACTCAAAGTTGTTATGTGATCTCTCCTCTTTCTAGATTTTTCTAGTATGTCATCAATGTAATCTTTGACAGTTTTGTGGATCATGTCATGGAAGATTAATATCATGGCTCTTTGGTAGGTGGCCCCAACATTCTTTAGGCTGAATGGCATCATGTTCCAGCAGTAGGTTCCCCATGGACAAGTGAAGGCCATTTTGTTTTGGTCTTCTTTAGAAATCATTATTTTGTTGTACCCAAAGAAACCATCCATATGAGAAAGCATTTCATGTCCCATTGTCATTTCAATAATCATTTCAATGTTAGGAAACAAGAAGTCATCTTTCATACATGCTTTGTTTAGGTCTCTGAGATCCATGCATATTCAGATGCTCCCATCAAGTTTTGAAAACTGAACCAAGTTTGATACCCACTTGAGATAGTTAATTGGTCTTATGAATCCTGCATCAAGTAACCTTTTTCCAATTTCATTTTGACTAGTACGGTGATCTATGGATGCATTTTTCTCATTTTTTTTTGACAGGATTTTCTTTAGGATACACTACTAGATGATGGACCAAAATCTCTGGATCGAGCTTGGGCATCTCTGCATAGCTCCATGCAAAATTAACTTGTCTCTCTCTTAAGAAGGCTGCTAGGAGCTCCTATTCTTCTATAATTAGTGATTCAACATTGAATGTGATGTGAGGAGTTTCTTTTGTTCCCAAGTTGATTGGGTTGCATTTTTCTGCTAGAACTGATGATTTTTCTCGATGTAGAGAACTGAGGGGAAGATTGAATCCTTCATCTACACGTGCCTCAAATAGGTTTTCACCATTGGATGTGTCCTTTCCTTTTACTGTTTTAGGATCAGAGAGTGCCATATTGTGGTTTTCACTTTTACGACTGAAGGACTCAATCATCTCCGCATAGTAAGCCTATGTGTCCAAGATGATTTCAAATCTATATTTATGATCCCCACATGGTATTGTATCCTACAATCCTATAAATTCTAAGAATTACTCATCATTTTCAAATGTGTCAAGAATTAGTGGTCCTCATTGGTCGTGACTAATGAGTTGGGGGTAGACTAGTTTTATCTCAAGTGATTGGTTCTTAGACTCATAGGATAGGGTACTAATCATAAGGAGTGAGGAACTATAAAAAATCATTGGTAGGTCAATTATGGTATCTTCCTCATCATTTCTACAACTGTAGACATTAGTTATAGAGAAAGTGAAATTGTATATGACTCGGCCAGTAGACACAAGTGAAGTTCAGCTGGTGTTGGCTAACAAGGAGTCATGACTGCTTTAATTGGGGAACCTCATCCACGTATGGTTATACTTAGAAGGGTACATCTGAGGCCAAGGTTTCTCATTTGCATCTTAGGAATGATGGGTATTAGAATCCCATTGTCATTTTTCCCCAGATTCTCATTTTTGTCATAGCCCATTATGAGCGTCATTTGCAAGCCTTTGTTACTGTCATCTATAGGTAAATTGGTTGCCAACCTATTGTCTTGATACAAGAGATGGGATAGGTACTCCTCTATTACTTCTCAGTTGAGATCTCCCCAACTTCTAAAGTTAGAATATCCTTTAGTGGATGTTTGGGATGTGGAGGCTTCATTTGATTATGGTTTCCCTCATGATCTGGGAGATTGTGGTAACTCTCTTACCACAAATTTTTTTTTTGGAATTGGATAGTTTCCACAACTAGTGTCCTGTATGATGACTTTGATATTAGAGATGGTGGGGATTGCGGGAGTGGTGAGTGTATTTGTCACAGATGTGGAGGTGAGAGTAGCTAGGTCAATATATGGAGTTGATGGACCTTCATCATTTTTAGGAACTTGAGGGATTTTATAATATTTTTCCTCTAGGTTTTTGCAATAAGAGAATGGTTTGGGATCCCCATGGATGGTTTCCTCTTGGCCTTTATACATGAATTTGACGCATTGATGGAAAGTTGATGCTACTGCTTGCATTTCATGGATCCACGGATGTCCCAGGAGAATGTTATAAGGCAAGTCGAGGTCCAGAACCTGATAGGTAGTTTCCATGATTGTTGTCCCTACTTGAATATGGAGTTGAATTGTGCCTTGGGACACTCTTTTTTGGTCATCATATGCCCTGATTGTGACGCCTTTTTCTTTTTCAATGGAGTCCTCTGCTATTTTTAGATTCTGTATGAGTTTAAGGGAACAAACATTCAAGCCTGCACCTCCATCCACCAAGACTCACTTGAATTTGTTTTTATGCACCAGGACCTCCAAATGGAGTGCACGATTGTGAGATGGTTAAGCAAGAAAATATTGATCAAAAAATGTAAGGAGGTTAGGAGTAATGATGTTTTTTACCATAGCTTGGAATTGTTCCCCATCAAGATCTGTGGGGATGGTGGATGAAGCCAATGCTTCCTTAAGGATCTTTCGGTGGGAAGAAGAGATTTTTAGCAACACCATGATGGAGATTTGTGTTGGGGTTCTTTTCAGTTGATCAAGGACATTATAGCCATTGGGAACAGATCTTTGGTTGGGAGTGGGTTCTCTATTTGGTTGAGATGACCTTGCAATGGTAATTTTCCTACCTCTTGTTGTGACTCCACAATCAACATGGGCTCCTTTGATGGTGATAGTGGCACAATACTCATCCACGAAGTGATCGTACACATGATTTACACTATTGAAGGTGCATTTTCCTTTGTCATTGTTATTGTTCCATTTTTTGTGATTAGGCATTAAATGCATGTATTTCTTGAGGTTCTGATTTCCTACTGGCTATTCCACATTTATGATTTTTTGATCAATGAGGTCTTGAATTAGGTTTTTCAACCTCATGCAACTATTAGTGGTGTGCCCTTTGATTTTTTTAAAGTCATAGATTTTGTTTTTGTTGTACCAAGGTGGTTTCACATCTAGTTCCTGGGAATTCTCATAAGTGGGAGCCTTCATGAGGTTTTCATTCATTAATTTCTTCATGATGACCTCGAGTGATTCCCCAAGGGTAGTGTACTTTTGCTTGGGGGAGTTTTTGTTTCACTGGGGTGGTCCCCTTTGATCATTTACATTGTTGATCACTTGATTGTTTAGCTCTTGTGTCACTATGTTAGCTTGATGGTTGTTTTGATGGTGGTTTTGGGGTTGTTGTTAGGATACGAGTGTGTTTTGCTAAGGAGCATTGATGACAACTTTGGCATTGACAACACCATCATTGGTAGTATTTTTTTCTTGCCCATGTGCATGGTTTGTCATTGTAACTAGTGGATGGGTGATTGTTTTGTTGTTTAGGATATGCAAGTGATCCTCCTTGTGAAATAAGGGTTTGTTCGATATTGAGCACCTTGGAGTTCAATTGGTCATATGCAGTGATACCTTGCACTTTAAGGTGGATTACCAAGGCTCTACCAAGATTTGAAATGATAGTACAAACTAGTTGTTCTTCTGGCATGAACCATTTGCTCTAATTGCCCTTGGATAACCATCATTGTAAGAAAGAAGTAAATGATTCATTCTTACCTTGTTTTAGAGCCAATAGTTCCTCTAGACTGACATCCATACTAGTATTAAATGTGTAGTTTTTGATGAATGCATCTACTATTTATTAGAACTTTTTGATGCCTAGAGGAAGGTGAGAAAACCACTCCATGTCCTGGCTAGCAAAACTTCTAGGAAATAGTCGCATCAGATATGTATCGTCATATGCAACTTCCATGTAATAAACCTAGAATTCTTTAATGTGATCTTTAAGGTTTCCCATCCCACAGTATTTATCAAATTTGGGGATCTCAAATCCCTTTGGGAATAGTTTCATTACAAGACTCTTGTCAAATAGATAAGGACACAAGTTGTTGGGTGTTTTCAAGGTTCTCCCTAAATGAAGGTCAATCACTTGTTGCAAAATCAACCTAATTTGTGTTGTCACATCGTTTTACATATCAGGGGGTGGAGTGAAGGTGTTTTGCGGTGGTTCAATTGTTGGTGGGATGGGTGGATTGGCTAGTGTATTGATGGATGGTGCTTGCACATTCTGTTGCACCAAGTATGCTTGCAATTGTTGTTGTACCAACAACGCGTGTTGTTGGTCCTATTGTTGTGCTAGTAGTGCTTGTTTTTGAGCTGCTTGTTGTTGTTATTGGACCAACAACTCTTGTTGTTGGGCTGCTAATCACGCTGCTTCTTGCTGCTCTTGGTATTGTTTTAGTGCTTGCTGATATGCTTTTTTTTGGTATTCTTGTTTTTTTGTGAGATATTGTGCTTGCGATTATGCTTGTTGAGCTTAGTATTGGGCTTGAGCAAGCTTAGTATTGAGCTTGGGCTTGCAGTTGAGCTTGTGCAACTTGTACTATCTATACATCATGTGTAGTTTGAGCATCTTGAGTGGCTTGTTGTTGTTGTTGTAATAAGGCTTGGGCTTGTGCAACCTATTGTGCTTGTTGCTCTTGTTGTTCTTGTAGTGTGGCTTGAGAAGTTTGAGCAGCTTGTTGAGCAACTAGTTGTGCAACTTGTCAGTTTTGGATTTTTTGAAGTTCCTTTTGATAGGCAGCTTGTTGATTAGCTTGTATTGCAATGCTATATTGATTTGATGTATTTGATTTTGGTGGTAGTGGTGGTGGAAATGGATTTGGAATGGTGCTTGTTGTGGTGATGAGAGGAACCATTGTATTGATGACTGGGTTTTGAGTGGTGGATGGTGTGATCGATATGCTTGGTCCTTGTGAGACCATGTTTTGAGATGTTTGGGAGATGTTTGATGATTTGGTGATTGCATGTGTGGTTTCCATCTATTCTTGTCATGTCAATGACAAGATGGAGGGATTCTTTATGATATTTTGATTAACGATCAGGGGGTTGATTTGATTTTGTTGATTGTCGTTTGGTAAAGGGGGAAGTCATAAACCAAGAGGTGATGTGGCTATTGATGGTAATGGTGGAAGTGGTGGAAATGTAAGTGGAATATTTCCTTGAGGAAGTGATGAAGATGTAGTGTCAAAGATGCCTCCTATTCCAAATAAGTCTCCTCCTTGCAAGGTTGTGGGGAGAGAAGTTTAAGGTGTTGCATGAAAGGATGATGATGATGGGTCATTGGGATCATGGAAAGTGAGGGGAACATATGTATGTAATGGATTTTTGGGTATGGTTTTCCCCAAGATGGTGTTTGCGTCCAAATCTTGATTGTTTATGAGGGGATGTGTTTGTAGTGCATTGAGAAATGTGTTTCCCTTGTTAACAATGGGTTGAGTTGGAGCAATGGATGATGTAATTTGGGGGATTTTTTGAGTGATATTTTGAATTGGAGGTGTAGATGAAAAGGGGGGTATGGAAGAAAATGGAGGCATGACCCAAAAAGGTAGTTCTACAATGGTGCTCACATCGAAATCGGAAGGGAGTTTGGCCCCTTATTTTGCTAATTCGAGCATGTATAGTGAGGGATTGAGTCTCAACATGATGTTGATAATTCTATGATTCTCAGGATTCTGGATCATTTTGACAATCTCATATTGTGTAATTCCAAAGGGATTATTGGTAAGATCCTCCACTTGAGCTTCCTCTTGAGGATTTTGTGATGATGAAGGAAAGTTAGTTAGAGGATTGCTTGATTCAAAGAGATTCATTTCAGAATTTTTTTGACTTAGGTCACTTGAAGTGGATGTTTCTTTGTTGGCTTCCATGTTCATCTTGTGTTGAGATCTAGTTTGAACCATAAAATAGGGATCAATTTTTTCAAAAATATGGGAGATGAATCTCTAATTCTTTGGATTGATCTAACTTTAGGTACAAAAGAGAAAATTTAGGATTTTTAAGGATCAAAAGATGAAATGATGAAGTGTGTGAAAGATGGGTGATATGGATTATTGAACTCTTAGAAGATCTTGAGGGGATGCTATACTTTTGGTACTTTCTTGGATATTTTGATTTGTTTGGATTTTGATTCTTTGATTCTTTGAATTTTTGGATTTTGATTTTACTTGATTTGGATTGATTTTGGATAATAAACAAATAGATCCCAAGATGTTGGATGTTATCTATAGGATAGATTTTCTCATAAGATGATAATTTGACTAAGTGTAGGGAGAAGGATGAATATACCCACACCTAACCAAACAAAATGATAATTAAACTAAGCATATGGAGAAGGATGCATCTATATATACCTAGATAAACAAGATGACTTGGTTATTTTGACTAAGCACATGAAGAAGGATTTATCTACATATACCTAGCGAAAACAAGATGATTTGATAATTTAATTAAGTATATGGAGAAGGATGCATCTACATATACTTAACTAAACAAGACGGTTTGATGCTTTGATTGAAGTATTTCAAAGATTTTGATCTGCTTCAAGGATTTTGTCTCAATAATTTTGATGTACCAAAAGGTCTAGCATGAAGGATGATTTCAAGATTTTCAAGAGTTGTTGGTGAGATTATTTTGGTTTGATGTTTGAAAGATGGGTGAAAGTTTTGATTTTGATCCTATGTGAACCTAAAAGGACTCTTGTTTACAAGACCTCGGTTTTGAAGGACACACTTTACTCTAAACAAGGTGTTCAAATTCCTGAAAATGATTTGGGTTTTGGTAATAATAGAATGAGTATAATCTGGGATTGTTTCTTGAAGCTTTCCTATAAAAGTTGAAAAACAATCTTCATCTGAATTTGTATAGTGTTGAGAGATGCTTTTGATGTTCTTTTGAACTAAGAGTTTTTGTTTTTGGCTTCCAAATTTTGATCTTGTATGAAATAATTTGAGACACATGTGTGGGATCTAATTGTTTTTAGCTTTGCTTAGTGATTTATTTTTACCACAAACAATTCTTGATTAGCTTTTTGAAACTAGATGTCCAATGTCTTAACTTCTTCTCATCCCACAAAATACATTAAGTGGAACTTTGATGAAATCAAGGAAAAATTTACCTATTGTTGACTTTAACAAGAAAATTGAGATATAAATCTGAGTGTTTAGAAACCTCTATGGATAAAATCTCAAGGGAAATAAATAAAACATGAATTTGGTCAATTCTATTTGCTTCCTAAAGGGTTTGAAGTTTTTATGATAATGTTGAATGTTTTTTTCCAATGTTTTCGAGCAAGCACAACCCTATGGCTATGAAAGATTGTATTTGTTGAGTCCCCACTTGGACAAGTCCAACTACACTTATTTTTAGCTCACTTATGGTTAGATGCTTGACCCCACTGGCTCCCCTCCACGACACTCACTTATACGGGGAAGCCAAGAATTTACACCCATGAAACTCCCATGGCATACTTTCCATTTCTACTCAAAATTGTAAAAGTGTGGGGCAGCTTTAGAATAACCACTCTTGCACAAACAAGTAGATAGGGATTTTAGCCTTTCTACAACAAGGGTTTTAATTTGGACTTTTTTTTTGTAGGGATTGATTCATCGAGGTGAGAGACCATTGCTACCCTTCTTGTCAAAACCAACTGCGTGATATTGGCTTTTGTTCCAATATCCACTTTTATATCCCAACTGGAAATACACTTGGCATTAGTGTGTTATAGGTTGAGTCATTCCATTGGGTGAGAAATTTTTCCCACAAGGAAGGCCCTCTAGGATAAACAAAAGTGAGCAAGTAATATCCGTAACTCGATCAATCTTTGTTGCAACAGAAAGAGAGAGAATATAAGCAATACCCTCCATTCACACTCGCAAGATGTTTTGTTAAATTTTAGTCCCAAAGTGAAATGTGGAGGAAATCACTTTACCCAACTTAAGACCACCAAAAATCCTTTTGATTCTCAAGATCGTTGTGAGGTGTGAGAGAAGCACATACGTCTTTTCAATGGTATTACTTTTAGTAAGTGATTACAAAACAAAGAAGCACTTGCTCATTTTAAAACCCACAAAGAAATGATTTCATTATTTTTAGTGCACCAAACTAAAATGTGGAATTTTCCTTGTTTAATTGTTAATCTTCAAACCAAATCTAGTGAATTTGTCCTAAAGTTCATTTTATCCCTTTGTAGCAAAAATTGATTTTTTTTTTTTAAGATCCCCAAAAGAAATCTAGTAGGTCCTAAGCATGTGAAAGACAACAAATGTTTTCAGAGAAATTATGATTTCTCTAAGAGTGTTAAACAAACACTAAAGTGTTTAAAAACACTTGGTATCATGAGATAATGATGTCATTCTGCCTCTTTTCTCCTTCACTTTGATCAAGCCAACCTACAAGAAAATGAGTTAAATCTACAAAATAAAATTCAAGAAAGCATGTAATAACCCAAATAGTCAAAATTGAAAAAGACACATGCCATAAAAAAATTGAATTTCACTTTTTAGTTTCCTCTAGTGGTGGATCCTGCACAGGCAGTGCAGTTTGAAAGCCTCAGTGGTGCTATATAGTGTTGCTTGTTCATCAGCATCATTCTACAGTAGGGGAAAAGACTGTGATTGTGTAACTCTTCTAGTTAGTGGTAGAGTTTGAAATTTGAAATTTATAGCGTGTGAGGATAGACCCAATGGTGCAGTTTGAGATTTTGAATTTTGGGCAGGAATACCAGGGTGTCACAGTTTGGAATTTGTAGCGGGGCTATATGGAGATGTTGGGATGCCAGTAGTATACTACAACATTGGCCTGTCAGCAGTGGAGTTCCCTATAGACACAAAAAAAGAAAACAAAGGAGCACAAAATTTTATGAAAAAAAATGATTAGAAACTGAGATAGCCCTCCCTCTAGAGCCAAATGTGGTGAACAAAGATCCTAGTACCTACAAAACATAACAAACACACATTACAAGATTGAAATGCAAGTTAGAATCTAAGCTCCTCATAAAATCCATTTAAAAAATCCCAAATAGGAATGAAAGTAACACTACAAAAAGTAATAAGATAGATTAAATCCTATTAAAAAGCAATGCAAACTCTTGATCTTATGGGGGAATTGGTGCCAATTTGATGTGAAAATTGGCCCTTTCCCAACTCCTATGATGAAAGATTAATGTGTGATGAAGAGTGATCCACTTTGTTGAAGATTCAAGTGTGCTCGAAGATGAAAAACCTACACAACCTAGCTAAGACTTGATGAAATGGATGAGAATTGCTATGCTTGAGTATGGATTTGAGTATAGTAAGTTTGCTCAAATTGCAGATGATGAAATGAGGAAAGAAGCCTCTTATTTATAGAATGAAAAGTTGGAGAAATTCCCAAAATGAAGCAATGTGGGACTAAATTTTAACCAATGGCAAGGTGCCACTTGTCAAGAGATGGGTGGATGAAGGATGTGCACATTTTTATGAATGTTCCCATAAATGTATTTATTCGAAATTTGAAAATGGTGAAATGACAAGGTGGATGAAGAGTCAAATGGAGTAATGGCCACTTGGATCAATGCAAAAGGACTTGTGAGGTGAAATAAATTCCTTGTTGGATGGACAAAGGTCCACTTTGATTTGAATTCAAATTTGAAGGAATATTCCCCTATTATGCCATATTGAGAGAAAATAGGGATTTAATAATTGAATTAAATTTATTCTCATGTGCCAGTGGCAAAAGCTAGAGGATGGGATGTGAATTAGGATTAAATCAAATAAGGTTTAATTTATTTAATTCAATATGTAAACTTTAGAGATTAATTAAATAAAATTGATTTATTTAATTAAGTAGGGATAATTAGATTAGATTGATTGATTTAATTAACAAGAAAGAATGATTTAATCAGATAAATGATTTATTTAATTAAGAGAGGAAAATTGATGAATTTAATCAAATAAGGGTATTCAATTAAATGGTTAGACCGAGGGATGATTTAGGATGAAATGGTGTTAGTAGTTGGGATCAGATGTGCAATGCCAATTGGTTCATTTTGTGTGTCTACAAAGAGCAACATCATAGTGTTTTGTAGCCCATTGAGTTTGAAATCATTTGGAGTATTCATATTATTTTGAGAGTAGCATAGTTGTGAGTTTGGGATCATAGAGTATTTTTTTAGAGCAATGAAATGCTAAATTGAGTAGGTGGAGATATTATTTGAACTATTAGCAATGATGAAAGCTAAGAGTAGAGGAGGTAGCAAGTAGAGATATTGTTCATTGAGCAAGGAGTTGCAAGAATTTTGTTGGAGATATTTTATTCTAGGAATGCTTAAGATATCTATCTCTTTGTCTATTTTAGTGTTTAAACTAAGTATTAATATTGTTTAAAACTGTTTGTGATACCATTGTGTGCATACTATTTCTAATGGATAATTTGTGAGAGCTTGATAAATTAGCTAAATTATTTATAAGCTATATTAAGGAATCTAAATAACAAGATAAGTAGCTATCTTGATTATGATTCTTGATTAATATAGAGAAGAGATTTTTTTATAAATTAATAGGATAATATCCTAGTAACACAATGATGTATTATATTGTTGAATGAGTTATGATTGTCAACAATGAAAGGGATCTTGTAATCATAATAGAAGTATAATGTCTCTACTATCTATGGAATGATATTATTATATGAATACCTATGTGTGGTAGTTTAACCAAAGGTGGACAACTTATGTTAATGATTATTTATAACCCTTAAATGTAAAAGATTATTCCCTATGGTTGGGGTATATGCATGAATGAGTTTATATTGATATTTAAAAATAGGGTTGAAAAAAGCATTAGAAATGTATATGTTCTAATTACCTTTTAAAATGATATTATCTTATACTTTACCAATATTCTATACCTATTCATGGTTTTCTAATCTTAAAGAAGAGGATTTTACATCATGGAAAATGAAAGCCATAATGTGAGGAGATTTTAAGGTGTAGAAGCACAAACTCCTCCCAAGTAGAAAATGATCTCCAAATTGGATATATGCTTATCATATATTTTAAAATGTTAATACATGTGTCATATTTAAATAAAATATATGTGACTTTTCTATGAACAAACAAATGTAGGAACCATAAGAAAATTGGAGATTAGTCAAAAGGTTCTTAGTTCAGTTATTAGAACTTAAATAGCTTATTATGTTGACTTATTATTGGAAATTACTATAAACATACTTGAAGTGATATGATATTTAATGTTAAGAATAACCATATTGGTTATGGAATCATAGAAGGATGGAACCATAATAGGTATGATAACATAAAGTCTAAAAATAAATACGAAGAATTAATCTTCAAATCAGTTTGATTCTTGATTATCATACATATAGACATATTGGCAGTGCTTTATATTGATACTAGGTGTTTCTAGTTAGTGACATGGTGTCATTAGTATTAAATAATTGTGTATGAACTAGGAGAGTCATTACTCCCATGATTAAAAGAAATAACTTAAATAACAGGTAGCTTCCAGTTCTAGGATTGTTAAAAATGTGTAACTTAGTATTCAAGAGGTTGGGTCAAAAATAATTGGTTAGTAAGATCAATATAAGTGTTATCACTTCTAAATGAAATATTATTTATGATATTTAAATCTTGGGGTCTTGAACCAAGGGAAGAGTTATTCTCAGGTTAGTAGATTTTCTAGGGAAAGCAAGGGGCTGGGTGAACAAATGACACTACTTCATAGAAAGAAAATTTGTTATATATATATATGAAAAATTTGGCCAAATTAAGTGTGTAAACTTCATTATATACACTTTGTTGGTTTACTATGTGCTAGGATTACATAGCTAGTTAGGAATGTCTTACATAGTTGTAGGGTATCCATAGTTGTATGACCATTCTAGTTATGCAAGAAGTGACACCATACTTAGGTAGGAATTCTTAGAGGTTTCCATCCCAAACTCTATGTTGAGAGGTAGGGCCATCTACTAGTTAGGAGATATACAAGGGACCACTATGTTTGTGGATGGATACAAATCACTTGGTTGATTTTCTCTCTCTTACAATAATAGTTGAGGCTGATGGAAAAAAATAAGTGTGATTCATATGAGGACATATTTACCATTTAACTCTTGTAAGTTATGAATTTGTATATGAGCATGATCATGGATCAATTTTAATATGTATTTTAAACGTGAATTTCATCTACTTGGAATCACATAATTTCATTTCATTTATGCAATGTACAATTTATTTTTTGAAATGGAAAGTTTTCATTTCCCTATTTTTGGAAACTTGTGTTATTCACTTTTTGAGTTAAAACATAGGTGAAAACTATTGGGTAAATATTGGATATGTCACATGTGGTATCAAAGCTACTAGGTTTAGTACTTGGACCTATGAGTTGATTACATAGGTTTTTCATCAAGTATTATTAGTAGAAAATGTTTGAAAATTTATTATGCTAGAATGTCATAGAAAATAAGAATTTGGGAAACAATAAGGAAAGGTTCGGGTATTGCAGGATCATCATGGGCCAAAAAGTGGTGATATGATGTGTATGTGTAGGGTATGTTCTTGGCAAAAAAAAATTTACCCAAAATTGATGAAACAAAAATGGTTTTTATAAGAGATTCTCAAATTTCCACCAATATAAACTATTTTTTACTTTGAATTTAATAAATAATTATTATTCATTTTCTATTTGAATTATGACTAAAGTCTCGATTAATAGGTTGATTGAAAAAAATCTATAGCTTTCAAACAGTATTATACTTTTTGAATCCGAAACATGTGTCACATTATATGTTTCACATGCTATAGGATTAAAAAATAATAATTTCATGAAGTTTTGACCAAGTTAAGGTGGTTAGACATACAAGTTTTTATATTTTTTAAAAGTTGTAATAAAAAATTCATAATTATTTATATACTTGGGAAAAACTTACAAAAAAATATGCATCACATTTGGACATGAGCCCTCTACTTATATCTAAAATATTATTAAAAAAATATTATCATTTTATTGTGGTTAGGGTGGTTAGACAAACACCTACTTCTTATTTTTTCCTTGAAATTTAAGTACTACTACATTGAAATTTCAAATTTTCACCAAATAGATTTTTTTATTTTTAAATAAACCTACTACATTCAATTTTAGAACTACAGATTCTATTCTTACATATTTTTGAAATAATATAGATAACTTATTCAAATTTTTACGTCAAGTTTCCTAACTCTAATTTTTCTGAATTTTTCGCTACTTAAGGGGCTATTTTTTTCATGATGATCTTGTACATACCCAACCAATTTTCAAAAAATTGTCTAACTTTGGGACTAGGAAAGATTCATCCCTGGAGGTTAAAAATCCTAAACCAACAACTCATAGAGAGATTCCCTTGGATTGCAAAAGGAAAGTACTTTGGCTAAGTAATAAGGTGATGTAAATTGATATAAATGCTAAATTAGAGAAACTAATTCTTAGGATAAACTAAAAACTTCATGAAAAGTGGAAAATTCAACATATTGTGAGTCATAACCAACTATAGGGGTATCTAAGAGGTGGGACAACATTCTAAAAATCCTGATTCAAAATGGTACTAAAAATATAGATATGATAATTAAAATCAAGAATAAGAGCTGGTACTTATAGTAAATTTTATTGACTAGAATGGGTGAGAAAAAGAAGCAACTCATGAAGGAAATGAAAGGAAGAAAATTGGTATTCACCTTTCTCCACCCTTTGATTAGGGGTCTAGAAAGGGGAAATTTTCACTAGCGTTCACTCAAGAGAAAACCCTTGAGATTTCATTGCAATGGAGAAATAAATCTTGCAAGAGAGTTGTTCTAGGGATTGAAAATGATCTAATGAGTGGTTAACCATCAAGTTGAAACTTGGAAAGGATAATGGAATGCAATATGAAATGCAAAATCCTAATTGAATACAAACTAACATAAAATGAGCTAAAACTATGAACAAAATGCAACAAAAAACTGTAAAATAGAAAGTGTGCACCTTAGAAACTAAATAAGGTAGAATGGATGTCTAGATCATTGAAAAATCTATGATCAAGGTTGACTAGGACTCATTCTCCAGGTTGGGCGAATTAGACAATTTTCTAGGAAAATGTGTAGGAACATATTTCTGCCAAAAGGGTATCCAAATTTGTAAAAATATCTATCAATCCTATACAGTGGGACTCATTAGCCACTTATGGTGAAGCAATCCACTTTTTATTTTCTAGAAGTTTTGAACCTAATTTTGTTCCTCTCATTCTACTCTACTCTTCCTAATGGATTCCCATATCTCAAACTACAAATTCCCACCTGTAAGTCTTCTCCAACTCTCTTCAAGGCTTGATGACAACTTTAGCAACTTTGATGAGTTTACAAATTTTCTTCAATATTTTTCCTTACAAAATATGCAACCTAAATCTAAAAATCACATGCAAAGGAGAGGGGAAATTTTTTTGGGGTTAGTGAATAGGGGTTTTCCTTGGTCAAACCCCTTGTTGGTAGTTAAAAATTGAAATGAAAGAAAATGTAAATGGAGAATGATGAATGAAAAAATAACAATGTTTTAACTCACCAAACTCTAGCAATAAAGTGCTACAAATATACTTGAAATGGTTATAATGGCTATGGTTCTTGACTCTTGCTTGAATGAAGTTGATCTTGCTTGAAACACTTGCTTGAATCATAAAACCTACATCACACTTGTTACAAAAATAAAAAACTTGATGAATGCAATCTTTGACATGATGATTATCACTTGAATGCTACTCTAAAATGCTCGATAATCTACCCTTTAAATCCTTTGAATGCTCTTATGAATGCTCAAATGCTCTTGTGAACTCTCTTGAATGCTAGGTGTTGAATATGAGTGAAATAACCTTGTATTTATACTTAATTATGCAAGAATTCCTAAAATTACATGTTCACTACAAGCTGACATTAGATCTAGGAGAATAAAATACCATTAGAAATTTGAATTAAATTTGAATTTGGGCCACATGGGACTCATTCACTCAATGTGGTGAATGAGTCCCATTAGGCATAATATATGGGACAAAAAATGAAAAATTCTTAGAAATGTATGAAAAATAGTTTGGGGCCAAAAGATCCATGTAGGACCCATTCACCCAATGTGTTATATGAGTCCCAAATCCCTAAATCTGGGCCACACAAGCCAAAAACACCTAAATTATGATTGGGTTATGATTGGTGTTGGTATTATCCTCAAAATGATGCAATAAATGAGGCTTGTGGATGAAAAATGGGGCCAATTAAAGCTTAGGAAAGCTTAATTACTAATGAAAATCCTATAGAAGTGTGAAAGTGTGGTACAAGACTTTACAACACTCCAAATAAGGCAAGATTAATGTTGATTGTTATTAAAAATAGGTTTGTTATGTTTAAATATTTGATAAAACCCTAAGAAAGTGTGAAAGTGAGTTACAACACTTTAGCAAGGTACCACTAAAATCCATTATTTCACAAGGGCCTAAGACCTAATGTGAATGTGTTATCCAAATTGCAACACTAAATCAATGCAACATTTAGGGAAAATCCATAAGGAGGGCCCAAACAAGTGTGAAAATAAAAAGGGATCCAATTTTCTATACTACATTTAGCCCCCACTTTAGTGAGAGGATGAACCTACTTCAAACTCATACTAAAGTAGAAAATCATGCATCAAGAGAGGTTCAAATGTACCAATGTCAATAAGATGAGATGACAACGATCAAGAGGTGTGATGAAGCCCCTAGGATCAAGATCCCAAGGCATATCAACATAGGCACAAAATAACACACATTATAATGGTGTAAAGAACAATAATAAGGCACACACATGCACTATCAAAGATGAAAAAGAGAAAGGGATAAAAGATAAAATAAAATTAGATCAAAATTTGACCTTTTTCCCATCGTGATGTGGATCAGATCTAGGTAGTTTGTCTGGAAAATGCATACTCACTCTAAGGTGACATAACTCCTAGTTGTCCACTGGGTGAGAAGTCCTAAAAGGTTAGAAACATACACCCATGGATAGTATGCACTAAAACACACATGAAAGTGGCTATGGGGAAATTCATGCCTCAATCAAGCTTCTCACTCAAACCATACCAAAGTTATACCCCTTGATAACTTTAATAAGGCACTACAAAAAAATTATTTTCAAACTTCATGAGTCAAACAAAATTTTGTCTGCTTGGAGCTCATAAAAAAATAGGATGGATCTATAGGCATGCAAGTTGTGTTATTCAAGGTGACCATATAAAAAAAAAATTCAAAATGCAAGATACAAAGAATGTTCAAAGGATTTTTGTTTAGTTCATGCGAGGTCTTTAGCTTAGGGAACATTGTGCATAACATCTCCAAGAGAGGACCAATCAAAGAATGGAAAATTTGTAACTTAGGGGATGCAATATGTAACATAAATCCACTAAGAGGAATTCAATATGCTAATATAGATCATGCTCTTGAAGGACATCACACCCAATCTCATCCACAAAGAAAAAAACACATCGTATGAAATAAGAAAATTCCACCAAGAACCATGAAAAAGAGAAATGAAAAAGACTAATGCCAACATATGCCCCAACTTTAAAGGAATTTCTAAGCACCATATTGTGAGCAATTAATTTAAAGTAGAAAATGATAAATGTAAATAGAAAGGACATGAGAGCCAACTTAGATGCCAACATATGCCCCAACTTTAAAGGAATTTCTAAGCACCATATTGTGAGCAATTAATTTAAAGTAGAAAATGATAAATGCAAACAAAAAGGACATGATGCCAAGTCATATGTTTCCAAGTAAAGTTGTGTTATGTAAGAGAAAAACAAAAGAGAGGGGTTTCCCTAGAAATGAAAACACCAAACACATAAGGAATCTATAGATTTGGGGTGAGTATGTTCTTTGATACAATGTTCTGGGAGATCTTGGAACTGTCATCATCCTCAAAATACACATAGAACTGGAAGAATGACACAAAGAGAGTGAAAATAAAGAAAAATCCTTTCAATTCAACATGGAAGAGACATAAATCTCTCAATGCCTTCTATCATCGCTAAAAGGAAAATACAAGAAAAAATATAAAAATAGAGAAGGAAAAGGAAAAAGAAAAAAGAAGGCATTTTGGGTCAACATGGAAGGTACATGAATGTCTTGATGCCTTGTGTCATCCCCAAAAGGAAAACACAAGACAAGAGAGAAAACGAGAAAATGAAAAGGCAAAGGAAAAAGAAAGTATTTTGGGTCAACATGGAAGAGACATGAATGTATCAAAGCCTTGAAGACCATCCCCAAAAGGAAAGAACAAGACAAAAGAGAAAAAGAGAAAATGAAAAGGCAAAGGAAAAAGAAAGAATTTTGGGTCAACATGGAAGAGACATGAATGTATCGACACCTTGTGTCATTCCCAAAAGGAAAACACAAGAAAAATGAAAAAGTTAAAAGAAAAAAGAAAAATATTTATGACACAAAAGAATAGAGGTATAAATAGAGGAATGCCATAAAGAGAGAGAAAACACCAAATAGAACATCATAGGGGATCATATTATGCACATGAAATCACACAGAAGAAAGGAAAAATAGATAACAAAAAAGACTAGTAAGGCACACATGAGTCAACCTATGAGCAGCTCATCCATCTCCCAATCTCAGCCCGTATAAGTAGAAGGTAGAGAACGTAGCTAAGGGACAATGGAAAATGCATTACTAGGACAAGGCTATCAACTTTTTTCCCCCACTGAGGATGAGACAAGAATGAGCTAAGGTAGGTTATGGGAAAGGTCATGTAATAGTGAGAATAGAATGTTCTACATCAATTACATGACAAGGGTTGGAAAAGGAGAAGCTATGGAATTACTAGAAGGAAGTCATTTCCATCGAAGTGAAAATTTTAAAAAATAAGTTGAATGCATGACACTCATCAGTACTATGTCCAAGAGTTTTGTGGTATCGGAAAAGTGGAACTTTTGCATCTTTAGGATATAGCACAAGTATTTTGTCTTTCATTGGTGGTAATGTTATGAGCTATTTTTTCAAAATAAATTGTAGTTTCCTTTCACTCTCAGGTGGTGGGTAGGGAAACTTTAATTTTTGTAATTTGTACTTGGCCTTTTGTGTTTGCTAGATTCACCAAATTCTTGAGTTGAATGTGGAAGAGGAGGACCTAAGGTTATCCTCTCATCCTTGTCATTGTTATGAGTGATTGGTTGTTCTTTAGGAAGAAGTACATTCAAATTAGGAGGGGAATCAAAGATCATCGTGCCATCACTATGAAGCCTTTGATATTCTCTAGGAGGCCTTATTCTATGAGAGGGATCTTGATACCCTAAACCCTTTGTGTTTTCATTAATTGTTATTTTCACTAGGTTTTGGTGGATCTAATGTTCACTTGTTGTATCACATCCTTGTTTACTCAAGATTGTGAATCCTTTTCCGTATGTTTCTTCTAGATTAATTGGAGTGTTTTTTACTTTGCTCTCATAAAATTTTTGAGTGTTTTCTTGTTGAGAGGAGCTAGGCTCACCTATTGTAGTGAACATAGGTTCAAATTTTGTTTTAGGATGTAAGTAACCAAACATCTCAAGAGATGGTATGGTAGGAGGATTTGGTTGTTTCATGGATGGGTAAAAAGATGCATTAGCTTCAATTTTTTAAAGATAGTCATTTAGGAACCTATTCATGTTGTCATCATCTTCTCCAATGATGTCAACATCATGAGGACATGCATTAGGAGTTGAGTGAGCATAAGTAAGGTCAATGTAATTAGGATCATTTCCAAAGGTCCAACTTGACACATCCACTAAGGACTTAAAGGACATCAAAAGTTTGTTAAAGCACATAACCATGATGCAACAATGTTGTAAATGCAATTTTGATTTTAAGCAATGCACAAGATGAATGAATTTAAACTACATGCAATGAATTGAGTGAAACAGAAGATCTGTAAACTAAAACAAAAAGGTAACAACAGTAAACAAAAACTCAAAAAATAAACTAAAAATTGTAGAAAATTTAGTGCAAAGTATGTAGAGGGACTAATTCTCTCAAGGTGGTGAATGAGTCCCAGTGATGATAGTTTTGAAAATTTTCAGAATTTTTGAATTGGATTTTATACTTTTTTATGTTTTTTAATCTATGTCTAAGATGCAAATGCAAAATTTCAATTATTTTCAATGAAATTGGATGCAAAAATACAAGCTAAATGATCTTTCATTAATGTACAATTTGAAACCCTAAAATGCAAGTTAACCAATGCAAATCCTAATGCAATGTAAATGAAAACAAGGTAACAAATTCCAAATCAGAAAAGAAGGTATTCTAAATGCAGGTTAACCAAAATGAAAGGAATAAAATTGGCTTCACCTTTCTCACCTGTTTGATTAGGGGCCTAGAAAGGAGAAATTTTTACTAGCTTTCACTCAAGAGAAAACCCTTGAGATTTATTTGCAATGGAGAAAGAAATCTTGCAAGAGGTTAATTCTAGGGACTGAAAATGATCTGATGAGGGGTTCACCACCAATTTGAAACTTGGAAAAGATAATGAAATGCAATATTAAATGAAAATCCTAATTGAATGAAAAATAACACTAAATGACCTAAAAAGATGAACAAAATGCATCAAAATACTATAAAATAGAAAGTATGCAACTGGGAAACTAAAGAAGGTAGAATGAAAGTCTAAATCACTGAAAAATATACTATGAAGGTTGACTGGGACTCATTCGCCAAGCTGGGTGAATCAGTTCAGTTTTTGGGAAAATGTGTAGGAATATATTTCTACCAAAAGGGTATCCATATCTGTAAAAATCTTTGTCATGCCTATATAGTGGGACTCATTCATCACTTGTGGAAAATCAATCCACTTCTTCTTTTGTGGAAGTTATGAACCTGATGTTGTTCCTCTTGGTCTAATCTGCTCTTCTTGACTAATTCTTGGATCCAAAACTACAAATTGCCACCTATACGTCTTCTCCAAGTCTCTTCAAGGCTTGATGACAACTTAAGCAACTTTGATCATTTGAAAAGTTTTCTCCAATATTTCTCCTTATCAAATATGCAACCTAAATCTACAAATCACATACAAAGAAGAGGGTAAAATGTTGTGGGGTTACTGAATAGGGGTTTGGCTTTGTCAAACCCCTTGTTTGTAGTTAAACCTTGAAGTGAAATCAAATGTAAATGGAGAATGATGAATGAACACTTAGAAATGTTGAAACTTACCAAACCCTAGCAATAAGGTGCTACAAATATTCTTGAAATGGCTATAATGGATGTGGTTCTTGACTCTTTCTTGAATGAATTTGATCTTGCTTGAAACACTTGCTTGAATCATAAACCCTACATAACAATTGTGAGCACAATAATAAACATGATGAATGTGATCATTGACATCATGATTGGAACTTGAATGCTACTCTAAAATTCTTGATAATCTACCCTTGAAAGTCTTTGAATGCTCTTATGAATGCTCAAATTCTCTTGTAAACTCTCTTGAATGATAGGTGTTTAATATGAGTGAAAGAACCTTGTATTTATACTTAATTATTCAAGAATTCTTAAAATTACAACATTAAAAGAAGACATCAGATCTATTGGCAATACAAGGGTAGACAACTGGGGGGGTGAATCAGTTGTCACAAAAATTAAAAACTTATTCAGCTTATTAAGCTTATTCTCTGATCTGATTATTAACCATAAAAACATAAATCATCAAGACATTAGAAACAAACATAACACCAAGAATTTTAACATGGAAACCTTGTTAGGGGAAAAACCATGGTGGAGGTTAGTCCACAAGATTATACCCTATTAAAAGTATAAGAAAAATGAAATATGGGGAATGCACATGCATTTAGGCACACTACCTAGAGCTCACTACTTAATTACAAACGAAGACACATTGTCTTACAAAGAGATTCAAATTAAAGCCATCTGGATTTTGAATTGAGAAAATAGCATCTACTAATGCTTGATTATAGTTCCAATTAAGCACATGAACAGTTCTTCACTCTTCTTCACTCTTCTTCACTCTTCTTCACACTACTTCACAATTCTTCACACTTTGCTTTGTCTTTGAATGATTTAGAACATTATTTGCACACACACATAGAAGCACAACTTTCTCACCACTTAAATTTGAATAAATAGTCACTCTTATATATTTGCAACATGAAATTTTATCACTACAAGTCGGCCACAAAGAAATAATAAAATGAATATAAATTATTGGCCTAAAACATTAAAGATTATCAATGTGAATCAACCAAGGTCGATCAAAACTTAGTGAGGACCCAAATCAACATCTTCAGCATGAAGAAAATTTAATTAATGTCTCCTTGAAGATCCAAAACATGCTACAATCACTATGTCAGCCAAGAACAAGGAAAACATGAACACGCAAGAGAAAATCACCAACCATGATCACAACGATCAATGAAGATGTGTGACAAAGATAGAGCACAATATAGAAACATCCACAAGCATCACGAATCACAAGATAATCATCTGTAGCAATTGAACTAATTGAAATAACATCATCTTCAATCAAGAACACCAACTAAAGAAACAAAAAAACTATCTGAATGGAAATCTTCATAACTTGATCAAATCATGTGGTTTACTTTCACATAATATTTCTCCCCATAAGGATCTTCTCCTCAAATCATCACCAGTTTTTCACATGACTCTTCTCCCCCTTTGACATCAATGACAAAGTTTGCTAAACTCTTAACCACATATCTGAATTTCTGAACATCTAACTACTCCCCCTGAGCAACAACCACAACAACATCAATCTGATTCAAGATATGACTATGAAATGCACAGACTGATGCAATGCATCCTTAGTTCTGATTAGGAGGGGTAATCACCCCTAACTTCCCTTTGAGATACTCAAAAGTATCCTTAGGCAATGGTTTGGTAAATATGTCTATAATCCACTCCTTAGTAGGCACATACTCCAATCTGACTTCCTTTTCATTTACCCTCTCCCTCAAAAAGTGAAACTTGATAGATATATACTTTTTTTTTAATGGAGTAGCAGATTATTGGAAATGTTAATAGAGCTTGAGTTATCATAGAATATAGAAATAGGCTCATCATATATAATTCTAATATCCTTCAACATTTCTTTCATCCATAGGACTTGAGTACAATTATTAGTAGCAGCAATGTATTCAGCCTCTACAATAAACAAGGAAATGGAATTTTGCTTCTTAGTTAACCATGAAATTAACTTCTTACCCAAGAAAAATGCTACACCACTAGTACTTTTTCCATCATTCACATCTCTTTCCTAGTCAACATTAGTAAAGGCCCTCAAATTAATATTATCATTTTTAGGATACCATAAGCTAATATCAACAGTTCCCTTCAAGTATCTAAAAATTCTCTTCACAACAATCACATGAGATATTTTGGGATTAGCTTGAAATCTTGCAACAATACATACAACATTCATGATATCATGCCTAGTTTGAGTTAAGTACACCAATCCACCAATCATTGGTCTGTATCTTGTCTGATTTTCTTTTGCAGAATCATCTTCTATTGTCAACTTGCATCTGATCACCATGGGTGTACCAACTGGATTTGAATCTTCTATACCAAACTTCTTTAGCAATTCCTTCACATACTTGGACTGAGATATAAAAATCCCTTTATCTAACCTAGTAATTTGCAATCCCAAAAATAATTTCATCTCACCAATCATAGACATCGAGCAAATTCATTTTGCATATCATTAGAAAAGTTCATTAACAAAGTATCATCTCCTCAAAAAATAATATCATCAACAAAGACTTCAGCAATCAAATCTTTATCATCATTCTTGAAATACAAATTTTTATCAGTGGTACCTTTGTCAAATCCAAGCTTCAGCAAATACTTGTCCAATCTTGCATACTGTGCTCTAGGGGCTTGCTTGAGTCAATACAATGCTTTCTTCAACTAATACACCATATCTTCTTTATCAGTCAACTAGAATCCATCTAGTTGCTCAACATACACTTCTTCCAATTCACCATTTAGAAAATTTGATTTTCCATCCATCTGATAAACTTTGTAGTTCTTGTGAGCAGCATAGGCTTGAAATAATCTTATAACTTCAATTCTAGCAATAGGGGCAAAGGTCTCTTCAAAATTAATTCCTTCCATTTGTGAATATGCTTTACATACTAGCCTTGCTTTGTTTCTAACCACTTCACCTTGCTCATTCAATTTGTTTCTAAAGACCCATTTGGTTCCAATGACTTTCTTATCCTTAGGTCTGGGAACAAAAATCTATGTATCATTCTTTCTAATATATTTTAACTCTTCTTTCATTTCTTCAATCCAATGCTCATCTTTACATGCTTCATTCACACTAGTAGGCTCAGTCTTTGAAATCAATCAATACTCTTTTTCAATCTTTATCCTAGTCTAAACACCTTTGTTCTTATCATCTATAATGTGATCTTCTAAATGATTCAATATTACATACCTCAAAGTCTTCTTAGGATTTTCTTCAACTTCAGGCTCTTCTGATCTTTCTTCTTCTCTTTCACCAGTTTCTCCTCCATTTTCTTGATTTACTAGATTTTTTTTGCACTTGATTTGTAGTTTTAAATTTCTTTACTTTGTTTGTATGACCATCTTGATCATAAGAGTCATATCCATAGGTTTCTAGATAGTGTACCAAAGTCTTCATCAACCTTAACATTTTCAGTTTCAACCATTTTCTACAATATTTTATTATAACACTAGTAGGCCTTACTTTTAGTAGCATAACCCAGAAAGATACCTTCATCACTCCTAGCATCAAAATTTCCTTTGTCTTCATCTCTCTTAATATAACATCTGCTCCCAAATATCTTGAAATATTTAATAGTAGGCTTTTGACCAGTCCATAGCTCAAAAGGGGTCTTACTAGTATCACCTTTGATTTGCACCCAATTGAGTGTGTACACAATAGTACTCACAACTTCTCTCCAATAGATATGAGGAACATTTCCTTACAAAATCATAGTTCGAGCAACATCTTCAATTGTTTAGTTCTTCCTTTCCACAACTCCATTTTGTTGAGGGGTCTACGGTGTAGATAATTGTCTCTTTATTCCATGTTATTTAAGAAAAGTATTAAATTCACCATAAGTGAATTCACCACCTCTATCTAACCTCAGACATTTAATCTTCAAACCTATCTCTGTCTCAACCATACCTTGATCTTGAACTTTTCCATTCCTTCAAAATTTTCACTTAAGAAAGTAACCCATACCATTTTAGAATAATCATCAATGAGTAACATGAAATACCTATAACCTTGTCAACTTATGACCTTAGAGGGACCACCTAGATCAGTATGCACAAGCTCTAACAATTCATTTGAACAATACTTTTTACTCTAAAATGAAATCCTAGTTTGCTTTCCCAATTGACATTCCTTGCATATTGTATTGGTAGGTTTCACCAACTTAGGTAGATCTCTCACAGCCTTAGTGTAACTTATCTTGACAATATTATCAAAGTTAACATAACACAACCTCCTTTGCCATAACCAATTTTCATCAGCTTGAGCAATCAAACAACTTTTACTCACATCACTCAAGTGAAAGATATTACCTTTTGTTTTTGTACCTGATGCAATTTCATTTCCAAAACTCAATATTCTACACTTTAGATCCTTGAACTGAAGACTGTATCCCTTATCAACCATTTTCCCAACACTCAAAAGATTGTGCTTCAAGCCTTCCACATACAAAACATCATCAGTATTATGCTTACCAACAAGAGAAATGCAATCTCTTCCACGAATCACACCAACTGTATTATCACCAAATCTCACAGCACCACCATCATACTTTTCCAAGTTTACAAACTTACTTTTGTCTCCTATCATATGATGTGAACATCCAATATCAATTACCCATTCATATTTCTCTTCAACTCAACCAGCTAGGGCTTTCTCCACATTTGTACAACCAACAGATTTAGTAGATACATGATTATTTTCCTTGATAGCAATAAATACTTGTTCATCATCACTTCTATTTCCTTTATCAGATTCATCATTTGTCACGCCTTCATCAACACCATTGTAACACTTCTTCTAAAATCTAGGCTTGTTATGCCTTGGTTTAGTGGCTCTTTTTGGACACCTTGATGCAAAATGACCTATCTTCTTGAAAGAAAAGAATTTAAGAGGTAATTTTCCTTCATACTTATCTTTTACTCTCGGTACTCTTTTGACAATAAGTGCTTCTACCTCTACTAACTCTCTTTTGTCTTCTTCAATCTATCTAATTTCATCCTCATACTTGAATGTCTTTCTAGATGAACTCTCACCTGGATCACATATTTGTCTATCTCTTCCGGAAGTAGTAGCCTTAAATGCATATTCAACCTTAGGAAGGGCATCACTAAATTTGTTCAACTCAAAAGTAGTTAGCTTACCAACCAATGTATCTCTGGCTATGTTTTTTATAGTTTGGATCTCTTCAGTAGCACTAACTTTGACTTTGTAAGAATCAGGCAAGGATCTAAGCACTTTAGCAACAATCTAAGATTCATCTATCTTTCCACCAACACATCTAATACCACACACAAGTTCATTCACTCTTTGCATTAAAGTATTAATGTTCTCATCATCACCCATTCACAACCTTTCATATTTCCCTTTCAAACTCTACAACTTAGCAATCTTCACATTAGCATCACCTTCATACAAGGTTTCCAAAATTTTCTAGATCTCATAAGTAGTCTTCCAATCCATAGCATTTGTCATCTCAGAATTAGTCAAAGAACTCAAAAAATCTTCCTTAGCCCGAATATTATACTCAATATCTCTAATCTCAACAAAAGTGGTAGGACCATTCTATGGAATAATATACATATTACTTGTAATGCTCTAGTAGGGTTCACCAATGCATCTTAGATGACACTCCATTCAAGTCTTCCACAAAGAATAATTTTTTTCATCAAATCTCAGACATCCTTCTTGTAACTTTCCATCTCGAATCGCCTTAAGTTGTTAAAATTCTTCCAAGGAACCTGCTCTAATACCAATTCTTTGAAATACAAGGGTAGACAACTAAGAGGGGGTGGGTGAATTAGTTGTCATAGAAATTAAAAATTTATTCAACTTATTAACCTTATTCTCTGATCTGATTATTAACCATGAAAACATAAATCATCAACACATTAGAAACACACATAACAACAATATTTTTTACGTGGAAACCTTGTTAGGGGAAAAACCACAATGGAGGTCAGTCCACAAGATTATACCCTATTAAAAGTATAATGAAAATGAAATATGGGGAATGCACATGCATTGGGCACACTGCCTAGAGCTCACTGCTCAACTACAAAGGAAGACACACTATCTTATAAAGAGATTTGGATTAAAGCCATCTGAATTTTGAACTAAGAAAATAGTTGTTGGAATATGGCTTTAGGAGATTGTTTTTTTTTGCTAGTGTTGTCATTGATGGAAAATAGATTTAGTAATGTGGTCTGCAGTTTAGAAACAGTTCCTACCAACAAGGAAAGTAGAAAACAATACTCTACGAGCAGAATGCATGAAGAACAAAGTATCCAGTTGGTAAGTTGATCTAGATACTTCACCAGTTCATTATTTTATTGTGTGGATCCCTAGGGAAGCTTTTCAATCATGTATGATACATGTTTGATAAGTTTTATGATATTACATTGATCCATGTACGAGTTTGGAGATTTTGTAGAATAATTTATTTTTTATTTTCTCATTGTGGTCAACCTGTTGTGTATGGGATGTTCTAGATGTATGAGGAGTATGTGTTTAACTATTTATTATGTTGGAAATTTTGGTTTGGGTCCCTACTATAGTCTATCCAACTTGTATGGTTCACATTAGTTCTAATTGGTGATTGGAGCCGACTTTGTGGAAGAATACTATATTTTGTTTCATGCCAATGTACAAAAATAAAATTCTTGTTAGCAAATATATAAGTGAGATAGGTAATTCATTTTGTGTGTAATGTAAAAAGTGGTGAGAAGGTGTGTGTGCAAAAAAGGGTACAAAACAACTACATGAGGTATTATTAGAGGATCTGTCGAAAGAATTTTGTTTGTGTAGCAAAAGGGTTTTTTTAGACTATCAGAGCAAAATAGAGCAAAAGTGTGAATTGGGCAGAAGGTCTAGAATATTTTTTCATATGCTTCATTGGAACTGAATTTAAGCATTTGAAGATTCTATTTTCTTAGTTCATATTTTGAATAGCTTTAATCCAAACTTCTTTTGGATAGTGAGTCCTCTTTTGTATTTTGAGTAGTGAGCTCTAGGCAGTGTTCTTGAATGCAAGTGCATTCCCTTTTATCATACTTTTAACATAGTATATTTTGTTGATTAATATCCACCATGGTTTTTCCCCTGATAGGGTTTCCACATAAAAATATTTGTGTTATGGTTCACATTATCTTATTAATTTTCATACTTGTTTCCTTCTATTTATTTATTATGGATGCTATTAAAGGTTAAATATTGTTGTTGATAGTTTAAGATCTGATATGAGATTCAAATATTACAAAACACTAATTCACCGCCCCTCTCAATGTTCCTAGTGTCCAACAATTGGTATAAGAGCAAGTTCCTCTTATGAGTTTAAAAACTTGAGGTGGATCCTGGATTACAATGGACGCAGGTGGTCTTCAACAACAACTTATGGTGGCACTTGATGATCTTGATCATTCTAAAGCAGAGGTCATGGAATTAAAAGTAAATCTTGTGGCTAAGTTGAAAAATTCATTTAATCACTGAAGGATAAAATAAATGATTCAAGGGAAAAGAGGAAAGAAATATGTGGTTAGCTGAAGAAAAAAGAAAGCAGAGGCCTAGAAGATGTTCATCTGAATCAAACCCTAAAATAAATAATAGAAGAATGTGAAAAGCTTGCTAAGGACAATACTACTCTAAAGCTTGAAACATAATTCGTGGCAATGAAGTTAACTAAAGAGATTGAAGAAAGAAAGAATAATGAGGAGAATTTGGCTTAGTCCTTGAAAGAGAAGTCTGAGCAATGTAACAGAGTTAATAATGGATTCATTTAGCTAGATATTGAACTACAACAATCTAGAAACAATGAACAAGAGCTTGACAAACATGTAGTTAATATCAAAGATGAGCTTGCCACTGCAAATGAGTTAAAGGAGAAGTTCATGATCAGTTCTGCTAGGCTTGATGAAATGACTAAAGGACAAAAGGATGCAAATGATAGGTGAGATCTTGTCTATGTGAAGGATGTCAGCTCCATATTTGAACAGAAGGACCCTAAAAAGAAGAAAAAAGGTAGAAGATATCTGGTAAGGCAACCTAATGCTCAAAAATATAATGGATATTGCTTTGTTTGTAATAAATTTTGGCATATGGATTCTCAGTGTAGAAGTAAGATAAGTTCTGGCAATCCATTTTTTGGTCAATGTTCTAACTACAAAAAGTTTGGTCATAAGTCATTAGAATGAAAAAGCATGTATGTCAGTGAAAGGAGTGTTAAATGTTACATATGTGGAAGATTTGGAAATATTGCTAATCAGTGCATATCAGGAGAAAATCAGTTGAATTTATGGTATAGATAGAAAAATCCAGTATGCTACAATTGTAACAAATTTGGTCACATTGCAAGAGTCTGTAGAAATAGAAACATGGATAAAAAAGGTCTGGAATATGAAGGTATAAATTCATAGAAAGGTGATAAAGGAAAAGGAAAAGCATCTATGGAAGAGATAAGAGATCAAATGAAGAAAAAATGGGCAAAGAATAATGGATCTGATGAATATAATAAGGTTGTACCGGAAGCTCCCTTCAGTAGTTCATCTGGCAATTGATTTCAAGCCATTGGCCTAGGGGGAGTTTTCATGAAAATATTTTTGTCCCCCCATGTGTAGCTAGTTTTGGATTGCAGGAAGTTGTTTGCAGTTCTGTTATTCATCCTCAAATACATTGGTGATCACTTCTTGAAGGTCCCTAGATGGATTTCTCTGTTTTTGTTTGAAAATAGTGTAACCAAAAATTCTATGTCAAAGAATTTAATGCAACAAGGAAGTTAGGTGTGAAAAGTTATAAAAGGGAATTTGAAACCCTCATTTTTCACTGTGCAACAAAGAAGAACAAATGGAGAACCCTTTTTTAGCAAAATTTTGAAGGAGCAAAAGTCATATTAGTGAAAAAATTTCGAGGTATTTCTGTTGATTATCAATTTCATACTTATTTCATGATCAGTAGAACCTTGTTCATTATGGAAAATGAAACAAATTAATGGAAAAATAATTTTGGATGAGTATAGTATTCAAAAGGCTAGGGATGTAAGAAATTCGTTGTCACCCGTTGAATTGAAGAAGCTTGGAGGAGCGTAACAAAAGAATCTGGACATTTGGAATGCATTTCCTCATTTTTTCAACATGGAGGTAGTCAAGTTTATCTTGAACAGATGGGATGGTGATATCCTTACTCTAGATAAACCTTATCAAATTTCTAAGGATGTAATCCAAAATCTAATAGCTCTATGCAATGTTGGTGATGTCCCAAAAAATAAATCGATTTGAAATTTTGAGGTTGAATCCCTAAACAGTGTAAAAGGAGATTAGAGGGCGTTGATGATTACAATGATCAAAGACCCATTAACAAAGTATATTGCATATGGAATTTCATACAAGGTATTCTTCAAAAAATGGGAAGGTGCAACCTCTACAGGAATAGTCTATATTGCGCACAAGATGATAATATAAAATGAATACTTTGACCTATGTGGCTTGTTGAAGGATCAATTTTTGGAGAATGAACACAATTGAAAAAATATATAGATTATTCTTTCAAGTTTGGTACCCTGGCTATATGCATTATGATGTATTTCCTAAATTGCTTGCCTCAGAATGACAATGTGGTATGGAAGCAAAATATGTCGGTTTGCAAGCAAATCTTTGAGCATTTCAACTCTTTTGAAAATGTTGAACAAGTTTATGAGAAATTCTTTGGAAACTTTTTAGGAAAGTTTGGTATTCCTCTCTCGATAAAATCAATTGAAATTGGATCATCCTCTAGTAAGTCAAAGAAAAAATAGAAGAGAGAAAGAGAGTTGTCTAGTGACACTCCTTTGGCACCTAAGTCAATAAAAGTTGAAGGAAAAGGTAAAAAGAAGATAATTTTGGATGTAGCCAATAAAGACTCTGAGGAATATACACCAAGAGGTGAACCAAAACTAGTTGAACCGGTTGTGGTAATTGCAAAAGAAAGTGATTTACTCAAAGCAAAGATATTGTAGATTGTTCATGAAAAAAATGGAATGCAAAAGATAACTGACATATGGATAAATGGTCCATCATAAGAACATGACCTCATTGAGGACACTCTAGGAAGATACTTTATTGATAACAACATTGAATTAAAGAGTTTTCATAATGCAGTTCTAGAAGAATCTATTGAACGTATCAAGTAGGTTATGGACTCTTTGTCTCAAGACGACAAAGAGGAAGAAATAATCTCACATCTGAAGATGTAGCTTAGGTTATCTCTCGCCAAATTGAAGAAGAAAATGAATGTACTAAGAAAATTCATTGACTTAGAGAATAAGATCTTTAATTCCTGTCTCAGGTGGCCTCACATGGTTGAATAATATAAGGACAAGTTGGAAAAATTTGAGAATGAGCTTGTCAAAATTGGAAAAGACTACAATATGGTTTAGGACAAGGATGGAGAAGTGAAGAAGAAGGTTCATGAGTTGTAAGTTGAGCATGCAAAGGTTCACTCTACTAGAAACACTCTCATGGACACCTTTTGGAAAGTGAAGGACCTGACTGAAAGCAAATTAGAGAAAATGGTTGAAGTTCTAAAGAAAGTTGAAAAGCTAGAAGAAACCATTACCATTCATGAATCCCTTGTTCAAGTCAACAACAAAACATAAAAAAATAACAGTATGATAATTTCTACTGGGATTGCAATGGACTCTTGGAAGAAATTTCTCCCCGAAATGAAAGATAAGTATAAAATAATTTTCTGATTTGAGTGGCAGTTGCAATTCTTCAAATTTTCATTAATTTATGCATCAACAAAGGGGGAGAGAATGCAGTAAAGAAAAGTGTAGTAAATAATCTAAAGGGAACAGAAAAGTAGTGGAAGTTTTTTTCATTGATGTCAAAAGGGGAGAGAATGCAGTGAAAAATGCCTTGACATCTAAAGGGGGAGTAGTGTTTTGTTGTGGTGTAGTTTTTTGTTGTGTTGTGAAGTTTTGAATTTTGGTTTCGACACTTAGTCATTTTTCACTATGTTGCCATCAATGCCAAAGGGGGAGATTGTTGGCATATGGATTTAGGAGAATGTTTTTGTTTGCTAGTGTTGTCATTGATGGAAACCGGAGTCAGTAGTGTGGTTTGTAGTTTAGAAGTAGTTCCTGTCGGCAAGGAAAGTAGAAGACAATACTCTACTAGCAGAATTCATGAAGAATAGAGTATTCAATTGGTAAGTTGATATGGATACTTCATCGGATCATTATTTTGTTGTGTGGATCCCTATGGAAGCTTTTCAATCATGTATGCTACCTATTTGATAATTTTTATGATATTGCATTGATCCATGTATGAGTTTGGAGATTTGGTAGAATAATTTATTGCTTATTTTCTCATTGTGGCTGACCCATTGTGTATGGCATATTCCAGATGTATGAGTAGTATGTGTTTAACTATTTCCTATGTTGGGAATTTTTGTTTGGGTCCCTACTATAGTCTAGCTGACTTATGTGGGTATGCATTAGTTTTAATTGGTGATTGAAGCCGACTTGTGGAAGACTATTATATTTTGTTTCAAGCCAACATACATAAATAAAATTCTTGTTAGTGGATATATAAGTGATATAGGTAATTCATTTTGTGTGTAATGTATGAAGTGGTGAGAAGGTGTGTGTGCAAAAAAAAGTATAGAATGGTTGCACGAGGTATTATCAGAGGATATGTCAAGTGAATTTTCTTTGTGCTACAAAAGGGTTTTTGTAGAGTAGAGTACAACAAAACAGAGTAGAAGTGTGAATTGGGCAGAAGGTCCAGAATCTGTTTTCATGTGCTTCGTTGGAACTAAATTTAGGCATTTGAAGATGCTATTTTCTCAGTTCATATTTTGAATAGGTTTAATCCAAACTTCTTTTAGACAGTGAGTCCTCTTCTATATTTTGAGTAGTGAGCTTTAGGCAGTGTTCCTAAATTCAAGTTCATTCCATTTTATCATAATTTTAACAAAGTATACTTTGTGGATTAGTCTCCACTGTGGTTTTTACCCTAATAGAGTTTCCACATAAAAATATTTGTTTTATAGTGTTCACATTGTCTTATTAATGTGGATGCATGTTTCGTTTTGTTTATTTGTTGTGGATACTATTAAAGGTTAAATATTACTCTTGATAGGTTAAGATCTGATTTGAGATTCAAATATTGTGGAACATTGATTCACCCCCCTCTCAGTGTTCCTATTTTCTAACAATAGCATCTACTAATTCCTAATTATAGTTCCAATTAAGCACATGAACACTTCTTCAAAATTCTTCACAGTCTACTCTACCTTTGAATGATTTAGAACATTATTTGTGCAGACACATAGAAGCACACCTTTTTCACCACTTAAATTTGAATAAACAATTGGTCTTATATATCCACAACATGAAATTTAATCACTACAAGTCGGCCACAAAAAAATAATAAAATGAATATAAATTGTCAGCCAAAGCCATTAAAGATTATCAATGTGAATCAACCAAGGTCGGCCACAACTTAGTGAGGACCCAAATCAACATCTCTAGTATGAAGAAACTTCAATTAATTTCTCCTCAAAGATCCACAACATGCTACAAACACTATGTCAGCCAATAACAAGATAAACATGAACACACAAGAGAAAATCACCAACCACAATCACAATGATCAACGTGGATGTGAAAAAAAGATAGAGCACGATATAGAAACATCCAAAAGAATCATGAATCACAAGAGAAGCATCCACAACAACTAAACTAATCGAAATAGCATCATCTTCAATCAGGAACACCAACTGAAGAAACAAAAAATCTATCTGAATGGAAATCTTCATAACTCGATAAAATCTTCATGCAGATCTCTGAAACTCAACATGGATACACTAGATATGCTCAACAAAAAAAAACCCTTTATTCCACAACCTCTGATCAACAACAAACAAAAATAACCACCATACTGAACTTCACTTCACCATTGACAACATGAAACTCATTTCTTACAATTTTCTCATTATCCTTGACATATGCAACTTCAAACACATTTATGCTAATAGTGTTGACATCAATGACAACCACATATCATCAACATAACCACAACATCCAACAAGATCTAGGAGAATAAAATTCCACCAAAATTTTGAATTAAATTTGAATTTGGGCCACACAGGACTTATTCTCCCAAGGTGGCAAATGAGTCCCATCAAGCATAATGTATGGCACCAAAAATGGAAAGTTCTTAGAAATGTGTGAAAACTGGTTGTGGGCCAAAAGATTCAGCTAGGACCCTCTTGCCTAAGGTGGTGAATATGTCCCAAATCCTTAAATTTGGGCCACATAAGCTAGAAACACCTAAATTATGATTGGGTTATGATTGTTGTCAGGATTATCCTCAAAAATATGCAACAAATGAGGCTTGTTGATGCAAATTGGGGCCAACTAAAGCATAAGAAAGCCCAATTATTTATCAAAATCCTAGAGAAGTGTGAAATTGTGTTACAACACTCCAAATAAGGAAAGATTAATGTTTATTTTTTATTAAAAATAGGTTTACTATGTTTAATTATTTGATAAAATAGTAGGAAAGTGTGAAAGGGAGTTACAACACTTTACAAAACTTAAGAAAGGTACCATTAAAATCCATTAGTTCACAAGGGCCCAAGGCCTAATGTGAATGTGTTATCCACATTGCAACACAAAATCAAGGAAAAATTAAGCCAAAATCCACAAGGAGAGACCAAACAAGTGTGCAAATGTAAAGGGATCCATTTTTCTACACTACAAGAAAATATGAAAAATGACATGATCCCACCAACTAGAATAGGCATCCAGTAAATTTAAAGTCAATACTTGAAGATGAAAAAATAAATATAAAAACTCTTGAAGTGTCTAAGGTTTTGAGAAAGATGAAATTACCAAGAATTTTGGACAAAAAAAATGTTATAAAAATTGGTTTTAAGGTAAAAACTTGGACAATAAAGTAAACTAACCAAACAAGAACTCACATAGAGCATAGTTTGGTTGAATTTCAAATTGAACTTGCAAATTTTTGAATGAAATTAAATTTTTGTTTGATCTCTCTAAAGATCGTTTGAATATTTTCTAGCTGTAAATTGGATATGATGGAGACTATGTTGCCAAATCGGAAGAATAATTGGATAACCTTGTGAACAAAAAGTATTTGTATGGTATACTTGATAAGGATAATATAAGGAAAGTAACATTCATTCAACTATAGAAAGCCAAAAAAAAAGAATATTAAATCATTATGATCAATTTGGAGAAAATAGATGAAAACCACAAATTTGAATTTTAAGATGATTTAATGTTTTATAAGTCTCAAAAACACCAATGAGAGGAATAAGAGAAGTATATGGATACATATTTGTACCCTATTCTATATAATTTGATGATGTATTCAAATTCTGAGTAAACTTTTGACTTCTCCATAGACATGTTTCTTAAAACAAAAATCCTATATCCAATGTTTTTAATAGCCAAAACATAGTTTTTGTAGTTGAATGCTAAGCTATAGGAGCTATTAGCAAAAGATTTGAATGGTCAAGAAAAATTTAGAGGTATTTGACTAAATAAGAGTAGAATAATTATGACACCAATTCTATGAGTTCTTGATTTGGAAGATCAATTTATGGTTATTTTTGATACCTTGAAAAAAGGTTAGGTAGTATGCTTAATTAATAAACGCAAATTAATTCCTAAGAATTAGGAAATGGAAGATATATAAATGAAACTATGCTCCACATGATTTTGAGCTATCAGAAATATTCATGCTTGGTAACTATGTATGTATTAATTATTTGGACAACCTTTGGAGATAATAACAAACCAACATGATCTAAAAATAAATTTTACTCAACCAATTTAAGTGCTCATCTGAGTAGATGGCTTGAGATGAAGTTAAACTATGACTTTGAAATTAATTATTTAAAGGGAAAGAAAAACTAGGTTGTGGATGTCGAATGTCAAAGGAGACATATCTCCTTGATGGTACTTATTATTTATATTTTCAAGAATCAAATATAGCATAATTCCAAGGAAGATGCTTTATTTAATTCAAATGGACTACTAAGAATCAAATGGAGAACCAAAGTACCACACTTAGAGGAGTTAGAAAATAAGGCATGGGAAGAAGTTTAATTGGTGCCATATTCAAGACAATATGGAGTGAAAAAAATTATTTATTGATGCAAAACCACTATATTCTAGCGAGAAACATAGAGAGATAATGCAAGGTTTGTAGCAAGTTATCCAATGTGCTAGAGGGTGAAGAGAGGATGTCATCACCCAATAGGACATTTATATTCTCATGAAATTCTAGAGAAGAAGTGGAACATCATTATTATAGTTGTGATCTTCCTATATCAAGGATTTTGTATAATGTTATTTTGGTAGTGGTGGATAGTTTCACCAAGGTATCCAATTTCAAATTGGAAAATTTGGCAGGTAGGGCACTAGTCATGAAAACTAATTCATGCAAGAAGTATTTTGGTTGGATGGTGTTCTTTAAAAGGTTATCTTAGAAAGGGACACACAAGTTATGCTAAGGTTTTGAGTAAACTATAATCAAATTATTAAAAATTTAATTGAATATAATCCCACCTTTTCACCCCGAGATAGATAAATTAGACAAAATGGTTAAACCAAGTCTTGGTGGATTTGTAGAATACTTTTATTATAATAATTCCTATCACTCTACAAAAAAATTTAATCCATATGAAACATTATATAGAAGGAAAGGTTGAATTCCTATATGTTTGGATAAGCTAGGAAATAGGATTAGCCTTAATCCAAAAATGTTGTTTGAAATGGAAGAATAGATCAAGTTGATCAAGGAAACAAATAAGAGGAGAAAAATGATAAATACAAAAGCTTTTTTGATACAAATCATGAGTCAAGGAGTAGTACAATTATGCTCGGGATTGACAGTTTTCTAGGGGTAGTATTATGCTTGAGATGGATAGTAGAAGGAAGATAGAAAGGAACTTGGGGTATAAATTTTGTGTAGATTTATCTAGTCTAGGGAATAGTGCCCCTAGATTTCCCTCCTTTTCTACAAGATGTGAAAACATAGGCCTAATTTCCCTAGTCTATAGCTTCTTTCTTCTTATGAGAACTTCAATAAATTTATCTATTCATGAGAAAAACATGTTTCCATGTCTTGATAAGCTAAGGCTTGAATGGATAAATGATTAATCATTCCTTTATCTTCCTCCAGATATCTTCATATCTTAAAACTTGCTCAAATGATAGAGGGGGAATGGTTGTGTTGATTAGGGGATTTTCTAAGCCAAATTTTGATTTGGTCTTTTTACCTCCACAATGGCTAGAATGATGTAAAAGGAGACCTTACCCTTGGTAGGATAGAGGCTAAATGATAAAAGGTAATGGATTTTCTAAGGCTAAAAATCACCACTAATATTTGCATTCCTTGGATTCAAGTTAGGTAATCATCACCTTCAAGGATAATTTGATATGTTGATTGATGCCCTGACAATTGTAGTTCTCACAAAACAAATGATCATAAAACATGAATAAAATCACATGAAAACATGATTGAAGATAGATATGATGCTCGATATCAAGCTAAAATGCTAATAATTTTTCTCTTGAATTCTCTTGAATACTCAATTTTCTCAATGAATTTCCTTATGCATTATTCTATGCCTTTTTAGGATTTAAAATTATAAATTTTTTAGTGTTTATAAGTAATTCTTCTAATTGCTAGAAATTAAAATTCTAATAGCTGACAATTGAACTTAAAAATTTTAAATAATAAATTATTGATATCGGCATATTCAAATTGGGGCCAAAAATAGGTGGTGTAGGGAATTGTACACCCTAGACCAGACCATTATTTTTGGGGCCCAATGTGTTAGGGATAAATATTGAATGCTTGTTCTTATTTCCCTTCATTTGATTTTGTAAAATGTTAATAAAACGAGTAATTAAATGCATAATTAGGTCCAAGCACATAGGGGGTATGTAAACCTAATGTGAAATTATCAAGAGTAATTTTTTTTTATGGTATTGTATATATGTAAATATATGTATATGTAGTATAAATGAATCTTAATAATTTATAAAGAGAGAAAGCATTCTTTTCATTGGTTTTATTATTACAAGGAAACTATTGCTTATGTTTTATGTTTCCACCATATTTGTTTTGTACGAAGAGTATAAGTTTAATATAAATAAAATAGAAAACCTCCATTTGCACGTATTATAATCACTTTTATGAATAATTCAAGAGAGTTGTACCACTGTCAAGCAATTTAAATTAATGGTGAAAATAAAAAATAAATGGTAAAATATTTAATGATTATAATTGTTGAAACACAAAAAAATGGGCTTACCAATCAATTATAACAAGAGGGTTATGATGGAACTATTGATCAATATTTCATTAGGAAATGAGATCCCCAAAATGAATTGACTAAAAACCTTTAGGTGAATCAACTAAATGTGAGAATCTAATGATTTCCTTATGTTTGAGGGATGGGGGTCAAGGTCAAACAACAATTTTGGGAGAAAATCTAAAAAATAGTAAATCAACTCCAATGATCCCATAATAGTGGTTTACAATTTTTGGCCAAACTGGACACTCAAATTATTATTTTTAACTAAATCTTCACATTTGGGAACCTATAGCGGCTAAACCGTGAGGAATTTGAAGATGGTGCAAACTAAAGTCTCATCAAAATTTGTCTTTAGATTCTAAAAATATATTTTTAAAAAATTTTGGAATCAAATTGCACTTCTTTTTCCATCTCCCACAAAAATAGATTTTTTTCAGAAAACAACATTTTTAAAAAGTGACGCACACCGTATAACGCATAACTTTTTTTCCATGAAGAATAAAATTCTAATTCTTTCAAATTTAGATTTGTAACTCTGATATCTAGTGCTTCCACTTAGATAGTTTTTTATTGAATATTTTTCCTTAATCAAGTTTCAAAGTCAAATGAATTACAATTTAGACACAAGGCTAAGATAACGCTTTAACTTTTTTTTGTATATGTCAAAATTTAATTTAATTTTTTGTTGGATCAAGAACTTCAATATCTGGTGCACTCATATTTTTCAAAATTTTTTTTGATAATCTTCTATTTTTCCACATGTGAAGAAAAAAGAAATTCATTTTTGATGAAAAACCTATGTTTAATAAAACTTTAAAAATAAATACATAACAAAACCAAAACAATTAAAATTATATTTATTGGATAGCTTGTTCTGAGGAATATCATAATCATTTGAAATAAATTTAAAATGAATTCATTTGATCCCCCAAAATCTAAACGAAAAGTGATTTTTTATCAGCATTTTGATAGGTGTAAAGGAGACGCATTTATAGGTATGATTTAAAACTAGCGAGGTTCTATCCAAGGGGGTTTGATCTAAGGTGATTTGATCAAACCCTCTTCAATTGGAATCCTTAAAATGGAACTTTTTAAGTCTTAAATCATTATATTTTCTAAAAATATGTGATTTCAGCTAAAATTAGTTCCTCTCAGGAATTGTAAACTACTATTATGACAACACCTATTTGCAATATAATACTTGAAACAACAATATTAAACTCAATATAATTAGAAACACCAATAAACCAATTGCAAATATAAGAAGGGCATAAAGGTGTTTACTAGTAACCAAAAGGTAGTTTCTAAAGTCTGATTGGGACTTATTCGCCCATGGGAGAATGGGTCTTTTGTCTGGTTTTTTCTACAAATTTTGATAGCCTCTCATGTGGATATGTAGCTTTTGATTTTTCCAAGTTTCAATGTTGGAAATCAAATATGTAGGCTATATTTTGTGATTTGACAATAACTTTGAAAAATTTTACAATCTTTCACTTGAAAAAGTCTTCAATCCTTCTTCAACCTAAATTTACAATCACATATAGAAGAGGTACTTTTTGTTTTTGTTTTTGGTGAATGGGGGCTTTCCTTGGTCAAAACCAATTTTGGTAATCAATTCTTGAATTGAAATAATGCATGAAAGAGGGAATGAAGAATGACCATAGATATGTTACCACTGAACAAACCCTTGAATGAAACCTTGAGAGTGGAAATCTTGAAATTTCTACAACTTACATGAAATGGCTTCAATGGATGTGGATTTTGATTCTTGAAATAATACTCTGAATTCTTGAATTGAATCTTGAAACCTACATTGTAATGCTAGCTCTAAAAATATCCATGATGCAAGATGACATTGACATGATAAATAGATCTAGAATGCTACAATAAATAGTTGATATATCTACTCTTCAATGCTCTTGATCATGAACTTTTCTCTTAACAAAATGCTAATTAAATTTCTAAGTGAAACTTAGTGAAATGACCTTGTATTTATAAGTAGTATCCATCATTTCCTAAAATTCAAATATCACAAGAAAACATTGAAATATGGATTTGGAGATGTTAAAATACCACCAAAAACATAATTTAAATTTAGGTCCAAGGTATAGGGAGGACCTATTCACCCATGGGTGGATGTGTCCCAGGTCGCTATTCTTGGAACACACATTTCTCAAGGGAAAGTGTTATGTATTGGAATTAATTATTGTTGAGTTTTCCCTTTGGAAAATGTAATTTATTAGGCTTATAAATGAATAAAAATCCTTATTAAGGTATAATTAAGCTCAATTTTATTAAGATGGCCCAAACAAGTGTGATTATGTAAAGGGATATATTTATCAATACTAAATTGAGGCATTATTAAGGCCATTTTAATTAAAGGGGCCAAACAAGTGTGAAAATGTAAAGTGATACATTTTTATACACTATAATAGTAATTACTTGTTTCAAAGAGGAAATAATCATTGTACTCATTATCATATTTTTGAAACTAGGCATGGTAAGTGAGGTAAATTACATCCATAATTTCATCCAAAATAAAATAAATGTTAATTCCTAATGAAAATAAATTTTTTTAGGACTTATTGTGAGAAATGTGAAAAATTATGAACCAAATCATTTTTTTGGGTATGAATGAAAGCTATTAAAATAAGTATTTTTGAAGAATGAAATAACTAAACTATACATAACAAAAAATAAAAATACAATACATTCCAAGAATTTATTTATGTTTTTTGGATAGATAGAAGGCTCCATTTTGGATGTTGATTGACATTTAGACCTAAGAGAAAGTTACATAACTGTCTTATAGATGAAACTAGTTATCATAATTAAAAACAATAACATCATAGAAATTATTATTTTCAAATAATATTATAGAAATATAAATTTAAATAATCTCAAAATTTATTAAATTGTAAAATATTAAATTCATTATTTGTAGAGTTTCAAAGTATTAAATGGTGCATCTCATTCAACAAATAAGAGAACATATATTCAAATCAAATTTCTCATGATGGTTATTTTTTAATCAATAATTTTGGATTTCTCTATGCAATACTTGTGAGACTCCAAGCCCCTAGTTTTAGTTGTATGCAAAAAAATATTTTAGTAAAAAATGTGATTTATGGATTCATCACAAGATTTGTATGATTAAGACTAAGTTATTTATTTGGTGTGATAGGAATCAACATAAGAACTCTTTAATAATATTAATTATAATGTATTATTCATGGAGAGAACAAATAATTATTTATAAGCTTGTATACAATAAAGATTATTACAAGTGTTAAAAAATAGTAGAATTAAAGACATTTCTAGGAAATGAATTACCTGTTCTTCCATATGTTGGTGTCAACCATTGAGCCCAAGATCACAACCTACAAATAATTTTCACATATGAGAGAAGAAACACAAGGCTATTTCACCAGAGAAACAATAATGAGATGAGATGATATATTTTACATAATGTAAAATACTGCCTTATAAAGGAATAAAAATGGAACGGATGAGAAAAATACCTGATACGGGAAAGAAACCACCTAAAATAATTAAATGAACTAATAAATTATTATTCCTAAGTAAACTTAAGCAAGTAAATCCTATTTACCCTAATACACCACCTTAAGTGTAACTTAGGGAGATTATTATGCAAAATGAAGATTCAATAAGGGTCTTGGCTACAAAACCATGTTAGGTAACCATTTACAACTATAATGCAAAAGAGAAATCTCTCACAACTAGTGAAAATTAGAAAAACCCTATGGGAAAAACTGCTCTCCAAAAGAGAGAAAATAAAAAGCAAGATGCATGAATGGAGGACTCAATAACCACCCCCAAGGACTACATACATCATGTATATACAAAAATCAGTAACCCCCCCATAAGAGGGAAAATGAGAGACTATGTAGGCCCCCACTATGTAATCGCCTAAAAAAATGGTAAGTGACTAAAGACAAAACATGATCCAATGTCGACAAAAAGCTTATCTTCCTTTTGGAAGAAACATAACCAAGTACAAATGCATGATTAATTCCCATTCTCAATAGAAATTGAAAGAAGGAAGCATGAAGATGTATGATGATGTCTCTAAAATCTTCTCATGTGTTTCCAAGACCTTGGAAGATGATGCCACAAACCAATCATAATAAAAGGTGACAAACAATGTACCAATAGAAATTAATTTTGAACATTCTCCAGAGATTGATATGGGGTGACAAGAGTGCATATACTCTCATCAAAAACAAGAGATATACCCTCAAATGTGTATTCCAACTCTGAAATGTGACATTCCATGAACAATGAACCAATGTTCAACAAATAGAAATTCTAATTAGGAAGACAATGACACTCATTTTGACCAAGAATTATGGAAGTAATTAATGAAGGTGGATCAACTATCTCTGACAAAGAATTAGGAACCTCTAAAGAAACTTCAACCTCATCTATAGTCTCAAAAACCTCCAAAGGATCACAAGCACGGTCTATCTTCTCCGAAGAACAAAGAGGCACACTAGTATTGGAAAAAGGGTCATCAAGAGTCATCAGAGTATCAGGATCTCCATATGGTTCTCGAAGGTAAGTCCAAAGAACATGAGAGCACTCAAAATGACCAAGTGAATCCAAAACATCCTCATCATTCTCCAAATACATGAGCCCTAAACCCTTTCCAAATCATATCCCTACTACGTGTGTCTGAAATAGGAACTTCATTATAAAAATATGGCAATATATTTTTCTCACTAAAATTTGTGAGAAAAAAATCACTCCATTTCCTAAACCTCCCTTTCTCCAAAGAAACCATTATATATTAATTCTTCAAAAAAGTTCAAATATGATGCTTTCACAACTATAAAATCTTCCAAAAAAGAATTAAACATGATTTGGTGCAAAAAATGATGCAGCCCATTACCTAATCTACATGTTGACACCAAGCAAACTCCACCAAGCACACAAACAAGATAGCCCCCTATGAGACTTTCTCACAAAAACCAAAGACAATACAACATTATTTAAATAGCAAAAAGATACCCCATGATACCAATGTGGGATAAATGTTCCCAAAACAACCTCAAAGAAACTTGGTGCCCACACTACTTTAGTTGCACAACAACTTGAACCCTAAATATTTAGTTCCTTTGAAACTTTATAAAATATAAAGTTTGATTAAAAATTTATGGCCAAAACAATGCCACAAGAATGGTTTGCAGTCTACAAATCAATGGCATTCTTTAGTAGAAGAAATTGTAGCCCCAAATTTTCCTTTCTACTAGTCAATCTGTGAAATAATGTGATTGCACCTATTACATCCAAAATATTGTCACTTCTCCTCTATCCATGTACCACATCACTTTGATATATGATGCCCCAAGTCATCAAGGTTTATCCCCAACCTGATGCAACAAAGAAGTTTAGGTAGTCATTTCACAGGGGATCAAAACTTATCCCAATCTTCATACATCATCTTGAATTGACATTGGACCACAAATAGTCCTTGTCTATCACCACCTCTCCACTAGACCAAATCAATGTAAAAAAACCCACACATAGGTCTTGAGAAAAATGGATGCCTCCACAATTTCAAGTGCCTCATGGTGTCTGCAAACAAAACACCTTCAATAATAAATTACAGGCTACAAGAAAAACACAACCTATTATGGACATTTCACTACCTTTAGAATAATCATGATCCTAAGGAAATTCTTCAAATCACACTGGCTGATGAAGAATCATGAAATTGCACAAATAAAATTCAAATGCATTCACCAGTAACAAGAAAATGAAATAAGTGAACTTAAGAAAACTTTGAAATTTAGCAAATTTCAAATGGAAAATAATCTCTATCAAATAAATGACCTCAAACAATTTTGATGAATACTCTCAATGGCAGAAGGTGTAGGTTGAAGGCTCTGATACAATGTTGGTGTCAACCATCGAGCCTAGGATTACAATGTGCAAATAATATTCATAGACGAGAGAAGAAACACAAGGCTATTTCACTAGAGAAAGAAAAATGAGATGAGATATTACATAATGTACAATAATGCCTTATAAAGGCATGAAAATGCCACGTGTTAGAAAACTACCCGATACAAGAAAGAAACCAACCAAAATAATTAAATGAACTAATAAAATATTATTCCTAATTAAAATTAAGCAGGTAAATCCTATTTACCCTAACACCATATTGATGCAAGAGCATCTAGGTCCACAATTAATGTTGCATTGAAAAAAAAAAATTTCATGTTAAATTTTTTACTTTGTCCAATTTTGATTCTTTTGAGGAGAATTGTATAATTTTTCTTTTAAGGACTTTGTAATTTCAAATTTATCGACTATATTTTTTTTTTTAGGACCCATCTATTACTATTATATCAATTTTAATAAATGTTTTCTTATTCTATTATTTCTAATGTTGAAAGGTAAGTAGGGATTTATTTCAAACCTACACCAAAATGTCACGAAAATATTTTATTCATTAATATAAAATGATATAGAGTAATGATAAGAGGATTATGTGTTGATAGTTGTAGGAGGACTAACTTTTTGCGATAAAAAATATTATTCCTAGTTACAAGAGGACTATGGATGTTACAAGTTTTAGAATTCATAAATCAATATTGTTGAATGTGTAGGACATGGAAAAATAAAATTTATTTATGAATTGTGCTCCCTAAATTAAGAAAATTTATGAAGTGGTAATAAAATAGCTAAATGATTGGGAAATATAATAAGAGTCCTTGATCTTGATTATACCACAGATAGATATTTTAGTATCTTTCATTAAGATGACATCTTTTAGCCTCAAAATTTATTTTGGTTAGGTACTGCTAGTTTACATATTAGGTTAAATGTATTCATTTATATTATACAAAAGGGTTATAGGTAATTAATGATAGAAGTTCATAGCCATGTTTCCAAACATTTTATAGACTTATGTACATTGAATTCATTTTTAGGTATGGTTTAGATAATGGTATATTAGTCCCACTATTAGATCTTGTGATGGTATAAACCTCTTAATAAAAAACATTTATAGTAGATTGTCAAGTTTTTTATGCACAATATATTTCAATAAGGTAAATCTCTTATGTAATATTTCCATTTATTATTTTTCTTATTCATTTTTGGAATCTTATTTTTATCAAGTTTATAATAAGTAAAGAATTTGTAGATGCAACCACATTTTGTTTCATAAACTAAATCTATAATATAAATATAGGAGTTATTGACCAACATTATCATTGATGTCAAAAGTGTAATATGAGCAGTGTCAATCATGAAAATGCAAAGGAAATATTTTGCATGAAGTCAAAGGTGCATCTATGATAAAATACAAAGTTGCAAGAAGTTCCTTCAACATTGCAAAATGTCATATATTATTGTCCCAAGCTTCTAGCAACAAAAAATGGTTGCCAATGATAAAATTTCCTATGTGGTACAATCCACACTTACTCCTTCATAAGAGTAATGTCAATATTTTAGCAAGATCAGGGAAACTTTCCACTCTATTTCATGATAGCATAAGTTGCATGTAAAAATTAACTTGGTTTGCATCAGGATGAAAAAAGTGTTTCATAGTAACTATATTTTTATTCCTTTTGATATGGTAATGGGTGAGGTCAGTGATAGTGTTGGTAGCTTGAAGACTACTCCACGTCATCTGTATGATTTCTACTGATGTGTCTAGTGGACCTTACATTCTGATGGTTATGAATTCAAGTTGGGACTGAGTGTTGGTGGATAGTGACGTTTTGTGACATTAGATGTATACATGGCAGTTGCCTGCCACATTGTTGAGAATTTAGTGGAGCCTGGTCAAGGCTTGTGGGGAAACAAGGATTGGTGGAAATTAGTCCATGTCGAATGGGATGTTGGAACATGGCAAGGTGATGTGGATACATGATTTGGATGATAGGTGAATGGAATATAGAAAATGACTATTTGTTGATTTTGCATTATTGTGATCCTATGCATCATTTAAACCTCTTTGGAGTGGGTGTATTGTTTGGTTATGTACAATGGATTATGGTCATCACATCTATATCTCCATATCATTGAAATGGAAGATGAAGAATTATTGAAGTAGCAATAAAGTGTTGATCACTACATCGCTAAAATGAATGTGCATTCACTCACTTTATAGCTATATGGAAATAAGTTAAAAATTGATTGAGTAAATGAACAAATATTGATTGATGACATGCATACAGAAGGAAAATAAAATGATGACAAATGGAAATTGATCATTTCTTGAGTTTTCATTCTTGTTGTAAATCTGCATTCAGCCAATTGATGTCTTTGATGATGGAAATTCAAGGTAAAACAACATAGCTAGGACATGAACTCTTGGCTTGGGAAGACACAAATATTAGCATGAGTTCTTATGTAAATCAACCCAACTATGAATTTGTTTTATCCAATGGAGAAGTGATGGCATAGATTCTTACATCAACAAATAAGGGATGAGATCGATCCAAGGAAGAGGATGATCAAATAAAATCTCTTACATAGATTATTAGGTAGATATCTAGCAAGGATTTTTGTTGGCTATTGGATTGAGATGACGGTTCTAAGGAAAAGAAGAATAGGCAGTTTGATTTTGAATCTACTACACAGGAAAATGATGAAACAACATAGAAAACACTAGATGTAGCCCACCAAAAATGAAATGATTCATTGAATTTCAATTAGGGATAGGGTGATCCCACAATACTGGTTTACAATTTTTGGCCAAACTAGACACTAAACTAATTTTTTTTCTAACTAAATCTTCACTTTTGGGCATCTATACTGGCTAAACCATGAGGAATTTCAAGATGATGCAAACTAGTGATTTGTGACATTTTTGTCTTTAGATTCTAAATATATATTTTTCAAGTTTTGTGGAATAAGATTGCACTTCTTTTTCCATCTCCTTCGAAAACTAGTTTGTTTAAGTAAACACCATTTTTAAGGAGTGATGCTCACCATATACAACATAACTTTTTTTCCATGAAGGATAAAATTCTAATATTTTTGAATTCAAATTTGTAACAACGATATCTAGCATTTTCATTTGGTTTCATAGTGTTTTATTGACTATTTTTTCCTTAATCAAGTTTTGAAGTCAAACCAATTACAATTTAGACATAGGCAGACCGTATAGAACATAATTTTTTTTGTATGTATCGAAATTTAATTTTTTTTGTTGGATCAAGGATTTCAATATCTAGTGCAGTAATATTTTTCAAATTTTTTATTGATAATATTCTATTTTACCACATGTGCAAAACAAAGAGCTTAATTTTTGGTGGAAAACCTATGTTTAATCAAACTAAAAAAAATACATAATAAAAGCAAAACATATTAAAATTATATTTGTTGGATAGCTCATTCTGAGGACTACCATCATCGAGTAGGTTCTTTGAAGTATCCTCCACTTTCATCCTCAACTCGAGCTTCAAAGGACAAAATTATGGAGATTTTTGTGCCAAAGGGGGAGAAGGGGGGAAAAGGGTTTGCTAGAACCTGAGGGTTTACTCGAAGCCCCCTGGTTCTAGTGAACTCCACTTTAATGTAGTTAAAAAAAAACCCATTAAAGGGGGGTTCGCTCAAACCCCCTAGTTCTATCGAACCCATTATGGGGTTCTACTGAACCCTCATAGTTCTAGTGAACCCCCTAGAGTGCTTTCCATCAGAAAATTCATTTTTCCTTCCTTAATGGAATTGTAAACAAGTTTTGTGGGTTTACCCATTATAGTATTTTTTTTTCTTTTTGATGAAGGTACAAGTTGTTATATATTTGCAATTCAAAGATATAAAATGGTTGTTCTATGTGATGAAAGACAACAGTTAGTGAGTCTAGTTTGTTAGTGTATCAATTTGTGAAAATCTAGAATTTACATTTGAAGCTTTCTACAACTGTGTGAGAGTCAATAGAGAGAAATTTTTATGTACTAAATTTATGCATTATGGTTTTGTAGAACCATTTTATGCATATTTGAATTTGTAAATCTGTAGAGGTGGTTTCCTTAGTTTGTGATAAGTTGGAGGTAAATGCAGGGTGTTGAAGCATCTTTGAAGTTGTAGCTTCTAAAAGAAGGATTTGGTGCTTCCTTAGGGTTGGAGCCCTTAAAAATGTAATTGAACTTCATTACTTGTAAAGTTGAAGTAGGACAATAGATCCTAGAAGTATTTCTCATCGTGGTTTTTCCCATTTAGAGTTTTCCATGTACATCTTGTGTTATAGGTTGTTATTTTGTGTGCATGCTATTATTATATTTATTTATGCTTTAATCAACACATCTGAGTTTAAGGCTTGAATCTGCATAAGAGATTTTAGGTCTAAAATTTTTATGATCTACTGATTCACATTGCTCTCAATAGATTATTATGTTATAACATTTGGTATCAGAGACCCAGGTTCCCTAGGAGAATCTTAATCAGCTCGAGTAGATCTTAGATAAGTGAACACAATGGCAAGTCAAGAAGGTTATTGTAAACCACCTAGGTTCAATGGAACAAGTTATGCTAAGTGGGGCTCATTGATGAAATGATAATTAGGCTGTTTTGGACATGATATTTGGATGTCAGTCAAGGACAAGTAAACTATCCATGCTAAACCTATTGATGTTGCAAGAAATAAGGATTATGAGAATAATGAGAAAGCTTGGTTCGCTATCATGAATAATTTGTCTAATTTTGTGCATAAAAAGGTTATGCATTGTGAAATTGCTTATGATGTATGGGAATAATTGAATAAGAATTATGAAGGGGACACCAAGGTAAAGTTGGAAAAGCTACAAGTGTTGAGAGAAAAATTTGAAGGCTTGAAGATGACTAAATAGGAGAAAATTGTAGACTATCTTTTGAGAGTTAATGATATAGTGAATGCTATTAGAGGGTATAGCATAGAAGTAAAAGAAGATGTTGTGATGAAAGTTCTAAGGTCTATGATAACTAAATATGATTCCAATATTTATGTGATTGAAGAAGGAAGGTAAGTCGATAAACTCACTCTCGATGAGTTACATGTCATATTTACAATATATGAGATAAGAATGTCAGATGTCAAGCCTTTGAGGAGAGAAGCTACAGTTAAGGTTGCTAAGAAGAAAAGGATGAAGTCAAGATAAGAAAGAAAAGGCTACTTTCATTGTATCAGATCATGAAGAAATTGATGAGGAAGAAGCAAATTTTATAAGGAGACTAAGGAGAGGATCCTAAAAATAAAAATATAAGCTACATTTTAAGTGCTTTAATTGTTGAAGGATAGGTCATTTTTCTTCTACATGTCCATATAATAAAGAGGATAACTCCAAGAAAGAAAGATATAACAAAGAGAAGTAATCATTTTATCCTAAAAGGAAGAATTTTGGAAAGAAAAAGAAGATTATGTACATTCATAAAGAAATTGATGCATTTGATGCTAGTGATAGTTCAGATGATTATCAAGGTTGTGCTCTTGTAATGAGAGAAATAGGAAAATAATTCCTCTTCATACCTAAAGATACTAAGGATTGTAAGAGGAAAAAGTTAAGGAATCACACATTGGTACATTTTGACCCATTTTTCGATGACCAATCATCGAAATTTTGACAGTTGTTCATGTACTGGTGGCATGAAGAAGAAGAGGATGCAATTTTTAATCTTGAAGGAGAAATGATTAGTGGTCTTGAAGATATTGATGAGTTAAGAGATAAATATGATGATCTTAAAAGGGAAAAAAAGAAATTGAAAAGAATGATCAAAAAGAGACTAACAAATTAACTTAAGAACTTGAGAAATCCAATCAGTTGGTGCTAAATCTGAAACTTTAGGTTGAAGAAGCTAAAAGAGGTCAAGAAGTAATGAATTCCAAACTAGAATCTGAAGTGAATAGATGCTTGAAGCTTGAGGTAGAAGTAGTTGCTTTGAGAAAATATTTGGACAAAGATAATGAGCGGATCAATAATGGTCTTAAACTAAAAGGTGGTTTAGACATTCTAGATGAAATATTAAGTATGCAAAATCTAGCTAATAAGGAGAAATTAGGCTTAGGATTAGAAAAAGGGGAGAGATAATTTGTTGATTCCATTGCAAAAATATACAAAAGAATTAGAGTAGAATAAAAATCAATTCTTAGTGGTGAAAATTTGACAAATTGGAAGCCTCTAAAGATGAAAAGAAATATGATAAAGAGAAGAAGTCGGTTGAAGACAAAAAAGATAACCAAATAGTCATTGATCAACAAAATAAGAAATAGAACACAAAAATAATAGATATTAATGGATTCACAAAAGTACACTATTCAAGGAGGCCCAGAAAAAGAAGTTCTCCTCATCTAGGTGAAGAAAATTCCATGACTAGGTACTCACCATACTTCAATGGCTATTGCTATACTTGTGACAATTTTAGTCATAGGGCTAGAGAATGTAGAATCATTCCAAGGAATAATACAAATTTTGTAAGAAAAAATTCATTTTCCCCCTTGGTTGACATGAATATAGTATGTTATAATTGCAAGAATTTTGTTCATGTAGCTAGAAATTTTAGAGAAAATTTTATAAGGCGTAATACTCAGTTTGAGAAGAAGAAAAACATATTTTCCAAAGTTGAAAATGAAGATGAGGTTTTTGAGAAAAAGGAAGAGAAATTTGAAAAGAAACATAAGAAGATGTGGAAGGAGAAAGATCAAAATTCCACTTAGTTTATGATTTCCCAAACATCACTGCATACAAAGGAACAATATTTGTGGGTAATTGATAGTGGTTTCTCCAAGCATATTACTAGAGATAAAAGTAAATTCATTGAACTCAAAATGAGAAAAGGAGGAATAGTAAGCCTAGGTGATAATACAGTTGGCAAGATCTGTGGTAAAGGAATTTGGAGCATAGATGGGAAGAATAAGACTAAAGATTTGATATATGTTGAAGGTCTAAAACATAATATTCTTAGTGTTAGCCAAATGTGTGACAATGGGTACAAGGTCGTATTTATCTGTGAAGGCTATAAGATAAGGAAAAATGGTAAGAGAATTGCTCAAACAATAAGAATAGATAGCAATCTCTACAATATATGTGATGTAAAAGTCCAAACATGTCTAATCATCAAAGCATACAAGAGTTGGTTGTGGCATAGAAGGCTGGGACATGTAAACTTTGACAATCTAGTAAAGGTAATCTCAAAAGGATTGGTTAGAAATATGCTTAAGATAGAAAAGCCTAAATAATACATTTTGCAATGGATTCCAACAAGGAAAGAAAAAAAGTTTAAATTTTCTAAAAAATATTACTCAACTAAAAAACCTTTAGAGGTAATTCATATTGATTTGTGTGGTCCTACAAGGACAAGAGGCCTACTAGGAGAAAGATACTTCATGTTGCTAATTGATGATTGCACTAGAATGGCATGGGGAACATTTCTAAAGGAAAAGGAAGAAGCATTTGAGAAGTTCAAATTTTTTAGAAAGTTGGTAGAGAAGGAGATATGAAAGAAAATTATGTCTCAAGTCAAACAAAGGTGGAGAATTTACACCAAGTGAGTTCAAAGAGTATTGTGAAGATCATGGAATTAAGTGACAATATTCATCACCAAGAACTCCATAAAAAAATGGAGTACTAGAAAGAAGAAATAGGATTGTGAAAGATATGGCTAGAGCTATGTTAAATGAGGAAAATTTGGCTAACACCTTTCGGAAGGAAACAATTCAAACTACTCTGTATATTCAAAATAGATCCCTATTAAGAGCCAATAGTGGTAGAAGGAATTATGAAATATGGTTTGGTGGGCTTGCATTTGTACAATATTTCAAGGCGTTTGGTAGAAAATTCTATATGAAGAGAGAAGATGAATATTTTTGAAGCTTTGATTCAAGATGTGATGTAGGATTTTTCTTAGGTTACTCTTACTCATAGCAAAGAATACAAGTGTTACGACAAGAGACTGCACAAAGTAGTAGAAAGCATAGATATCCAGCTTGATGAAAATATAAATCAAACTAAGTCAAACAATAATAACCTTGATATTGAATCAAATGATGATGATGTAGGTGTTGTAGTTGAAGAAGAAGAATACGAATAAGAGAATGAATAAGTGGTTGAAGGAGCCCCTACAAAATATGTGCAAAAGGATCATCCTATAGACCAAATAATTGGTCACAAGAATGAAGGTGTGCAGACCAAGAGGAGATTTGAAAAGGATAAGGAGAAAGTAAATTTTTCTCTCTTATCTAAGATTGAACCAAAGAGATTTATTGAAGCTAGTAACCTGATGAGAGTTCAATAAAAGCAATGGAAGAGGAACTCAATCAGATTGAGAAGAACAAAACTTGGGAATTTGTTCCTAGACCATTAAACAAGAATGTAATTGGAACCAAATGGGTATTTAGAAATAATTTGAATGAAGATGGAGCTATGGTTTGAAAAAAGCAAGGTTAGTGTGCAAAATATATGCACAAGTAGAAGAGATTGACTTTAAAGAAAAAATTTCCCCTATTGTAAGATTAGAAGCAATAATAATGGGTATTTGTAGGATCATCATAGAAAAAATAGGCCCTTAAGTGGTGAAAAATTTAGAAAAATTATAGTCATGCAGCTTGATGTAAAAATTTGAATAAGTTATCTATATTATTTCAAAAATATGTAAGAATAGAATTTGTAGCAAATTGAGTGTATTTTCTAAACTACTAGGTTTTTTTTTTTTTTTAAATCTATTTGGTGAAATTTTGAAATTTCAATGCAGTAGTACTTAAATTTTAGAAAAAAAATAAGTAGTAGGTGTTTGTCTAACCACCCTAACCACAATAAAATGAAAATATTTTTTATAATATTTTAGATATAAGTAGACGACTCATGTCCCGATGTGATGCATATTTTTTTGTAATTTTTTCTAGGTAAATAATTAATTATGAATTTTTTATTACAACTTTTAAAAAATATAAAAACCCATATGTCTGACCACCTCAACTTCATCAAAACTTCATGAAATTCATTTTTTTTTAAATCTTATAGTATGCAAAGCATCAAATGTGACATATGTTTCAGATTCAATTAATGTGATACCATTTGAAAGCTATAGATGTTTTTCAATCAGCCTATCAATCAAGACTTTAGTTGTAATTCAAATAGAAATTGAATAATACTTATTTATTAAATTCAAAGTAAAGCATAATTTATATTGGTGGAAGGCTGAGAATCTCCTTTAAAAACCTTTTTGTTTCATCAATTTTGGGTAAAAAGAAAGTCATTAGCCACATACCCTACACATACCCATCATATCGCCACTTTTTGGCCCACCATGATCCTACACATACTCAAATGCTTCTTGCATTCTCAGTCGACAAGGGATTCAAAGTATATCATATGGATGTTAAATCTACATTTATGAATGAAAGCATAGAAGAGGATGTATATATTGAGCAGCCAAAAGGTTTCCAACTATCAAAGGATGATAGTTATGTTTGCATACTGAGAAAACCACTATATGGTCTAAAGAAAGCCCCAAGGGCATGGTAGGAAAGGTTAGATCAATACCTATAACAACAAGGATTCAAGAAGAGTTGTGTTGATAGTAATTTATATTTTAAATTCAAAGGTGATCACATGATCATTGTTGTAGTATATGTGGATGATATCATATTTAGTGGTTACAATGATATAATGTGCATAATATTTTCTACACGTGCATGTAAAACTATTTCGAAATGTCCATACAAGGATAAATCATATTTTTCCTTGGTTTACAAATATCACAATTAGAAAAAGGGATATTCATATCACAAATCAAGTATGCAAAAGTAAGAAGTTTGGCATTGAGGATAGTAGACTAGTTAGTACTCCTATGATTACTAGCTGCAAGTTAAGAAAATCAGATGAATCATCTGATGCAAATCAGACTCTATATAAATCAATGATTAGAAGTATTTTATAATTACAAGTATCTAGGCCTAATATAATGCAAGCAGTTTGCATGGTTGCAATGTTTCAGGTTGTGCAAAAGCAACCCCATGTCAATGATGTAAAATGAATCTTCAAGTATATTAAGAGCATTATTGATTATGGAATGTGCTATCCCAAAAGAAAATATTTCATCTTAATATAATACACATATGTCTAGATTGGGCAGAAAGTGTGGATGATAGTGTAGTGTAAAAAAATATATCATTGGACATTTTCACACTAATTTGGGTCTTTCTTATGGATGTTGGCCTATTTTTTTCCTAGATTTAATGTTGTAATGTGTTCAAAACATTCAAATTAGGTATTGGACCCTTGTGAATCTTTAAAGATTCTATGATGTCTTGTAAAAGTGTTGTAACCCATTTTCACACCTTTCTAGGATATTTTCCTTATGATTCACTTAAATAATATATTTTTCTCACTTACCAAGCCTTATTTCATAGTGTTGTAAAGTGTTGTAATAAATTTTTACACTTTTCTAGGCTTGTCATCAATAATTAAACCCTTTCTTATGATTAAATGACCCCTTTATACACTTATAGGCCCGAATTAAGTGTGTTTCTAAGAATAATCTAGTTAAACATCATTTAATACACTTTAATTCCTAACACCTACTTAAATTTACCTACTGTGACCAAGTCACCACTAGGGGTGACTTAGTCCCACTTGGCTCAAAAATCAAAATTCTTTCAAAATTTTGGCAGGATATTATTTTCTAAACCTTAAGGTCAATCTCTGATGTGATATTTTTCGGAAATTTGGTATAATAATGTATGAATATAGGGTTTTCCCCTCATTTTTCACCTTCTAATTTCCTAATCTCATTCATTCACTTATTAATTCATTCAAGCAATTATCAAGCATTCACTTTTGCATTCTAGGCATTATCAAGCATACATCCATTGGAGCTTCTAGTTGCATATCTTCAAATTTCTACTTCAAGGGTTTGGTGAGTTGTAGCATCTCATTTCATTCATTCATCATTCTCTTTTCATTTCATTTCATTTTAAAGGGTAAAATTTCCAAACTGGGGTTTGACCAAGGCAAACCCCTATTCACTAACTCTTAACCCTTTTTCCCCTCTTTGCATGTGTTTTGTAGGCCTTGTGTATATATTTTTCAAAGAGAAAGGTGTGAAAAGGTTTCATTAATTCATCAAAGTCTTTCAAAGTAAAAAAAAAACCCTAAAAGAAGCTTGGAGATCATCTGTAGGTCAAATTCTACATATTCGGATCCGAAAACTTGTTAGAAAGTGAAGTGCAAACCGAGAGCAATAGATTGCATCTTCAATTTTTTTTAAATATAAAGGTGGGATAATTCACCAATAGTGGTGAATTAGTCCCATTTCCAAGCTGAAAAATTGTTTTTTTGTAGTTCTAGATACCCTTTTGGTTGAAACATGTTTCGAAAATTTTTCCCTGAAATAGGACTAAGCCACCCAGCTTGGTGTAAGTGTCCTAGTTGGCATCAACAGTGATTTCTATAGGATTCGATAGCTCCCCTACATCACTTTCCAATTTCTTGGCACAGAACTTTAGTCTAATCTATTTTTTTTAGTTTACTTATTCATTCTGCATATCACATTGTGTTTTCAGACATCTTGCATTGCCTTAGTTTTGCATTAATAATCTATCGCTTTTATTAGTTCTTTACATCTAGGAAATTTCCCTTAGACATATTTCAATCATCTTTGCATTGGAATCCAAAGGGCTTATTATTGAGTGAACCACCTAAGTGTTTGGGGTACCTTTCACCTTTTAGGTGCAAAACCCTAGATGTGTAAGAGAGCTTTTATCCCCAAAAAAATTTGGTTCATTTTGGTGAACCTAAATTTTGAACATTCTATTTCTGATTTTAAGTGCATTTACATCCTAGGAATAGCTTACATCAACATTGCATTGCATTTTACATTGTTTAATTTGCATCCTAGGGTTTCAAAATTATCATTAGTGAAAAGATCATTTAGCCTACATTTTTGCATTGCATTTTATAAAAAATCAACAAAATTCTACATTTTCATATTATATTTGTATCTAAAAACCTAAAGAGCATAAAATCCAATTAAAAAAATATTAAAATTTTCAAAAAAATACTCTTTGGACTCATTCACCACCTTGGGCGACTTAGTCTAATTGCATATTTTTTCAGTACATTTTCTGGAATTTTGTCTACAATTTCTATGTTTTTGTTTGTTTTTTCTACATTTCAATTTTACTTTCCAAAATTTTAGGTTTAAATATTTCATTCTTATTAGTTTACATTTCATTTACATTCACTCCACCTTTAGAAACCCTTGCATGAGTGTTTGGTGTCCTATTGCTAATACCTTAGTGAGAAGAAGTTTGAGACTCATGATATCCCATGATAACACACTCATTGTGGATCTTGGGTTATCTAAAGCCTCCATTCCTAGTATTGCAACTAGTACACTAGGCATGTATACTACCCTTAGCAACTCTTTTCCTTCCAATCACATGCAAGTTGACACACAAAATGATCATATCCAGCAAGACAAAATAATTCACATTCATGGGAATTTAACACATCTCCAACATCAAGTAAGCCTTGAAAACATTTCAACCACTACAATTCCTAACATATAAAACATCCATCACATGCTTGAAATTGAAGAAGTCCTAGACATTGTGTAACACATAGTTAAGATATATACAAAACATCTTCCTCCAAACTCTAGTGCCTCTCAACTAGCAAACACTATGGTTAGTCAAGGAGGACCTCAAACTCTTCCTCCCTCAACTATAACCTCACTACCTACCTATAGCACTCCTCATGTCACAACAACAATACAACAAGTTAGTAATGTGATTCCTTCCTCAAGTATTCCTACAAGTATTCCTCATTCCTATGTGGCATCGCATGTTCCATCCTCTTCTACAATACCATCTATAAGCATTCCATTCACTTTCCTTACCACTAAATATACTCCATCACAACTTTCCCTTCCACCCTATACTACTTATAATGACCCTCTCATAACACAACCTTTCCAAACTATTTTATCCTTGTAAAAAAAAATCTCCAACATAAACCAGAATCATAATGGACCACCCACATACTATGTTCGAAGTAGCCCATTTTCTTTGGAAATATTGCAAAAACTAATCCCACAAGGAGTAGAGATGCCTAGATTTGAAAAATATGGAGGGAAGGGAGATCCTTTTAACCATGTTAATGCCTACACTGCCTTATGTAGTGATTTTTTCATTAATGATAAACTATTAGAAAAATTGTTTGCTAGGACTTTAAAATACATTGCATTGGAATGGTTCTCATATTTATTGAACAATTCATTTTGTTCATTTAATGAACTTGTTGATACATTTATAAATCATTTCCAAGTGCATATGACTCCCAAGAAGACCTTGGCTGATTTGATGAGATGAAAGCATAACGAGGAAGAAAATATAACTAATTTTATCTCATGCTATCAATTTCTTTATTCCCAAATTGATTTCAAGATTCCTAACCCACACCTTCAAAAGATGTTTATCAAAAACTTGCAAACTAAACTTCAGGAAAAACTCACTATGATGAAATTTCCCTCCTTCATGCACTTGTGTACTACCCTTTGCAATTACCCCAATTTGGTTAGTAGTCAAGATACAAATTCCACTTCTAGTTGAGCTGAGAAATTTGAACATGCAAACCAAAATAGTTCCCAAACATTTAGAAAGAAAAACTTAACTAGTAATTTTTGGGTGGGCTATGTATTTCTCTTGCACTCTTAGGGTTTTTCACCTAAAAGGAGAGAGACAAACCCAAAAATTGTGGTGGTTCACTCAAACTAAGGTATGTATGATGTAATTAAGCCTAACTAAAATTATCTAGATGTAGTTAATTGATACAATTGTTTGATTATGAATACGAAACTAATGAAATATGCAATGTTTGAAAACATAATGTGATATGCAAAAATGAATTAAAAACATAAACCAATGCAAACAAAACTTAATGAGACTAAATATAGTGCACCTGGAGATCAAATGTTGATGTTGGGAGATTCTATAATTTTAAAAAATTCACTATTGATTACCAGTGGGACTCATTCACCACTGATGGTGAATCAGTCTTGCTTTTGGTAAAATTACCTGAAACTAGTTTTCGGCTATCGAGAATTGAATTATGATGAAATCAAAAAATTTAGCCTATAGGTGGGACTCATTTTCCACTAATGGTGAATCATTCCTCCTCCAAAATATTGCAAATTTAGGGTTCAAGTTTGTGGGTCAAGATCCGCAGTTGTCTTCTTGTTGGGTTGACGTTGTCAAATCTGCAGAAAATAGGCTAAATATTGTCTCCAAGCTTGAATTATGGTTTAGTTGAATTGAATCACTTTGATGACTTGTTGAAAACTTTCAAAAACCTATTTATTTGAGAAATATTCCTACAAGACCAAAACCTTATTATTGAACTCTAAAGATATGTCAATGGTTGCTCCAAGATGCTTGATGATTACTTGATTGAAGGATGCAATAATGTTTAAATGCTTTGAATGAATGTATGATATGATTAAGTGTATATGATGATTTTTTGTTAAAATGGATGGAAAATCACTTATTTATACACACTTATGCCCTAATTACCCAAAAATACAATATCACAGACCGACATAAGGTCTTAATCAATAAAAACCCAAAATAAATTTTGAATTATTTTGAATTTTGAGCCAAGAGGGACTCATTTTCCACGCATGGAAAATGGTTCCCACTCAAGGCTTGTAAGTGGGTGTCAAGAATTAATTTGTATTTAATGTTGTTTGTCAGGTTTAGTTTCAAAAATAAGGCCTATAAGTGCGTAAAGGTGCCAAATAAAGCATAAGAAAGGTGTAATTAGTGATGAAAAGCCTAGAAAAGTGTGAAATCCTGTTACAAGACTTTACAATGCTTTGAAATAGGACTTGAGAAGGAATAAAAATGGACTGTTTAGATGAATTATAATAAGAAGAGTCTAGAAAAAATGTCTTACAACACTTCACAACACCTTCACAAGACATCATAATTTGAATACTCAAGACCTAACATGAATGGTTAAGTTACATTGCAACATTAAATCTAAGCAAAATAAGCCAAGAATCATAGGAAAAAGATCTAAATAACCATGAAAATGTCAATGATCCATTTTTCTATGGTACATTTAGCCCCCACTTTAGTGAGAGGATGAACTTGCTTCAAACTCTCACTAAAGTAGTGATGCATATCAAGAGGGATCCAAATGCACTTATGCTAGCAAGATGGAATGAGAACGATCAACAAGGATGATCACGCCCCCAGGATGAAGATCCCATGGAAAACTAAACATAACAACAAAGGAACACAAATGTGAATGATAGAGGAAAGGAAGAGGAAAAGGAAAAGGTTCGATCATTTGTTCAGCTAGTTGTGAATCAGATCTAGGTTGTTTGTCCAAAATAAGAAAATGCATACTCACTCTGGGGTGACAAAACTCATGGCTATCTGCCGAGTGAGAAATTGTAAAAGGTGAGAAACATATGCTCAAGTGGTATGTACTCACAAACACACATGTGGCTATGGGGAAAGTCGTGCCATTTAATGGGCTTCCTGCTAACCATATCGGAGTTATACCTCCTGATAACTTTAATAAGGAGCCAAAAAGGAAAGTGTTAGTTCATGCTTCATGAGACAAGAAAAGCTTCGTACTATTGAACTCATGAACAAATAGGATGGAACCACATGCATGCAAGTTGTGTTATGTGATGTGGCCATATGAATGCAAAATGAAAAATACAAAAACATAAAATGCAAAAGATGTTCAAAGGAGTCTTGTTTAGTTCATGTGATGTCTATAACTTAGGGAACATTTTTTGTAATTTTTCCAAGAGAGGGCTGATCAAAGAGTAAAATTTTCATAACTTAGGGGATGCAGTGTGTGTCATCAGGCCACCAAAAGGAATGAAATATGCTAAGAGAGATGACACTTATGAAGGACATAAAATCCAATGTCATCCACAAAGTGACAAATGCATTGTATAAAGTAATAAGGCTACACTAAGAACCAAGAAAAAGAAAAATGCAAAATGAATAATGTCATCGTATGACCACACTTTAAAGGAATTGTTACACATTATTTTGTGAGAAATTTCTTTAAAGTAGCAAAATGAAAAATGTAAAAAGAAAACAAGAAATGAGAGCCAACTTGGAAAGCCCCATTGCCAAGTCATATGTTTCTAAGTAAGGTTGCTGCATGTGAAGGAAAATAAATAGAACAAAGAGGGATTTCCCCCAAAAAGGAACACACCAAACACATAAGGGATCTATGGATTTTGGGTCAGTATGTTCATTAATCCAATGTTTTGATTAAAGATCTCAAAATTGTCATCATTCCCCAAATACATATAATTGGAAGAATGACACAAAGAGAGTGAAAACAGAAGAAAAATAGAGTCTATTTTGGCTCAACATGGAGGAGACATTTCAGTCTCAATGCTTTGCATCATCCCAAAACATGAGAAACACAAGAGAAATGAAAACAAAAAGGAAAAAGAAAAGGAAAAGCTTTCGGTACAACATGAAGGAGACATTTCAATCTCAATGCCTTGCATCATCCCCAAAAGGAATGAACCATAGATTTTTGGAACCCACAAGACTCCCTATCTCTTCTAGGGTTTTTCACCAAAAAGGAGAGAGGTAGGCCAAAAATGCTAGCTAGTTTTACTAAAATTAGGAAATGTATGATGTAATTTAGGCTAAATGAGATTATCTAAGTTCAATTAAATGAATTATTTGACTAATTATGAATGCAAAACCTTAGAACACTAAGAAATGAATGTAAACTATAACAAATCTAAAAGAAATTGAACAAGTACACCTAAAAGCTTGAAGGAGACTAGAAATTACTTCTAAAACACTGTTGATGCTAGTTTTTAGGCCTGGTGGGACTCATTCACAATTTTGGGTGAATTAGTTCCAATTCTACAAAAATGAGTCGCGACCTATTTCTGACAAAAGGGTATCTGAAAATGAAGAAAACACAAAAATGGCCTAGAACTGGGACTCATTCACCACCCATGATGAATGATTCCACCTTTGAATTTCTAAATTTTCAAAAGTGGAGTTCAAAGCTTCTAATCTGCACTTTGACTTCCTATAAGTGTCCACTCCTAAAACTCTGATTTATGGGTCTGGAAATGAGTTTTTGTTGATATTTTCACTTGTTGAATGAGGAGAAGACTTAAAAAACCTTACAACTTGAGTTTCAATGATTTCCAAGCTTCCAAGAGTCCTAAATCTACAAACACACAAGATAAAGAAGAGAAATGTAGGATGTTAGGGCATGGGAGTTTTCCTTGGTTAAACTGCTTTTAGGTAATTAAACCAAAATGATGAAAGAATGGAATAAAACATGTAATAATGGAATTGATTACATTTCCATGATGATTGATCTTGGATTTCTATATCAATGGAGGAAGATTCAACCCTTGAATGTCTTTAGGAGCTTTCTTGATGTCTTGTAATGATAAAACCCTAAGATGCTTGACTTGAGATAGACGAATGATGGATGAATGAATGATAAGAGATAAGAGATGTGAAAATGAGTTAAAATAATTATTTTTAGAGTAAATCACCTATTTTACCCATTAATACCTCATCATATGCCGACATGAAGTGATATTAAACTTAAATATCAATTTTTTCCCACCCAAAGGTCAAAATTGGGCCAAATGGGACTCATTCACCACCCATGGTGAATGGGTCCCACCTAGATGGGACTGATTCACATTGCATGGTGAATGGGTCCTACATGGGCCAATTTTATAGTTAGGAAGTCAGGAGATAAGGAAATAAGGTTTAAAATGCAACTTTTTTGGGTATTTGATCAATTTAGACATCGAGATGCACAATATGGGTTAATATGGGACTATTAGTGATGATGTGAATGTCAAATAGGGCTTGGGACATAGAAATCATGTGAAAGTGTGATTTAATACACTTTACGACACTAAAATGAGGTCCACATAGACTAGGAAGGTACAAGAACCAATGTGAATGTGCAAGACACATTACAACACTAGTTTAACATTAATTTTCTTGGCAAATGGTCAACACTTCCCTCAAGATTCACGACATGGACTAACCACCTCCCATGGATACGTTAATTTTGGTAGTTGTATTAGGAATTAACAAGTCAACCTTTTGGTACAATGACAACTATGGGGCCAACAATTGGTATCAGAGCCAAAGGTGTTAGGTTTGAATCCCCTCAGGTAATTCTAAGGGGGAGTTTGTTGGCAGATGGTCAGTGCTCCCCTTAGGATTCGCAACATGGAATAAACACCTCATGTGGATTTTTTAACTCTAGTAGTTGTATCAAGCATTAACATGTTGGCCTTTTGGTGCAATGACAAATGTGGGGCCAATAGCTAGGAAGCCAAGAGATAAGGAAATAAGGTTTAAAATGCAACTTTGTCAGGTATTTGATCAATATAGACCTCAAGATGAACAATTTGGGTTAATATGGTACTATTAGTGATGATGTGAATGTCAAATAGGGCTTGGGAAATAGAAATCAATTTTAAAGTGTGATTTGATACACTTTACAACACTAAAATGAGGTCCACATAGCCTAAGAAGGTACAAGAACCAATGTGAATGCACAAGACACATTAGAACACTAGTTTAGCATTACATTTATCTTACAAGCCTTCTAGATTGATGTAATAATTTTACTAAACATATTTTTTAATGTTGAATTAGGGAGAAATAGGTTCATTAAGTCTAGAAAAGTGTGAAAGTATCTTAGAACACTTTAGAACACCTTTACAAGACATCATTAAAAGCATGCTATTTAATTTGCAAGGGTGCAAGACCTAGTCTGGATGCATAAAATTCCTCACAACAACTGAATAAAGGCCTCATTAAGTTCAATTTATCATGAATTAATCCCATGTCAAGAAAAGTGTACTTTTTTCTACAACACAAGGAAAAACACAAGAAAAGATAAAGTAAAAGGAAAAGAGACCAATTGGGTCAACATGGAAGAGACATTGTAGTCTCAACACTTTGCATCATACCCAAAAGGAGAAACACAAAACAAAAGTGAAAAGGAAAAGGGAAAGTACGACATATAGAAGAATAGAAGGTACAAATAGAATAATTTACATAAAGATAGGAAAAAATCAAATGCACATTATGGGAGAACACAATACGTACATAAAAACACACCAAACAAAAGAAAAAGAAAAAGGAAAATTTAAGTCAACTATCTAATAGGTAATTTTCCTCCCAATCATGTTTAATGTATTGCACAAGCGGTTGACTGTCCAAAGGAAGAATTGCAAGTGACGAACTAGGGGAAGTACCAGGTTCCTCACTTGGTGAAGGAGATTTATCATTTAAGCTCATGGAAGATGAAAATAAATAATTTAGATCATTATGTACCTCTTCATCTATTTTAGAGATGTCCTCATCATCATCATCATCATCATCATTTAGATTAATCACAACAGGAGGATGAATGGTAATCTCCAATTGAGGATGTATTAGGAGTTGTGGTTGTTGTATCCGATCATTTTGTTGCGATGGTTGTATCATACTATCTTGGGGTGGGTCAAGAGGAGTAGAGTGGTCAAATATTTCTTTTCTCAAAGGTAGAGGTTGATTTTCCTTGTTTTCTTCCATTTGTGACTGACAAGCAAGGAGACGATGATGGCGCCTATGTTCCCTAGCACCACAGTTTTGTTTGGTTCTATTTTGAAGTTGTGTAGATGTAATAGCACATTGATCCATCATAGGTTCCTTTTCTTCTCAAAGAGGAGGAATGGAAGGAACCAATGGAGATCGGTCAATCACTTTCTCTTTTTCTTAATAAACTTGTTTAACACGAGGTGGCATGACATGGTTGGTTTTGTTATCTCTTGGGCATTTAGATGATGAGGGTGAGGTGTTTAGGGTTGGTTTCTTGTGAGGTTGCAGTGTTTGGTCAGGTTCATATTTAGGTTGAAGCATTGTCTCATCAAAGATAAGAATGGTGGAAGTGGACGGGGACATGTGGCAAAGAGATAATTTGGCTATTCGTTTGGCTTTGAACTTTTCATAGGTAATGAAAAAGAAGTCCTTCCAAAGGGTGATAGCTGCCATAGGTTCATGCCAAAAGGCTTCTAAGGAAAAATTATCTTTAGAGGGAAATGGATTAAAACCACTATGAAGTATGGTAAATATCTCAATTTCAAGCAGAAACTTCAAACACTTGTGAATTACTGAAGGGACAACTTTAATTGAGTGAATCCAAGAATGAACTAGTCGCAAAGGAAACTGATTCGTCTATGGAATGATATAGAATGTTACATCCAATCTTTTAGGTTCTATTTGTAATGGGAGTACGATTGATCTAATTGTAGGGCAAACAAAACCAATATTTATTTTAATCCATTCTATTGTTTTGTCATAATCATCTTGATAAAGATCATGTAATACCAAAAAATCTTCCATGATCACATTCTTGCCACAAGTGGGATCTATTAATATCCCATTGGTGGGCTTATCATAGATGCGGCCGGAAATGTAACGAGGACAATCAATAAGGTTTTTAAGTATATCGAGAGAAGAAAAAGTAATATCAAGAGATTGTTTTGTGTGGACCTTAGAAGGGATAACATCTATCATTCCTACCATCTCATTGATAGGATTAGTATGTGTAACAATTGGAGTAATATCAAGTTGTGCATTAGTTGTATCGACATTCATCACATCATTTTTTGAAGGTTCATTTGCTTTGACAAATGAAATATTGTGTTGAGGCATGGGATAGGTAAAGATTTTCAAATTTCAATTAGGGGTAGTAATTGAATTATTTCCCTAATCATTAACACCCTTAGTGGATAGATGACTAGAATCAATGAGGTATTTTACTATATGCTTGAGATGCATGCATTGTTCTATGTCATGTCCATTTTGGCGATGAAAATGATAAGATTTTGGTTTAAAGGTGGGGGATAAAGGTTTGGTAGTATCAAGTGGTTTGACTATAGGAAAAGTGATCATCTATTGTTGTAGTGGTCGATTCATTATGTTATGTAGGGTATCAGGTAAAGGGGTAAATTGTATCTTTGGGTCCCCATAGGTAAAGGGAACAGATGGTTTAATAGTGGCCACATGATTAGGCACAAGTTGAGTTGGTTGTAGAGGAGGGGGATTGAACTATAAAAGCATTTGTTTGGTTTTCTAAAGTTTTGTGAGTTATTTCAGTTGCTTTGTTTAGATTTCTTAGCTCGGTTAGAAGTGGATTTTGAATCATGACTAGTAACCGAGTTGTGGTAGTCACAAAGGGTTGTGCATAAATGCATGAAAGAAGGAAATTTCATCATGGTCAACTTATCCTGAATTTGAGTTTCCAAGTTTTCAATAAACATATTTTGGAGATGTGAATTAGGAATCTTGACATCTACTTGAGCATACAATGATTGATAATGGGAAAATAAATCAGTGACTTTTTCATCCATGTTTTGTTTATATCTCATTAAATCAGCCATTATTTTTTTTGGGAGTCATATGGACTTGGAAAGGACTTATAAAGGAATCAACAAGTTAATTAAATGATTGAATGGAATGATTGGGTAGGTTTGAAAACCACTCCAAGGCAATGTCCTTTAAGGTCCTAGGAAATAATTTGGCTAATAGTTATCATTGAGAACAAAATTAGTGCACAAGGCTATATAAGCATTGACATGATTAGTAGGGTCTTCTTTACCTCCATACTTCTCAAACCTAGGCATCTGAATTCCTTGTGGCATCAGTGTTATTAAGATATCTAAAGATAATGGGCTACTATGGACATAGTAAGTGGGTGGTGCGGTTGGATTTAGGTTAATGGTGGATATTTGTTGTTGCATGGAGGAAATAGTTTGAAAGAGTTGTGTAATGGGAGGGTTAGTGTAAGTGGTATGAGGAGGAAGATAGAATGGTGATGGAGTGTATGTAGTGTTAGGAGAAATAAAAGGGACACTAGGGGAGGTGAAGGTGGTGGAAGATGGAACATTTGATGCCACAAAAGAACTATAAATGTTGGTTGGAATAGCAAAAGGAGTCACATGACTAACCTGTTGCATGGTTTTTGTAACTTGAGGAGTGGTACAGGTAGGTATGGATGATACAGTTGAAGGAGGAAGAATGTGAAATCCTCCTTGGATAACCACTGTGTTTGTTGGTTGAGATGTGTTAGAGGTGGAAGAAGTGTGTTTTTGGTATATCTCAACAATTTGTTTCATAATATCTAAACCCTCGTCACTTTCAAGCATTCAATGAATGTTATCTATAGCAGGAATAGTAGTAGTTGAAATGTTTTCAAGCCACAAGTTTTGTTGCAAATGTGCTAAATCCTCATGAATGTTAATGAATTTATCTTGCAAAATGGAATTATCTTGTATGCCAATATGCATTGTATTTGAAGGTAAAGGTGTACTAGTGGTATTCTTCATTCCTAATGCACCATTTTCCATACTAGGAGTAGGAGCTCGAGACAAACCAAGTTCTACAATGAGTGTGTTATCGCGGGATGCCATGAGTCAAGAACTTCTTCTCACTAAGGTATTATCAATAGGGAAACAAACACTGATACAAATACCACAAGAGGTGGGGTTAATACAAATGAAATGTAATATAGGAATAATAAAATGCAAATAACATAAATTCTATAAAATGAAACAGGAGTGCAATACTAGAAAAAAATGTACAAACTATTATAAAAAAAAAATTGTTGTGCAAAAAGTGCAACTAGACTGATTCGCCCAGGGTGGCGAATGAGTCCAGGGATGTAATTTTTTGTTTTTTTTTTCAGAAAATTTAAAGTAATTTTTATGTGTTTTAGATGCAAAATGAAAATACAGATGCAAAATTTTAGTTTTTGTAGTTGTTTCAAGTGCAAAAATGAAATCTATGTGAGATATTCACTAATGCAAATGTATAAATCCTAGGATGCAAAAAAATGCAAAAGGATAATGTAAACACTAATGCTATGAGTCCTAGGATGTAAATGCAATGCAAATCAGAAATATAATGTGTTCAATATGCAAGTTCACCAAAATGAACCAATTTTTTTTGGGTGGACTATGTACTTCTCTTGCACTCTTAGGGTTTTTCACCTAAAAGGGGAGAGATAGTGTAGTGGCCCTCCATTTTGGTCATCTTTGGTCTCCGAGTAAGTTGTTTTCTAGTCTACTTAGTGGTCTTGTTTAAAATGATTAATTAAAATTAAGAATTATCTTGCGATGCATAAATTGGAGTACCATTAGAAAATAAACTAAGAGTGAGACCACTCCTCCTCACCATTTCCACATAAGATGATTGATTATGAGAACATAGTTAGTCACTTATCGGGCCCCCTTTAAAAGTAAAATGGATTATTTGGTGAGATTAGCACTTTAAGTGCTCTTGTTCGATTACCAAGTTAAAATAAATTGTTAAGTCCAAATTAAATGTTTATTATTAAAATAGTTAGTTGTCTGATCCAATGTCGTTAATTATGTTATTAAATTATTAAGAGAATTTTTTTTTAGAGGGTTAATGAATTAATAGGTTATGTTTTTTCTTTGTTAAAGATGCCATTTTAATATAAAATGATTATAGAGGGTGTCTTATAAAATTTTAGGAAACTCATATATTAAATCTATCAAAAGTTTACAAGAGTCCTTTAAAAATATATATATCAAGTGTATATATGTATATATATATATATATATATATATAACCAAAATTTTAAAACATATTTGGAAATATAAAAGTAATTAATCATATAAGAATTTATTTTTTTATTTTCAACCCTTAATATATATATAATCAAAATAATGTTTTAAGGTAAGAGAATCAAACTATATTTAAAATACCCTTATAATGTAAATTCAGCATAAAGCATATAAGAAAACAAAATAAATGTTTAAAGAAAATGGAATAAAAATAAATAAATAAAAGATATATAGAAATAAATATGTTATGTTTATTCATTTACTTAGTAATTAATTAAGTAAATGATAAGTAAGAATAAACATATATTTATATAAAATTTATATAATAACTAAACTTATGGAGGCAGATTAAGATTTCACCTATCCCTCTCATGCCCTCCACCTTGCTCCAAGGTTATCCTTCCTAAGATCCATGTGTCTTGTCTAGCATCCTCTTCCTGCCAGCAGTGCAAGTGTGTTGTGAAAGTGTTCCCATTCTGCATGCTTTTCTTGGGGAATGTGTAACACTTGTTGAAAGGAAGGAAAAATAATTCAGGGAAGAGGAAGGATGTCATGTCTGGAGACCCATCGAGGAGGAGAGGAGGAAGGCACGAATAGAGGAATTGGGTCAATTGCGCCTCATTTTGTGCAGACTCTGAGTTAAGTTTCTTGCTCTTACGTTGCTTGAAAGTTTCTCAAGCCTTATTAGTAAATCCATCTCCTATACATACGCTCCCTGTAGCCAATCTTCTTGCAGTCTCCTCATTCTTCTTCCATGCAAACTAAGCTCGGTGTTGTCAGCCCTGGTCTTCTGTAGTTATCTCCTAATTTTTAGATCGTAAGGTTGCCTTGGAGATGCCTGTTTCCCCTCCATTTACCTCAGACTTGGGTTTTGTTTCACTTCCCCATTTCCATCATCATCATTAGATGAGTATGCAATATCAGCGTACACTTTGGACCCAACCCTAGTAACATTTTCAAACCCTCTATCCTTAACAACCACCATGTCTACAAGGAGCGATGAATAATTATGTGTTTTGGAGTTACCAGTCTGCAACTGCAAATTTTGAAACCTAGGTGGTAAACTAAAACCCATTCCAGCCATCACAACTTCACAACATGTCTCAGTAGTAACACTTGAACATAAAAGACTGTAGAAGCTTATATAGCCTTTCTGATTCTGTTGGCGACCTGTCACTTCTACAGTACTCGACAATAGAATGTTGTAGAGATTTAAATAATCTCCTGTTTCCTTTATGCCAACCTGTCTCAGTTGCAACACTTGAACATCAAAGGGAGTGAATGTTTGGATAAGCTCCCGGCTCCATTCGCAACTTGTTGCAGCAACAACGCTTGAACATGGCAGGACATATAAATTAAAATAACCTCCCTGACTCTTTGGAAACTTGTCCCTTCCATAGCACTTGAGAATAGAATGTTGAAGAGGTCTAAATAATCTTTTTGATTTCGTTGTCAACCTGTCTCAGCCGCTATTTGATTCTTCACGCGGCGGGGCGTTACAGCATTGGTATCAGAGCCCAAGTTCTAACACTGGGTACTATGGTTTCAAATGAGCCCACTAGACCATCCTTGTTGTTTGTACTCTTAGGTGTGTATTCCTTTCTTTGTTTTCCTTGACTATACTAAGTGGTTTGTGTTTAGGGAAAAAATAGGGTGACCCTAGAGGTAGATAAGATATGTTCTTCTTCTCTCCTTCTATCCTTCCTATTATAGATGACTAAATAGTTGTTAATTATGTTAGAAATGAATATGGGATGCTTGATCTTAATTATGTAGTATGTATTTATAACATGGAGTGGTGTGGAAGTTTAACCACTCTCTTGTATAAAAGATAAATACTTTTCTATTTTGAATAGTGAAATATGGATTTGTGTTGGGTGCATTGCAATTTTATTTAGTATGGATCAAGCCATTCAGGATTTAAAAGCTTGTTGATGTGATCATTGAATTGGAATGGAAAATTTTATTTTTCCTTCTCTCTCTTCCTTTTCATGAGATGAAGGTAATCTAGAAGATTCTTAGCAAGATTAATTAGTCTTGATCATTTAGCATAAATTTCATAATTTTTCCTTGGTAAAAGGAATTTGAGTTAGAATAAGTCTTGGGTGAAAAGCTTCATTTGAATCATGTATAGATGCCTAAGTAGACATTGTAAAATCATCTTAGAAATGTCATAGTAAGTAATCTTCAATGTCCTATTTAGTGCAATGATAATGGTTTAATATATTTGATGTATAGATGCATAAGTAGACATTGTAAAATCATCTTAGAAATGTCATAGTAAGTAATCCTGAATGTCCTATTTAGTGCAATGATGGTGGTTTAATATATTTTATGCATGGAAGGTAATGATTTTGTATTAAGTTATCCTCTCATGATCTGGTGTAATTTCTATGCTCCTAAATTCATGGAAAAATTGATAAAATTATTAGGGTGGAATAGAGATGTTAGAATGGTTCAATCCAATATGGTTAATGATTTAATTCTTACTCAATTAGAGGATGGAATAGTAAATGAATTTGATGAATTAGTTATAACGTGGAAGTGGTATAGTTGTTGGGATAAGTTTCTATTATGTGCTACTCCTGATGAATAGTTATGATTTAATATATGGAAGAAAATGAGTTTGATATGTTCGTCCTTAAGTATATGTAATGGTAGCCCATTTGTAATATTGAGGAAGTGAATGTGAACTTGTTAAGGGGAGTTGTTAAGTGATCTCGATGATCTTGAAATTTACATTTAGCATCTTGTGATATATGGAAAAGAGGGATGTGAAAGAAAAGCTAATGGTGGGTTATGGATATATGTGATGATATGAATCACATGGATTATGGAAGTAAATTTACTTATGGAATTGTGTATGTAATTGTTTTCCCTTGTAAATGTGAGAAACCAGTAACTGTGCATTGGTTGAGTGTTGTGAATACCCTGTACTTGCTTTCTGGGCCCATAACCCACAGGTCATTGGATGGTGTTACGGTGTACCCATCCATTCAAAATATGTTGTATTTGGTGTGGGATTAACCATACCATTATGTGTGTTTGTTTTTTTGTTACTTGATTGAGGGCCAACCCACATGTGGTTGAAAATCTATATATATAAGAGTAGCCAAAAGGTAGTTTCTTAGATTCTTTTCTTTTGGTTCTCTAGCCCCTCAATCTGCGAAGGGGTAGTAGTAGCCACAAGGTTACTTGGGTGGAGTGTGCAGCATACGCACATTGCGATGCAAAGTTTTCTTAGCTCAACCGATCCTAAGGAAACATACTCACTACTTTCCCTTACAATGGATCAGGGTACTTGATCCATATGTGCTAGCCTAAACCTCATTGTTTTGAGTACAACAACATTAGATTGTTAGTTTATGTCTGGCTGTCCATAGGGATGTTGAGATGGCATTAGCGAGTTAACCTCGTCTGTATGAGAGGTGAAGCTCGAGTAGCCCAATATTGATATACTAATATATGTATGTACCCACCGTATCCGCACGTGTTCTGACATGATGCAATGGATATGATGCCACACCCCACTGATGTTCCGACACAGTGCTGGTGATGATGTCGTGTTGTTGATGGTAGCGAGTTGGGCTCAAGGACACGATGCCATGTGTATAGACACGTGAAGGTGCACTATGATATTGTGTTATGATAGCCTACTTGTTTGATGAGCGTAATGGTTCCTTACACACTTGTAGAGGGATACTCATGTTTGCTTTCAACAATGTTTGGGTTCGTTAGCATATGGGTATGTCCGAGCCATGTATACCTCTGGCGACGATGAGTGCCTACGTGTGCCTTCTCCATGAGGTATCGCTATGCGGGATGTGTTATGTGTGTGCCTACTTTCGCAGAGCCATAGACACATTGCCATGCGGCATATGACCAGTGCGTGCCTTCTCCGACTGGTGTATGACCATGTCGCGTGACGACACGAGGCAGGGTGTAGCCGAGGAGCACACTCTAGGTCATGTGGATGGCATGTTCACTCCGCACCACATGAGGGCTATTGGTATAGCTGGACGATGTTCCCTCCTTCCTCATTTGGTGGCTAGTATCTAGTCACATAGTGTTGTATTGTACCATTTTGGAGATTGAGGACTTTTTATATGATTATTGATGATTTTTGATTGAACTTGAAGGCTGAAATTTTGTTTATGTTTGTTTGTAATGGTTTAGCCACACTTTGTGAACTTATTTTCCCATAGCCCTCATGGTTACATTTGATTTAGTGTTGATATTGCACACATTTCTTGCCTTATTGTTGAAATTGAATCTTATTTGATGTTTATTTTATGACTTTGGTGGCTAAACTAGTTTATCCTTATTGTTTGTGAGGTCAGCCATGTGTTGTATTGTGATTCATCTCTAAGGACATATGAGGCGGACTTGGTGAGTGTATACAAGGAAGCAGACACAGGAAAACTTGAGGATGGGGGTATGTGAGGTTGTTTACAGCTAGGACCCACTACCCACCTATGTTTGATGACTATCTCTTGGAGGCTAACCACCTTATACAACAAGAGGTAGGTCATTGTGGTCTTGCTTGGATGGTCTCACCATGTGTGTGTGGCCTAACACCATCAAGCGACTGAGTGTGAGATATGGATTATGTGAGATGGATATTGGCTCTTGGCTCATGGATTTGTATCCTGGATTAGCATGTTGCTTTCTAGTGTCCAGATGGACCCTTGTGTAGCCTTGTGTTGTGATTCCCGGTGATGTGAGTTAGTGTGTATGTAAAGAATGTATGTTAAATTATAGAAATAGTAACTATGAAATGATAAATTAGGGATTTTATGCTTGTGAAATGTTACTGCATGTTTTGTTGATTCTGGAGAGGTGTTATTAGAAAGTCTTTGCTTCATATGAGGTGAAACTTTGTGTTGAATAATGAATTACGTGGAATTTCTGATGTGTAAATGATGATATTTAATGGAAAATGTGTGCTCTCTATGTGTGAGTATGTTTCATTTTTATTGGAAGTGTAGCATTTCAAGGTTATGAATCAGTTTGAATGATGGGTACTAATGTGTTATGTTTCCAACCTAGTTGTGGTTTTCAGGTTGTTAGCTTCGAATCTCAATGATGAAGGTAAATTAATTGGTTATGTTTATCTTATGGACTCAGTGTATGAATTGATTAGTGATTTTAAATAGACATTGGATATGATGCTAGTAGTGTTATAAAAAATATAATTGACGTTAGGTGATGTTGTGCTTATTGTTATGGTCTTGGTGAGAGGGACAGTGTAGCACCACTCGCTTTCAAGTTCCCTACTACACTGCGACTTCCTCTCATGATGTGTTTGCTTGGATATATATATGTTGTTTTGACACTTGGTTTTATGTAGGATTGCAGGTACCTAAGCCTCGATTCCACCTACATTGTCAGGAATGGGCGAGCCTCATAAAACCCAATGGGTATGAAGTTGAAAATGGAGTTGACAAGAATGTTCCCCATCCTAGTCCATCATCGCGTCCTTATGTTCAACAAAATTGTCGGTTTGACACCAATTTTCATCTTTGGTATCGCTTCTTTTGAGTTGTTTGATTTTACTTATTTTATTAATGTCATTATAATTATTGATACAATTGTTAATTGCATTATTGTGCTTATGTTGCAAGCGACTTCTAGGAGTAAGTCGATGCCAAGGGGGGGAGGATGTAGTGGCCCTCTAGTTCGATTGTCTTTGGTCTCCGAGTAAGTTGTTTTCTAGTGTACTTAGTGGTCTTGTTTAAAATGATTAATTAAAATTAAGAATTATCTTGCGATGCATAAATTTGAGTACCATTAGAAAATAAACTAAGAGTGAGACCACTCCTCCTCACCATTTCCACATAAGATGATTGATTATGAGAACATAGTTAGTCACTTATCGGGGCCCCTTTAAAAGTAACATGGATTATTTGGTGAGATTACCACTTTAAGTGCTCTTGTTCGATTAGCGAGTTAAAATAAATTGTTAAGTCCAAATTAAATGTTTATTATTAAAATAGTTAGTTGTCTAATCCAATGTCGTTAATTAAGTTATTAAATTATTAAGAGAATTTTTTTTAGAGGGTTAATGACTTAATAGGTTATATTATTTCTTTGTTAAAGATGCCATTTTAATATAAAATGATTATAGAGGGTGTCTTTTAAAATTTGAGGAAACTCATATATTCAATATATCAAAAGTTCACAAGAGTCCTTTAAATATATATATATATATATATATATATATATATATGAAGTGTATATATGTATATATATAACCAAAAGTTTAAAACATATTTGGAAATATAAAAGTAATTAATCATATAAGAATTAATTTTTTCATTTTCAACCCTTAATATATATATAATCAAAATAATTTTTTAAGGTAAGAGAATCAAACTATATTTAAAGTACCCTTATAATTTAAATTCAGCATAAAGCATATAAGAAAACAAAATAAATGTTTAAAGAAAATGGAATAAAAATAAATAAATAAAAGATATATAGAAATAAATATGTTATTGTTTATTCATTTACTTAGTAATTAATTAAGTAAATGATAAGTAAGAATAAACATATATTTATATAAAATTTATATAATAACTAAACTTATGGAGGTAGCTTAAGATTTACACCTGTCCCTCTCATGCCCTCCACCTTGCTCCAAGGTTATCCTTCCTAAGATCCATGTGTCTTGTCTAGCATCCTCTTCCTGCTAGCAGTGCACCGGTGTTGTGAAAGCATTCCCATTCTGCATGCTTTTCTTGGGGAAGGCATAACACTTGTTGAAAGGAAGGAAAAAGAATTTAGGGAAGAGGAAGGATGTCACATCTGGAGACCCATTGAGGAGGAGAGGAGGAAGGCACGAATAGAGGAATTGGGTCAATTGCGCCTCATTTTGTGTAGACTCTGAGGTAAGTTTCTTGCTCTTATGTTGCTTGAAAGTTTCTCAAGCCTTATTAGTAAATCCATCTCCTGTACATACGCTCCCTGCAACCAATCTTCTTGCAGTCTCCTCATTCTTCTTCCATGCAAACTAAGCTCGGTATTATCAACCCTGCTCTTCTGTAGTTATCTCCTAATTTTCAGATCGTAAGGTTGCCTTGGAGATGCCTGTTTCCCCTCCATTTACCTTAGACTTGGGTTTTGTTTCACTTCCCCATTTCCATCATCATCATTAGATGAGTATGCAATATCAGCGTACACTTTGGAGCCAACCCTAGTAGCATTTTCAAACCATCTATCCTTAACAACCACCGTGTCTGTAAGGAGCGATGAATAATTCTGTGTTTTGGAGCTACCAGTCTACAACTACAAATTTTGAAACCCAGGTGGTAAATTAAAACCCATTCCAACCATCACAACTTTGCAACCTGTCTCAGTAGTAACACTTGAACATAAAAGACTGTAGAAGCTTATATAGGCTTTCTAATTCTGTTGGTGACCTGTCACTTTTGTAATACTCAAAAATAGAATGTTGTAGAGATTTAATTAATCTCCTGTTTCCTTTATGCCAACCTGTCTCAGCTGCAACACTTGAACATCAAAGGGAGTGAACGTTTGGATAAGCTCCCAGCTCCATTCACAACTTGTTGCAGCGGCAACGCTTGAACATGGCAGGGCGTATAGATTAAAATAACCTTCCTGACTCTTTGGCAACTTGTCCCTTCCATAGCACTTGAGAATAGAATGTTGAAGAGGTCTAAATAATCTTTTTGATTTCGTTGTCAACCTGTCTTAGCCGCTATTTGATTCTTCACGTGGCAGGGTGTTACAGATAGACACAACAATTGTGGTGGTTCACTCAAATTAAGGTATGTATGATGTAATTAAGCCTAAATACAATGATCTAGATGTAGCTAATCAATAAAATTGTCTGATTATGAATCCAAAACTAATGAAATATGGAATGTTTGAAAACATAGTGTGATATGCATAAATGAATTAAAAACAAAAAAATGCAAACAAAATTGAATGTGACTAAACAGAGTGCACCTGGAGATGAAATGCTAATGCTAGAAGATTCTAGAATCTAGAAAAAATCATTGTTGATGACTAGTGGGACTCATTTTCCACTGATGGTGAATCAGTCCTACTTCTGGCAAAATGAACTAAAACTAGTTTTCGGCTGTCGAGAACTAAAATATGATGAAATCAACTTTTCCAGCCTATAGGTGGGACTCATTTACCACTAATGGTGAATCAGTCCTCCAAAATTCTACAAATTCAGGCGTAAAGTTTGTGGGTCTAGATATGCACTTGTCTTCTTGTCAGGTTGACAAAATCAAATTTGCAAAAAATGGGCCGGATATTATCTCCAAGCCTAGATTAAGTTGACTTGAATCACTTTGATGAATTGTTGGTCACTTTCCAACACCCATTTCTTTGACAAATCTACCTACAAGACCAAAACCTTATTGTTGAAGTCTTAAGATATGTCATCGGTTGCTCCAAGATGCTTGATGATTACTTGATTAAAGGATGCAATAATGCTTGAATGATTTTAATGAATGTATGAGATGATTAAGTGAATATGATGAATGTGGGTTTAAATGGATGGAAAAACACTTATTTATACACACTTATACCCTAATTACCTGAAAATACAACATCACAAGCCAACATAGGGTCTTAATGAATAAAGAATTGAAAGAAATTTTGAATTATTTTGAATTTTTAGCCAAGAGGGACTCATTCACCACCCATGGTGAATGGGTCCCATTCTAGGCTTGCAAGTGGGCATCAAAAATTAAGTTGTATTTAATCTTATTTGCCAGGTTTATATTCAAAAACACACTTAAATAAGCCCTATAAGTGCATAATGGGGCCAAATAAAGCATAAGAAAGGTGTATATAGTGATGAAAAGCCTCAAAAAGTGTGAAATATTGTTACAAGACTTTAAAACACTTTGAAATAAGACTTGATAAGGAATAAAAAGGGAATATTTAGATGAATTATAATAAGAACAGTCTAGAAAAGTGTAAAAATGTGTTACAACATTTCACAATACCTTCACAAGACATCATAATTTGAATATTCTAGACCTAATGCAAATGTTTAAGTTACATTGGAACATTAAATATAAGAAAAATAAGCCAAGAATCATAGGAAAAAGAAGTAAATAACCATGAAAATGTCAATGATCCATTTTTCTATGGTACCAAAACAAAGGGTTCTTACAATTCAGTCCCCCTCAAAAAGAAAGTCAAACCATCAACAACCAAGTAACTACTATTAAAACCACAGTGCCTTATAATTATGGAGATCCAAAAAGACAATTCACACCTTTACCAAACACCATAATAGAATGTCCCTGTTGGATGCTATGGATATGGTTGCTGATATGTGGTTGTCATTGATGCCAACAATATTATCATTTGGTGTATCAATTGTTGTATATGACAAGGATATTGAGAAAAATGTAAGAGAAAGTGTTTTGTGTTCCTAGTGGAACTGTGTAGGTCATGATGGTGTCCTATTCTACACATGGGTATGTGCAGGATCATGATGGGTCGAAAAGTGGCAATATGATGGGTATGTGGCTGACGACTATTTTTTTACCCAAAATTGATGAAATGAAAAGGGTTCTTAAAGGAGATTCTTAGCTTTCCACTAATATAAATTGTACTTTACTTTGAATTTAATAAGTAATTATTATTCATTTTCTATTCAAATTATGACTAAAGTCCTGATTGATAGGATGATTGAAAAAAATCTATAGCTTTCAAACGGTATCACATTTTTTGAATCCAAAACTTACGTCACATTCTATGCTTCACATACTATAGGATTAAAAAAATAAAAATTGAATTTCATGAAGTTTTGACCAAGTTAAGGTGGTCAGACATACGAGTTTTGATATTTTTAACAAATTGTAATAAAAAAATTAATAATTAATTATTTACTCAGAAAAAAATTAGAAAAAAATGTGCATCACATCAGGGCATGAGTCCTCTACTTATATCTAAAATCTTATTAAAAAATATTATCATTTTATTGTGGTTAGGGTGGTCAAACAGACACCTACTTCTTATTTTCTCCCTAAAATTTAAGTACCACTGCATTGAAATTTTAAATTTTCACCAAATAGATTCTTTTTGTTTTACACAAACTTAGTAGTTTAGAAACTATATTAAATTTTCTACAAATTATATTTTTACATATTTTTGAAATAATATAGATAACTTATTCAAATTTTTATGTCAAGTTACCTAACTTTGATTTTTTTGAATTTTTTTCCACTTAAGGGCCTAATTTTTCCACGCTGATCCTGCACATACCCACATTGAAGATTAGATGATGTGGATTTAAGGGTTTATTTTTGAGTTTATCTAGATCATCTATTGAAAGTTTCAAAGGTCAGCATGAAGTTTGAGTATGTTGTGGTCTAACAGTGTTTTTGTGGTCTCTGTTAGTATTCCTAAATGAATATTGTGTGATTTTGGTTATATCATTTGTTGCAGATGCTTCTCTATTGTTTCTTGGTGCTCGAAGATGTCTCTAGATAATTCTCTATCTTTTTGGTACATCCACATTAATTGGTGAGCTCATGGATGAAGATCTTTTCTTGCGCATGTTCGGTTTTTCATGTTTCTAGCTGACATGTTGTTGGTAGTGTGTTGTGGATCTTCGAGGTGAAAGTAATTAAAGTATTTTCACATTGGAGATGTTAATTTGGGTCTCCAATATGTTTTGGCTGACCTTGGTGAATTCACATTAAAATTTTACTTGTAAATTTGGGTTGGCATTGCAAATATACTTTATTTTCTTGGTCGACAAAGTAATGATATAATCTCATGTAGTGGATATATAACGGAAACTATTTCATTGATGTAGATGATGCTTCATGTACTCCTATGTGTGTATGTCTGAATATCATTCAATTGAAGAGAAGAGTGTGAAGAAGCTTGTGGAAAGTGTGAAGAAGTGTTGAGCTTAATTGGAACTGTAATCAAGTTTGTGAAGAAGCTATTTTCTTAGTTCACATCTAGGATGGTTCTAATCCAAACCCTATTGTTGGACAGTGAGTCCTCTTTTGTAATTGAGTAGTGAGCTCTAGGTAGTGTGCCTAAATGCATGTGCATTCCCCTTATTATTTCTTTTTGTACTTCTAACAAAGTATAATCTTGTGGACTAACACTATGAGTATAATCTTGTGGACTAACACTATGATTTTTCCCCTAACAGGGTTTCCACGCAAAAATACTAGTGTTATTTGTCTCTTTGATGTGTTAATTTCTTGTGGCTAATTTATTATTCATCAGATCTGAGATTAAGGTTAATTTAAGTTAGAAAATTTTAAATTTTTGTGACAACTAATTCACCCCCCTCTTAGTTGTTTGTCCTTGTTTTTCCAAAAAAAATTTTTAGAGCTAGTTCCTTTCAAGAATTCTAATAGCTTGAGGTGATCTGGGATGGCAACATTCAAGAAGGACAGTCCTAGATTTGATGGCGCTAACTATTCACTTTGGAAGATCAAGATGCAATGTCCTTTAAGGTGTATTGGTGAAGCCTTCTGGAAGATCACAAGAGATCCATATACTATTCCTCAAAATGGCCCCTCTACTACTAATGAGATCAAATATGTTGAAAGTAATATTAGGGCTATTGAAGCTTTGGTGAGTGCTATAATAGATTCAGAGATGGATAATGTGGTAGGTTTGTAGAGAACTCATAATATTTGGATGAAACTAGAAACTTTGAATGAAGGAGATGCACAGGTGAAGATGGATAAGCTACAAAGCTTGAAAGGAAAATATGAAAATCTGAAGAAGGGTGAAGATGAAAATATCACTTCTTTTACGTAAAGAGTAAATGAGATAGTGATGGGTATTAAATTTTTTGGTGGTTTTGTGGATGAGGATGAAATTGTGGCTAAAGTACTCAGATCCTTGCCTCCCTACTACAAAATGAAGGTTCATGCTATTGAAGAGTTCATATCAGTAAACAAGATGAAAATAGATACACTGATTGGGAAGATTGTTGCTTTTGAGATAAGTAAATTTGGTGAATCTACACTGAAGACTGAATCTACATTCAAGGATACTATATCTTGAAGTAATAGAAAAAGATATAGTCTGGGAGAGAGTTCCAGGAAGATATCCAAGTATGATGAAGAAATGAAATATCTTGAAGATAAAGAAAGAGAGGTAGAAGAATTGGAAGCACTGATTGCAAAGCAAGAAGGTAAAGGAAAAGGTAAGTAGGAGGATGTATTACCTATTAAATGTTTTTCATGCAGTAAAATACGTCATTTTGCATCAATATTTCCTCAAAGAGTTCCTAGATCTAAGCCTAAGAATTCTAGATTGCTAAAGAGATGCTACTTTGCTAAAGAAGCAATGATTGATGGTGAGTCTGATAAGGAAAATGGAAAAGAAGATGATTGGGATTTCATTGCTACCATTGAAAATAGTCCTATGGCTACTGAATCTACTAAAGATGAAAAATATCTTGCAACTCAAGTTGAAGAAAAATATGAATGGGTAATTAATAGTGGATGATCACATCATATGACTAGTGATAAAAGAAAATTTGTGAGTCTAGAGAAGTATGATATTGGGCTTGTAAGATTTGGAGACAACAATGTTGGTTTGATTCGTGGAAGAGGATCTATTTTCCTTGGTGGTAAGGACAACACTAATGATGTCCTCTATGTTGAAGGCCTAAAGCACAACTTGTTGATGATGGATAGATGGTTCATAAGGGATATGATCTATAGTTCAAAGATGGAAAATGCAAGATATAGGGAAGTTCCAAGAACATGATTGCAACAATAAAACAAACAAAAAGTACCATTTTTCACTTGAATACTGCTAATGGAAGTTGTATGATTGCTCAAGTAGATGAAAGCTAGTTGTGGCATAGGGTATTGTGTCATGTAAACCTTGAAAACATTATCAAGATAAGTTCTACTCGAGCAGTGAGAGATCTGCCTAGATTAGTGAAGCCTGCAAATGTAATTAGCAAGGAATGTCAGATGGGTAAACATACTAGATTCTCTTTCTAAAGCAAACAGTTTCATTCAAATAATTTGCTGGAGTTGCTACATAATGACCTTTTTGGTTCCTCCAAAGTCAGAAGCATTCATGGAGAAAGGTATTTTATGTTGGTTATTGACGATTACTCTACAATGATTTGGGCTTCCTTTTTGACACGAAAATGTGAAGCACTGGAAAAATTCAAATGTTTCAAGGCTATGGAAGAAAATGAGAAAGGTCTAGAAATTAAGTGCTTGAGATCTGACAAAGGTGATGAGTTCATTTCTAAGGATTTCAACTCTTATTGTTAAGAGCATTGTATTAAAAGATAGTTATCTACTCCCCAAACCCATCAACAAAATGGAGTTGCAGAGAGAGAATAGAACAATTATGGATGTTGCTAGAACAATGATGATGAAAGGAAATGTGTCTCATATGTACTAGAGTGAAGTGGTAAGCACTGTTGTGTATACCTTGAACCAGGTAAATGTGAATGGAAATTTTGGTAAGACCCCTTATGAGTTATGGTTTGGTCACAAGCTTACTATTAAGCATTTTAAGATCTTTGGAAGCAAGTGTTATATCAGGAAAGATTATGATATAGGGAAATTTGATGCTAGAATTGATGAAGGGATCTTCCTAGGTTACTCCACTAAGAGCTAGGCATACTGGTATTATAACAAAAGACTAAGAAAAATGGTTATGAGTGCAAATGTTAGAGTTGATGAGTATTTTTTCAAATCATCCAAATAATGCAATTATGATTCAGATGAAGACAACACAAGTCAATTAAAGAAAACTCATACATTAAATCTACTTCATATTATTCCATATGTTCTAGTGAAGCAACCTCAATTTGTTCTTGTAAATCAAGTCAGTCAAGAAGCTCAGACAAGTGTAGAAGTATATACAGGTGCAAGTGTAGAAGAAAGATCAGAAGAGTTAGAAGTCTAAGAAAGTCCTAAAAATCCAAGGTATGTGAAGCTAAATCATCCTGAAAGTCAATATCATAGGAGATAAGAGTAAAGGAGTGTAAACTACAAGAAAAATTGTAGAAGAATATTGTCTGATTTCCAAGATTGAACCTAAGAGTGTCACTGAGGCCTGTCAAGATAAACAATAGTTAGAATCCATGAAGGAAGTGCTAACACAGATTGAGAAGAATGACACATGGTTATTGGTTCATAGGCCTAAAGACAAAAATGTGATTGACCATACTGAGTGGGTATTTAGAAATAAGTTGAATGAAGAAGGTGAAGTGGTCCAGAATAAAGCAAGACTAGTATGTAAAGGTTATTAAAAAATGGAAGGTAATTATTTTTTAATAAACCTTTTCCCTTGTAGCTAGAATTGGAGCTAGGAGATTATTTCTTGCCTATGTTGCACATAAGAATTATAAAGTTTATCAAATGGATGTGAGGTCTACATTTCTGAATGGAGAACTAGAAGAAGTGTGCATTGAATAGCTAGATGGATTCTAGCTAATAGACGAGGGAGATATTGTTTGTAGATTGAAGAAAGCTTTGTATGGACTTAAGCAAGCCCCTAGAGCTTGGTACACTATATTGGACAAATAGTTATTGAAGCTTGGATTCACTAAAGGTACTGATGATAGCAACTTATACTTCAAGTTAGATCATGAGAAGGAGTTGATGATAGAATTTTTTTTTGATGACATCATTTTTGGAGGAGATGATAATCAATGTATGAAATTTGTTGATGAGATGAAGAGTGAATTTGAGATGAGCATGATTGGTGAGATGAAGTTCTTTCTAGGATTACAAATTACATAGTTAGACTAGGGGATATTCATATCTCAATCCAAATATGTGAAAGAACTATTGAAGAAGTTTGGAATGGATGGCTCCAAACATGTTGTTACTCCCATGGTGACGGGATGTAAGTTGACACTGAATGATGACTCTCCAAAGGAAAATAAAACTTGGTACAAGTCAATGATTGGTGGACTGCTCTACTTGACACAGACTAGACCAGACATTATGAATGTTGTATGTATGGTTGCTAGATTTCAAGCTGATCCAAAGGAATCACATGTGACTACTATCAAAATAATTTTCAGATATCTAAAAGGAACAATTGACTTTGGACTTTGGTATCCAAAGGATGATGATCTTACTTTGAGTGCATACACTGATGCAAATTGGGTTGGTGATGTAGATGAGCGGAAAAGTACTAGTGGTGGTGCTTTCTTCCTAGGGAAGAAGCTAGTATCTTGGTTGAGTAAAAAGAAAAACTCAATTTCTCTATCTACTATAGAAGCATAATACATTGATGTTGCCAATAATTGTATTCAAGTGATATGGATGAAATAGATGTTAAAAGATATCAGGGTGATATATGAAGAACCTATTTCCATATACTATGACAATTCAAGTGCAATAAATATCTCAAGGAATCTAATACTACACTCTAAGAATAAATATATATCAATAAAGTTTCACTTCTTAAGGTAGAAAGTGCATGAGAAAGAAGTCAGATTGGAATATGTTCCTACCAAAGAACAGAATGCAGATATATTTACTAAGCCTTTTCCGAAGGATACTTTTGAGTATCTTAGAGGAATTCTATGGGTAATTACGCCTCCTAATAAGAACTAAATGATGAATTTTCTTACATCAATTTGTGAGCTTCATTGGTATACTTTGATCCGGATTGATTTTTTTGTGGCTACTACTCAAGGGGAGTAGTCGGATGTGCAAATATGTGGTTCAAAGTATGTGCATGGAAAGTTAAATCTTAAATTTTCCATTGATGTCAAAGGGGGAGAAGTACATTGTGAAAAACCTTTGTGGAGAGAACTGTAATTGAGAGTAGTGCAAAAGAAGTCAGTTAGGTTGATGGTATTTTTCACATCATGTGTTGTCATCAATGCCAAAGGGGGAGATTGTTGGATGTTGTGGATATTGTTGTTGATATTTGGTTGTGAATGATATCAACACTATTAGCATTTGGTGTATCAATTGTTTTATATGTCGAGGATATTGAGAAAATTGTAAGAGAAAGTGTCATGTGTTCCTAGTAGAACTGTGTAGGTCATGATGGTGTCCTATTCTATACCTTGAATATTAGATGATTTGGATTTAAGGGTTTATTGTTGATTTTATCTAGATCATCTATCGAAAGTTTCAGAGGTCCATGTGAAGTTTTGAGTATGTTCTGGTCTAATAGTGTTTCTGTGGTCTCTATCAGTATTCCTAAATGAAGATTGTGTGATTATGGTTATCTCAGTTGTTGTAGATGCTTCTCTATTATTTCTTGGTTCTCTAAGATGTCTCTAGATAATTTTCTATCCTTGTGGTACATCCACATTAATTGGTGAGCTCGTGGTTGAAGATATTTTCTAGCACATGTTTAGTTTTTCATGTTTTTGGCCTACTTGTTGTTGGTAGCGTGTTGTGGATCTTTGAGGTGAAATTAATTAAAGTATTTTCACATTAGAGATGTTAATTTGGGTCTCCACTATGTTATGGCCAACCTTTGTGAATTCGAATTAAAATTTTACTTATAAATTTGGGCCAACATTGCAAATATATATTTTATTTTCTTGGTCGATGAAGTAGTGATGTAATCTCATGTAGCGGATATATAAGGTTGATTAGTTCATTGATGTAGATGATGCCTCATGTTATCCTATGTGTGTATGTGAAAATATCATTTGATTGAAGAGAAAAGTGTGAAGAAGCTTGTGCAGAGTGTGAAGAAGTGTTGAGCTTAATTGGAACTGTAATCAGGCTTGTGAAGAAGTTATTTTCTTAATTCACATCTTGGGTGGTTTTAATCCAAACCCTATTATTGGAAAGTGAGTCCTTTTTGTAATTGAGTAGTGAGATCTAGGCAGTGTTCCTGAATGCATGTGCATTCCCCTTATTATTTCTTTGTATACTTCTAACATAGTATAATCTTGTGGACTAACGTCCACCGTGGTTTTTCCACTAATAGGGTTTCCATGCAAAAATCATGGTGTTATTTGTCTCTCTGATGTGTTAATTGCTTGTGGTTAATTTCTTATTCATCAAATCTAAGATGAAGGTTAAGTAAAGTTATAAAAGTTTAAATTTTTGTGACAACTAATTCACCCCTCCTCTCAGTTGACTATCCTTGTTTTGTCAATAGTACCAACTTTTACAACAACAAACAATTACCTTGCATGTCATCAAAGCACGTGATCCTACTAAACCTTTACCTTTGAACTTTAAATCCACTTCTTATTTCCATTATCATAGAGAAAATGGACATAACACTAAAAATTGTAAGCATCTCAAACATATTGTGCAAGACTTAATTGATTCTAGCCATTTATCCATTGTAGGTGTTAATGAACAAGGTAATTAGTCTATTGCCCCTCCAAATAAAAACTTGCAAATTTTCACTGACCCAATTCCCAAACATAATGTTTCATTTGTCAATGCTAGTGAAACTACAAAGAATGATGTGATGAATGTTGATACAGATGATGAATATCCTGATTCCATTTGACATATTACCCATGTTAATCCTATGGATGAAATGGTAGGTGCAATAAATGTTATCCCTCATAAGGGACAACCTAAGAAATATCTTGATATTAATTTCTCCTCTAAGGACATAATTAAAAATATCCCAGATGGTCCTATTTACATATCTGACTATATATATGACAATCCCACTAATGGGATACTAAAAGATCCCGCCTGTGGAGAGAATGTGATCACTGAGGAAATTTTGGTATTACAAGACCTTTATCAAGATGATTATGATAAAATGAAAGCACGGATCAAGAAAAACAATGGTTTTTCTTGTCCTATGATAGGATCAATCATCATTCCATTACAAATAGGACCAAAAACATTGGATGTTGCATTCTACATCATCTCGTAGTTAGACTAGTTTCATTTGAGGCTAGGAAATCCATGGCTTCTCTTAATGAAATTTGTCCCTTCGATTAATCACAAATGATTAAAGTTTCCATTGGAAAATGCAATATTCATTGTTCACCATAACGACTTTAACCCATTGTCTTCCAAAGGAAAATTTTCCTTAGAATCCTTTTGGCCCAAGCCCATAGAACCTATAATTCCTAGAAAATATTTATTTTTCATTGCTTACCAAAAATATAAAGAAAAGAAAATAGTAGAATTCTCTCTTCACAATAGGTCCCCATCCACTTTTGACACTCCTATCCTAGATGAAACAATGCTTCAACCTGAACAAGAACCAAACAACCATGCTAAACCAAAACCAAAAAATTCCTTGATATCATCCAAAATACCACGAGACAATAAAAGCAATCTCATCATGCCTCCTCGAATAAAAAAATTCTACAAAGTAAAGGATAAAGTGGATGAACAACCTTCCATTGTTCCTTTCATTCCTCCTATTTTGGAAGAAAAGAAACCTATGGTTGATCAACCTGCTCCTTCACAAACACAACTCGACAACAAAACCAAAAGAAATAGAGGAGCTAGGGAGTGTAGACATAGACATCATTCCCTTGCTCACAAGTTACATGAAGAAGAAAATAAAGAAAATCACAATCCACACTTGACAGAAACAATTCATGATGACCCTCCTCCCCAACAACAACAATGTGATTCCATAAAAAAATCACAAAAAGAGTTACACTCTTCAATGAAAATTATCATTCTTTCTCCTATTATGATTAATCTGGATGACAATGACGAGAATGCTAAAATCAAAAAAGAGGTGGATAATGATTTGAAAACTTTATTTTCCTCTTATGTGAGTGTAATCAAAAAATATCCTACAAAGAATGTTGAACCCAATGCTTCCCCTAGTTCGGCACTTGCACTTGTTCGCTTGTCCAGTTGCTCACCCTCGAAATATCATGAACATGACTGGGATGCAAATGACTTGCTCAATGGCTAAATCACATTTTCCTTATTAGTATTTTCCATTTTCTTTATCCTTTTCTTTTTCTTTTGTGTGATTGCATGTGCATAATGTGATCCCTCATGATTTTCTATTTGATGTTCTATCTTTGTGGCATTCCTCTATTTGTACCTTCATTCTTTTCTATGTCCTGCATCATTTTCATGTTTTCATCTTTATATTTTTCTTGTGTTTTCCTTTAGGGGATGACACAAGGAATTGAGACATTCATGTCTCTTTCAAGTTGACCCAAAAGGATTTTCTTTTACTTTGCCTTTAATTTTTTCTTCTTCTTGTGTTTTCCTTTTGGGAATGATGCAAGGCATTGAGACATTCATGTCTCTTTCATGTTGACCCAAAATCTTTTCATTTTTATTTTTCCATTTCCTTCTCATTTGTCTTGTTTTTTTCCTTTTGGGGATGATGAAAATCATTGAGACACCCTATGTCTCTTCCATGTTTACCCAAAATATTCTTTATTTTTCTTTATTTTCACTCTCTTTGTGTCATTCTTCCAATTCTATGTATTTGGGGAATGATGGTAGTTATGAGCTCTCTAAAAACATTGCAGCAAAGAACATATTGATCCCAAATCCATAGATCCCTTATGTGTTTTGTTTCTTCATTCTAGGGGAAACCCTTTTCTCTTTTTTTCCTTTCCTTCACATGAGCTAGCCTTATTCTAAAACATATGACTTGGCATAGGGATTTCCTAGTCGGCTCTCATATCTTCTTTCTCTTTGAATTTTTCATTTTCTACTTTAACATAATTACTCACAGTACAATGTGTAGCAATTCCATTAAAGTGGCAGAATACATTGGCATTATTCATTTGCATTTATCCTTTTCTTGGTTCTTAGTGTAGCCTTCTTACTTGATACCATGCGTTTTGTTGATTTGTGGATGAAATTAAGTGTGATTTCCTTCTTAAGAATTATCTATCTTAGCATATTACATTCCTCTTAGTGGATTTATACAACACACTGTATCCCCTAAGTTGTGAATCTTCTATTCTTTGATTGGTCCTCTCTCGGAGACATTAGACACAATGTTCCCTAAGTTGAAGAGACTGCATGAACTAAGCAAGACTCCTTTGAACATCCTTTGCATGTTTCCTTTTTCATTTATTATATGGCTACCTTTAATAGCACAACTTGCATGCCTATGGTCCCATTACGGTTTTTCATGAGCTCCAAGCATACAAATTTTTGCTTGTCTCATGAAGCTAAAAATTCCATTTTATTTTGTGGCACGTTAGTAAAGTTATCAGGAGGTATAACTTTGATATGGTTGAGTAGGAATCCAATTTCGAGGTATGAATTTCCCCATAGCCACATGTTTGTGTGTGTGAGTGCATACCAGCCATGAGTGTAAGTTTCTCACCTTTTAGGCCTCCTCACCCAGTGGACAACCATGATCAAAACTTGATCCAACTCTCTCATTTTCCTTCTCCTTCTCTCCCTTTCATTCTTTTACACCATTCTCTTGTGTGTTCATTTGTGCTAATGTCTAGCTTTCCATGAGATCTTGATTCTGGGGAATTGATCACCCCTCGTCATCTTTTTTGTCTCATCTTGCCAACATGAGTGCATCTGGATCCCTCTGGATGTGCATGTTTTGCTATTTTAGTGTGAGTTTGAAGCAAGTTCATCCTCTCACTAAAGTGGGGCCTAAATGTAGCATAAAAAATGTATCCTTAGACATTTTTATGCTCATTCAGGTCTTTCTTATGGATGTTGGCCTATTTTTTTCTAGATTCAATGTTGAATGTGGTCAACACATTCACATTACCTCTTGGACCATTTTGAATCAATAAGAATTCTATGATGTCTTGTAAAAGCCTTGTAACCCACTTTCACACTTTTCTAGGGTCTTTTTATTATGATTCACTTAAATAACCTCTTTTTATCACTTACTAAGCCTTATTTCAAAGTGTTGTAATGTGTTGTAACCAAATTTTGTGCTTTTCTAGGCTTGTCATCAATAATTCAACCCTTTCTTATGATTAAATGGCCACTTTATACACTTATAGGCCCTACTTAAGTTTGTTTTTGAGAATAATCCCGTTAAACATCATTTAATAAACTTTAATTCCCGACAACCACTTAAATTTCCCTAGTGGGACCAAGTCTCCACTAGGGGAAAATTAGTCCCACTTGGCTCAAAAATCAAAATTATTTCAAAATTCTGGTGGGATATTACTTTCTAAACCTTGAGGTAGGCGTATGATGTGGAATTTTGGGGAAATTTTGTATAAAAATGTATAAATGGAGGGTTTTCCCCCCATTTTTCATCTTCTAATTTCCTAATATCATTCATTCACTTACTAATTCATTTGAGAAATTATCCAAAATTCACTTTTGCATTCTAGGAATTTTCAAGCATACATCCATTGGAGCTTCTACTTGCATATCTTGGAATTTCTACTTGAAAGGTTTGGTGAGTTGTAGCATTGCATGTTGTTCAATCATCATTCTCTTTTTATTTCATTACATTTTCAAGGGTTTAATTACCAAACTAGGGTTTGAACAAGGAAAACCCCTATTCACTAACCCTTAACCCTTTTACCACTCTTTACATGTGTTTTGTAAGTCTTGTGTGTAGATTTGTCAAAGAGAAAGATGTGAAAAGGTGTGATAAATTCATCAAAGTCTTTCAAACTCAACAAAACCCTAAAAGAAGCTTGGAGATCATATATAGGTAAAATTTTGTATATTTAGGTCTGGAAACTTGTTAGAAAGTGAAGTGCAAACCAGGAGAAATAGAGTGCATCTTTAAATTTCTCAAAATATGAAGGTGGACTAAGTCACCATCAGTGGTGAATTAGTCCCATTACTAGTCTTCAAAAGTGTTTTTTTGCAGTTTTTGGATACCCTTTTGGCTGAAACCTATTCCTACATAATTTCATCAAAATAGGACTAAGTCACACAACTTGGTTTAAGTGTCCTAGTTGGAATCAACAGTGATTTCTATAGGATTCCAGAGTTCCTCTAAATCACTTTCCAATTTCTAGGTACACCTCTCTAATCTCATCTATTTCTGTTATAGTTTACTTGCATCTTTAGTTCGTTCTGCATATCACATTATGTTTTCAAACATCTTGCATTTCATTAGTTTTGAATTAATAATCCATCTCTTTTATCAGTTATTTACATCTAGGACATTTCCATTAGACAAATTTCATTCATCTTTGCATTGTAATCTCAAGGGCTTATTCTTGAGTGAACCACCAAGATTTTTGTGATTCCTCTCTCCTTTTAGGTGCAAATCCCTAGAAGTGTAAGAGAGCTTATATCCCCAAAAATCTTTGGTTTAGATAGAAAGATTACTAGTGGTGGTTCTTTATTCTTAGGAAATTATTTGGTTTCATGGATGAGTAAAAATCAGGAGTTTCTCACTCTTTATATAGTAGAAGTAGAATATGTTGTAGTAGTTACATGTACTCAGTTCTTATGGATGAAGAAAACTTCAAAGGACATAAAAGTGGACTAGAAATGAACTATCTCTATTCTTTGTGATAATTCAATTTTAATCAACATCTCAAAAAATATGGTGATGCACTCCAGGACAAAGAATAGATCAATCAAGTATCACTTCATTAGAGAGAAGGTTGCAGACAAGGAAGTCAACATGGAGTATGCTCCTACAAAGGAACAAGTGGTTGATATATTCACCAAGCCTCTTCCCAAAAAGTAGTTTGAATACTTGAGGTAGAATTTTAGAGTAATTTCTCCCACATCATATCACTAAGCGTTAGTGATATGACATACATCCAAGGGAAGCTTCATTGATTATTTCTATAACATTGGTCAAGGATAGTATGATGAATTTAGGTAAATCTTGTTTTACAAACTTCTAATGACTTGGTGGTTGTAGAGTGTAGAATCCTCTCTTTCTCTTTGCATTGTTTTTAAAAGGGGGAGCATATACTACGTGGAAATGTGCCCTTTTCCATTAATGTCAAATGGGGAGAGAGATGCACAAATGCTCTAAGTTGGAGCATGGGAGTATAGAACAGATGCTCATATGTTGTTCTAAAACTAATTTCAATTGATATCACACTTGACAATATGAATGAGATTTAGGATGGTTGAACATTAGGTTTTTCAATTAATGAAAAATGAGGAGATTGTTGAAAAATGTTTTCATTGATGAAAAAATTGTAATATGAGCAGTGTCAATCATGCAAATACAAATGAAATATTTTACATGAAGTCAAAGGTGGATCTATGATAAAATACAAAGTTTCAAAAAGTTGCTTCAATATTGCAAAATTTCATACATTATTGTTCCAAGCTTCTACCATCAAAAAATGGTTGCCAATGATAATATTTCCTATGTGGTGTAATCGAAACTTACTCCTTCATTGGATTAATGTTAATATTTTGGGGAGAACATGAAAATTTTCCCCTAAATTTTTCAACAATAAGAGTTGCATGCAAATTTTAATATGGTTTGCATCTAGCTAACATAAGTATTTTAGAGTAATTTTATTTTCATTCCTTTTGATATGGTGATGGGAAAAGTCAGTGGCAGTGTTTATAGATTGGAGATTACTCCATGTCGTCTTAATGATGTCTACTAACATGAATGGTGGACCCTACATGGAGATGGTTGTGAAATCAAGTTGGGACTGAGAATTGGTGGATAGTGACGTTTTGTGATGTTGAAAGGTGTATACACGACAATTTCTTGCTAACCTACTAAGAATTTAGTGGGGCCCAATAAAGACTCATGGGGAAGTGGGGATTGGTGGAAAGTAATCCACATCAGATGGGATGTTGGAACATGGAAAGGTGATGTGGATAAATGACTTGGATGATAGGTGAATGACATATGAAAAGAGATTATTTGTTGATTTTGCATTATTGTTGTAAATCAACAAAGACTATCATTGTGATCCTATGCATCACATGAATCTCTTTCGAGTGAGTGTGTTGTTTGGTGATGTGCAATGGAGTATAGTCATCACATCTATATATTCACATCACTCAAATGGAAGATGAAGGCTTATCAAAGTAGTGATAAAGTGATGATCGCTACATCACTTAAATCAATGTGCATTCACTAACCTTACAAAAATATGGTGAAAAGTTAAAAATCAACTGAGTAAACAATAAACTGTTGATTGTTGATGTGCATACAGAAGGAAAATAAAATGATGACAAATGGCAATCAATAATTTGTTGATTTTGCATCCTTGTTGCAAACCAATGTTTGATCAATCAATGTCTTTGATGATGGTGATTTAATGTAAAGTGACATAGCTAGGGCATGAACTCTTGGTGTGGGAAGGCACAAGTGTTAGCACAATTTCTTATGTAAACAAACACAACTATGAATGTGTTCGATCCAATGGTGAAATAATGGAATAGATTCTTACATCAACGAACAATGGATGAGATTGATTCAAGGAAGAGGATGATAGAATAAAATATCTAGCACAAATTATTAGGCAGAAGACAGTTCTAAGGAAAAGAAGAACACATAGTCCAAATTTGAATCCATTGCACAGGAAAATGATGAAATGACATAGAAAACCCTAGATGCAACCCACCAAAAATGAAATGATTCATTGAATTTAAATTAGGGTTATAGTATGATTTGTGTTGCTTCTTTATGAAGGAATAAGTTGTTAAATATTTCTAGTTCAGAGATATGAACTAGTTGGTCTGTGTGAGGAAAGACAATAGTCAGTCAGTGTAGTTTTTTACTATATTAGTTTGTCAAAATCTAGAATGTACATTTGAAGTTGTTTATAGTTGTGTGTGATAGTGAATAGAGAGAGAAAAGGTTTTGTACTAAACTGATGCATTATAGGTTTTTTAGAACCATTTTATGCATACATGAATTTCTAAATCTATAGAGGTGGTTTCCTCAGGGTGCTGCCACAATAGTGTTTTACACTTTCTAGGAGATCCAGTTTTTTGTTGAAAGCACATATTTTTAGAAAATATAATTATTTAAGCCTTGAAAATTTCTATTTAAAGGATTCCAATTGAATATGGTTTGATCAAACCACCTTATACCAAGCCCCCTTGGATAGAAGCCCGCTAGTTTTAAACCATACCTATAATGGACTCTACTTTACACCTATCAAAATGCTGATTAAAAACCACTTTTGATTTACCTTTTGGGGAATCAAATGAATTCATTTAAATTTTTTTTTGTAGGTATGTATTCCTTATTATAAGCTTCCCAAAAATTATAATTTTAATTAAATTAAATTTGATTATTATATTTATTTTTAATTTCTTGTGAATGTAGGTATTTCACCAAAAATCAAGGTATTTGTTCTTTGCATGTGGAAAAATAAAAGATTATCATTTTTTTTTTTTGAAAAATATGAGTGCACCATATATTGGAGCCCTTGATCCAACAAAAAGAATAAATTGAATTTTGACACATACAAAAAAAGTTAAGTGTTATATAGTTGCACTATGTCTAAATTGTAATTAGTTTGACTTTGAAACTTGATTAAAGAAAAAGTATTCAATAAAAAAATATCTAACCAAGTGGAAGCACTAGATATTGGAGTTACAAATCTAAATTTGAAATAATTATAATTTTATCCTTCATGGAGAAAAGGTTATGTGTTATACAGTGAGAATCACTTTTTAAAAATGATGTTTTTTGAAAAAAACTAGTTTTCGAGGGAGATGGAAAAAGAAGTGTAATATGATTCCAAATTTTTTTTTAATATATATTTAGAATCTACAAAAAAAATTTCATGAAACTCTGGTTTTCATAATCTTCATATTCCTCATGGTTTAGTCACTATAGGTTCCTGAAAGTGAAGATTTAGTTAAAAAATTTATTTCAATGTCCAGTTTGGCCAAAAATTTTAAACCACTATTGTGGGATCACCCCTCAGTTTGTGCCGAGTTGGAGCTCAATGTAGGGTATTGAAGCATCCTTGAAGTTTTAGCTTCTAAGAAAAGGATTTGGTACTTTCTTAAGGCTGGATCCCTTAAAATTGTAATTGAACTTCATTGCTTGTGAGGTTGGATTAGGATAGTAGATCATAGTAGCATTTCTCATTACGGTTTTCTCCCATTTACGGTTTTCCACATACATTTGGTGTTATATGCTATTATTTCATGTGCATGTTATTGTTATATTGATTTATGCTTTAATCAACACATTTGAGTTTAAGGTTTGAATCTGAATAAGAGCTTTTAGGTCTAAAAGTTTTAATATTTACTAATTCACCCCCCTCTTAGTAGATTATTGTTTTCTAATAGGAGTATTATAATTTACAACTTTACACATTATCTAATTAAGTATAAAAATATGGACAAAAATATGTTGAATTTGTGATTATTCTTATGAGTAATGTAGTGGGATAAATATTTCACTATGAAGAAAAATAAAATCATTATAATTTTAAAAGGTATTCTTTGAATTATGGAAAATAAAAAATAGAAACAAAGGAATCTCAATAAAACTTCCATAATTTTTTTAATTTAAATTGTATCAAATAAAATTATCTATATCGTGTATCTACTTTTTTTTATATAGATAATGTTAGTAAAGGTTGGGAACTAATATATGAACCTAAAATATATATATATAAAATGAAAGATTATATTTTATTTGAAGGAATAAAAAAAGGAAAAACTAGGTTACTTGAAATTGTCCAAAAGAAACATTCTAAATAAAAAGCTACTTGAACAAACAAATCAAAATTTGAAAGATAAATAGAAAAATATATTACTAACTTGAATATTAATCTAATAATATTACCCAATTAATTTGTATAGTAACGAAAAAATTATCCTTTTCCTTACTTGTTTGGATAATTGACATTAAAGCTAGATTAATGATATCTTGGATTGGTGTTGTAATGCCTTGTACACATTCACACTATTCTAGGACCTTTATTTAACTAAAACATGCTTTAATTGGTCCTTTGCAAGGTTCTTGTAAAGTTTTGTAACACACTTTCACACTTTTCTAGGACTCATTTGCTTAATTAAACCTAATGGGCCCCTTCCTAAATAAAGAAATGCATAATGTATACCTTTTTTAAGTGTTGTAAAGAATTTTAAGGAACTTTCATGTTTATTTAGGTGGTCCTAATTCATTGTGGTTAAGTGGAGTTATTTAAACCCTTTTAGGCCTTAATTTTGAAACCTCTTGAAGATCTATCTTGACAATCATAAATTAAATATCAAATTATTTCATTCAAAATTTTTTGTTCTTGGTAAGTTGATCTAGGACCCATTCACACTTGATGGCGAATGGGTCCTCCCTTAATAGGAACCCCCTTTCTTATTTGATTTGGAGTGGATTTTTGGCCTTCTTTTAGCTCCCCAAAGCTTGGTCCTGGAAACTTAGCCAAGACCCATTCACCTTTGGTGGTGAATGGGTCCTCTCTTAATAAGACCCCTATTTTTGAATTTCATTCTAGGGAGATTTTAATTATATTTCTTTCTAGATATGTTGTCGGCCTTAATTCTTTGAATTTCAGGGTTAATCTACTAATTTAGTATAAATAAGGGGTTAGTTCACCTCGTTTCCTACTAGGAAATCCTAAAACTTTCAAGAATTCAAGTGATCAATAATTCTAAAGCATTTCAAGATCATTCATAAGGCATCTCAAGGTAGATATCAAGTTTTTATTGTATCAATTCAAAGGAATATCCTCATGTCAAAGGTTTAATTCATTCATTTGTGTTGAGATAAGAAGTTAATGTTGCATTGAGGATCCATTCACAAGCATAATCCTACATATAAGATCTACATTCTTCTTGGCCACTCCATCATTTTCTATAGATTTGAATCAAAAGAAAACATCCAAGGTGACATCATTTACATTATTTCATGTTCATGCTTCATTTCATTCATTTCATCATTTGGTTTGATTACCTACAAGGGGTTTGACAAAGGAAAACCACCATTCACTAACAAATCGACAAGTTTTCTTTCCCTTGTGTGTGTGATTGCAGATTTACAGCTTGAAGATCAAGTTGAGCAAGATTGGAAAAGTTATCAAAGTTGCAAATTTACTAATGTTGTCATTCAAAGTGCAAGGTCATAGATAAAGCTCTACAAAATTAACTACAAACTTCTAGAACTTGATAACCAGGATTTCAAGAGAGTAGACATCAAGGTAAAGGATCCTAAAATAATTTTTTTGAAACCCAAAAAGGACCCATTCAATCTTGAAGGCTAATGAGTCCTCCATAGCATAAAACCAAAAAAAATTGGGCCAGGTACATAGCCTTATATGCTTTAAAAGCATCCCCCATAGTTTCTATAACAGTTAGTTGCATTTCTGGTTGTTACTAGCATCTTATTTTACATAATTTAAGTGATTAATAGATTTAAAAATTGAGTGATCCATATCTTTTTCCCTCACACATTAGGCTGAATCTTATTTTCACACTAATCATTTTTGGTGAACCTGACTCATGTTTAACATTGCAATTTTTGAATTTTAGAGCCTTTTATTAAATTTTAAGTTAAAATCTTGCATTCATTGCATTTAGATTGGAATTGAATTAGGGATTCTTATTTTGCATTGAAAACTTACATATCATATAGGGTTTAGATTTTCATTGTTTTGCATCTTTCTAAATCTGAAAATTAAAAAAAGAAATCAATCATTTTATATCTTATTTAGATCTCATTCAATTGGATTTGAAAATAAAATAAAATTGCATTTCAATCAAGGTCTTGCATTTCATCTTTCTATTGCATCTTTTGCATTGAATTTCTAGAAAATCTAAAGCTGCATTTCATTGTCTAAAACCTAGAACTTAGAGATATATCTGAAAGATTGCAAACCATTAAAAATGAGTTTAAAAATACATAACTAGGACTCATTCTCCCTTACTAGTGAATAGGTCCCTAATGAGGTTTGATGTGAAGCTTTTGGCATTTGAAACGACATTAAAATTTACCCTGAATTCCATAGAAAAATCCTAGAAAGACCTAACCAGGACCCATTCACACTTACTGGTGAATGAGTCCCTATTAGCTACCACTATGCATTTTCAGGACATTGAAATCTCAATTTTTACCTTCTATTTGGTGCCATTATCTTATTTTTTGAATTTCTTGATTTGTTGTTTCATCAATTTCATTGCATCTAGCTTAAATTGCTTCATTTTAGAGTATTGTTAAAAGTTCAAAATTGCATCAAAATATTTCATTTTCAGCTCGTTGCATTATGTACTCAGTAAATTGCATTGCTCAAAATCTAAAAATTTCATTTCATTCTAGGTCATTTCATTCCATCAATGTTAGTGTCGATCTTTTCTAAGTTTGTAAAGAAAAAGTTATTCAATAAGCATGTTAGTCACTCATTCAATACATTTCCTAGTTTTGAGAGTCTCTTAGTGCAGGGTAAAAATGTTGACACTTTCCTTAAATCTATAGCCTTCACTATCTCTCCTATTTATGGGAATGATGTGATAAAAGAAGATGAAGACATAAACAATCATTATGGTCATAACTATTCTTGTCCCAATACATCTCCTATTAGTGATGAAGGAATCTTTGTGAAATAAGGTACAATCATTGAAAATCATGAAATTCTTCTTTTTACTCCTCCTCCCCCTTGGAAAGATATTATGACACAAGATGATGAGATCATTGAAATTACTTTACCTAGTCTCCATTAAAATCCCAACAACTCCCCTACTTGTAAGAATGCTTTAACAAAAGAGGATACAATTGTAGAAAATCATGAAAATCATATTTATGAGGAGGAGATGTTGGTGTTAAGAGATACAATGATTGAGAGCTATGACAATCTTACCTCTCATACTTCAGAAGACATTATAGGACATGAGGATGTAGTTGTAGATAACCATGACAATCAATTTTTTTCTTCTCATACTATCTCTTTTAGATACGAAGAAGGTAGTTTGCTATTAGGAGATACACTTATTGAGAGTCATGAGAATATTTCTTCTCCCTTTCCTAATGCCCCTACCATTTGGGAAGATCTATTTGAACAAAAAATTCCAATCATTAGTAAGCATGCAACTCCTAGTTGTTCTTCTTTTGAGGCCTCCCCTATTTGTGATGAAGCTACTTTACAAAATCTAACCATCTAATGCAATGAAAATATTAAAAGCTCCCCTACTAGGGTGGATATTATGGCACAAGACCATGAGACCTTAGAGAAAAAGGATGATATCGTGGACAACCATAACAATCAAATTTGGTCTTCTCCTAATATCTCTCCTATTTATGATGAAGATACTTTTGTGTTAGAAGATCAAATTGATGAGAGTTGTGAGAGTCCTATTTTCCTCTCTTCTCCTAGGAAAAACATTATTGAATAAGAGAATTCCATCATTGATAAGCAAAAAATACAACCATTGATCACTCCCTTACTTGTGATGAAGATATTTTAGAAGAACTAAACAATGAATGTCATGAACAACTAGTTTGTTGCTCTCCTCAAAATTATCCTACTAGGAAAGATATCATGATTGAAGGAACTGAGAACAATGACACAAGTCTTTCAAGCAATAGTGATGTGACATCCTTAGACGAAGATGAAAAAGTGACATTAGACTACCCTTCGCTAAGATATCATGAAAATAAGGAAAAATCTATTGAAGTTATGAACATTGCAGCTCCTTTGAGACCTCTGATTATAGAACCACCTAAGGTTCAACTCATCATTTATCCACCCTCACAAAAACCCCAAGTTTAAAATCAACCCAATATTATCTTAGAACCACCTAAAAGGAAAATCATATAAAACAAGGTGTATACAATCAAGAATTTTCCTGAACCCCAGAGTTGATAACATCTTGAGAAAGAAAGAAAAAAATCTTGTTGAAGAGGTCACAAAACTATTGGAAGATGGTTATTATTCCTTTGATTTTATACCTATATCCATGGGTGAGTACAAGATCATAACAAAAGAGTGTACAAAGGGAAACAAAAAAGCAATAATGCCAATACAAAGTTCAAAAGCATACACTTCAATCACTCTAGAAGAAAAGATAACATACATAAAAAACTTTGATGAAGTCGATCTAGGGCAACCTCTGAATCGTAAAAAAATGAAAAAAGCTTTATGGAAGAGATTATGAACTTATGAGACAACTTGGGTATAGTGGAAAAGGATGTCATGCTAGAGAACAAGGTATCTATGTCCCAATAGATCCTAACATGCAAGAAACAACTTGTGGTCATGGTTATTGTCCTTTGATGGAAATAAAACCATCAAACAAGCCTTCACTTACTATCAACAACCTTACAAAATATTCTTCCAAGTGGATATTAGCCTTGGTGCACCCTAAACTAAGAGATACCACATGTGGGAATATCTCATTACATAGGCATCAATTCCATACTTTGTCTACTCATTATAATCAATAACAATAGTTGCTACTGCTTTCCATGTAATAGTTGTAGGATCATAGGATACTCACTATTGCATGTTTTCACCAATTGCAAATCATTTCCTTTTTGCAAGGAGCAGCATACCATCATCACTCACCTTGGCTCATCCTTGTCTCACACTAATTTGGGGCAAGCATTTAATAGCCTTGTCCTAGTAATGCATTTTTCATTTTCCCTTTGGCTAGTTTCGTACCTTTCATCTTATACCGATCGCAATTGGGAGGAAAATGACCTTCTTTTGGTTGACTCACCTGTGCCTTACTAGTCTTCTATTTTTTACTTTTGGGGATGATGCAAGGTGTGAAGATATTCATGTTTCTTCCATGTTGACCTAAAAAAAAAATCTTTGTTTTTTCTTTCTTTGTGTCATTCTTTCAGTTCTATGAGTATTTGGGGAATGATGACAGTTCCATGATCTATGAAAAAATTGTAGCACAGACATAATGACACCAAAACCATATATCCCTTATGTGTTTGTGGAGGAAACCCTTTCTTCCTACTTCATGATGCAACTTTCTTGGAAAACATATGACTTGGCATAGGGTTTTCCGAGGAAATCTCTCAAGTATTAGGATAAAAACATTTGCTACTTTAAAGAAATTACTCATAGTGATGGTGTAGCAACTACTTTAAAGTTGGGGCATACATAGATGACATCTTTTGGAAAAATATCATGGTGTGATTTTCCTTCTTTTTTCTTGTGAGGTGTCCTCTTCTTGGTTGTGTAATTGGGTTTGTTGTCATCTAAGAGTGTATGATCTACTATCATGGCATCATACAAATGAGGCATCCCATGGGTTATGACCTGAAAAATTTGACTTGTCCTCTCTTGGAGAAATTTAGAACAATGCTCCCAATGAGGAATACCATTACATGAACAAAGAAAAATCCCCTTTAAGAAATTTTTTTACATGACATTGAATTTTTTTTTCATTTTGGTACCTTATTAAAGTTATCAAGAGGATAAATCTTGTATGGTTGGTATAATGGGAAGCTGATACAATGGCATGAATTTTTCATCTTACATTGGGAGGCTGACACACTAGCATTACTCTCTCACTAAACCACTTTGTTGGGACAACTCACCTAGTGGATAGACTAAGGTTCCACTACCCTAGAGTGATCACACATATCTTGGAACAAGTCACCTAGTGGGCACACTAAGGTTCCACTACCCTAGAGTGAGTATAATTTATTATGGACAAACAATCACCACCTCACATCGTGTTCAATCGGTTGTGCTTGATCCTTTGTTATTGTTTAATTTTCTTAGCCTTTGATAGGGTATGATCATGTATCTTTATTATTGTTGCATACTTAGGCATCTTTAATGTCTACTTTAGTGTGAGTTTGACATGGGGTCAACCTCTCACTACAGTGGGGTTAAAATGTAATAACATAGAAATAATCATTTTCCTTTCTTGTTTCTATAATTGACATTAAATCTAGATTAATGATTTCTTAGAATGGTTTTGTAATTTCTTGTTCACATTCACACTATTCTAGATCTTTTTTTAAGTAAAACATGTTTAATTGGTCCTTTTCAAGGGTGTTGTAAAGTGTTGTAACACACTTTCACACTTTTCTAGGACTCATTTACTTAATTAAACCTAATGGGACCCTTCCTAAATAAAGATATGCATAACGTATACCTTTTTTAATTGTTATAAATTGTTTTAAGGTACTTTCACATTTATCTAGGTGGTCATAGTTCATTTTGGTTAGGTGGAGTTACTAACCCCTTTTTAAGCCTTAATTTTGACACCTCCTGAAGATCTATCCTGACAATTATAAATTAAATATCAAATTATTTCATTAGGTAAAATTTGGTCCCTGTAAGTTCAACCAGGACCCATTCACCCTTGATGGTGAATTGTTCCTCCCTTAACAAGACCACCCTTTCTCAGTTGATCTAGAATTTGTTTTTGGCCTTCATTCAGCTCCCTAAAGCTTGGTCCTAGAAACTTAGACAGGACCCAGCCACCTTTGGTGGTGAATGGGTCCTCCCTTAATATACCTATACTAGTATTTGTCTAGATGTGATGCACACACTCATGTCCATATGTGATGCATATTTTTTTGTAATTTTTTTCCAAGTAAATAATTAATTATCAATTTTTTATTACAACTTTTAAAAAATATAAAAAATTGAATGTCTAACCACCTTAACTTGGTCAAAACTTCATGAAATTCAATTTTTATTTTTTTAATCTTATAGTATGCAAAGCATAGAATGTGCTGCATGTTTTTTATTCCAAAAATGTGATACTGTTTGAAAGCTATGAAGGTTTTTCACTCAGCCTATCAATCAGGACTTTAGTCGTAATTCAAATAGAAAATGAATAATAATTATTTATTAAATTCCAAGTAAAGAAAAATTTATATTGGTGGAAATTTGAGAATCTCCTTTAAAAACCCTTTTCATTTCATCAATTTTGGGTAAAAAAAAAGTCGTTAGCCACATACCCTACAAATACCCATCATATCGTCATTTTTTGGCCCATCATGATCCTGCACATACCCACCCCTATTTTTGAATTTCATTTTGGTGGGATTTTAATTATATTTATTTCCAAATCTAGTGTTGGCCTTAATTCTTTGAATTTCAGGGTTAATCTCCTAATTTAGTATAAATAAGGGGTTAGTTCAACTAGCTTCCTACTAAGCAATCCTAATACTTTCAAGCATTCAAGCATTCAAGTGATCAAGAATTCTAGGTCATTTCAAGAGCATTCATAAGGAATTTCAAGGAAGATTTCAAGTGTTTATTGCAGCGATTCAAAGTCATATCATCATGCCAAGGGTTGAATGCATTCATGTGCGTTGAGGTAAGAAGTTAATGTTGCATTGAGGATCCATTTATAAGCATCATCCTACATCCAAGATCTAAATTCTTCATGGCCACTCCATGATTATTTGTAGATATGATTCAAAAGACAACATCCAAAGTGACATCATTTACATTATTTCATGTTCATGCTTTATTTCATTCATTTCATCATATTTTTTAATTACCTATAAGTGGTTTGGCTAAGGAAAACCCCCATTAACTAACAAATCAACAAGTTTTCTTTCCCTTGAGTGTGTGATTGTAGATTTATAGGTTGCGGATCAAGTTGACAAAGATTTGGAGCAATGTTTTTAAAATTATCAAAGTTGTAAAGTTGCTAAAGTTATCATTCAAAGTGTAAGGTCATGAAATAAGCTCTATAGAATTAACTACAGGCTTCTAGAACTTGATAACCAAGATTTCAAGAGTGCAAAAATTAAGGTACAAGATCTTGAAATTAGTTTTCTAAACCCTAAAATTCAACCCATTCACCCCTGAACGAAAATGAGTTCTCCATAGCCCAAAAACAACAACTTTCTCTCTAGTTACACATCTTTTATGCTCTAAAAACATCCCCCATAGTTGCTATAATAGCTAGGTTTCATTTCTCATTGTTATTAGCATCTTATTTTAAATAATTTAAGTGATTAAGGGATTTGAAAATTAAGTGATCCATCTCTTTTCCCACACCCATTAGGGTGGATCCTATTTTAACACTAATTAATTTGAAGAGATAATCTAAGAATTCTTTTGAATTTCTCAAAATTCTCTCATCTAGGTGCTTTGGTAAGAATATCTATGAGATTTTTTTTATTAGACAATATTTAAGATGAACACTACCATATTTCATATGGTGTTAAATAAAATGAAACTTTCTCTTTATGTGTTTGGTTTAATCAGAAAATAATAGATTTTTGTCCATTTGTCTTAAAATCAATTGTCAAAAAAAGTGATGTAGATGAAACTTGTAATTTGAAAACCTTCAAGAACTTATCAAATCCATAATATTTTATTTGTTCACATAGAGGCTTCCATATGTTTAAATTTTGTAAAGGATAGAGTGGAACTAGTTTCTTCTTAGATTTCTAATAAATGACTATAGACCCAAAATTCATTAATAAACTATAATTCCTATTTGAAATCTTCTAAGTTACTTGTGTTATCAAAATATGAACATACCAGAAAAGAGAAGTGTGTTGCCTTAGTGTATTTCATGCAAGAGCATCCAAGTTGTAATAGAAATCTTGCATCCCCAAAAAAAAAATACTTTGATTTTAGTTAGGTTTAGTGAATAATTTTTTTGGAATAAAATTGGTAGCCTTACTTACAATTTTTAGTGAGTATTTGTGCACATATGGGAATTAAATCTTGTATAGAGAAAAGAATGGTGAAATGAAGCTATTGGTGAAGAAATCACTTCAATAAAAAATTTCACTTGTGAGATATTAATGTTTTGTTTTAAAAAAAATAAAAAAATATTCAAAGTCAATTGTGAGGCATCAAGAGGTTCTAAAATGGCCTGAAAAAGATCTATCCAATAGTGTGAACATTTTTTCAATCTAACACTCGAGTCACAAGTTATGACTTACAAAAGTTAGACTAAAATTTAGGTAATTTCTAAATTAATGGAAAGGGGTAATTGAATTTGTTGGGTGCCAAAAATAGAAGTGATAGTTCATTGGAGAATGAAAAGTATTATGAAGTGGTTAAAAATGAGAAGTGATTAATTCTAGATGGGAAGATAGATGAATTTTTTTCTTTTTAGCAAAGAATAAAGGTTGGCGTTTCAACGACCATTATTTCCACTTGTAAACTTGTATGTTTGATTTCCTACATATATTTGCAACATAGATTTTAGTAATAATGGTCTTGTGACTAGATAGTTGCAATGTATTTAACTGTATGTATGTAGTTTATTTCTAAGAATATAATAAAGTTGCATGATTTTTGTTCTTGAATGTTATTTTTTGCCATAGTGTAGGAAAATGCATACCCTTTCATTTTCACACTTGTTGGGAATACCTTGCTTTGTTTATCCTTATTTATGTCTTAATTGGTCCTATTTTTCATCAAAAATCCTAATGAATTATATCCTTTTTTGGCTAATCCCAACAAGCATAAAAAAAAATGATAATTTAATGATTTTGTCTGAGTGTCCTTAATTTTTGGGTGAAGACTAAGGCACCACCTTGGGAATATTTTTCCCCCAAAGGTATTGGGACCTTTATTTCATGTGTGGATTAAAGAGGTCCCTTTTTGAAGTATGTGCCCCAAGTTTCATGCCTCAAGACAAAGATGCCACCTAGGGCATGATCTGATGTTAGGATCCAGGACTGTTGCACATGAATAATAACTTTCACAATGATTAAATTGAAGGTCTTGAAAATGTAAGTATGTAATTTAAAATGCTTAAATAATCAAAGTAATAACAATTTAGTGATGAATAGAATATAAGAGAGATAGAAGAGAGAAGACAAAACACAAGTTGATAACGGATTTCGCCAATATGGCTACATCTCTGAGTCCCTCTCCAAAGAGTGACCAATCCTTGATTATGCTCCAAACTAATTACAAGGCATCAATAGAATACAATGTTGATTCTTCAAGAGTTTCACAGTCCTCCTCTTTCAAGTGCAGCAAAGTAACACTCCTTCGATGCACAAAATAAGACACTCAGAATCTCCATACAAAATTCTCTCCACAATTTAGAACTCTCATGAAAATCACCACTTGGTTATTTCAATTCCTAAATTACCCCCTTTTTATCCATAATTCTCCTATATGGGGTTAAACCACCATATTTAATAAAATAACCCCCTTACAACAAATTTCCCTTATTTTTACAAATAAAACAATCATCTCAACCATTACCCCCTTAAAAAAAAAAAATCTTCCATTCGGGTTCCATATTGTTTATTTATTTTTTTGTTTTCTTATAGGAAAGCCAATTAGAGGTTGATTAGTTTTAATATTAGTTTTAAAAGCTATAATAAAACCAAACTGTCTCTTGTATATTCATGGCCCTCATAATTTCAGGCTATAAAAATCATAAGGGATTAAATTTGTTTTAAGTTTGGAGGTTAATTTTTATTTTAGTTTTAAAATATCTTTTATGAAAATATTTTTTGATATTTTAAGCCCTTAAAAATATTATTTAAATCCCTAAAAATCTTTTAAAATCTTCTAAAAATATTTTAAGATCCTTAAAAATCTTTAGGTTCAGTGTTTAAAAATCCCCTTAAAAGTCTCGTATTGTGGGCTTTTAAAACTTAAAAGGTTTAGTAATTTAAATATAAGAGAATTCATCTTTTAAATTTTATTTTAAATAGTCATATCATCATTTTTTCCACGTCATCATTCTTGCTACATCATCATGGTCAAGCATTAACTTTGACCAACCATAACTTTCACATAAGGACTTGGATCTGGTCCATTCAAAATGCATCAAAAAGCTCTTGACAAGATCTTCGACATGGTGATGAAATATGGTGCATGCAGAAGACTTCAATTTTGGATGACAAGTATCCACCTGGACCAGTCCTCCCCACTAGAGAGCTTTTGGAGCTCCAAAAGCTACTTTTATTTAGAATTTAGGTGAGGGCATGGCATCCCCACTTGTCCTGTATCACCTATCCATCTGTACACTTGGCTTAACACCACAATCATGACTACAATGACATTGTTGAACATATGCATCATTCTATCACTTCCATAGGCATCTATATCAACTATTATAGCCATTAACCAATAAACACTAGCTAATATCAAGCTTAATAAAAATGCAGATATGAAACAAAATGAAGCAACATGTCTATCTTTCACAACTAGAACATTTTTACCCAACAGACCATCAATGCTTTCATTTACCGCTTTCTCATGTTCTGAAATTGGTGTATCCTACAACATCTGATTAGCCTTGATTACCTCAAGTTCATGTCTAGAATCAACTAACTTGACAGAAATAAGAGATAATTATTTACTTGCATTAATCACCCTTTTCAACTGTCTTGTATTTGCAAAAGATCTATCAGTCTTAATCGTGTGAGAATGAATAATATACTTGATACCATATTTAAAAAATGATAATGATTAAATTCCCTATATAAAATAGCCTTTTGATCATATAAAGAAGGGCTACCCAACACTATCCCACAGATATCTAGTGGAACTACATCAAACTATACCTCATCAACACACTTACTTGTGATTGTGAATCTCAAAATGTACTACCTTATTACTTGCAATTCATTTTTTTTTGCAAACCTAAACTAGTGGATAGGGTTTCTTATGTTTAGTAGTTTTCAATCCCAAGTTCCTTACAACATCTTCAGAAATTAAGTTAACTTGATATCCAAGCGGGTGCATGAAGTTGGGTACCAATTTTGTGGCCACTTTTTAAAAAAGTTTTAAAAAATGCACTCATGTTATTTTGTGTTAAAAAAAAAAGAAAAAAGTAAAATTATTTGCCTTGATATACCAACCCAAATCCTTGGAGGGCATTCCCAACAAGGCCAGAGATGTGTTTTTGTAAATTCTATAATTTTCCACATAATCGAGTTCATGCTCACCATCAAGATTGCATCCAGTTCAACATCAACAAAATATATCACATGGGTAATGTTAAGTTCTCTCTTAGCTATCTAACGATGTAATTATTTTCACTTTTTTACAATGTTAAAACTTTTATCCATAATTTATTTTGTTTGTATGTATGTTTTTTGCTAAAAAACATTGTTTGGTGTTTTTTATGTTATAAATTAACCATTCATCAAAATTTGAAATAAATTACATTTTTAGAAACTATACTCCATTCTACAAATTTAAAAAAAGAAAAGGAAAAAAATCAATTATTTTCCAAAATTTGTAGGGGGAGCACGGCCAAAATTCTGCTTTTCAGGAAGTGCCCACTTAGAAAATTAGTAAAAAATCAAATATTCATTAAAAAATTATAAAAAAAAATTTCATCAACTAGATGATATTAGCTAACTTTTGACCATAGTGATTTTAAAAATACTATAAAAAATTTCACCGTTCTTAGGTTGTACAAGAGTTGCTATGTTATGTTTTTCTGACAAAAACAACACCAATTTGTGTACATCCCTCTTTTGAACCCCTTAATGTCAACCATTTTCAAAATAAATTAGTATTTTAGAAAGTAGACTCAAAGCACTTAGATCCTTGTTTTTGTTCCATCTCAAAATTTTGAGTGTAACTATCCTCAATTTCATGTCCAAGGTAAGCATTTCCTGATTTCAGAAAAGTGGCCACTTAAGCCTCCTTTTTGGGAACCATGTTGGTGCACTTACCCATTCACTATCTATGAGTGCATCAATTTTAGTATGCTTAGCCACAACCCTTATGTGAAAAAGCTTATTTATTTTCTTATCTTTATGGACATTATTGCATTTTAGAGTCTTTTATTGAATTTTAAGTTAAAATCTTGCATTCATTGCATTTATATTGGCATTGAATTAGGGGTTCTTATTTTGCATTGAAGACTTGCATATCATATAGGGTTTAGATTTGCATTGTTTTGCATCTTTCTAAATCTGAAAATTACAAAAAAAAATCAATCAATTTCAGTATCATTTAGATCTTATTCAATTGAATTTTAAAATAAAACAAAATTGCATTTCAATCAAGGTCTTACATTTCATCTTACTATTGCATTTTTTGCATTGAATTTCTAGAAAATCTAAAGCTTCATTTCATTGTCTACAACCTGGAACTTAAAAATATATCTAAAATATTGCAAACGATTAAAAAAGAGTTTAAAAATACATAACTAGGTCTCATTTTCCCTTACTAGTGAATAGGTCCCTGATCAAGTCTGACATGAAGCTTTTGGCATCTGAAACGACATTAAAATTGACCCTGAATTCCATAGAAAAATCCTAAAAAGAACTCACCAGGACCCATTCACACTTACTAGTGAATGGGTCCCTATTAGCTACCACTATGCATTTTCAGGACACTAAAATCTCAAATTTTTACCTTCTATTTGGTGCCATTATCTTATTGTTTGAATTTCTTGATTTGTTGTTTCATCAATTTCATTGCATCTAGCTTAAATTACTTCATTTTAGAGTATTGTTAAAAGTTCAAAATTGCATCAAAATATTTCATTTTCAGCTCATTGCATTATGTAATCAATAAATTGCATTGCTCAAAATCTAAAAATTTCATTTCATTCTAGGTCATTTCATTACATCAATGTTAGTAGCCATCTTTTGTAAGTTTGTAAAGAAAAAGTTATTCAATAAGCATGTTAGTCAATCATTCAATACATTTCCTAGTTTTGAGAGTCTCTTAGTGGAAGAGGGTGAAAATTTTGACACTTTCCTTAAATCTATAGCCCTCACAATCTCTCCTATTTATGGGAATGATGTGATAAAAGAATATGCACACATAAACAATGATTATGGTCATGATTGTTCTTGTCCCGATACCTCTCCTATTAGTGATGAAGGAAACTTGGTGAAAGAAGGTACACTCACTAAGAATCATGAAAGTCTTGTTTGTCCTCTTCCTCCCCCTTGAAAATATATTATGACACAAGATGATCATATCATTGACATTACTTTACCTAGTCTCCATTCAACTCCCAACACATCCCCTACTTGTGAGAATGCTTTAGCGAAAGAAGATACAATTGTAAAAAATCATGAAAATCATATTTATGAGGAGGAAATGTTGGTGTAAAGAGATACAATGATTGAGAGCTATGACAATCCTAACTCTCATACTTGGGAAGACATTATAGGACATGGGGATGTAGTTGTAGATAACCATGACAATCAAATTTTTTCTTCTCCCAATATCTCTTTTAGATACAAAGAAGGTAGTTTGGTGTTAGAAGATACACATATTGAGAGTCATGATAATAATGCTTCTCCCTTTCCTAATGCCCCTACCATTTGGGAAGATCTATTTGAACAAAAAATTCCAATCATTAGTAAGCATGCAACTCCTAGTTGTTCTTCTTTTGAGGCCTCCCCTATTTGTGATGAAGCTACTTTAGAACTAAACAATGAATGTCATGAACATCTAGTTTGTTGCTCTCCTAAAAATTATCCTACTAAGGAAGATATCATGATGCAAGCAACTAAGAACATTGACGTGCGTCTTTCTAGGAATAGTGATGTGACCTCCTTAGACGAAGATGAAAAAGTGACATTAGACTCCCCTTCGCTAAGATATCATGAAAATAAGGACAATTCTGTAGAAGTTATGAACATTAGAGCTCCTTCAAGAACTTTGATTATTGAGCCACCTAATCCTCAACTCATCATTTATCCACACTCACAAAAACCACAAGTTTAAAATTAACCCAAGCTTATCTTAGAACCACCTAAAAGGAATCTCGACGATGATAATGTTTCAAGTTACATTGGAATTGCTCACATATAAAACAAGGTGTATACAATCAAGACCTATCCTGAACCCCAAAGTTGTTTACATCTTCAAAAAGAAAAACAAAAGCTTGGTAAAGAGGTCACAAAATCATTGGAAGATGCTTAAAATTCATTTTATTTTATACCTATATCCATGGGCGAGTACAAGATCATAACAAAAGAGTATACAAAGGGAAACAAAAAATTGGTAATGTCAATACAAAATTCAAAAGCATACACTTCAACCACTCTAGAAGAAAATACAAAATACATGAAAATCTTTGATGAAGTTGATGTAGAGCAACCTCTAAATCCTAAAAAAATGAAAAAAGCTTTATGGAAGAAGTTATGAACTTATGAGACAACTTGGGTATAGTGGAAAGGATGTCATGCTAGAGAATAAGGTATCTATGTCCCAATAGAGCCTAACATGCAAGAAACAAATTTTGGTCTTGCTTATTGTCCTTTGATAGAAATAAAACCATCAAACAAGCCTTCGCTTAATATCAACAACCTTACAAAATATTCTTCCAAGAGGAGATTAACATTGGTGCACCCTAAACTAAGAGATACTACATGTGGATATATCTCATTGCTTAGGCATCAAGTCCATACTTTTTCTACTCATTATAATCAATAACAATAGTTGCTACTCCTTGCCAAGTAATAGTTGTAGGATCATAGGATACTCACTATTGCATGTTTTCATTAATTGCAAATCATTTCCTTTTAGCAAGGAGCAACATACCATGATCACTCACCCTAGCTCATACATATCTCACACTAAGTTTGGGAAAGAATTTGATAGCCTTGTCCTAGTAGTGGGTGATCCCACAATAGTGGTTTACAATTATTGGCCAAACTAGACATTGAAATTATTTTTTTAAACTAAATCCTCACATTCGGGCACCTATAGCGGCTAAGCCATGAAGAATTTGAGGATGATGCAAAATAGAGTCTCATCACATTTTTTCTATAGATTCTAAAAATATTTTTTTCAAAATTTTTGGAATTAGATTCCACTTCTTTTTCCATCTCCCATGAAAACTGGTTTTATTCAAAAAATAACATTTTTAAAAAGTGATGCACACCGTATAAAGTATAACTTTTTTTCCATGAAGGATAAAATTATAATTCTTTCAATTTTTATTTGTAACTCCAATATCTAGTCCTTCCACTTGGTTAGATAGTTTTTTATTGAATACTTTTTTAATCAGGTTTCAAAGTCAAACCAATTACAATTCAGACATAGCGCGACTGTATAATGCATAACTTTTTTTGTATATATCGAAATTCATTTTTTTTTCTATTGGATCAAGGAATTCAATATCTGGTGTAGTCATATTTAAAAAAAAAAAAATTGATAATCTGCTATTTTTCCACGTGCAGAACAGAGACCTTCATTTTCGATGAAAAACCTATGTTTAATAAAACTAAAAAAATCAAATACATAATAAAACCAAAACATATTAAAATTATATTTTTTGGATAGCTTGTTCTGAGGAATACCTAATTCCAGTTGGGTTTTTGAATATTCCTCCATTTCTATCCTCAAACCAAGCTTCGAAGTGCCAAAATTCAAGTTTTTATTTTGTCTCAGGGGGGGATGAGGAATAAAGGGGGTTCAAATGAACCCTGGTTCTTTTGAACCCCTCTTCTATAAGGGGTTTTGATGGCTTTCTTGGTGGGAAATTATTAAGAGGGTTTGGCCGAACCTAGGTTCGGCTGAACCTAGGCTCTACCGAACCCCTAATTTGTTCAGTCAAACCAATAGGTTTGTATGAACCCCTAAAATCAATTTTTTTTCCATGAATTCATTTTTTGTGATTTTTCCTTCCTCACTTCAATTGTAAACAACTATTGTGGCTTCACCCTAATTCATTTGTCATTTTCCCTTTGGCTAGTTTCCCACCTTTCGTTTTATACCGGTCAAGATTGGGAGGCAAATGACCTGCTTTTGGTTGACTCACTTGTGCCTTACTAGTATTCTATTTTTTCATTTTACTTTGTGAGTGCATGTGTGTAATGTGATCCCTTGTGATTTTTCATTTGATGTTCCTTTCTCTTTTGTGCATTCTTCTATAAGTACTTTCATTCTTCTCTATGTCATAATCATTTTTCATTTGTCTTGTGTTTTCGTTTTGGGGATGATGCAAGGAATCAATACATTTACGTCTCTTCCATGTTGATCCAAAAGTGTTTTCTTTATCCTTTTCATTTGTCTTGTGTTTCATGTTTTTGGATGACGCAAGGTGTCAAGATATTCATGTTTCTTCCATGTTGACCTGAAAAGTTTTTCTTTGTTTTTTCTTTCTTTGTGTCATTGTTTCAGTTCTATGATTATTTGGGGAATGATGAAAGTTCCATGATCTATGAAAAAATTGTAGCACAGACATAATGACCCAAAATCCATAGATCCCTTATGTGTTTTTGGAGGCAACCCTTCCTTCCTACTTCATGATGCAACTTTCCTGGTAAACATATGACTTGGCATAGGGTTTTTGAGGAAATATCTCAAGTATTAAGATCAAGAACATTGGCCACTTTAAAGAAATTACTCATAGTGATGGTGTAGCAACCGCTTTAAAGTGGGGCCTTACATAGATGACATCTTTTGGAAAATTTTCATGGTGTGATTTTTTTTTTTTTTTTCTTGTGATGTGTTCTCTTCTTGGTGGTGTAATTAGGTTTGTTGTCATCTAAGAGTGTATGATCTACTATCATGGCATGATACAAATGAGGCATCCCATGCGTGACAACCTGAAACTTTTGACTTGTCCTCTCTTGGAGAAATTACAAACAATACTCTGAAAGAGGAATACCATTACATGAACAAATCAAAATTCCCTTTAAGCAAAATTTTTACATGACATTGAAAAGCATTTTCATTGTGGTACCTTATTAAAGTTATCAAGAGGATAAATCTTGTATGGTTGGTATAATGGGATGTCAATACAATGGCATGACTTTTTCATCATATAGTGGGAGGCTGACACATTGGCATGACTTTCTCACTAAACCACTTCATTAGGACAACTCACCTAGTGGATAGACTAAGGTTACACTACCCTAGAGTGATCACACATATTTTGGAACAAATCACCTAGTGGACACACTGAGGTTCCACTACCCTAGAGTAAGCAACATTTGTTATGGACAAACAAGCCTCACATCATGTTCAATCGGTTGTACTTGATCCTTTGTTATTGTTAACTTTTCTTAGCCTTTGATAGGGTATGATCATGTATCTTTGTTATTGTTGCATACTTAGGAATCTTTAATGTCTACTATAGTGTGAGTTTGGCATGGGGTCATCCTCTCACTACAGTGGGGGAAAAATTTAGTAACATAGAAAGAATCCTTTTCCTTTCTTGTTTGTATAATTGACATTAAAGATATATTAATGATTTCTTGGAGTGGTTTTGTAATGTCTTGTGCACATTGACATTATTCTATGACCTTTTTTTAACTAAAAAATGCTTTAATTGGTCCTTTGCAAGGGTGTTGTAAAGTGTTGGAACACACTTTCACACTTTTCTAGAACTCATTTACTTAATTAAACCTAATGGGCCCATTCCTAAATAATTATATGCATAATGTATACCTTGTTTATTTGTTGTAAAGTGTTTTAAGGTACTTTTACATTTATCTAGGTGGTCCTAGTTCATTTTGGTTAAGTGGAGTTATTAACCCCTTTTTAAGCCTCAATTTTGACACCTCCCGAAGATCTATCCTCACAATCATAAATCAAATATCAAATTATTTGATTTGGTAAAATTTGGTCCTCATAAGTTCAACCAGGTCCCATTTTCCCTTGATGGTGAATTGGTCCTCCCTTAATAGGATCACCCTTTCTCAGTTGATCTGGAATCATTTTTTGGCCTTCTTTCGGCTCTATAAAGCTTGGCCCTACAAACATAGCCAAGACCCAATCACCTTTAGTGGTGAATGGGCCCTCCCTTAATGAGATCCCTATTTATAAATTTCATTTTGGTGGGATTTTAATTATCTTTCTTTCTAAATCTGGTCTTGGACTTAATTCTTTGAATTTCAGAATTAATCTCCTAATTTAGTATAAATAAGGGGTTAGTTCAACTAGCTTCCTACTAAGCAATCCTAATAATTTCAAGCATTCAAGCATTCAAGTGATCAAGAATTCTAGATAATTTCAAGAGCATTCATAAGGAACTTCAAGGAAGATTTTAAGTGTTTATTGCAACAATTCAAAGTCATATCATCATGTCAAGGGTTTAATTCATTCATGTGTGTCGAGCTAAGAAGTTAATGTTGCATTGAGGATCCATTTATAAGCATCATCCTAGATCCAAGATCTACATTCTTCATGTCCACTCCATGATTATTTGTAGATTTGATTCACAAGACAACATCCAAGGTGACATCTTTACATTATTTCATGTTCATGCTTTATTTCATTCATTTCATCATTTTTTTAATTACCTACAAGTAGTTTGACTGAGGAAAACCACCATTAACTTACAAATCAACAGGTTTTCTTGCCCTTGAGTGTGTGATTGTAGATTTACATGTTGAAGACCCATTTGACAAAGAATTGGAGCAAGATTTTCAAAATTATCAAAGTTGCAAAGTTTCTAAAGTTATCATTCAAAGTGTAAGGTCACCAAACAAGCTCTACAAAATTAACTACAGGATTCTAGAACTTGGTAACCAAGATTTCAAGAGTGCAGACACTAAGGCACAAGATCCTAAAATCAATTTTCTAAACCTTAAAAATCCACCCATTTGGCACTAAAGGAAAATGAGTCCTCAATAGCCCAAAAACAACTTTTTGGCCAGGTACACATCTTTTATGCTCTAAAAACATCCCCCATAGTTGCTATAATAGCTAGGGTGCATTTCTCGTTGTTATTAGCATCTTATTTTACATAATTTAAGTGATTAAGGGCTGTGAAAATTAAGTGATACATCTCTTTTCCCACACACATTAGGGTGGATCCTATTTTCACACTAATCAATTTGAAGAGATAATCTAAGAATTCATTTGAATTTCTCAAATTTATCTCATCTAGGTGCTTTGGTAAGAATATCTATCAGAATTTTTTTATTAGACAATATTTAAGATGAACACTACCATATTTCATATGGTGTCAAATAAAATGAAACTTTCTCTTTATGTGTTTGGTTCAATCAGAAAAGAGTATATTTTTGTCCATTTGTCTTATAAATCAATTTTCAAAAAAAGTGATGTAGATGAAACTTGTTTCAATTTTGTAAAGGATAGAGTGGAACTAGTTTCTTCTTATATTTCTAATAAATGACTATAGACCCTAAATTCATTAATAAACTAAATTCATATTTGAAATCTTCTATGTTACTTGTGTTATCAAAATATGAACATACTAGAAAAGATAATTGTGTTGCCTTATTGTGTTTCATGCAGGAGCATCCACGCTGTAAGAGTAGTCTTGCATCCCAAAAAAAATTAAAATACTTTGATTTTAGTTAGGTTTAGTGAATAATTTTTTTGGGATAAAAATGGTAGCATTACTTACAATTTTTAGTAAGTGAGTATTTTCGCACATATGGGAATGAAATCTTATATAGAGCTAAGAATGGTGAAATGAAGCTATTGGTGAAGAAGTCACTTCAATAAAAAATTTCACTTGTGAGATATTAATGTTTTGTTTTAAAAATCACTTTAAAAAATTCAAAGTCAATTGTGAGGCATCAAAAGGTTCTAAAATGCCCTGAAAATATCTATCCAATAGGGTGAACAATTTGTCAATCTGATGCTCAAGTTAGAAGTTATGACTTACAAAAGTTAGACTAAAATTTAGGTAATTTCTAAATTAATGGAAAGGGGTAACTAAATTTGTTGAGTGCAAAAAATAGAAGTGGCAGTTGATTGGAGAGTGAAAAGTACTATAAAGTGGTTACAAATGAAAATTGATTAATTCTAGATGGGAAGATAAATGAAATTCTTTCTTTTTAGAAAAGAATAAAGGTTGTAGTTTTAGTGACCATTATTGCCACTTGTAAACTTGTATTTTGATTTTCTACATATATTTACAACATAGATTTTAGTAATAATGGTCTTGTGACTAGATAGTTGCAATGCATTTGACTGTATGTATGTAGTTTATTTCTAAGAATATAATAAAGTTGCATGATTTTTGTTCTTGAATGTTATTTTATACTATAGTGTAGGAAATTGCATACACTTGCATTTTCCCACTTGTTGGGCCTACCTTGATTTTTTTATCCTTATTTATGTCTTAATTGGTCCTATTTTGCATCAAAAACCCTAATGAATTATATCTTTTTTTGGCTAATCCCAACAAGCATCAATAAACAAGTGATAATTTAATGATTTTGTTTAAGTGTCCTTGATTTTTGGGTCAAGACTAAGGCGCCACCTAGGGAATATTTTTCCCCCAAAGGTCTTCACACCTTGATTTCATGTGCGGCTTAAAGAGGTCCCTTTTTGGAGTATGTGCCTCAAGTTTTATGCCTCAGGAAAAAGATGCCACCTAGGGCATGATCTGAAGTTAGGATCTTGGACTATTGCACATGAATAATAACTTTCACAATGATTAAATTGAATGTCTTGAAAATTTAATTATGTAATTTAAAATTCTTAAATAATCAAAGCAATAACAAAGTGATTAACAAAATATAAGAGAGATAGAAGAGAGAAGACAAAACACAAGTTGATAATGGATTTCACCAATATGGCTATGTCTTCGAGTCCCTCTCCAAAGAGTGACCGATCCTTGATTATGCTCCAAATTGACTACAAGGGATCAATAGAATATAATGTTAAGTCTTCAAGAGTTTCAAACTATTTCTCTTTCAAGTGCAATAGAGTAACACTCCTTTGATGCACAAATTCAGACATTTAGACTCTCCATACAAAATTCTCTCCACAATTCAAAATTCTCTCAATAAAATCACCACTTGGTTATTCCAAGTCCTAAATTCTTTTCAATATGGGGTTAAACCACCATATTTAATAAAATAAACCCCTTGCAAAAATATTCCCTTATTTTTACAAATAAAACAATAATCTCAACCATTACCCCCTTAAAAAAAACAAATTCTTCCATTTGGGTTTCATATTGTTTGTTTATTTTTGTCTTTTCTCGTAGGAAAGCCATTTAGAGGTTGATTAGTTTTAATATTAGTTTTAACAACTTTAATAAAACCAAACTATCTCCCGTATATTCATGACCCTCATAATTTTGGGCTATAAAAATCATAAGGGATTAAATTTGTTTTAAGTTTGGAGGTTAACTTTAATTTTAGTTTTAAAATATCTTTTATGAAAATATTTTTTGATATTTTAAGCCCTTAAAAATATCATTTAAATCCCTTAAAATCTTTTAAAATCCTCTAAAAATCTTTTAAGATCCTTAAAACTCTTTAAGAATCTTTAAAAATTCCCTTAAAAATCTCATAGTGTGTGCTTTTAAAACTTAAAAGGTTTAATAATTTAAATATAAGGTAATTCAACTTTTAAACTATATTTTAAATAGTCATGTCATCATTCTTTCCATGTCATCATTCCTGCCACGACATCATGGTCAACCATCGACTTTGACCGACCATAACTTTCGCATACAGACTCATATTTGGTCCATTCAAAATGTGTCGGAAAGCACTTAACAACATATTTGACATGGTGATGAAATATGGAACATGTGGTACACTTCAATTTTTTATGACAAGTATCCACCTGGATTAGTCCTCCCCACTGGAGAGCTTTTGGACCTCCAAAAGTTACTTTTATTCAAAATTTCAATAAGGGCATGGCCTCCCCACTTGTCCTATATCATCTATCCATATGTACACTTGGCTTAGCACCACAATCAGGACTGCAATAACATTGTTGAACATATGCATCATTATGTCACTTCCATAGGCATCTACATCAACTATTACAACCATTAGCCAATAAACACTAGCTAATATCAAGCTAAATAGCAATGTAGATACAAAAGATAATGAGGAACCAACATGTCTATGTTTCACAATAGGAACATTTTTACCCAAGGGACCATCAATGCTTTCATTTACGACTTCCTCATGTTGTGCAATTGGTGTATCCTGGAACATCTAATTAGCCTTGTTTACCTCAATTTCATGTCTAGAATCAACTGACTTGATAGACATAAGAGATAAGTGCTTACTTGCAGTAATCATCCTTTTCAACTATCCTATGTTTGCAAAAGATCTATCAGTCTTGATCCTGTGAGAATGCATAATATACTTGTTACCATCTTTAAACAAGTGATAATGATTAAATTCCCTATGCAAAATAGCCTTCTTATCATATAAATAAGGGCTAGGGGATACAATGTTGATTCTTCAAGAGTTTCAATGTCTTCCTCTTTCAAGTGTAGCAGAGTAGCACTCCTTTGATGCACAAATTTAGACACTTAGACTCTTGATACAAAATTCTCTCCACAATTCATAATTATATCATAAAAATCACTTGGTTATTCCAAATCCTAAATTCCCCCCTTTTTATACAAAATTTTCCTATATGGGGTTAAACCACCATATTTAATAAAATACCCCCCTTACAACAAATTTCCCTTATTTTTACAAATAAAACAATAATCTCAACCATACCCCCTTAAAACAAAAAATCTTCCATTCGGGTTCCATATTGTTTATTTATTTTTGTTTTTTCTTGTACAAAAGCCATTTAGAGGTTGATTAGTTTTAATATTAGTTTTAACAACTCTAATAAAACCAAATTGTCTCCCATATATTCATGGCCCTCATAATTTTGGGCTATAAAAATCATAAGGGATTAAATTTATTTTAAGTTTGGAGGTTAAATTTATTTTTAGTTTTAAAATATCTTTTATGAAAATATTTTTTTATATTTTAAGCGCTTAAAAATCTCATTTAAATCCCTAAAAATGTTTTAAGATCCTTAAAAATCTTTAAGAATATTTAAAAATCTGCTTAAAAATCTTGTAGTATGGGATTTTTATACTTAAAAGGTTTAATAATTTAAATATAAGGGAATTTAGCTTTTAAATTCTATTTTAAACAATCATGTCATCATTTTTGCCATGTCATCAATCTTTCCACGTCATTATTCCTGCCACATCATCATGGTCAACCATCAACTTTGACTGACCATAACTTTCACATACTGACTCGAATTTGGTCTGTTCAAAATGCGGCGGAAAGCTCTTGACAAGATCTTTGACATGGTGATGAAATATGGAGAATATGGAACACTTCAATTTTTATGACAAGTATCCTCCTTGATCAATCCTCCCCATTGGAGAGCTTTTGGACCTCCAAAAGTTACTTTTTTTCAGAATTTAAGTGAGGGCATGGCCTCCCCATCTGTCTTGTATCACTTGTCCATTTGTACACTTGGCTCAACATCGTAATCAGGACGTCAATAACATCTTTTAACATATGCACCATTTTATCACTTCCATAGGCATCTACATCAACTATTACAGACATTAACCAATAAACACTGGCTAATATCAAGCTTAATAACAATGCATATACAAAAGGGAATGAAGCAACAACATGTCTATCTTTCACAAAAAGAACACTTTTACCCAAGGGACCATCAATGCTTTCATTTACTACTTCCTTATGTTGTGCAATTGGTGTATCCTGCAACATCCGATTAGCCTTGATTACCTCAAGTTCATGTCTAGAATCAACTAACTTGACAGACATAAGAGATAAGTCTTTACTTTCATTAATCACCCTTTTCAACTATCATGTGTTTGCAAACGATCTATCAGTCTTGATCCTGTGAGAATGTATAATATACTTGATACCATCATTAAACAAGTGATAATGATTAAATTCCCTATAGAAAATAGCCTTCCAATCATATAAATAAGGGCTACCCAACACTATCCCATGGATATCTAGTGGAACCACATCAAGTTGTACCTCATCAACAAACTTGTGATTGTGAATCTCAAAATGCACTGCCTAGTTACTTGCAATTCATAATTTTCACATACCTATCCTAGTCGATAAGGTTTCTTATGCTGTGTATTTTAAAATCCAAAGTTTCTTATGACATCTTTAGAAATTAAGTTAACTTGAGATCCACTATCTATGAGTTCATCAATTTTAGTATGCTTAGCAACAACCCATATGTGAAAAAGCTCACTTATTTTCTTATCTTCAGGGACATTATTAACTTGAGAAGTAGAAGTGAAACTATCAAAGAAAAAACTTGCCATAGGATCCTTACCTTTCAAACCCATTGTTGTCTTAGTTTCATCTTTAGACTCTGAACCAAGATCAATAACAACATTTGCAGACTCCTTCTTACCTTTCTATTTATGAGCCCATTTCAGCTTCAATTCTGGATGCAACTTCCAGTAGTGATTTGCATCATGACCTTTCTTGTCACAATGAGAGAATGAGAGCTTATCATCCTTCTTCTTAATGGTAGTTGTCTTCTCCCCCTTTCCTATATCTTTAAATATACCTTCAAACTTAGATGGCTTCTTGTCAGAATTATGAATGAAAGTACCCTTACCACTTGAGTCTAAGTGTGTAGCTTGTACACAAACTTCATCTAGATTACTAGGATTCAAAACCAAAATGGAATGTCTTAGATAAGAGTGAAGACCACCTATGTACTTAAGCAAGGTATCTTGGGTGTATAATGGAACATTCAATGCAATAGCCCTTTTCCTAAATTCATGGGTGTACTCTTGGACAGTTTGACCTTTCCCTTGTCTAAACATTTGAAAGTCCATCATTAACTATTGCATATGGCCTAGGGGATAAAATTTCTTCTTAAGAGCATTAAAAAATTCTAACCAAGTTAAATTGACTCTACCATGTTATGAAATTTCTGCACCTGAGCTCTACTCTCCCACTAGGTGAGAGTTGTTTCTCTCAATCAAAGAGTAGCTAACTAGATCCTAGAAGCATCATCTAAGAGACCTTGAACTCTACAATACACTTCTACTTGTTGAATCCAATCATCTAATTTCTTAGCATTTAATTCCCCACAATATTCAGGTAGATAAAATTTACATCCAAATTAATTCTAAGCTTAAGTGCACCCTTGAAAGGATTATAAGAAGAAGTAGAATCAGTAGAAGAAGGAAAGGAAGGAGAGGAAGGAGAAGATGGACAAGGAGTTTCTAGAGGCTCGTCATCATCTCCAAGTCTTTTCCATCTCTCCTTTCGATCTTCATGATTCTCTTGCTTCCAAGAATTTCCTTTTCCAAGCTTCTTTCATTCTCGCTTTTCCTACCTTTCCTAAAAAATAACTTCTAACATTGCCTTCATTTCAAGATTTTTTTCTTGGAAACTCTTCTCATCAAGCTCTAAACTTTTTCCAGCTTCTCATCCTTCCATCTTTATAAAATTTCTTTGCTTTCCTATCTTAAGATTGTATTCTGCAAGTGTGTCTTCACTGCCCTTTTTCCTGGATTGTGTTATCATTCACCTCTGCAAACACTAGTCACAACAAAGCTCTGATACCACTTGATCTGATGTTAGGATCTAGGACTATTGCATGTGAATAATAACTTTCACAATGATTAAATTGAAGGTCTTGAAAATGTAATTACATAATTTAAAATGCTTAAATAATAAAAGCAATAACAAAGTGATGAAAAAAATATAAGAGAGATAGAAGAGAGAAGACAAAACACAAGTTGATAATAGATTTCACCAATATGGCTATGTCTTTGGGTCCCTCTCCAAAGAGTGACCGATCCTTGATTATGCTCCAAACTGATTACAAGGCATCAATAAAATACAATGTCAAGTCTTCAAGAGTTTCAAAGTCTTCCTCTTTCAAATGTAGTAGAGTAACACTCCTTTGATGCACAAATTTAGATACTCAGACTCTCCATACAAAATTCTCTCATAAAAATCACCACTTGGTTATTCCAAGTTCTAAATTCCCCCCATTTTTATACATAATTTTCCCATATGGGGTTAAACCACCATATTTAATAAAATAACCATGTTACAACAAATTTCCCTTATTTTTACAAATAAAACAATAAGCTCAACCATTACCCCCTTAAAAAACCAAATTCTTCCATTCGAGTTCCATATTGTTTATTTATTTTTGTCTTTTCTCGTAGGAAAGTCATTTAGAGGTTGATTAGTTTTAATATTAGTTTTAACAACTATAATAAAACCAAACTGTCTCCCGTATGTTCATGACCCTCATAATTTCAGGCTATAAAAATCATAAGGGATTAAATTTGTTTTAAGTTTGGAGGTTAACTTTAATTTTAGTTTTAATATATCTTTTATGAAAATCTTTCTTGATATTTTAAGCCCTTAAAAAATCTCATTTAAATCCTTTAAAATATTTTTAAATCCTCAAAAATCTTTTAGATCCTTAAAAATCTTTAAGAATCTTTAAAAATCCCCTTAAAACTCTCGTAGTGTGGGCTTTTAAAATTTAAAATGTTTAATAATTTAAATATAAGGCAATTTAGCTTTTAAATTCTATTTTAAATAGTCATGTCATCATTTTTTCCATGTCATCATTCTTGCCACATCATCATTCTTGCCACATCATCATTCCTTCCACATCATCATGGTCAACCATCAACTTTGACCGACCATAACTTTCACCTATGGACTCAGATTTGGTCTGTTCAAAATGCGTCAGAAAGCTCTGGACAAGATCTTCAACATGGCGATGAAATATGGGGCATGTGGAACAATTCAATTTTTTACAAGTATCCACCTAGATCAGGGTGTCTCAGTCCCTCTTAAGGTACTTTTGGGATTTAATTTCAAATTTTGGCAAGATTTAGTCTCCTTTAATTAATGAATTCATATGTCAACTTGGTGTGGTGTAATTTTGGGATATTAAGCATGGATAAGTATAAATACAAGGTTCACTCATTCATTTTAAAGCAAGTCTTTTGTGAGAGCATTCATCATAGCATAATTGAGTTTACAATAGCATTCAAGAGCATTTCATCAAGCATTTGGAGCCATTAAATCAAGATTCAAACATCATATCAAGGATATTGTTGCATCATGTTTGTTATTGTGCTAACATTTGTGATGTAGGGTTTATGATTCAAGTAAGTGTTTTATGCAAGATCTATATCCTTCAAGCAAGAGTCAAAAACCCCATCTATTGCAACCATTTCAAGAACATTTGTATCACCTTATAACAAGGGTTTGGTGAGTTGTAACATTGCATGTTGTTCATTCATTATTTCCTTCCATTTAATTTCATTTCAAGGTTTAATTACCAACAAGGGGTTTGACTAAGGTAAACCCCCGTTTACTAACAATCAACAATTTTTTCCTCTCTTATGTGTTTGTGATTACAAATTTAGGTTGAAGACTTGAAGATCATTAGAAGTGCAAAGTTGAAAATTTGTAAAGTTGCATGGAAAAGTTATCATCTTCATGAAAACTCACATACATGCTAAGTCTGAAAACTTCAGAACCTGAGATCAAAGAAGAAGGAATAGAAAACATCAAGCCTCATGAATACATTCAGATATTTTAGAAATTCAAAACAGGAATAAGTTGCCACCTAGGGTGTCTTAGTCCTCTTGAGGGTATTTTTTATAAATTATTTCAGATTTGGTTCCGACATCCAAAGATTTTTCATTTTCCCCAAAAATAGCAATGGGACTAAGACAACAATAATGGCATCTTTATCATCCATAGCGCATTTTGACAACTTCTTTTCATTTCTAGAATCCTTGTCACATTTCCAAACTTCATAGGTACACACATCCTAACTTGCTATTGCATAATTTCATCATTTGCACTCATCATTTAGCTTGCATTGTTAGGTTTTGTGATATGAATGCTTATTTTTCTTTTCCAAGCATTTTCTTGGTGGTGAACCCCTAAAAATCTTAAAGAACCCACTCCTAGTTCTTCCTTGTTGATAATTTACTCACCTTGTGAGGTTGATAGTCAATCAAATTAGGGTTCTTATGACATAATTGAATGACCGAAGGAGAATAGTGGGCTTCCCACACCCCTATTTTCTTTCCATCTCATCTACATAAGGTGTGTTTGAGGGAGAGTCTCCCTTCATTAGTATTTAAGCCTATTATTTTGAGTTCCTTTCAAAAACCAAAGAATTAATTTATCTACAAGTGAATTATTATCTCTAGGTTATTTCATAAATCTAGATAGAAATACAAAAAAAAAAAAAAAATCTCAATAATTAGCTATCGTATAAATCAAACTTCTAATAAGTTACCTATATGTACTTGCATCAAGGTGAATGTTGTAGAGTTATTTGATGCCAATATCATTTTTTTCTTCATATGAGTACTAATTGGTTTATATCAAACCATGTAAAACTTACTAAGAAGTTCACCAATATATATTTTTTGGATGAAGATATACTTGAGTTTCTTAATCACCTGAACACCTAAATAGTAAATAATATGGAAAAAATTAGTCATGTCAAACCCATCCTTCTTTCATCTAATTTTTTATTATAATCCTTATTATTACCAATAAGTAATTAATCATCCATATAAACAAAAATTCATACAACAATGTTATCAACCTTTTTAAGTAAAAGAGCTGCATCATCAAATACAACATGCTTGAAATTTAACTTTGAAATATGCTCAATGAGTTTTTCATACCAATCTCCTAGGGCTTGCAATAGAACACACAATTATTTTATGATCCTTCATATATGATATTATTGACCATAGATAGATATCCTTTTGGTCAAGTCATATATCTAGTTTCTTTGAGCTAACCATTCAATAATTCTATTTTGACACCTATTTGATCAAATTTCCACCAATTTTATGCTTAAAAGAGACAACAAAGTATTAATGGTCGTTTATTTTTCTATAACAATTTTTTTTCCTAGAATTTGTGCCCTATTTTTTAGCATAGACTTTGGCAAAAAGTCAAAAAAAAAAATCAAGTAAACCATCTACTTCAATTTAATTTTTAAATATCCACTTGCAACCAATATGTTTATGACCAAGTGGAGGATAAAGAAACTCTCATATGTCATTTTTAGAAGAGCATCATATACTCTTTTATAATAGCTTTTCTCAATAATAAAATATGCTTAGCCTCTTAACACAAAGTTTGTTCAGACTCCACTATGATATTACATCTATCAATAAAATCCAAGTTACCTTCAATACTAGAGTGGTTGCTCTACTATTCTTTGAAAGAACTTCTTATGTCACTTTTAACTATTTTATTAGGTCTTAAATATTTCAATATTTTCTTGAATAGTGGGAGGATTTTGGTTAGACCAAGGGTGCTTCTATTTCTTGAATAGATGATCCATTATTTTCTAATTTATTTAAGATCCTAAGATCTTATAAAAATGGAATATCATTATTAAATATGTTGCATAGATGGTTGTTGTTGCACCAAAATCTTGACTTGTTAATGCTTGATCAACCACCAGAGTTAATGAATTCATGGGAGGTAGTTAAGCCATGTCATAAACTCGAGAGATACACTACACAACACAAGGAGACCATGGGAACACACCTTGCTACAATCCCACTGCACAAGAGAGGGTTTCAAATCCATAACCAAGGATCTAATACCAATTGTTGCATAGACAATTATCATTGCACCAAAAGATTGACATGTTAATGCTCGATACAATTGCTAGAGTTAATAAATCCATGGGAGACAATTAATCCATGTGATGAGCCTGAGTATTGCACTGCACAACACAAGGAGACCAAGAGTGCACACCTTGCAACAAAATGAGGCTTATTCTTAGAGATATTAAGGTTGAAAATCTTGGGTTAGAGATTCTATAAATGGATCCACCAATGGTTGTTCTAAATTTCTTAATCCCACCCATATTAAGGAATCTCATATGGATGTTCTTTCCAAATAATAAACATAGAAAACTTATTAGGTTGTTTAATTTTTAGTCAATATTTACATCATTTTTAGAAGATTAAAAAGATATATCTGATGCAATAACATTTTTCTTGTTAATTTTATCCTACAACCTATATACATTGAGTATTCAAAATATTAGTGTGAATAATTAAACTATTCACTATACTTAAGTGTACTTAGGTTGATGAGGTTAGACAACATCTTTTCTAATTGAATGTGCAACATTTCAGAACTCTAGAGGTTACCAAGCTATCTGGTTAGCCTAATGCACATACCTTTCGAGGTTGGAAGACCTTTCATCTCACCTCAAAGATCACTCAACACTTGGCACACAAGGTTGATGACTTGTTCATATAGGCTGTTGGTTTGCACACTCAAAGTGTTCCTAAGGTTGACACCTATATCACACATGTCTAATAACTTGTGTCAGTTCATGAGGCAGTTTTCAATTCATTGAATAGGTGGATTTCCTCATCCTTATCTATATAAGCTAAAAATAACTTGGGTCATCTAAATACAATCTATGCATTGTGCATTTTTTATTATCATTTTCTCTCCTAGATTTTTTCTAATTCTAATACAAAATAGCGAAGAAAAATACATTTATAAATTTGGTGATGCAACTTCATTTTTTTTCAGAATTAAAGCATAGCAAGTGGAAGAAAATTTTTTAAGATGTTGAACAAATGCAACATAAGCAAGCCAAACTTCGTATGGAATTGTCTAGTGAAGAGAAAATAAAGGATATATATTGTGAAGATAAATTATTGTTCTTTTTTCTTTTCCAAAAATACAATTTGATAACCTTAAAATATATCATTGTGTGTATCATATTCATTATGGTTCAATTCATACTTTAAGAAAAAACATTTTGTTAAGGAGTACCTAGAACAATGAAATGATTTTGAATCCCATTTTAATGAAGATATATATATATATAACAAAAAATGGAAGTAGACTCTCAACCATTGTTTATTCGAAGAGTGCAAATGTGAAATTGAGATTTTTTAAATCATAATATGAAACTTCTTAACAATTTCAAAAGATTCATACTTTTTTTTCAAGAAATAAACCCATGTCATGTGGCTACAATCATTAACTGAGAACATAAATTACTTACATCCCTCGAAATAAGTTACCAATAAAGGCCCACACAAATTAGAATCAATGAGTTACAATTTTATATGTGCACACCAAGTTGAACAAGGAAAACGACTTCTATTTGTTTTAAAAGAATACAAGCTTCACAATTTTCAACAATCTTAGGAATAGTAGGAAAACATAAAATATTTGTTCATTTGCATGATATACATGATAGACAATTACTAGGATGGCTTGCAAAATCTCTACCATATTTTTGAACTATTGTGGCTTAAATTTCTTACAACTCCTCTTTTAGAAGAAATTTGATAGAGATATTAAATACTGGTAATTGTTAGAATGGATAAATACTCAAGGAGAATGGTGATTCACGTATGTTTTGTAATTGTTCATACATTGGAAAAAACATTGTTGTACATTTTTAGTTGCACTGTTGTAGAGCATCACCATGCCCAACAACTAGAGTTACTTCTACTCCCAAGTATATCACCATTTCCTATTCCTAGGGTATTCATGAAGCATATATAGACTAAAACCTCATTTCATTGAATTCTGGTTGCTTCATATGTTCTAATGCTATGCTCATGTTTTAGAAATTTTATTTAATTTGATGCATGTTGATAGTATATCTTTTGGTTTGATGTATTGTGGGTTTCTATAAGACTATCATCAACATGTTAGTTTTTTGCTCCAAATAATAATTTTGTTATGTTGGTGTCAACCACCTCGTAGGAGCACAACCTACAAAATTAATCTTCACCAATGAGAGAAGAAACACAAGGCTAGTTCACCAGAGAAAAATATTGAGATGAGATATAGTATACATAATGTATAGGATTTTTAAAGCCGTGAAAACACAGACTGGTGAAAAACTATCCTATAGAAAAAACTAATTATCCCTATGTTAAAACTTAACACAATAATAGCCCCCCTTAAGTATGAACTTAGGGAGAAATATTATGCAAAATGAAGCTGCAATATGGGTCCCAGCTACACAACCATGTTAGGTACCCATTTACAATTGTAAAAAGAAATCTCTCACAATTGGAGAAAAGGAGAAAAACCATGTGGGAAAAACCCCTCTCCAAAAGTGAGAAAATAAAAACAAGATGCATGGATGGAGGACTCAATAACACCCCCAAGGACTACATACATTATGTATATACAATCAATGAACCCACCATAAGAGGGAAAGAGAGAGAGTATGCATCCCCCCACAATGTGTAATCACTTGCAAAAATGGTAATTTCCTGAAGACAAAACATGATCCAATGTTGACAAACAACTTCTCTCCCTTTTGGAAGAAACAAAACCAAATACAAATGCAGGTATGCTTCCCATTCTGGAGAGGAATTATTAAGTGAAATGAAAATGTAGGATGAAAATTTCTTCAAAATATGCTCATGTGTCACCAAGACCTTGGAAGATGTTGCCATGAACAAATTAGGAACATGCCCAATTACAATAGAAGGTGACAAACAAGGTACTATTGGAAACTATTTTTGAAAATTCTCCAAAGACAAAGATGGAAAGACAATAGTTGTACCACAACTATCATCAAATAGGAAAATCAATCCCTCAAATATGTCTTCCAAGTCTGAAACATGAGATTCCATGAATAATTGACCAATGTATGGAAAAAAAGAAACCCAATCAGGAAGACAGTGATAATCCTATTGCTCAAGAATGATGGAAGTACTTAATGAAGGTGGACTGACTATCTCTAACAAATAATTAGGAACCTTTGTAGAAACTACAACCTAATTTTTGAAGTCTTAAGAACCTCCAAAGGATCACAAGCATGGTTTATCTTCTCTGAAGAACAAAGAGAGACACTAGTATTGGAAGGAGGGTCATTGAGAGATGGCAGAGTATTAGGATCTCCATATGATTCTCGAATCTATGTCCAAAGAGCATGAGGGCACTCAAAATGAACGAGTGAATCCAAAAAGTCCTCATCATTTATATGCTCAAAAATAACTCCAAAGAAAATACCTACTGCATGTGTCTAGAATAAAAACTTCATAGAAACCATTATAACTGAATTCTTCAAAAAAATTCAAAGACAATGCTCTGAAAAAATTTCTGACACCAAGAAAAATCTAGAGAGTATTAATCACCACACGTGAGAGACAACCTATTCACAACCTATGAAAATTCCTCGTGACAATTTAAAGGAATAAGAGGATATTTAAATAGAAAACAAATGTATCACTCCACCAATGTGGGATAAATCTTTCCCTTTGAGGGAAAACACAGCCCCAAAACTCACTTTTAGAAAAAAAATGACAAAAAATATGGAAACTCTAAATAAATATTTATGGCAAGAATTTAGGAAAAATGCCTAAACTACTACGCTCAGCCAATAAAAAAAAATGCCATACTCCAGCTGTAAAAAATTTCCTTCTTGGCAAAGAAACGGGCTCAACAGAGAATTGGCCTCTTCAAATTGTTTATTCACCGCAAATTTCAGTACCTCTAATGTCAATTACGGGTTCTTCAATATGAAATCGCCTCTCCAAATCTTGTATAAATCAGTTTTTCAACAGATCCTGCTCTACAACAGGTCAATCGAGCCCTCCTTCAACAAAGATTTACAGAAAAAATGTAGCACAAGGTGTGTCTGAAAATAACGCCTCCGATTATAAGGATGTGCTTAGATTGAAATTGAAAACTGGCCCTTTCAATTGCTTTTTTTCTCACTCCCAAAAAATATGTGATGCTTCAGATGGTGTATAGAATTCAAATGCAAATGATGGTGACATAGCAAAGGAAAATCATGCCACTTGAAGATTAAGGATATTTTCTGCTCTTACCAAATACAGCCAGAATCAAGCCTCAAATATATTCAAATAAAATAAATTGTGCCACCTTCAAGTAAAAGAAAAAACATGTTCCAGTAGTCAACGAGGCCCTCTAGTGCGCTAAACCAAAAACAGGTAAATCGTGCTCAGAAACAACGCTGCTAATCGCTAGCAACAGGAAAATGAAGAACAATCAAAAATAAGGAAACTTTGAAATTTAATAAATTTCAAATGCCGAGAATATTTCTAGAAAATAAATGATCTAAAATTCTGATGAAAACTCTAAATGAAGGAAGAGGGCGCAAGTTGAAAGCTCTGATACCATGTTGGTGTCAACCACCTCCCAAGAGCACAACCTACAAAATTAATTTTTACAGACAAGAGAAGCAACACAAGCCTATTTCACAAGAGAAAAATATATCGAGATGAGATATAAAATACATAATGTACAAGCTTTTTAGAGCTGTGAAAACACAAACGGGTGAAACACTACCATATGGGCAAAACTAATTATCCCTATGTTAAAACTTAACACACTAACATGTTATTTATAAACAAATGGCTTTTTTTCAAAAAAAAAAAAAACAAAAATATTACCTTTTTCAGTTAGTATGCAAAACTCGTAGAAATGGTTGAAGTTCCATGAATTTTTTTATACTTTTGTTCTTCACAACCAGTAAAAAATCTTATTATATCAATTTTATTAACAACAAACTATCCATTGCCCAATAAAAAGGAGTAACCTTTTTTTCAACTCAATATTAATGATAAAATATTATGTCGTAATTGAGGAATATATAGTACATCACGAGATATAAAATCTCGAAGGCCAAATAACTTAAGCTAAATAGTTCTTTTTCCAAAATCCTTGATGATTATTTTATCTATCAAATAGATTAGGCTAGAAACACCTTCATGAAATTATTAAAAATAATTGCATCAAATTGCCATATATTGTGTGGCTCCAATGTCTAACACCTAAGCATCATGTCACGAAGTATCAAATAAATTATAATAGCTGAAATCTAAAACAAAAAACACATATTGATCATTAAATCTATTGCATGTAAATATGACTTCTTTTGTAATTTTTATTAGATCATAATGTGTTAGAACATTTTTTTTTTAATATTTGTTTACTTATCTTTTAAGAGCATGCATCCATGTCCTTTATGACTACCTTTTTTACAACATCATTTACAATACAAGTGGCTCCTATAATTTTTGATTCCATGTTTGGATTTATATTTGTCTCATGCACCTCATCTTTCACCATTCTTCTATTGACATCTACATTTTCCTCTATCACTACGACCACCTCTATATGAGTTATTGTTAGGATGTTTCTCTTCTTGGTGAAAAAGGTTTAACCAATGTTATCAATTTTTCTTCCCAAATATTTTTGACATTCTACCAAATTTTCAACTAGGTAATTAAAAGTGTTGGTCCTCATTTGGTTACATTCTTCAAGAGACTCCAAATAATTGGAATGGGTTGAAATAAGTTCCTTTATGAAGGTTGTGTGATAAATATCAAATTTACTACCAAAAACACCATCTTATTTAATGGCTTGAACTTTAGAATCCAAACTCATGTCATTATAATTCTTTAGTTCAAGGTTAAATAACCTCAACTATGACTAAATTAACTCTAATTTAGAATGAAAATCATATATATCTCTCAATTTTTGAGGGGCATCCCAATAAAATTTAGGTTGGACATATCCATTAGAAATACTAAACATTCGATCATTGAAAATGATTTTATTTTCTATATTTATATACCATTCTATTCAAGTATCTTTTCCAAGTAATGTTTCTTCAATAATTGATGTAAGTAAGTGCATTATGAATTGTAAGAAATTGTACTTAGTTTTGCACAATTTGCATATTCAAAACTAATCCTTAAATTTTCAATCATAAATTTGTAAATAAAAAGAAATATAAAGAATCTTTGTGGGAAGAGTTAAACAATGTTAGATTAAATAGATTTCACTTAAATCAATTTAAAGAAAAATCATAGCTCTCTAGTACCACTATTAGGCTAGGTTGGGGCACAAAATAATTACCAAAATTTGTATAACAAATGAAGGAGATTAAAATTTATATGAAGGCAGCCAAAAGTGGTTAAACTACTTGAAGAAAAACCCATATAAACAGAAAACTATCTAAACATAAAATAATGTGAATAGTAAAGACCAAAAAATTGAAAGAAAAGTAGAAAAAACAATTAACCAAAAGATTAATACATTAAGAAATTATATATGTGCACTATGTATTAGTTTAATATATTGGTAGATGAAGTGTGTATATAGGGTGATTGGTTGCTTTGTTTGAATAGTTAAAACATAGAAATCCATAACAAGATCTAAGATAAGTAGAAATGTGTATCATTATCTGACCCAAAAGATGAAATTGATTTTCAATTGATAAAATCTTTAAAAAATATAACAAAATCAGAGAAAAATTAGATACACAAATTAAAATTATATATTATGCAAGTAATTAGTAAATTGACAAATAAAATATAAAAAATTCTAATAAAATGAATTGATAAAAATAAAAGTAAGCCAAAATGTGAAAGTTATAATGATAATTAAGATTAATAGTATAGAATTTTTTTAACAAAGAACACATGCTAATATGTGAAGATAAATGAAGAGCTTGAATATAAATGATTGTTTATAAATACCAAAATATAAATACAACCCAATATTGTAAGATGAAGAGGACTTATAAGCTTATGAAAAATATGGAAGGCGATAATTGATTGTTGACTTCTTTAATTTAGCAGACAATGTATCTTCTCAAGGAAAAAATGAGTGAACCTAGTACTTAGTGCCATTTCCCAGTTTACTCAATAGTTAGAGTGGTTAGATACACAAGCACTAAAGGTACATCATATTCGATATCCTTTCTTATTTAGACAGATTTACCTAAATTGTCAATACTTTTAACTCTATGTTTGCTTTTACTTTATCAAATTAAAGAAAATACAATGTTGTTTGAAAATATAATATGTGCCGACTGGTGAGTTATCTGCTTCGGGCGGGAATACTGGGCCGACAGGGGAGTTTTCTGTTTCTGGTGAGGCTCTCAGGGATGCTGGAGTGGGTGGTGGCATCGGGGCTGGGGCCGGTGCTGGTGTCGGGGCTGGATCTGGTGTTGGCACTGGGGCTGGAGGTGTTGGTTCTGAGGCTGGTGCTGGTGCTAGCGTCGGGGCTGGATCTGGTAAGAGTATCAAGGGTGTTGGTGTCAGGGATGGTTCTGGTGTTGGCACTGGGGATGGAGGTGCTGGTGCTGGCGTCGGGGCTAGATTTGGTAAGAGTATCAAGGGTGTTGGCTCATCTGTGTGTGCACCTAGATCATATAAGAATATTAGGCAGAGTTTTGGTGGTTTCATCCCTGTGAAAAACTCCATCACAGTGAAGATTAAGGACGAGTTAGTAGAAGAAATAAGTGATAGTGTTGCAGAGCTTTCTGCTTAAGGGGTGATCTGTCAGTTTAGGGGCTTTTGGCCAAGCCTTCCTCAGCTGCACTCTTGGATCACCAATGAATGGGAGCCCCTCATCACTAGTAAAGTTCAAATCTTCCCAATGGCCAAAGGTTTTTTTGTTGCTAAGTTTGAAAATACCTTAAATAGAGACAAAATCTTGTGTGATAATTTCTTCAGCTGGGAGGACAAATACCTTTTGATGATTAAACCTTGGCACTCTAACTTTAACACAGCTTCTGAAACCTTCAATAAAATCTTGATTTGGGTCTGTTTGCCTAATCTCCCTCTTCACCTTTGGAATGACTCTCTCTTGGAGGAGGTTGGGGATGCCTTAGGTGATTTCTTACTTGTGGACAATGAATCTTCTGATCTTTATCACTCTACCTTTGCCCGAATACTTGTTGAAATTGATGTCTCAAAAGGACTACCTGTTGAGGTTCTCTTAAAATGTTCTAAAGGGTCTTGGACCCAATCGTTGGATTATGAGGGGGTCCCTTTCCGCTGTAGAAGATGCTTCAAAACTGGACATGCTGCTGCGCAATGTGGATTCGATAAGAAGACAAAGACTACTACTTGGTGGAATGGCACTTCTCAACAACATTATATAGTTGAGAAGAAATCTGATTAGCTAAGGAGCTTCTTTGAGGTGGTTTCTGATTCACAAGTTGTTGGGGCTTCTAATTCACAGGTTGCTAGGGTCTCGATTGTTGGGGTTTCTCCTTCCTCCGCTGAGGCTTCTGATTCACATGTTGTTGGGGTTTCGATTGCTAGGGTTTCTGATTCACAAGTTGTTGGGGCTTCTGATTCACAGGTTGCTGGGGTCTTGATTGTTCAGGTTTCTCCTTCCTCTGCTGGGGCTTCTGATTCACAGGTTGCTGGGGTTTCGACTGTTGGGGTTTCTCCTTCCTCTGCTAGGGGAGCTATTCTTTACAGTCATTTGGACAACCACAAGTGTTTGACTGATGGCTTTCATCACCATGAAAATATTAAGAAGGTCTGGCATAGTTTGGCTGCATAGGTGGAAGAAGGATGGATTACAGTCAAGGGTAAAAAAGATAAATCTTCACGGCCTTCTTTCGACATGACTCTTCGCTCCCACAAGAAAAGTTCTAATTGTAAATCTTGACGAGTTTTGTTTGGGTGCTAGCTTCTTGTTGGCTGTAGGATGTCCTTTCTATAGCCTGGCTTTTCTTGTTGTAAAGGGTTATGGATCCCTTCAAAATCTGCTTATCCCCTTATATCGAAAACATTTGAAGATGGTTACTAGTTTCACATTTTCTTAAAAATATCAACACTAGAAACTAATATCATTTACAAATTAAAAAAAAAATGATTCTTTACTATGAATATACATAAACAAATAAGTAAATATATTTAACCCATTGCCATACCATTCATTACAGTTGACAAATACTGCGATAAAGCCGAAAGTGGTAAATATTTCCTAAGCATATTGCTAGTTAAGTATTTTACAATTATGTACACAATAAGGAATCAAACTTTACGATGATGTTAAGACACTTCTATCTTATATATAGCCCACCTGTTTTTGCAGATGGATTATTCAGAACCATTTTCTGGTTGTCTATATTGATATACCAGATCCCAAACAAGGGTAGTTATATTCGACCACCTATTTAAGAAAATCTTATCAAATACTTTGCTTGTTAACCATGTCTTCAAACATGCAAAATCATGTTGATCTGCCGCTTGTTGACATTTCACAATTTCTGTTCTGGGAGGGAGGAGAAGGATTAGATGATCTTCACTGTCATTCCATTCTGGCCACAATCAAAGAAGCACGTGAAGAATGGGGATTCTTCTCTATTATAAATCATGGAATTTCAATAGATCTTCTGCAACAAGTGGAGTCTCTAGCATAAGATCTATGTTCAATGCCTGCTGAAGTTAAAGAAAAGGCCGCTACCTCTAACCCTGTAGAAAGCTATGCTCGTAGAGGATCGACTGAGAGCTTCTGCTTCATGAATATGCCTCATTCACATTCTTTGGAGGAAATGTGTGACAAGATATGGCCAGATCAAGGAAACCCGAAATTCAGGTATGCTATTACAGCTTTTACTATTTTTTTCTTTAGTGCCTCGAACCTAATATTTGGTTTCGACTATTGATGTTCAGCAGGACATTTGGAACATATGCCTTGTGTATGGCAGATCTTGCACGCAAGATCGCCATTATCATTCTTTCCAGCCTGTGGTTGGACGTCAAAACTTTCTACCATTGTGATTTCCAGGAATGCACAACTTCCATGCGTATAAACAATTATTCCTCTCATGGAAAGTCAACGGAAGAAGTGGTCCTCACCTCTCATACAGATATTGGGTGCTTTACCATTCTTAACTAGGACAACAAAGGAGGGCTGCAGCTTAGATCAAAACAAGGGAAGTGGCTGAACGTCAACCCCCAACTCATTTGTTGTCAACGTTGCCGACACTCTTAAGGTGTGCAATTTTAAGAGTTTTGAATTAATGTAATATATTCTTATGAATCCACATATTAACGTAAACAAAATGAATGGGCAGGCATGGACCAACGGCAGGTACAGAAGCGCTGAACACCAAGTAGTTTACAAAGGGTGGAGGAGTCGCTTATCAGTGCCGTACTTTGTTAACTTCCCGGACGATAAGAAAGTTTATGCTCCAGCAGAACTTGTAGATGACGATCATCAACGACGTTACAAGCCTTTTACCGTATCAGAATTCAAACATGGCTTTCTGGAAAATTACAAGTCAAAAGAACAAAAACCCTCTGAATTCCTCGATATATATGCAGACATATAATGCATTAGATTTATCTTTGGGTATACTCCATGGACGATAACTTTGTTAGGGGAATTCGTCAAATTTGACAATAGTTTGTTTACTATTAGCATTTCCGTTACCTAATATTTATATTAGTTTCATTGTATCTCACCATAATAATGCAAATTGAGGTATCTTATTACGTTATCAATGGAAACGACTCAAATTTTATAAAGAAAAAATTAGCTTGAGAAATGATATTCAAGATGTTTTTTTTAAGAATATTATAATTTCAAAAAAAATATGATTCAATCGAAAAACAATAATCTGTTATAGAATTTATCTATATATCTCAACATTTTTCTTACTTTTTTAAATCATAAAATAATTTTCATACATTAAATATATGGTTGACCAATGTATCAATTATAGATAGGATCCTTTAATCATGGAATCTAGCTTCAACCTTCAATTTATATACTATACACAAAATTACTAAATCTATTGAATATGTTTATGATGGTGTTGCTTAACTCTTATCATAACAAAGTAGTCAATGCCACATAGCTACAATCATTAAAATGTGGTGCCTAGAATGAAGTTCACACAAACATATGATACATTTAAAATTTTATGTTCCTACACATGATTCCATTGATGCTACTAGTTGGAGAGAAAAAATCAAGGCTCTACATTACCCACCATTACACTTTATAATTCAGTGTAAGTACAAAATTCCTAAATTCCCTCCCGAAACAACACATTAAAATTTTGTGGTGTTTTATATGAATGCATTTACAAGCTTATTTGTTGTTTATGAGTTTTGACAAGTTTATGTCATGAGAAAGATTAAGAAGATAGATTAAGTATGCCTTTCAAACCTTAAAAATTGACAAAAACATAAAAAAAAAACCCACCTCCCTATTTATAAATTATTTGAAAACCAAAAAAAAAAAAAAAAACCTTTACTTGATAGGACAAAACCAAAAGGACCCCTCCTTTCCAAATTTCGATGTTTACCCAAATGATCAGTTAATACAAATAATTTAAATGTGCATTGGTACTGCCGTTGGAGATTTGACTGTGTCTTTGCAGAGACTTAGAGAAAGGCATGCACGTGTTAGGTAACATTCACAAACAGTTACTCCAAAACCTAAGCAATCAGCTTACAGATTTGCACTTCTAAACAACTACAACAAATTAACTCTATGCCATGTTCCTTATGAAACCCGGCCCTCAAGAAGCTAATAATGCCTTCCATGGTGCTGACCATGGAGAATAAATTGGAGGTTCTCAAGTCGTGGAATGGGAAAGAGTACGAAATCGATCACTTCTTTGCAAATTTGTGCAGAGATTGCAAATGGAGACCATGTGGATGGATGAAGGTCAACTAAAATATGAAGTGGAGTTTGGGCGTGAGCAGCAAATAAAGATGGGCGATGCATAGGTAAGTCATACAGGTATTGGGGATTGGACAAAACAAATAATGAAAGGACACCAAAGATCATGTCCCCTGCAAGCTGCCATAGAAAATTAGAGGAGGAAGTCGATCAAGTTTTGTGGAAAGACGCGCTGAAGAAGGAGTGACTCTATTCCAAAATGCAAATAGTCCAAATACCAGGTCAATGCATCAAAATGGCAGAGCACGTAGATAATGAAGTCACGTAGACAATGAAGCCACCAATTATGTCGTCCTGCACATAGATCTAAAAAAGGTGGGTCACGTGAGGTCTTAGCTAAGGCTGGTGCTTTGCTCAGGCCGTGGGCTGAGGAGACTTATACTACGCCCCTCTCCAATCCTTAATCGATACAAATCATTGCCAGAAAAGCACCAAATGATTTTTTACGGTCAGTATTTGATCATTCTAAAGTGATACACCAGCTTTGTGCAGAGTGATTAAACTCCGACGACGTCAGATAAAATGTGCAGGTCGAATTCTCAACATAGCAATAAATCAAATCTTCACTCAAAAAGAAAAATGACGGACCAAATCCCAAGTTCTTTCTGCTCAAATTTGGGGCCAATCGAGTTTTCTGCAAGTTATTTAACAAACAATAATGAAACTAGCAAAATACAATTATATTGTTTATCAAAAGGTCTGCAAATATCTCCCTTAGTGGTTTGATACTATATAAGAATTAGGAAATTATGGAGATGAGAAACAAACATAATGAACAATGTTTAAGGATGGCGTCCTGTGAAGGGGGATTTCTTGAAAAGTTTCAGTGGGTGCTGCTGAGAATTTTTAGGAATATTTTAACTATATGGTCCATGGGGGGCTTGGGCTTCTATTTTCATATAGCAGGAGGTCCCATGGGGAAAAAAGAAAAATTGTGCTACAAGATTAATTGGAATCTTTTCCAGAAAAATAGGAGCCCCTACCTTTTATGAATGAATATTTCCACTGGGGAAATTGGAGTGGGGCTAGAAATTGCCCCTACAACTTAGGAGTTTTTTATGCCACTTTTTTCTCATCTAAACTTTTAAATTTTTATTAGAAAATAAAAATGAGAGAATTTTGATTTATTTACTATTTTTTATCAAAGCACTACAATTCATTCCTTAGATTGTTGAGCGTAAAATTTTAAGTAGAATTGAAAAATTAAATCTATGGGACCAAGAACTTTAAATTATTCCTAAAAAAACTAAGCAACATACTTTGAGATTTTTAAGGAAGCCCCCCTCCATGGGACCTTACCCTAAAGGCGGTGATCCCATGAACTTAGTAATGCAATTCAACTTAAAATTTAAGTTTCAGAATTTAAGGAAGCTTATTAATTAAGATGATTTAAAAATGGCAAATAAAATTCCTAAACTATAGGGGCAATCTCCAGCCCTACCCCATTTTCACCCCCTCAAATCTGCAGTCCTAAAAGGTAGGAGATGCTATTCTTCAGTAAAAGATTCCAAATAATATTGTAGCAAAAAATTTTCGACTTCATGAGACCTCCTGCTCCTTAAAAATAGATCCTGAAGCCCCCCCATGGGACCCGACCCTAATATTGTATTTATCTGATCCAAATTACAATGAGTACAAAGCCTTACATACATAGGCAAGGAAGAGGCAATCCACCTATGAGGTGGATTGACAAGT